>CM029661.1:25019502-25619502 GCA_017311315.1 Dendrocalamus latiflorus | reverse complement strand
CTTCCCCGACCCACTCCCTTTTCTCTCTCCTTGGCCCAACCTCCTCACGCACAAGCCCATCCCGTTCGTTGCCACATCATGCATGCTTGCACCATGTGTCCAGACCATGCCATCTTGTTGACGTTTGGGCCCACCTGTCAACGTTGTCATCCCTAACTCAAATATTGTAGCCCCACTGTGCTCGAGATGGACTTCGCCTCCATGCTGCCTCTCTACATGATAAAAGGGAGCACCAACTCTCGACTTTCACACCCGAGCATCAAGATCACTAGAATTGAGCTTGAACTTTGCTGTCGTCACTGCAATCAACTCCCATGAGGGATTTTGTTGTCTCTGCTGAGTTCTAGGCCTCACCGACCAAACCCTCGTGATCGTCTCGCCCAGTACTACTCGCCACCCATGGGAGCTACTGGATCTATTATGTTGTTATGACCCGTAGCTCCACCGCCGCTTAACCCTCGCCGCTGGTCACTTTCGATGACCATTAGTCTCCACATAGTGCTCACTAAGTTCGCCATCATCTCCTTTCCTAGATCTGTGTGCTTCGCACTGCCTGAAACTGTTAGACCATATGGATGGTCATGATTAAAAATAATGATGAATAATTGACATTTGAATTGCTTTGGAATTTGTATTTGTAAAAGTATCGGGTGTTCATAGCCAAAGATTTTGGGTACAAGTGGTTTTGGTTCTTTCCGAGTGGTTTTTGCTTCTTCAAATGTTTCAGCTAGCTTGAACGGGTTTCAACGCTTTTTGACCATGGCCGGCTTCAATGATTTTTGACCACAACCGGCTTCAAAGCTTTTTGACCATGGCCGGCTTCAACACCATCCAGTTTTGTCCACGGCAAACTTTGTCCACGAGGTGTTTACGACCATGGTGTCGTTTATGACCGCGCATGGCTTTGTGACCACGGCTGCCACAGTTTTTTGACCACAGTTATTGTTTACAACCATGCACAATTTCAACCATGGCAACACGACTTCGACCACAGCAATTTGACTTTGACCATACACGACTTCAAACATGACTACGACATAAGGTAATCATAGCTACAATACTTTTACATGGTTGTAGCTTCAGTGGTTTTGTTAGTCATGAGGTTTACTGGTCGTACTCGATAGTCATAGGATTTTCTGGTCGATTGTCGGTGACTTTGTAGTCGAAGATCATAGATTTTGCTGACTACTTTTATAGTCGTATATTTTGCAGTCTTATCGGAGGCTTTACAATCAAGGTCGGTACTCATAAACTTTGTTGTCGAAATGAGTTCTTCACTTTTCATCGTCTTTAAGTATTTTGAGTACTTGTGTTAGGCCAGCGGAGTGTTTGGCTGGTGCTTGATGGAACGGTGTCGGTACTCGATAGTCGGAACAACTAGGTATTCGATGGTCGGTGAGAGATAGTTATGAGTGTTGCAGTCGGTTATTGGACTGTGCACTGCCTTCTTGCCCTCGGGCGTTACATTTCGTAGTCACAGGAAAAGAGTGTTTTAAAAAAAACTTATGTGAATCATGTGCCACCCCAATTTCCCGGGGTGTACTCTTTTACTGTTATAATGGGTTTAGATTTCCGTATTCTCGCGATTCTGTCCTTACCTCCTGCTATTCCCTCTCGCCCCATTTGCTACAAACCCAATCAGATCTACCGAAGCAAAGTGATAGATAGCCAAAACCAAGGCAACCAAGGATAAGTGAAGCCTTCACCACTTTCCAACTAAAAGCCCCAACCAACACGAGGACCAAGATTCGAGACTCTACCCTGCTAACATTCTCTCCTTACCTTCCTGGGAAGCCCATAGATCAAATCGCTGCCAACCATAATGACAATCGTCATTTATTTAAGGGGGGTAGCATTATGAGATAGAAATATCGAAGAACTACTGCAACGTATATTTGGAGTTGCAACAACCTGGACTTAGAGCCAATTGGACCGGTACAAGGAGATTCGCAAGGCCAGAAATCTTCCGGTTATGATGACTACAAGACGTACCTTTAGCTAAAATCCTCGTGCTTGGCAAAGCTAAGGACTAACAGCGGGATCCCAGTAGAAGTGGAAGACCACCATATGATCCGTAGACAATGCGACTATTCCATTTTTACGAAGATGTGAAGGCAACAATATCAAAGAGCAAGCGTTTGGAAGCCTACGACTTATTCGGAGGAACAAGACTATCCCTTCTCCTTTAACTTCTTCAAGCATTACCCCTTCTTGCACAGACTCACTTCCTACCTTTGTGAACTAAAGGTCATCACAGCAAGCAAAACCCTGGAACCTATTGCTAGCCAATTCAACCCCGCTTACTTCTTTCTACTCTACCGAATCTTGGGGTCGAGATTTATTTAAGGGGGGGGGGGTAGGTTTGTAACATCTTAAATTTTGGATGTTTAAAAATTGGAGAAATTTAAAACTTTTATTTGCATTTTACTAGAATTGAATTTTGGTTCAACATCTTATTTGGGTTTTCCTGAATTTTGTGCCTGGGCAAATAATAACTGGAAGTAAAAATACAAATAAGAAATAGCAATAATAATTAAGGCCATGAAGTCATTTTTTATATAGTTCAGTCATCATACAAAAAGGAAGGAAAATATGGACTAAAAGTGTAAGTAAAGATGGGTGAGTTCAAACTCTGAAAAAGTAACCTAGTTATAGAATCAAAATATAGATTATAAATTAGTTAAATGGGATTAGCTGAATTAAAATACAGCTCAAATATATATATACATTAACTATGCCAATAAATACAATACTAGTATTGACATTAGAGTTGCAATTTAACAAAAGGGGTTTTGGATACTAGGCTCAAGTAATTAAAAATTTAGAATGCTAGCATTTTCCTTCCTTTCTCTCTATGCCAGGTGGGCCCGCCCTTTCTCTATCTCCCCCTCCCCTTTTTCTTTTCTCCCCATCCTCCTCTCTCTCTCTCTCCACTGCCCAGTGGGCCGGCGCCCCCACATCCCTTCTTCTCTGCGCCTGGGCCCGAACGCCCAGGCTCCTGCCCCCGCCTTCTCCCTGTCCCCATCCCCTCCGTTCTCTGCTTTTTCTCTGACCCACGCACGTCTTTCCGCTTGCGTCACCCGGCCGGCCCCGTTCCCTGGCGCCAACTGCTCCCCACCCCTGCACGTCACCTGTCGCCTCCACCACGTCACACCCCTTCTGCGCGCGCACGTCGCCTGCGCCCCCGTCGCGCCATGCCTTTGCCCCATGTCACCGTCCCGTCCTAAGCACTGTGCCAAGGTCGTCGGCCACAGCAGCTCGACAACGACCCCCACGACTATAAGAGGCTTCCCCGGCCTCCCCTAGCTCCCGACGCCCCTTTTCTCTCCCTCGTTGCCGCGTTGCGCGCCGGCCGCCGCCGGGGCTCCACGCCATCCCGCTGCACCAGCTGCTCAACCCCCAAATTAACCGCAACCCGGCGTGCCCGCACTCTCCCTCTACTTCCCCTCCGGCCCAATTGGATAAGCCCGGACCGAGCTCGCCGGAATTCCAAGTTTCCCCGATTCCGGCCGGCCGCCGCCGTTTTCGCCGCCGCCTCTCCCTCGGTCAACCCCCGGTCAATTCCGCGCGGTGAGAGCGGTGACCCAGCACCCTGAGGCCTTCCCGACTGCCGGCCAACACCCTCGCCGCCCGTACTTCACCGGCGTCGTGCACATGCTCACGCTGCCCCGGGTCCCCGCCGGCGGCAAGCCTCGGCTCCCCTCCGGCCCCGCTGACCCGTGGGTAAGATTCCCCTCCGCTCCCTCCTGGTCAGGCGCGCTCGAGTTCCCCTCTTCATCCTCCCAGTCGCCGGCGCATCGTTCCATCTCCGCCACCGGCCGCCGCGCCTTGCCGCCGACCCACCTCGCCGCCGCTCCGGCCATGGTGCCGACTCCGGTAGCTCCACCTCGCTCCCAGCGTTCCATTTTCCTTCTTGCCCCGACCTCCCCGGCCATTCCCCTCCGGCGACACCCCCGCCTACCGTGCGCCCGCCGGCTCCTCTGCTTTGGGGCTCCCGGTAACTCCTTACCTTTTGTATACTGCGGGAGTAACCATATCAGTCCAGGGCCTCCGCCCAGTTGGTTATCAACGTCGGATGTCAAGCCACTGGTCTCGGGTTCGAACTCAGCCGGCCGCACCTCTGCCATTATTTTTACAGCCCCTATTAAGCAGGAAAAATCAAGGAAAATTGATTAGGGTATGAAACATGATTGTGTAATATTTAATATTGGATTAGTTGACATATGTGAATAATTAATTAAAAGACTAATTACTAATTAGGGCATTTGAAAAAGATGGTTTTGCCTAATGTCCAAGTCTAATAAGAATCCTAATTCAAAGCATATTCAAGTTAAAATCAAAGAAGCTACATAAGAAGTTACATTAAAAGATATAAATACAAAGCGTTAAAAATAAAGATCACTCCCAATTACTATATATGCCTTAATATTTAGCATGCCGTTGGAGTTTTGAATTTTAGCTGTAGGTCTAGTTGGTAACAATAGTGAAATGTAACTATAAATAGCAAGCTAGGCTATCACCTAAATATAGGTATATACAATCTTTTCCTTTAAAACTTAATCGGCACTAAACAACAACTAAAGATACATAAAATGATAACAACCTTTACAAAAGGGTGTCCTTAAGTAGAAATGTCATGTTAGAAATATATATATATATATATATATATATATATATATATATATATATATATATATATATATATATATATATATATATATGGCAAATATAATAAAGTAGCCCCTTAGGTCATCGGGTGATTAAAGGTAAGCTACCTAATGTAGTTACGTAAATAGTAGTTGTCACTAGCATGCCATCGATAAATAAATTTTAGTGTTAGATTTGGCTAAATAGCAAATATTGAAATATAACCTTATAAAACAAGCCTTGCTAGATAAATAAATAAAGCTAAGTCTAATAATAATAACAAAGTATAGACAAAATGATGATGGCGCCACCAATTAAACCTCAACGTTAGATTTAGTAAATAATAATGTCAAGCATGATTGAGTATAGCAAGCTACGACCCGTATAATTAGATCATAGTTCAAATTAAACTAAGCCTAGTAATAACTCAGGATACATAAAATGTTGAGCCATAAAATGCTATAAAACCAGACTCTAATATTTAATTGGTAAACTAAAAATTATATACATCTCTATATACAACCTATGCCCTGAAGATTAACGCTCGACAAAAACAAAGCTTAGCTAAAACTCGTACCCCAAATCATAGGTTTAACCTAGCTCATGGAACTTCCTTGAAAAATACAAAAAAATAATAATAAAAGAATCTAATAATAACAAGATCGAGTCAACGTATTCTGCCCCGACCCTGCCTCAAGTCACCCGAACCACCCCTTAACTCGTAATAAAGCTAAATCGAGTTTATTTGGATTTTATTTGGATCTTTTGAGTTATTTGCCTTTATTTGTATTCAGTCATCTAGCACGTAAATTAGAAAGTGGATCAAGGGGTCAAGCGAGATCAAGAGCAAAGTGAAGATAAAGACCAAAAGTTCAAGAGAAAGCATTGTGTGAGCTCAAGACCACGCACTAGTAGAAATGTGCACATCTATGACGAATTTGTCGTTACGAATGAAAATCGCGTCACTGAACAGTGCCTAACTATGACGAAATTTTGTGTTTCGTCAAGGAGCATTGGTGACGGACCTGGGGCACCAACTATTTATGACGAAACTCAAACACGCGTCATTGAACAACACAGATATCGTCACAGATGACACGCGCGGCTCGCATTACTTATTTCTGACGCTCTGTTTTCGAACTGTAACGAACACGACTTCGTCATTAAACCATTATAAGATAGCTGACGAACATACTTTCGTCATAAGTCTGCGAGCACCCCTTGTCCATGTCTTGTATTACTGTGGGGCCCGGGCCCATCATGCCACGTGTACTGTCCGCAGCGATCTGCCACGTGTATTATGGGACTGGACGACTTGCGTGGCAGCCACGTGTAACAGTGGGTTCCGCAACTAATATTTTGCAAAAAAACATTCTAGGTCGGGATCGAACCCGGGACCTGTAGAGAGCAAAGAACGGCTTTACCATTACGCTACATGATCACTTGCGTTGGTGTCTCATTGTAAATATTGTAGTACCGTATACTCCCTGGCTCCCCTCCACGTTGACTCAAATTGGAATCCCCGTCTAGTAAACTTGGATCTCTGTCCGCTCCCTTGACTTGCGGAGAGGCGGCGGTGGAGGAGGAGGATTCCCCGTCGGGCGCTGCGGCGGAGGAGCCCCGCCCCGGTCTGGTGTGGTGGCTGTGGCGCTCTTTTTGCGGCGAGGCGGCGGAGCTTTCCCGGTCGGGCGCGGCGGCGGAGGAGGAGGATTCCCCGTCGGGCGCTGTGGCGGAGGAGCCCCGCCCTGGCCTGGTGTGGTGGCTGTGGCGCCCTTTTTGCAGCGAGGCGGCGGAGCTTTCCCGGTCGGGCGCGGCGTCGGAGGAGGAAGATTCCCCGTCGGGCGCTGCGGCGGAGGAGCCCCGCCCCGGTCTGGTGTGGTGGTTGTGGCGCCCTTTTCGCGGTGAGGCGGCGGAGCTTTCCCGGTCGGGCGCGGCGGCGTTGGCGTCCCGGTCAGGTGTGTGCCGCGGCAGAGGCGCCCTGCAGCCGAGCCGTTCCAGTTCATAGCTGAAAGGTATGTGTACCTTCTTCTAGTATTAGATTCGTGGTTCCTGGTAATAGCTCACTAGTTCCCGGTGTTGGATTTGTGTTCATAGCTCTCTAGCTAGTTCCTGCATACTTATAGGTCATATAAACTACATATTTGTACACACCCTATTAACAAATTTCAATGCAAATCAACGGTTGTTGTACAAAAAAAGAAATCAACTACCTATAGCAGACTGTGTATTATTTATTCTAGTGTTAGATTTGTCACTTTCAACTATTTTATCTGAATTTGCATACTTATGCTACAACAGATGGACAGAAGCTGGGTAAATGGGAGACAATTCACACCTGCGTACATCCATGGAGTTGAACAATTCATGGAGTTTGTTAGACAAAGATACCCGGAGCAAACCCAGATCCTTTGCCCGTGCCGTCGATGTCTTAACCAGACTTTACGGCCTCAGGCAGAAGTGCATGACCACATACATATTTCTGGAATGTCGTCCACATACACCAAATGGATTCATCATGGGGAATCTTTAGCTGCTGACATTGTAGAACCATCAGATCTGCATGAATGTCATCATGATGGTTGGATCACAGTGGATGAGGAAGACGACGACGATGATAACAGAGTGCCAGATGTTGATTTAGTTGGAGAATTGTACACAGCTGCAGAGCAGGATGGACAAAAGCCAAAGTTTGATAGAGTGCTTGCAGATTTGAAGCGGTTAGTATGTCCTGGATCTAGCCACTCAAGATTCTCCTTCCTTGTGAGGTTGCTCCATATCAAGTCCTACTATCTAATTGGCAATACGGCATTTAATGAATTATTGAAGCTGCTTTCCTCAGCATTCCCTCGGAGCCAATTACCAAAATCTTATGACGAGGCAAAGAAATATATTCGTGAATTGGGCCTTGGGTATGAATCGATCCATGTGTGCAAGAATAACTGTGTGTTGTTTTGGAAGGATTGTGCCAAAATGGAAGTGTGCCCAAAATGCGGTGAGTCTAGATGGGAGGATGGAGATGGCAGCAAGCGGGTTCCTCATAAGGTTTTGAGGCATTTTCCACTAATACCAAGGTTGAAGAGGATCTTTGCTTCAAGCCGAACAGCAGAGGACTCCCAATGGCACAAGACTAAGCGTACGCTGAGCAACAATGAAATGAGCCATCCAGCAGATGGGGAGGCATGGTAGAACTTTGATAGGAACCATGAAACTTTTGCAAGAGATGCAAGGAATTTGAGACTTGCCGTCGCTACAGATGGTTTCAATCCATTTGGCAACTTTAGCGCGGCATATAGTTTGTGGCCTGTTCTTGTTACACCTTCGAACCTGCCACCATGGGAATGTGTCAACCCATCGAACTGCTTTATGTCTTTACTGATCCCTGGTCCAACCTCTCCAGGAAAGGATTTTGATTTATTCTTGGAGCCTCTTATAGAAGAACTGCTTCAACTATGGAAGGGTGTCAGCACTTATGATGTAGTAAGTGCTTCAAAGTTCGATCTGCATGCTGCTGTGCTTTGATGCA
Organism: Dendrocalamus latiflorus; assembly: GCA_017311315.1. Classification (NCBI taxonomy): domain Eukaryota; kingdom Viridiplantae; phylum Streptophyta; class Magnoliopsida; order Poales; family Poaceae; genus Dendrocalamus; species Dendrocalamus latiflorus. The sequence goes on along the minus strand of CM029661.1, from coordinate 25,611,332 downwards.
TACACGATTATCCAGCATTGAGCACCTTGTCAGGCCGAACTACAAAAGGTTATTATGCATGTATTCATTGCGACAAAAATCCATTGCCAAGACCCCTAAGGAATAAGTTAGGCTACCTTGGCCACCGTCGTTTTCTTCCAAGGGGACACGCTTGGCGGAGAAGCTTGGATTTTGATGGACACAGTGAAAACCGTACCAGGCGAGTCAATACTTTGATCATGTTGAACCTACATTTTTGCAAATTATTTTGGTTTAAATTATCAAATTGCATGCTGTTATTTTATATGCAAATACATGTTCAATTTAAAATTCTAGTTAAATGCCTATTATCAAACTTGATTAATATTACACCTCCTTGGAATATTTGAAATTGTGGACCTTGTCGCCCTAGCAAATAATAATAATAATAGTAGTAACCTTTCAAAAATAAGTCCGTAATTATATACCATGCTTAGTTTTGCTTAGACACTTGGGGAGCAAGAACTCTCAAGCATCACTTTTAATCATGAGAAAGTTTGGTTGGGCAGTCATGGTGGTAATGACTGGAGTATGTTAGATATGGTTATTTTATGCTCCAAAAAAATCTCAAATTGCTTATTTATCTGGGCGGATGGTTCGGAGGTATGGTGCAAGGGTGCACGAGAGTGTGATTTGTGGTAGAACCGCCCAGATAACCCTAAGGACTGAATCTTGTCAAGACCTCCTGTGTAAAACAAGTGCAACCACAAGTCTGTAAATACAACTTGGCTTAGTAGATTTACCGGACCCTGAAAGTCATCATCATAGGTGGAGGAGGTGAGGTAGTGCAAGCGGCTGTCTGGGTGACGGCTTGAACGGGGCATCCGCAGAGGGTGAAGTTCCGCTGTGGCGTGCTAGCAGTGTGGGTAGCCAGCTGCTAGGCGTTCAGAAGGGGGGCATCTGTAGTACCGAGATTTTATAATCCGGATTCTACTGTGTTTAGCTGCACTATTCCCTGGATCAGTAGATAGTGCACACAGTTACAGTTATGGACATCAAAATACATATCATGCGGAAGCGTAAATATAATAGTAAACTTACTCATGGGCCGATGAGGCCGAAATCATTAAATTGCAGCAGCGGAAGAACGAAGCACACAGGTGGGACCTTCAGGACGTGCCCACAGGCAGCCAACTGGAGGTTCGCGACCTAGCCCTTGACATCTTCATCTTCTCTGCCAGCTTGTCCCATCTTGTTGCTGAGGCGCAGTGATTTGATTTCCTGATTCTGAATTTTGTCGCAAAAGCGAGTGTGAGCACTCCAACCCCGTGCTCCGCGAGCCAATACACAGAATGCAAATAAATAGTATGCATGGCTTAACAAAGGAGAGGCTCGGGTTATTTTATTTGCCAAAAATCGCTTTTGGTAGCATTATCATGATTTAATTTTAGTATTATGGTTGCTACCTAAACTCCACACAACAATTGCCATAATTGACTTAATCCACCGAATACACTTTAATTATTGACTGCTGTCTAAGACTCCAAACAGCGAGTAACATCATTTAACTAATCCACCGATCTCTTTCTTTCTATATTGATTTCTATCTACCCCTCGAAACAGCGAGCGACATCATTTCATTAATCCCCTGATCATACAATCTCTACATGGTTTGCTGTCTAAAACTCTAAACATGTAGTGTCATCCTTTGTCTAATATCACTTAATTAATCCACAAATATCGTTTGTATTCTAATCCCTAACAATCCAATCCTTTTTGTTATTGATCCACAACCATAATTTGCTCTTCCAATTATCAACCTTATTATCCATTATCCATCTCTAACTACTTCACTATTGTACCTCCACCAAGAATATCATTGATCAAGTCTACGAATCGCTAGTATACATCCACCAAGAATATCATTGATCGGATCTAGGATTCTCTATTAAATATCCACCAAGAATATCATTGATCAGGTCTATGATTCACTAATATATCTCCACCAAGAATATCATTGATCAAGATTAATCTCCTATAGTTATTTTCATACCTCCAAATTTCCGAGATCAATCAATTCATCCATCTAGAGATCGTTCAAATCCTATAAATCCCAATATTGTCAACATCTCCCAAGAATTTATATCAAATATCAGTGTTGTAATCCAACAATTTACCTTCGCATTTCCTAATACTCCAAAAATCATATAATTCATCTATCTAGTCTATAAATCCATTTGGGCTCCATCCATTTATTTCTCCTAGACTCCACACTATCATTATCCCTCCTATGATCAATCATACATCCACCAACTTCTTTATGTGATTGCCATAAACAGCCATCTTCCTTTCTTACGACTCTATTTATTCTTCCTGATATTTTATTTGTGAGAAATGTTACCATTATTTAAAAATATAATACATAGAAATTTCTTGAGACCTAGCAGTTTTGAACAAAAGCATAATGTTCAAGAGTATGCAATAATAATAGCGATCCAGATTCCATCCACCATTACATGGCATCCGCACCATATAGCACCTTTCAGCGTTATAGCCGCTTAACTTACCACTGGGACGACACCCAGGACAATTCAAATCAGGGCTTTCCACTGTCCTTCCACTTTTCCATTCCCATTCATAAAGCGTTTTGAAATAGAACTATATCTGGTTAAGTTCCCATGTCCGCCCATGACCGTGGGCACGGCTATTCGAATAGTTTAGACTCTGCAGAGTTTGTACACTTTCACCACAAGAGACAATCAACTCGTTGCCCCACATGATTCCTTAGAAGTGTGGTTGAACAGACCATCACAGTGACTTTTCAAAGTATCCATTCCCTTTTATCATCTCACTTTATGGGCTTCTCCCACTTGTGGTGGGTCCCATCTATGCGCGGGATGTTTCCCACAGCCACTAACGCAGCTCGGGCTTCTACTTCCCGCAACGTAGGACAGCTGGGAAACTTCACTCCCCATTGGTGTCCCTTCAGGCCCCCTTGCCATAGCGTAGCCCCATCAATCCCCTACCAGTGAGATGAGTCTGGGGATTTCGATAGATTTACTTAGACAAGTTGTATTTTACAGACTTGTGGTTGTACTGTTTTACACAGGAGGTCATGACAAGATTCAGTCCTTATTGGTATCTGGGCGGTCTACCACTAACCCACTTTGTGCTTCCACTGCACCACCACACACACACCCTCGAACCATCCGCCCAGATATTTAAGCAAGTTGGGGATTTTGGAAACATAAAATAATCATAGCCAACATATACCAGTCATTACCACCATGACTGCCCGACCAAATTTTCTCATGATTAAAGTGATGTTTGGGCGTTCTCGCGCCCATGAATACCTAAGCGATATAAGCATGGCATATAAATTATGGACTTATTTTCGAAAGGTTACTATTATAATTTTGCTAGGGCGACAAGGCTCACACATTCAGATATTCCAAAGGAGGTGTAATATTATTCAAGGCAAATAATGGGCATATATCTAGAATCTTAAATTAACATGTATTTGCATATAAAGTAACAGCACGCAATTTGATAATTTAAACAAAAATAGTTTGCTGAAAATGTAGGTTCAACATGATCAAAGTATTGACTCGCCTAAGTCACGGGGGTCTTGGTCTCCTGAAGTTTCTAGGGTGGCAGCCTCGGCTTCTTCTTCTTGAGCCTCGTACGCTAATTTATCGAGCGAAAAACCCAAATAAAAGAAAAGCAACAATCACTCAAAATATCACCAGAAATTCAAATGGACTCTAAAACTTATGGTTCTGGTTTCATTTGATAGATCTTGAATTTAGACGAATTTATAAATTTGTTTTACCCCAATCAGAGTTAAAATGAACAAGTTATGCATATTCAAAGTTCTCAGTTCATGGAAATTCCAGAAATTATAAAAGTTCTGACATGTGGGTCCCATTGGTGACTTTTAATTCATTTACATTATTTTAATTCTATGTACAGTGTCTCTGACATGTGGGCCCTACTGTCAGTGGGCCGCTCGGGCTGCAGCCGCTGACGGGTGGGGCCCACCTGTCAGCCCAAGAAGTAAAAGAAGAAACTCAACCCGGCGCGCTGCGGAGCTGGAGGCTCGAACGCGCGCGGCCGGGGAGCCTCCCGGGGGAGAAGAAGAGAATTAGCCGTGCTAGCCAAGTTAACCCAATGACGTTGCTTACCCTATAAGGGGAGTAATTCCTTTTATACTCTCAGTCCTAGCGTGCTGAGTTAAAAGGAAAAACCAACTTGCGGCCGAGGGGAATCGAACCCGGGCCGGAGGGGTGAGACCGCACCACTTCAACCACTCGGGTACACGCCCTACCAGACCGAGAGGAGCGAAGGGTTGAGGTTGAGGCAGGCGTGGGGAGGAGTTGAGGCAGAGGAGCTCGGGCAATGGCCGGTCGGCGGCGTCGGCGGCGAACGGTGGTCGGTGAGCCCCGGGTGAATGATAAAATGTGTTCCCGGGATGTAGACGGTGCCAATGGTATGGTCGGTGTGGGCTGAGGCGGCGCAGTGGCGGCCAGCGGCGCAGTGGCGGCCAGCGGCGAGTGGTGGCGGTGGTTCAGGGGAGGCCTTCGGTGCCGGCGGGGTACGGCCGACGAGAACCTCCGACGAGGTTGTGATTAACTTCCGGGGGATCCGTAGGTGATGTAGGAGGGCGGAATTGAGATGTGGCGGTGGTATTTGGCGAGGAAGGTGTCGCTGGAGGTGGGGACAAAGGGTGAGGCCGACGGCGATTATCAGTGTTTCGGTTCGATTGCTTTGAGGGGAACAGTGCTGGGAGTGTGAGGATCCCAGTGGAACACTCAGAAAGTCTTATAGTGGGCTTGACAGTGGGGAGAAAAAGAGAGGAGCGGGGCAGAGGATAAGGACGCGGCGGTCCTCGGGCGGAGGCGGCGGCGTCCGCTGGTCCCTTTGCAGTTGTCCACCGGTCCGAAGAGGATGGAGGCGGGTTGGGCTACAGGGCACGCGCGAGAGGATCTCAGCCCGGAGAGAGGGAGAGACGGGTGGAGAAGAAAAACAGTAAAGGGGGTGGGGAGAAAGAAACCGTTCGGCCGAGAGGGGAGGAAGGGTGGGCCGCGTGCGCAAGGGTTTGGGCTGGCCGGCTTGGTCTGGCCTGACCCCCACCCACATTTTTTTTAATTTTAATTTCAGTTTTTCTTTTGCTCTTATCATCATATGTATATGAAAATATATACACATATGCTTATGGGTTAGATATATATATGTATGTATGTATGTATGTATGTATGTATGTATGTATGTATGTATGTATGTATGTATGTATGTATGTATGTATGTATGTATGTATGTATGTATGTATGTATGTATGTATGTATGTATGTATGTATGTATGTATGTATGTATTTACACACAAGCTTTTGCTCTTTATTTAATAGTTTATTTCCCTTAGTTGCCTATTCTATTTGACCAATTTTATGTGTGTGTGTGTATGATCATATGTGGACCCATTTTTATTTACTTGCCACCTTGTTACTCATACCCTATCGTTGTAGCTGACATTTTATGTATAATTTAAATCTCCTCCTTATATTTTATGGATCATCTTTTCAGATTCTTATTTATATTTTCAATCCTCTAATGTTCATATATATTGGTCTCCTTTGATCCTTTTAACTTTTAGAGCCCTTTGCCAATTTTTAGGAAAACTCTATAACTCCAAATGCAAATAGAAATACACTGCAGAAATAATCCAAAAGCTGTACATTTCCATAATGCCATTTTTCAGGATGTTACAGCATCCCGCATAACCTATGAGACCTGCCGCAAGCAGGCCAAGCTCATAGGGGTGAGATGATGGAAGGGGCGAGGTAATTTGAACAGTTACTGTGATAGTTCGCTCAACCGCATGACTAAGGAATTGTGCGGGGCAATGAGTAAACTGTCTCTTGTGGGTAAAGTGTGCAAACTCTGCAGAGTCAAAACTATTCGAATAGCCGTGCCCACGGTCAAGGGCGGACATGGGAACTTAACCAGATATAGTTCTGTTTCAAAAACAACTTTGTGGGTGGGAATGGAAAAGTGGAAGGGCAGTGGAAAGCCCTGGTTTGAATTGTCCTGGGTGTCGTCCCAGTGGTAAATTAAGCGGCTATAACGCTGAAAGAGGCTATATGGTGCAGATGCCATGTAACGGTGGATGGAATCTGGATCGCTATTATTAATGCATTTCCTTACACATTATGTTTTTGTTCAAAACTGCTAGGTCTCAGGGAATTTTTATGTGTCATATTTCAAAAGTAAAATATTTTCTCTTCTCACAAAATCAAATATATGGGGAAATAAGTAAAGTTGAGAGTAAAGGAGATGGATGTTTGTAGTAAACACATAAAGATATTGGTGGATTCATGTCGATCATAATTAGGAAACGATAGTGTGGATTCTGGGAGAAATAAATTGGTGGAGCCTAAATGAATATATAGACTAGATAGGTGATTTAAATGATTTTTGGAGAATTAGGTAGTGCAAAGGTAGTTGTTGGATTAATTATTGGGAGTTGTTGGCGATTATGGAATTAATAGGCTCTAGTCAAATAATGGATGGATGAATTGGATTTTTAGGCACTTGGAGGTATGATAACAGTTATTGGAGTATAAACTTGATCAATGATATTCTTGGTGGATGAATACTAGTGAATCGTAAACCTGATCAATGATATTCTTGGTGGATGAATACTAGTAAATCGTAGACTTGATCAATGATATTTTGGTGGAGGTATACTGATGAGTTAGTTAGGGATAGATAATGGGAAAATAAGGTAGATTATTGGGAGAGCAAACTATGGTTGTGGATCAATAACAAAAGGATCGGATTTTTAGGAATTTGGAATATCAAAGATATTTGGTGGAATGTATAATTGATGATATTCGCTGTTTGGAGTTTTAGACAGCGCTCAATATAGAAAGTGTGTGTTTCAGTGGATTAATCAAATGATATTAGATAAATGATGTCACTAGCTGTTTGGAGTTTTAGGCAGTAATTGATCGGTGGATTATATAAATTATGATACTCGTTGTTTGGGGATTTAGGTAGCAATTGATTGGTGGATTATATAATTGATGTTATCCGCTATTTGGAGTTTTAGACAGCAATCAATATAGAAAGTGTATGATCGGTGGATTAGTTAATTGATGTCACTCGCTGTTTGGAGTCTTAGACATCAATCAGTAAGGAAAGTGTGTCTTTGGTGGATTAAGTCAATTATGGCAATCGCCGTGTGGAGTCTAGGTAGAATTAGTAACACTATGATTTAATAATAATAATGATACCAAAAGTGAATTTTGGCAAATAAAATAACCCGAGCCTCTCCTTTGTTAAGCCATGCATACTATTTATTTGCATTCTGTGTATTGGCTCGCGGAGCACGGGGTTGGAGTGCTCACACTCGCTTTTGCGACAAAATTCAGCATCAGGAATCAAATCACCTCACCTCAGCAACAAGATTGGACAAGCTAGCAGAGAAGATGAAGATGTTAAGGGCTAGGTCGCGCACCTCCAGTTGGCTGCCTGTGGGCATATCCTGAAGGTCCCACCTGTGTGCTCGTTCTTCCGCTGCTGCAATTTATTGATTTCGGCCTAATCGGCCCATGAGTAAGTCTACTATTATATTTACGCTTCCGCATGATATGTACTTTGATATTCAGAACTGTAATCTGTGAGCACTATCTACTGATCCAGGGAATAGTGCGGTGGAATCACAGAGGAATCCGGATTGTAAAATATGGGCTCCTACAGCGATGGTATCAGAGCATATCGACTGCAGGTCGTGACCTAGTTAGCCTGGCCGTTAGTTTCATTACTAGAATTATTTCTTCAAAATACTAGTTCCAAGAATATAAGCTATACTGTTTATTTTTATCTCTCTTAGATGATTCCTCTCATCTATATGCTGCCCCAGCCATTTATACAACTAAAGCTCTCTTACCCCAAATTCAAAACAATAACACAAGAATGAGTGCTGATATCAATTTACCCCCAAATACTTCCCTCTTATACCTATCGATTGAAAAGGAAAATTTTGATTTTCTTCTCGTACCCTTACTCCAAAAATTTAAGGTTAGGAACGATGAAGATGGCCATGAAGATAAAGTAGTCTCGTTTTGTGCATGGACCCTGCGCTCTCTTATGTGTGCTCCCCGAGTAGGCGATGTATTATTGCAAGATTCTATTTGGCCCTGTGCACTGCCTTCTTGCCCTCAGGCGTTACATTTCGTAGTCACAGGAAAAGAGTGTTTTAAAAAAAACTTATGTGAATCATGTGCCACCCCAGTTTCCCGGGGTGTACTCTTTTACTGTTATAATGGGTTTAGATTTCCGTATTCTCGCGATTCTGTCCTTACCTCCTGCTATTCCCTCTCGCCCCATTTGCTACAAACCCAATCAGATCTACCGAAGCAAAGTGATAGATAGCCAAAACCAAGGCAACCAAGGATAAGTGAAGCCTTCGCCACTTTCCAACTAAAAGCCCCAACCAACACGAGGAGCAAGATTCGAGACTCTACCCTGCTAACATTCTCTCCTTACCTACCTGGGAAGCCCATAGATCAAATCGCTGCCAACCATAATGACAATCGTCATTTATTTAAGGGGGGTAGCATTATGAGATAGAAATATCGAAGAACTACTGCAACGTATATTTGGAGTTGCAACAACCTGGACTTAGAGCCAATTGGACCGGTACAAGGAGATTCGCAAGGCCAGAAATCAAAGGGGTATATGTATGGGATGCGGACAAACGAGAGAACTTCACTCTATGCGCCATATTGTTCTGCACCATTAATGATTTTCCTGCCCTTGGTAACCTGTTAGGGTTGAGTACAAAAGGAGCCAAAGCCTATCTGCATTGCTTAGATTATACCGAGAGTGTGTGGTTGAACAACTCACGCAAAACTGTGTACATGTGTCACCGTAGGTTCCTTCCAAAGTATCACCCATACCACAAGATGAAGAAATAATTTGACAAAAAAAAGAGGATGACTCAGTACCAAGGCTTTTTAGCAGGAAAGAGGTGCATGATATGGTCAAGGATATCGACGTTGTGCTTGGAAAGGGACGTAAATTGAGGACCTGTCGGAAGAACATGTGGAAGAAGAGGTCAATATTTTGGGACTTGCCTTATTGGGAGCACTTAGAAGTTCACAATTGCATCAATGTTATGCACGTAGAGAAGAATGTACGTGACAGTTTGATTGGTCTCTTACTGAACATTCCTGATAAAATAAATGATGGTGTCAACGCAAGGCATGACTTGGTCGCTATGAACATCAGAACCGAGTTAGCACTGATAGAGACCGATAAAGGTCGGACGTACCTTCCCCCAGCTTGTTACACTCTGTCTAAATCCGAGAGAACTTAACTGTGCTAGTCCTTACATGGTATGAAAGTTCCGTCCGGTCACTCCACCAGCATGAAGAAACTTGTTTCCATGGAACATTTGAAATTAATTGGCATGAAGTCTCATGACTATCATGTGCTAATGACACAAATGCTACCTGTTGCAATTAGAAGTATTTTGCCAAACAAGGTTTGAGTGACATCATAAGGCTATGTTATTTCTTTAATGCAATTGCTCAGAAGGTCATTGATCCAAATGGACTAGATGCTCTGCAGACCGAGGTGATGACAACTATATGTCATCTAGAGATGTATTTCCCTCCATCATTTTTTTGATATCATGGTCTATCTCATTGTCCACCTTGTGAAAGAGATAAAGATATGCGGCCTCGTGTTTCTACATCATATGTACCCATTCGAGAGGTACATGGGAATTCTCAAGTCCTATGTACACAATCGATCTCGACCGGATGGTAGCATCATCGAAGGTTATACAATAGAAGAGGTCATTGAATTCTGCATCGGCTACATGGCTCAGGTCGAGTCGATAGGTGTACATCTATCTCGTCACGAGGGGAGGCTAGAGGGTATCGGGACTATCGGAAGGAAAGCAATAACTCTGGAGAAAAATACGTATGCTCAAACCCATTTTACAGTATTACAACACATGATTGAAGTGACCCCATATATTGAAGATCACAAGGACATGCTACGCTAAGAGAATGCAGGCCAGTCAGAAGTTTGGATCACGAGACAACACAATCGTTAATTCAACGAATGGTTGAAGGTGCAATTGACTAGGAGGTCGTCAAGTGAAACACTACAATGGTTGGCAAAAGGCCAAAATTTACAATTGTGACGTGGCAAGGATACAACATTAATAGCTTCACATTTTATACAATAGATCAGGATAGAAAGAACACAGTGCAGAACTCAGGTGTCCGCATAAATGCCTATGATGCACACGTCAGTACCACTGGCCCAAGTTCGTACTATGGGCTTGTAGAGGAGATTTGGAAGCTTGACTACGTGATTTTCAAGATTCCTCTATTTCAGTGCCGTTAGCTCTAACTCCCACGGGGTGTAAAGGTCGACAAGTACAGAGTCACTACCGTGGACCTCAAATGTGTAGGATACGAAGACGAACCATTCATACTCGCAAGGCAAGTTGTTGAAGTATTTTATGTATATGATCTTGACAATCTCGTCGAAATTCATGGAAACATCTCCCAATTCTTGCTAGCAAAGGTCATAAAGAAGAATGGAGAGTTCCACCCCGGCAATGGCGATAATTAGATGTTGAAACATTGGATTCAATTGTACAAATCACTCAATTGTGCTTAATCAAACAATTCATTCAATTTAATTCATTTGTGAGAACTATGTAACGATTGTCATGATATATATGTGTGATTTATGTAATAATTGTCCTGTGCTATATACGTGATCTTGCTTGTTTTCAGAGAGCATGGCTAGTATATCCTTAGGCTAGCCGAAAAAGAGCAAATAAAATCGCTTTTAAAATAGCTATCACAGACAGTTCGGTGTTCTAAACCGTCTGTGATATATATCCCAGACGGTTTCAAACACTAAACCATATGTGATATAACCATATCACAGACGGTTAATAACAAAAACCGTGTGATAGTCGAGTATCACAAATGGTTTGTATAAAAAACCGTTTGTGATACTCGACTATCACAGATGGTTTTTTATAAAAACTGTCTATGATACTCGACTATCACAGATGGTTTGTGATGCTAACCGTCTTTATTGTAAGTTATCACAGATAGCTTGGGAGCCATCTGTGATAACCACATATTATCACTGACACATAAACACAGATGGTTGAGGAACCGTCTGTGATAACAGTTCCGAACCGTCTGTGATGACCTTTTCTGTAGTAGTGGAGAGGTCAAATGCCGAGCGGACAAAATATTTATCAAGCACGCAAGAATAGAACTATGGTTGACATGGCTAGAACAATGCTAAATGAACACTCTACTCCTAGAAAGTATTGGGCTGAAGCTATTTCGATTGCTTGCCATATTTCGAATAGGGTATTCTTGCGAGCCAAACTGCATAAGATGTCCTACGAGCTTCGCTTTGGCTGGACTCCTAGTGTTTCTCATCTAAGGGTGTTTGGTTGTCGGTACTTCATTCTTAAACATGGCAATCTTGACAAGCTTGAAACTAGATCCTCAGACGATATATTTTTGGGGTATACAGTTCACACTCAGGGTTATTATGTACTCAACTTAGATTCTAACAAAATTGTTGAGAACTGCGAGGTCACTTTTGATGAGGCTAGTCCTGACACTAGACCCGACAATGCAGGTATACAGGCTCCTGACGCACTTGATAACATTTTCTATGACTCTGACGGCGACTATCAGGAGCTCCCGAGTTCTTCTACTATGACTACAGGTTCTACGTCCACTCTTACGACTACAGAGGCTATGACCGCTCCTACTACTACAGATTTTACGACCACTTGTATGGCTACGGATGCTATGATTGCATCAACGATGACTGCTGGTACGACTACCCCAACGACCACGTCTACGACCGAACCACAAACTCCTCTGCACATTCAATGGCACCATCCTCCAGAACTGATGATCAGTGACATTCAAGAAAGGGTAACATGTTCCAGGTTTACTTCTTCTGACTCACATGCTCATTCTACTTTTGTTGCCTCTTTTGAGCCAAATGATGTAAGTCACGCTTTATTTGATGAGTCTTAGATTAATGCCATGCATGAATAATTAGAAAATTTTGAGCACAATAAAGTCTGGACCTTAGTTGAACCTCCTCATGGACAAAATGTAATTGGAACTAAATGGGTTTTTTAAAATATACAAAGTGAGGATGGTGTTGTGGTTAGAAATAAGGCTAAACTGGTAAGTCAGGGGTTTTCTTAGGTGGAAGGTCTTGATTTTGGTGAAACTTTTGGTCCTGTTGCCAGATTAGAAGCTATTAGAATTCTCTCAGCATTTGCTGCATCTAAAGGTTTTAGATTGTATCAAATAGATGTTAAGAGTGACTTTCTTAATGGCTTTATTGAGGAGGAAGTTTATGTTAAGCAACTACCTAGTTTTGATAATCCTAAATTTCCTAATCATGTCTACAAATTGTCTAAAGCATCATATGGTTTGAAATAAGCTCCTAGAGCATGGTATGAAAGGCTCAAATCATACTTGTTAAAAAATAATTTTCAAATGGGCAAGATAGACAAAACTCTTTTCACACTTAGACATGGCAATGATCTATTATTTGTTAAGATTTATGTGGATGATAGCATCTTTGGTAGTGCCTCTCATGCTTTAGTTTTGAAGTTTTCAGATACTATGATTAGGGAGTTAGAGATGAGTATGATGAAGAGTTAACTTACTTCTTGGGTTTACAAGTAAAACAGACTAAGTAGGGCTCGTTTATTCATCAAACTAAGTACACAAAGGATTTTCTTAGGTGTTTTTGCATGGGAACCTGTAAACCTAGTTCTACACCAATGGGATCCACAACTTTTCCTGATCCAGATGAAGAAGGTGAGACGGTGGACCAGAAGGAATTCAGAAGCATGATTGGGTCCCTACTTTACCTTACTGCTTCGAGGCTAGATATACATTTTGTTGTGTGTTTGTGCGCTCGATTTCAAGCTTCACCGCGTGTATTCCATCGTCAGGCTATGAAAAGAATTTTTAGGTACCTCCAATTAACTTTAGAATTCGGACTCTTGTATTCTTCTTCATCTTGTCTTACCCTGCGTGCATATTCAGATAGTGATTTTGTAGGTTGTAGGATTGATAGAAAGAGTACTTCTGGTACTTGTCACTTTTTAGGCACATCATTAGTTTCTTGGTCTTCTAGAAAACAATCATCTATTGCACAATCCACTGCTGAAGCTGAATATGTAGCTACTGCTGCTAGTTGTTCTCAAAGTTTATGGATTTCTACTACACTTAGGGATTATGGGTTAGAATTGAATAGTGTTCCACTTTATTATGATAACACCAATGATATTAATATTGCTAAAAACCCAGTGCAACATTCTAGGACTAAACATATTAATATACGATTCCACTTTCTAAGAGACCATGTGAAAAAGGGTGATGTTGTTCTACACTTTGTTGAGTCTGATTCTCAAGTTGTTGATATTTTCACCAAACCACTTGACTCTTCTAGTTTTGCTCAATTGTACAGTGACTTAGGGCTAATCCGTCCTATGAGATTATTCTGAGGGGGGGTTTGGAAGTTAAAATTTGGAAGCTTTATTTATTATACATGTTTAAGAATTCGTCGAGTCCGAGCCATTGAAAACAAATGAGCTATAGAGACTTGTCATATTCACTCATATGTTGTCTAGCTATGGTCGAGACTGGTGTCATTTAACTTGATACAATTGATCTCAAGGATGACATGGTAAAACTCCTTGACTAGATTGATTATAGATAGTACTTTGTGATGTTCATCTAAAAGGATTAGCATGGATTTGAGTTTTATTTTAAATCTTGGCTATGTGTTACGTTTCATATCGCGGCCTTTTCATGATCACTCAAGTCGGCATGTTATATAAAGAAAAGTGCATAAATGAAAAGATGTATACTTCAAGCATGTCATGGTCAATTTTTTTAAAAAGGCATAAAAACTGTGCTAGTGAAAAGAAATATGCTTCAAGCATGCCACCATTTAAAACCAAAAAAAACTTCAAAGCATGACATAAAGAAAAGAAGTATGCTACAAGCATGCCACATGCCTAAGACTCAAGTGTAAAATAATAGGTTGCTACATAAGATGGCTAGCCCGCTCAGACTTCAAATCTGCTCTAGTTTTTGGCTTTGACTTTTCATTGTGATATCTCATTGTACTCTTTATATTTGGTTTAGTCATTATTGAAATGTCTGTCATTGATATAAATTGCGTCAATGAGATCAAAGATTCTGGATCTTGCTATATGACATATGACTTTACATGATCTAGGTAACTCTATTCTAATAGATGGATTGGTTACATTATTAAATCAACGCAAACTGACTTAGATAATCTACAAAGGTTCTGGATGTTTACTTTTCTAAGTTCCCTTTTAGAATTATTCCCACTTTTTAGCCTTTGATGATTTTATTGCCAAAATGGGAGAAAAGTAGAAGAAAGGGGAAGAATTGCTCTCTCTGGGTTGGTTCTCGTTTGGTTGTGTGTGTGGTCGGTTGTCTCAGATACTCATTATTTCGAATCGCAAATTCTTCCTCGCAAAGTCTTTCATTTGAGTATTTTCAAGGTGTTGAAAATGTATTCATCAAGGGGGAGATTGTTAGACCATCTGAATGGTCGTGATTAAAAATGATGATAAATAATTAAATTTGAATTGCTTTGGAATTTGCTGTTGCTTCTTCAAGTATTTCAGCCAGCTTTAATGGGCTTCAACACTTTTCGACCACAGCCAGCTTCAACGCTTTTTGACCACGGTCGGCTTCAACGCTTTTCAACAATGGATGGCTTCAACACCATCTAGTTTCGACCATGGCAAACTTTGTCCATGAGGTGTTTACAACCACAGTGTCATTTACGACCACGCATGGCTTTACGACCATGACTGTCACGGCTTTTCAACCACAATTGTTGTTTACGAGCACGCACAGTTTTGACCACAGCAACACGACTTCGACCACGGCAATTAGATTTCGACCATGCACGACTTTGAACACGACCACAACCACAAGGTAATCATAGCTACAATACTTTAACATGGTCGTAACTTCAATGTTTTTGTTAGTCGTGGGGTTTACTGGTCGTACTCGATTGTCGTAGGATTTTTTGGTTGATAGTCGATGACTTTGCAGTTGATGGTCATAGATTTTGCTGACTACTCTTATAGTCGTATCTTTTGTAGTCTTATCGATAGTCGTAGACCAAGCAGTCTGATGTCGTTGTTTTCAGTAGTCGAAGGCTTTATGATCATGGTCATTACACGTAGACTTTGTAGTCAAAATGAGTGCTTCACTCTTCATGATCTTCGAGTATTTTGAGTACTTGTGTTAGGCCAACGGGGTGCTTGGCTAGTGCTTGATGGAACGGTGTCAGTACTCGATAGTCGAAGCGACTAGGTACTCAATGGTGGGTGAGAGATAGTCATGAGTGTTGCGGTCGGTTGTCGGTTATGAGTACTTGTTGTGCTCAGTAGTTGTCCTGAGTGGTTGTAAGAGTGAATCGCTGAAAGTGGTGGTTTTGGTAGTCAAAATCAGTGATCTAAGACTATTTTCTGGATTGTGTTGAGATGGTTGGTCGTGTACGACCAGGTTCATTGGTCTTGGATGGTTTTGCTCTTGTTCTAGATGGATAAGGATGTTGTGAGTTGTTGTGCTGATTACGGTCAAACTGGGAAGAGCTTGTGCTAAGAAAACCATTTCTTTGGTCTTTGCATGTGTAGGAGAGCATGGAGATAATCATGGTCAGTGACGTGGAGGACCGGGACTAGGATACGGAGATCTGAGGTCCAGATGGTTGAGGATGTCATGCCAGGTGGTCAGGCTAACGCTGGAGCATGTGGAGATCAACGATGGTGAAAGCGAGACAGAGCTACGGGGTGGGATATCCTAGAGGCTTAGTCGCATGTTGAGTTTGGACTGTTACGGATAAAGTCTGTGTGATGGAAGAGGTAGAGTTTGAATAAAACCCATGTTAGGAACGGATTTTGGGTCCCTTGATTTGAGGAAGAGATTAGATGCTGTGTTCGTATTTGAATCGGACACGATTGGGATGTTGGCCTATAAAAGCAGGGAGAGGCATAGGCTGACAAAACTGGACTTTAGGGCTTTCATCAAGGAAGCTTTTAGGGGTGCCGTGAGGACACTTTGTAGCCAAAAACTTATTGCAAAAATAATAGTCAGATATATTCCAAAAGAAATTGATCAGCAACATGTTTTCTGAGCTTCATTCTTTTTGCATCATCGGCGATGTGTTTTTCCTGAGCGTTGTTTTTTCGAGTTCTCACCACCATGCTACAACCATGGTGCTGTCTACGACTTGTTCTTGATCGAGCAGTCGATTTGTTCGAGCAGTCAAAGCCTTCCTAGCGACAGAGATCTCGACTATGTGATCATAGTGAGCAGTCATGCGAGAGGTCGAACGCCGAGCAGACGGAATCTTCATTGAGCATGCAGTTGTCTTCGGCTGGTACTCGTTTGAGTGAGTTCGACCACGTATGTGGCTGAAGTCTACGAGCGTCATTCGGGTGATCGTTATCGATCATGATCAGAAGAGCAAAGTGGAAGAAGTGGAGGCAATCATTCACCCCCCTCTGATAGTGCCATATGGTCCTACAGAAACCCCATGTTTGTCATCGCAGAGTTCGCTAGAGTAACACCACCATCTGTCGGAACCCTAGGTTCCTAAGTGCCACCGCTATTGCCATCGTCCATGTTAGTGTCCATGCCATCACTGAGTCAGCTACTGAGCCAGCGCTGTTACTTGCATCTCCACCGTGTCAGCCTTAGCACTGTTCCGTAGACCCAATTCACCATAGACTGCAAACCCACCGTGGACTCGGTCTATAAACTGTGGGACCACATGTCAATCTTTGATCACTTTAGTAAAATCTAAGAAACATTCTTAGTCCCACATGTTAGACACAATAACCTCTCTCCCCTATTTATTTTTCAATTTTCCTTCATGACCAAACTTCTGAAAGTCCATTCTCCCTCATACGAACTCCATTTGAGCTCATTTTTGTCTCTAAATTCATATAAACTCAAGCCCTATCTTTCAATAATTTTTAAATAATTATTGGAGTTTTTTGTTTTTTTTGGTGTTTATTTTTGTTCTCTCTCATTCTGCATAGATGTCGATGCACCAGAAGCTTCATATAAGAAGAGAAAGAAATAGTTCAAGACCAAAACCTTTTTGAAGGCATGTTGTGCTACCTTGATTATTTGCACCCAGTTTTACAAAACTATTTCACGTCTTAAATTATTATACACTACTATGTTGTTGCAACAAATTAATTACTCAGGAATATCTAAGAACCCTGGTTGTTGTTTATCCACTATGTTTAATTATATGTCATGATCCACTGTCATCCTAGGATGGTTTATGTCAGTTGGTCATTACTGTAGCACCAACATGGGTTAGTGTAGACTTGCTTAGCCATGCTAGGTTATTGACATTAATTTGGAATATAAAATTACACCTGACTAATGATATATGGAATTGCTTTGTGAGTAGCTGTGTGCACTGTGTGTTATCTTTGATGACATGTGTTGCACATTAAAATCAACTAGTGTAACCGTGCTAAGTGGCAGTTGGTGATCTTTATGTAGTTAGAGAATTGGGTAGTATCGCTCTAGTCACTTAAGGACTTAATTTTGTGCACCATTAAACTGAGCCCCCTCGTACAACCATATGCTTTTATGGAAAGGGTCTAGCTTAGTAAGTTACCGAGTTTTGGCATTGACTACTCAAGTGGTAGGTTAAGCTTTGTGCCAAGACTGGAAGGTGTAATCCATTGTGTTCGGTACTACATCATATGAACGAGTTTCTATTTACAAATCCAACGTTGAGCTTTGGGCCTACTTGCATGTGTTGGAGTGAGGCTGCCGAGTTCAAGCTTGACGGGAGGGGTCAATACTAGGGCAAAGTTTCTAAAAGGATTTGTTATGATCATTTTAGTTGCATGCCTAAAGAAGAGTGTCATTGGCTGACAGTGTGGGTTGATCGTATCATGTGGAAAAAGTTGTATAGCCTCTACAGAGTGTTAATAAATCTATTCGAATAGGTGTATCCATGGTCATAGGTGTTCTCAGGGATTTCACATGGGGGATAGATTTTCATAAACTAAAACTGGCAAGGAAAAGCTTTGTGGATCTGATAGATGGGCTATGTGAAAAATGTTTTACTTTTATTAGTTATTACTACAATTTTAAGTTATACTTTTAATCTATCTATTGTATTTAAAAGTCAATTTAGCTTTATACAAAACAAGCAAGTTTATCCACTTCGTGTGTAATAAGTCTTGTATCTATACATTGCATTCTATTGCACAACTTGTTGAGTACTCCATGTACTCACCCATGTTACAATCACAACTCGACTGCTGGAGAAGAAGAATCATTGCTGCTTTTTGAGGAGAAGTTCTACAGGGAAGGTTGATCGCTAAGTCTTGTACCCTAGTCTGTTGCCTGTGGCATGAGTTGGGTCGCTGTTGTTGGAATTCTTTTGTTCCGTTGCAATTTATTTATTTAGTGTCTAGCTAGGCCCTACGTGACTAAATAATTGTAATCCCGACCATAAGGTCAAAACCTTTATATATTATTAAAACTTGCTATTTAGTTGTTTATCACTGTATATGGATGATATTGCATCAATGTTGCCACTGAGTGCACTAGTGTGATCCTAAAGTAGTGCAGTATATACAAAGAGTTCGGCTTTGCATATTCGGGTCCCAACACTTCACAACTTGCTCCACCCACATGAGGAGTAGACAGTGAAGTCTCATTGTCATCCAATTCTCCAATCATCATCAACTGCTAAAGTTTGATCATTTCCATCATCATCTCCATTGTTGTGCTCCAGCTCATCAACACTACCAGCAACCCTTGACTTTGAGCGCGCAACATAAGTGATATGAGGGCCTATGGGCCAGTCAATAGACTCGCTAGTTGTAGCATCACCACGAGCTCTCCTAGAATGATTGTGACCTCTTTGATTGCACAACGCACCAATGGCTTCATGAACATAAGCCCAAGTTAGACGATGACCACCTCCGATAATGCCTTGATGAACCAGTTAAACAATGTCATTCATTATCCTATTGAAATTCTTCTAGGATCAATGGGTTAGACTTCTTTCCATTAGAGTCTTACTCACGTAGCTTTTGAAACCTAGTTACCATCTTTTGGTTGTCTAAAATGTACACCAATTTATTCAATCTCTAGTGCTCAAAATGGTTTATCTTTTTGGTATGGATCTACAAACACAAAATACGAGAAGCATGTCAAAGGTGGCTACAATCAACATAAAGACTCATTGAGCTAACTAGTAAAGTAGTTATGCTAATTACTTACAAATGAAAATATACTCCAATTGAGCTTGCATCTAGACGTCGAACAACAAAGACTAATGATTCATTTTGCCAAACATTGGAGTTCATAAGCAGGGCCACCATATAGACCCCACCGAAGAACTACAAACGATAATGCACTTCAAAGTTCAAACCTAAAGAGCCTAAAGAGAAGAAATTAAAAAATAATTATACTTAATTGCTTATATTTACGAGGGCAAATTTTCTATTGATCTTTGATTGTAATTTTTTTGTGAAGCAATCACCTTTTGTCCTCTATCTTGCTTTGTTTATCATCATTGGTGACCATCTTTCACAGCATCTATCTTGCTTTGTTTATTATCATTGGTGACCATCTTCCGTAGCACATTATTGAACATTGACCTTAGCCTTGTAGGAAATCTTTTATTGGTTTCTTTAATGCCAAAGAAACTTATTTGGATTCCAAAACAATGCTACTCCATATAACTTTTGCTCCATTTGGTTGTCCCATCACTTATCAACAATTGCTAGCACATCATCAAGTAATGGTTGCTTGTGTTGCGAAGCATCCTTAATGTTCATCTTCACAACATCCATGCCTGCACTAATATCGGGCATTCTTGGCCTCTCATCATCATTGGCAACCATCAAAGCAAAAAAGAAGTGGTTGTGAACCTCCCATGCAATTTCGACAGAATTCAAAAATGACATAGAAATCACAATGTTTCAATCGCCTTACCTGGCTCTGTGGTAGACAATTTGATCTCATTCTATTCTTTACTAACAAAGGGATTTTTTTAAAGCTTGCCTATGCTTGTACATATTGGCCAAGGTGAGGAATGATATAGCAAAATGAGTTGTTGTCGGCCTCACAAGATTCGTATCACCTATCTTATTCTTGATTGCATTAAGAATCCTTTCATGTCTATAGATAAATCTGCACATCCTCTTTGCTATAGTAATGCTATTGTTGAACTTTTCTATCTTCCCAATGTCCTCCTGCATAAAGTTCAAGTAGGGGGCATCATAGGGGGTCTAAAAATAAAGTAGGAACCCTCACCATTAGAATTTTTTCTATGGCTTGTAATTAGATCCATTATCTAAAATAAAGTAGAAATCCTCTCTATTAGAATTTTGTTTGCAGCCTTGTAGTTAGATCCATTATCTATGATGAATTGGACCACATATTTCCTCCCAATGGCATCAATTTTTGCCTCCAACAACGTTGCTAACAAGTGTGCAACAGTTGATTCACTTGAAGCACCAATTGACTCCAAGAAGAAGGTACCTTCTTACTATTGACAAAATAATTTATCAAATGATGCCCAATCATGTCCGTCCGTCCATCTGATATGAGTGAGCAAGCATAATCTTGCCATGCTAACTCATGCTTCTCCCTTAATGCATCTAGCTTGTTATTAGCCCTATCAAGCAATGGCTACCTTATATCATGATAACTATGCAATCTATACCTAGGACATTACTGCCCCATGGACTCGCATAGAAAATCTCCCAGCTTCTTGAATTGATAGCATTGAATGGTATGCCATTCTTGTAGAAGAAGTCAACGACATTATCATCTACAATTTGTTTTTGTTCCTTTGTCTTTTGGTGCAGCACTCAAGTGTAGGTTGAAAAGTAGCCAAGCTGTGCCTCTCAGAAACAACCACTTATGGTGTCCTCCGAAGCATAGAAGCAACTAGTTTGGTACACTTCTGTGGTGGCCCAAGCACTACAAAAGAAGCCACTAATTGCTTTCTTTTTGCAGTTGTTCCAAAACTTGGATGGACCTCTTCTTCTTCTTCAGCATCATCACCTCTTCCATCGTCAGCTCCATCCTCATCTACCCCCTGGCTTTGAATCTCCTTGAATTCTTCTTCAAGCAGTCCTGTATCTCTTTCCTGATTTTTGTGGTTGTGCTAGCACATTTCTCCACATCTCCATAACCCCCAGCAAGGTGTCGCTTCAATCTTGAAACTTCGGCATGGACTCCCTTGTTGCAAAGCGTACATTGGAGGATATCCTTCTTCTCTAAATCTGGCCAAGACCCATATTTCCATGTCGGGTATTTGGATTTAGCTCTCCACTTATGATCCTTGGATGAATCATAGGGCTCAGAGGCTACAACTATGGCTGTAGTGACTTGTTAGTCTATGTCACCATGGCACCTACAAGTGGAGAAATAGAAATTAATCACTTGTTCACCATCATTCACTATTGCTACTTGTTATTGCTGCTACACATACTACTATATGGACAAAGATTTAAAGAAAGCAAAGTAGGGCTAGTGCAAATCAAGGCAGAGCTGAAAGAAAGGATAGGAGGCCAAAACAAAGCAGCATCTAATCATAAAATGTAGATTGCAAATTCATAATGCAGATGACTAGATCTAGAAAAATAGAGTAGAGCAAAGCAGGAGAGGAAGGAAAAGGAAAGTACAGAGTGGAGTCACTAACCGGTGAGACGACAGGCGGATCGGTGGCAGTGATGACGAAGATGGGCCTAGGTGACGCTCTCCTTCTCTGCGATAGCTGAGGGTTGAAGAGGAGGAGTAGAGGTGGCTTGCTTTACGGCGACTGGCATCGTGGCCATCGGCGGCGGCTAGGCTCTGCCCACCCTTCGCATCTGTGGTGGTAGTTTTGTGGTTGGATTGTTCGATCTGCTAGAGTTAAGTAAGACATATCTCTCACACCCCTACCGATCTGACTGTGTGCCATCCCTACACAACCAATCAGGTTCCAGTCACTCAATTACTCATCTGGTGACTAGTCCTCCAAGTCAAGTCGACTGCTCTAATTGGTAATAAGAACATCAGATAAACCAATCGACAATTTAATAACATTGTATAGGAGAGTGCCTCAACTCGCACCTCTCAACGCCCTGTTTTAGACCAATCTCGAAGCAATCTCAAATATCCCTTCTCTTCACAAGTACCATACCTCTGCATGGTGTCTCCGGGGTTCGCTTATTTCCAAGCAGACGGGTGGCTGGGATCTTGAGGGCCTGTTTGGGGGAGCTGGAGATTCTGAGTAGCTAGCTGGCTAGGCTGAGGCCCTGTTTGTTTCGGATTCTAGGCAAGCTAGCTACTTCTAGTAGCCAAAAGCTCTCCCAAATAGTCCAGCTTTTGGGCCAGCTACTGAGAATCTGAAAATCTGGGGAAGGCACAATTGTACTGGGACCGAGAAGCTGCAAAAACCCAGCTTCTCACAGATTCTGCAGACTAGTGCCATTAAAGTTCAAGTTATTTACCCGTAAAATGCCACTGGATAAAAATACCCCCCCCCCCCGTGCCCCCTCCCCGATTCCTCCCCCCCCCCCCTCCCCCCGCGCCCCCTCCTCCCCCACGCCACTCTCCTCCAATTGTATGAAGGATGTATATAGTTATAATACAGACTCTAAGATCAATATTATCTTGTTAAGATTTTTAACCTGGTGTGACATGCTGTGAAGGCAGATGCTTTCTTTTTCCTTTTTTGGTGAGCAATTAGACTGTAGAAAAATACTATTGTGCATTCATCCATCAGAACATGCCATGAGGGATGGAGAGAATAATATCTGAAAGCTCCATACCATCTTGTCTGAAAGTGAAACTTTATACTCTCTGTTATCTACCCTATACAAGTTCCTAATACAAATTCCTTGCAACTTCTGTCAAGTTTATTGATCCCTTTCTAACTGTCATCTAGTAACACTTAAGTCATGGCACTACCTTTAATTAGTCCACAATGCAAATTCCTTGCAATTTTTGTCAAGTCTTCTGGGGTACTTTTGAGATGTCTTTTGGTTACACCTTTATTCATACTGCCTTTAGAACATTGGGAGCAGATAGAACAATTTAAGCAATTCCATCATCCCTTTATCTGTATGGAGACATGGTAGTTATCCATATTAATATTTAAAATTATGATTTGGAGTCAAATTTATTGTCATGAAATTTTAATATTAGTTTTTCAATGTTTGAACTAAGTAATACAAATTTATAGCATGGATATCTCTTCTATCAATACATAATCAGGACATCAACTCACCTAAGGGCATTTCAGTCAATACATCTATCAGGATACCAGCTGCACAGCTAGAATCCAGGATGCCAAATATGCTAGCTACTCAGACCAGCTGCTACTCAGACTAGCCAGCTACTCAGAATCTCCAGCTAGCTACTCAGACCAGCTAGCTACTCAGAATCTACAGCTCCCCCAAACAGGGCCTGAGTAGCTGGCTAGTCTGAGTAGCAGCTGGTCTGAGTAGCTAGCCTGTTTGGTATCCTGGATTCTAGCTGTGCAGCTGGTATCCTGATAGATGTATTGACTGAAATGCCCTTAGGTGAGTTGATGTCCTGATTATGTATTGATAGAAGAGACATCCATGCTGTAAATTTGTAGTCATTGAAAAACTAATATTAAAATTTCATGACAATAAATTTGACTCCAAATCATAATTTTAAATATTAATATGGATAACTACCATGTCAACTTTTGAAGAAGAAAACAAAATATGCTTGGTCTGCCCCTGTTGGAACTCCATCAATGTACTGAATAGAATTAGGGCACAGCTACATATCCTGCTACTTTACATGTAGTGGTTCTTCGATTCATGCAGACGGTAAAAATACTATCTTCATTTTTCAGATTTTCAGTAGCTGATTTAAAAGCTAGACTGTTTAGAAGAGTTTTTGGCTACTAAAAGTAGCTAGCTTGCCTAAGAATCCGAAACAGACAGGCCCAGTCCACGGCCGCGCAACTGGCCCACCGCAGAAACCGCGGGAAGCATCGGAATTCCCGCGCGGAAACAGCCACCCCTCCCTTTCCTTTCCCCCCAAATCCCACCACTCCCAAGCTTCTCTAGGGTTTCCATCAGCCCCCTCGCTCCATGGCTCCCAAGCGCCGCCGCGTGGACCAGAGCTCGCCGTCGCCACCTCCACCGCCGCCTCCTATGCGGACGCCACCGTCGCAGCGGCAGCCGGTGGTCGTCTTCGCCCACGGCGCCGGCGCCCCCTCCTCGTCCGATTGGATGGTCCAGTGAGCTCTCTCTCTCTCTCTCTCTCTCTCTCTCTCTCTCTTCGTTTGTTCGTGTGTGCATAATGGATTGTAGCCAAGCGTGCTCTTTTGGTAAAATGAATCTCCTGAGTTGGGGATTTCATTTATTGTATTTCGGTGTATGTGGAATCTGTACAATGGTATTCTACACTGGACGATGGATTCTGCTAGTTGGAAGGAAATGGTGAAAGAAGCACTGGATGCCGTCGAAGTGGTGACATTTGATTACCAATGTAAGTTAATTTGATGAATCGTAGTGCTAATTCCTGTCCCCGGTTCATCAACTCCTTGATGCGAATCTGTTCGAGAGACCATAGTGATCAAACAACAATGTGGCTACAGATATGTCGGGTGGGAAGCGCAGGGCTCCCCCGAAGGCGGAGAAGCTTGTGGATCATCACCTGGGTGTGGTGAAGGACGCCGTAGCGGAGCATCCGAGGCACCCGCTTGTTCTGATGGGGAAGTCTATGGGTTCGAGGTAATATCTGGTGGCAGAGATCCTGTTTGTATCATCCTTGTGCATCTTCTTGGTTTGTTTCACGGTTTGAGTACTTATCATGCTTCGACATTCTCAGAGTCAGCTGCATGGTGGCTAGTTCAGTTGATATCGATGTTTCTGCCGTCATATGCTTAGGTTATCCGTTGAAGGTATCCCTTGCTCCATTGTTTAGTTGGGATATGCATTGCTTCTTGGCTCTCTTGGGTGAATTCTTTTCCTTGATTGGTCAAAACTCAAAACAGCAATCTACACAGCAAATGGATTTAGATTCACTTTACGTAATATAATTGGTAAAGACCTCAGTTAGGTGTGCACAAAAATGGTTGATGTGATTTTACAATATACTTGTTGTTGCTTCCCACTCGTTAAAATTTGTGCAGGGATGTTTTATTCATAATTTGCTCACTCAATTTACTCCAGATAGATTTAGAAACTAAAGGATATGTCCCTTTTTTTTCCGTCTTTGCTTTCTTCAACATAGGGAGTGAATGGGGCAGTGAGGGACGAGACACTACTAAAGCTGAAGATTCCAACAATGTTTGTGCAGGTACTGAAGAAGTTTCTTTGTTTTCTGAATATTTTGGAGTGGAAGAATACTAAATAGCAATTATCAGTAATTGCTGAAGCTTGACTTGCAGTGCATTTGTGTTCACAGGGCAGTAAAGATGGCTTATGCCCCTTGGACAAACTGGAGTCCACTCGCAAGAAGATGACCTGCAAGAATCAACTGCATGTTATTGATGGTGGCGACCACTCTTTTAAAATCGGCAAAAAGTACCAAGAGTCTACTGGAGTAAATCAACATGATGCTGAAATGGAAGCTGTTAAAGCAATTGCACAGTTTGTCCAGAATTCCATAACAGAAAGCTGAACCTAGCTGTTTTTGTACATTTTTCTTAGAAGATCTAATGGTGGCTGGATCTTAGCCTTGTGGCTTTGGCAAGACCTAATGTGTTCATGTACTTGGTAACAAGTTAGATGTAAAAGAATGCTACATTTTGCCTTGTAATGTAAGATGCTAGTTCTGCTTTGTGTTTTTGCATCCAATATCTATTTGTTTTGACATCACATTGTCACATGATTGAAATCATCATGCTGCCACATCAAATATTCAGGCAACACACTCGTTCTTGGCTGCTTATCTGTCAATCATGAATATATCAGTGGGTAGCATGATGCGATTATAGTGTAGCGGTTCATTTACCAATTTAAATGTGAATACATTGAAGTAGGTAAATGTCAAGGGTTTTCTCTTTGCTATCATCACAACTTACCACATGAAGTATTTCACAAAAGATTCGTGTAGTCCTGTTATTAATATGAATCTATGAAGAAGGCCCATTAATATTCATCCATGATGCTGAATGTCTGTACAAAACTTGGTTATCACGCCTTAAGTTTACCTAACCTTCCTAATATTTTTTTTGTATGTTTCGTCTTGCTAATATGAATATAATCTGTACTTGATAACATTCTATGACAGAAGACTGCCATCTTAGATTTGCTCTGGTGCTCGTCCATAAAATCTTCCTAGAATAATCGTAAAGTTACTTGCATGTTGCCCTCTATGTTTAGTCCTGGACTTCCTGGTGCTACCTCCATCTCATGCTTTTGCTTACTGAACCACTGGTGTCAATGATAAATGTATTTTAATCTAATTATATGCAGTTGAATTAATCCCATTCCACTTTTTTAAAATCAGTTTCGTGGAATCAGCTTTCTGCTTTCATTTTCTTTTGCTGTAGATGCACTGCAGAGTCAACTGGGTCAGCCTTGTTGTGCACCTAGCCAGAAAAGGTGTGAGCAAGAACACACTGAAGAAACCAGTGGAAAACCTTGTGTGCATATCAAAGCTACAAGGCTGTCGTTTTCAACAATTTACTGACTGACGGTGATCATGCACTACAAAACCAGAGAGAGAGAATCATGTTGATACCAGTAGAAGGTTGAAGCTACTGTCAAGATGGTGAAGTTCTGCATGGTACGAACTGAATATGGAGACTATATTTCCTTAAGTAAATTTGAATATGTATATTGTATTATTTCAATTGGTTTAGTTGGGAAGTAGAGTACAGAATTCAACAATTGCATTTCCACCAGTTTAGATAAAAATTAGTTGGTAAGTAGGTTTATTTTATATTCTATTAGTTTAGATAGCTAAGCATTGCTCATATCTACAAATTTCGAGTTGGATTTCTTATTTTATATTGATACAGTTAAGACGAGGGAAGAGGTGGAAGCTAATAACGGGCGCTAGATAATTATCACATGTTTGCCACTGCTGCTTCTGAGCAAGTAATAATTAATGAAACCCAAGTGTTTCATTAAATTTGGTTTCTGTAATATGTATGAATTGCAGCATATGTCTCTTCATTCATTTCTCATCTTTTCTTTGCCTATTTGCATGTTTGAAACGTCAAAAATCAGAGTGTTCACATATATTTGCATGCTGAAAGTCTGTTGAAAACATGGTAATGCTAAAGCAGAACATTACAAAAGAATTTGAATTATTCATAGCTATGCTGTAACAAATAGTAATCTGAATTGGGAAACCTATATAAACTGATAGCCATCTTAATGGTTTCCATTGGATGAATCAAAAGTTAAGGCAGCACAAGGTTGAAAGGACCTCAACTTTCATTCTTTTGATACAACCTGTATTGCTATACATTCCAGACAAAACCCAATGACAAAACGTAGCTCAGAAATTATTAGCTGGTAGCAATATGGCCATGAAACAATGGTGATACCTGAATGAATATACACTGTTGGCATGAATTGTGAATTGTGGATAGCATTAGAGCCTTAATTAATCAAAGAAATATGCTCCTTGACTTAGGTGAGCCCCTTTTAACTGCTACCTAATGAGATATGCACATTTTGAAGTTCAAAATTCAAAGTTTGAACTTTGTTATCACACTTGCTTTCATTGTTGCTTATGGAGTTATATCCTTAATTGTGTCTGGGAGAATTCATTCCAGGATTTTGGACCTTGTCAAGTATAATAATGGAATAACATCCTGAGAAATGTGGGCTCATAACATCATGCATCCGTAAATTATGATTTGATGAATAGAGTTTTTTTTTCCCGTATGCAAGAGATATTAATAATCACGGTATAAAGGTTCACTCTTTATTTTTCACATTCTACTATCTTCTACATTCTTTGAAAAATAAAGAGTGGGCCAATTTGCAGTTTTTGCGCAGCCCTATCTTGGTGAAGATTTTGAATTGATGTAGCTCCAATTTTTATGCAGATCCAATTTGCGGACTTGTTGTGTACTGAACTTGCATTTAAGCGATGTGTGACAATGCGGCATTGCATCCACCTCAAAACCATTCCTTGAAATAATTTAGCTTTGTAATACAGGATGAGGAAGAAAATAGATAAGTAAATAATCTAAAGAGCATCATTCTCTCCTAGCATGATGCAGGTACAAGTGACTCTTCTTCTGTATCAAAAGAAAACGATATTTCCGTTTTCAGATTAAGGCTTCTGCCCCTTTGTGTCCTCGTGAATAGTTGCAACATTCACTACATTTGGTTGCTAAATATCATGAAGCGTTTTGGGTGCTTCCTTGAATTTGTAAATGCAGCACACAACCAACTGAAGGATACGCATTAAACAGCTGATGCTGTTTGGCGGCTTCATAAGAAAACAAGTACGTCAGTATGATATATAGCCTTTTTTGTGGCTAAAAATTAATTGTTTACTAACCGTCATAAAAGGATCCCTTCCTAGGTTCCCATATAACATCCAGAGTAGACTTGTCAAGAAGGTAAACAATGACAAGTAGAAAGGCATGAACTCCACGTTTCGTCATGATAACTTGTTTCTGCAATTTTGGAAGTGGAAAAAAAATCAACTTTTTTCCATGTCTAACTGAAAGCATTTTGCTTCTCTAGTACTTGGGATATGAATAGTATTTCGTTGAATTATTATTAGATCTTGTTGAACATATGCTAGTTTTTTACTGCTTGTAACATGATTTTTTAATTGAATCATGTTGTCAGTCTTAGATCGTTGTCGCAAGGTTTTACCATGAAGCCTGTTATTCTTTCATCAGCAATTCATAATTCTGGAGCCGCTATGCATAACAATACTCACCAATGCTACTAGCGGAGAGCCATACATTGATATGGAAGCCACTAGACCAATGCTACCGACAAATACCTTACACATATGGTGGGTGTGGATTCAAAAGCTTGAGGAAAATACAGTCATGCCAAAGATCGTTAGAATCAGAGATATAATCATCATGGCAAGCTTCTGCAAAAGATTATCAGATACAGTGTTAGGATTATTAATCAATAATAATATAGTCCTTAAAACCCCCCAACCCCATATGCACGCAAACATCAAATTATTCACCATCTTATCTATAACTACCTAGCTGCAACTATGAAATAACATCGTCTCTTTATTTTGATTCGGAAGGCAGAAGTTTGTTCTGCCTTACATGTCTTCAGGAAGAACAAAAGAAATCACACACAAAAAAGGAAGAACGAAAGTAACACTTTTTTTAGTAGAAAGTGGCATCTTATAAATAGAATATTTAAAGTATTCTTGTCCTTTGGCAAACATGCTTATAGGGATAAATTTCTGGTGTTCTTAGATGTTACTACAAACTAGTTGCTTTTGCTCGATTCCAAAAAAAAGTTTTTTTTGCTTCGGATCATATTTAATTTTAAGCCTTTGGTTCATGCGCATACTGATGCAGCAAACCATCA
The DNA here is from genome assembly GCA_017311315.1 of Dendrocalamus latiflorus. Classification (NCBI taxonomy): domain Eukaryota; kingdom Viridiplantae; phylum Streptophyta; class Magnoliopsida; order Poales; family Poaceae; genus Dendrocalamus; species Dendrocalamus latiflorus. The sequence continues at coordinate 25,581,718 of CM029661.1, read as the reverse complement.
CCTTGTTAATTTTTATCTCATGACTTATTAATTACACATTTACACAACCTTTTCTTTCACCCAAACTGCATGAGCATGCAAGAGTTACCTCAAGGCCTCAGCACATGCTTATGGTTACTTGGTTGGAGCTAAAAGAAAAATAAGAATTTGATTGACGTTTTTTTGAGGTGGCAATCTGATTGACTCATTGACTTTCAATTGACAATATATTGCTTATGAAGTTCCAACAGATCTAAATATGGTAAATTAAGTACCGAATTTATGCAGAATTTTCTACCACTTTGTCCTAAGAAGCAAGGCTCACGTTTTCTACATTTTCCTAGTGTAAGTGACTACAAAAACTTGACAAACATTGGCAGCAAGTTTGTTATAGCCTGGAAGTTTCTCACATGCTGAAGGAACAACATAAGAGTTCTTGAGAAATAACCTACTCTTTTTTCTCTTGGTGCAAACCGTATGTATATACTGATAAATGTGCTTTCAACAGTACTTCCAGTGAGCTGATGCCGATGACTGTCAAGTTCTCCCACCCAGAGCTCAGCTCACCACTGGCAAGCTGTACCAAGTGTTCGTGAGGCCGCTGAACAAAGTTAGGATATACGGTATGCATGAATATTTTTCTACGCTGCCCTTTTCACTCTTTTAAATGTCAATCTGGAAAACAAAATCACAACAATAGAGTGTTAAGCAATACACCATATACTGTATGCCTAATCATATATAGTAGCTTATGTTGTAATTATGTACATTGGTGCTGCATAGAGGAGCAGACAAACTACACTTCCTGCGAGAAAAGGAAAATGATGGCGTTACAAAGATGAAGCAAATTAATTTAATAAGTAGCTTGTGGATGGAAACATACCTACAATTCCCACTGTTACACGTATATCAGAAACATTCTTTTGCACTGAGAGTTTCGTGTTGCCACGGGAACTGGATTTGCAAATGGTTCATTGTTTACAACAATGGGCAGGCTATTTATAATGCGCAATTGTTGTTTAGAGTGGGAAAGGCAAAGATATTGCGCAATCCACTAGGGTGGAATATGAGTTGGAGGACCTTATATGACACAGTTTTCTTCAAACGGCAAATTATACTGACATGTTCTTTCATGTCTTTTCCCAGCATCTACCTAATTAATTCCACCTATGGACCTACAAGAATCACAAAAGCTTTCATGTTTGATGCTGGTCCGTTGTTGTTATAGTCTGGGAGAACCTGGTATGTTATAGCATCTATTGTAAATTATAAGATAGTGAGATGTACATATGGTGTCCAACTTTTAGATTTGCTTGACTATGAAGATATTGAATAACATTAAGATGACATTAGCTTGAGCTATTGCTCATGGATGGCACATGTTGACACACAAGGAAAAGAAAAGGGTGAAAGAATCAATTTGTTTCTTTTGTTCTTCATTTTTTCGTCCTTGTTGTTATGTATATATGGCCCATTAGACCCAGGCCCATTAGCCATGTAATCTAGAGTTGTATTTGTACTATATATACCTATTTATATGCATCTAATAGATTTGAGATGCTCTTTTTCTAATATGGTATCATAGCAAGGTTTAGACCCTAATTTCCTCACTACATTTCATATCTCTAGCCGCTGGTTGTTTCTTGTGCTCCTCTAATTCGATTCGAGCCGCCGTCGCTTCAGGAGACACATCCCTAACCTCAATATCTACCCACGCTGCCTAGGTCACCGCTGCATCCCGTAGCCTCGTGCACCGCCGCCCTTAGGAGCTTGTCGTGGCGGGTTGACCATGGGCGCTGCCGCCCGAACCCTGGGGAGCTGCCACCTCCGCCGTGCCCGAAGTTCTCTGCTTCAGCTCTGTTTCGCCCAAAGTCCTCTATTTTGGCTCAACTTCATCCAACATTGGCATCCTTGGCTCTGTTCCTTTGTTTGTACACCTACATATTACTTTGTTCGACTACTTTTTGTTGTGATGGCCTACCTTTCGGGTACTTATTCTGTCAGTATGGGAGTAGGACTGTAAAAAAAGCTCGAGACTCGTGGGCTACTCGAGTTCGGTTCATCTTAAACTTGACTCGAGTTCGGCTCGAATTATAAACGAGCCAAGCTCAAGCTTGAGCTGAAGCTCGCAAGCTTATCGAGCTCGAGCTCGAAAAGCTCGAGTAGGCTCGTTCATTATTGCTAAGCATGACTCTTTAAAGTGTATACACATGTATTTCAATTTTTTTATCAATTGTATTGTCCAAATCACACCGGGCTTATAAATAAGATAATGGTTTAAGCCTAAGAACAAGATAGACTGCAGTTGGCTAAGCTTATGGTAGATAAAAAGCTAAAGACTCGTAAATTGCTCGTGTTTCGCTCGTCTCAAGTTCAACTCGAGATCGGCTCGAAAGATAAATGAACCAAGCTTGAGCCTAACTCTAGGCTCGGGTGATTCTGGGGCTCGATTCGAGTTTGGTTCGATTCTCTAACAAACTCAAGCTTGAGGCAGTGAGCTCGCTCGAGCTCGGCTCATTTACAGCCCTATATGGGAGGTGCCCTTCTGGCCTAAGACATCAAGCTGAATGGGTAGAAGTATCGTGAGTGGTCGTCGTTGGTTCGTCTGTTCCATCAGTCCATTAGTCTTCTCTCATATATCACGGTGGAGCCTCCGGTGGAAAAGATGAATACGACTGCCGCTGCTAAATGTCGAAGTTTTGATCATGTTATGGGTATCCTGTGTCACAGTGCTGAGATTTCCATCAAGATGGATTTTATTATCTTCCGAGCTCTCAAGATGTGGGAGTATCTTTAGCAACACTATGAGTAGACCAGTGCGGCATGTCATTTTTCTCTTCTACAGACTCTTCATGATTTACATTAGTAAGATATGTCTATTGAGGAGTGCTACAATTCTTTCACTCGTGTTTCACGACAATTGACCTCTATGGTTCCTGCTTCCTATACTGGTTGCACTGGCTATACAGGCAAGGCGAGTCATGATGCGCAGAATTTAATGTTCACTTTTGTTATGTGCCTTCGTCCAAAATTTGTCTATTCAAGCTCAACTTATGGGCATGTTGTTCTTCCCACCATGGAGGAGTCCCTTGCTGTACTGATTGCTGAGGAGACTTGATTTCGCTCTTTGTCCTTTGGATCGACACTTCTGTAGTCTATTCTTTGATTTGCACCACCTCAGTCTATTTTTGTGGCCCCTCATTAGGAGGTTCGCCAGTCTGCTTCACTTCCCAATGCCACGCCAAACTAGGTTGTCTGCTCTCACTACAAGAAGCCTAGTCATCCTGTTCAGAGGTGCTGCAGGCTTCATCCAAACATGCGACCAGTTTCACATCGTTGTCATGGTGTGGTTGTTGTTGCCTCCACTCCTACATCTGTTAGTGATTATGCTCTTGTCACTCAGTTGGGTCACTCTTCCGTGGGTTTTGGACTCTAGAGCTTCGTTTCATATGATGTCAGATAAGTCTCAATTTGTATCTTGTCGACCTATTTTGGATGGTTCTTGTGTACAAATGGTTCTTAGCTAATGGCACCTTGTGTTCAGTCACTCATCAGGGCACCATCTCTACTTCTCATTTTACTGTTATAAGATCGATGAGGCCGACTAGAGGGGGTGAATAGGTGGTCTAAAAAATCTCTTCTAATTATTAACAACAATTCAAGGCCCTTTTTATTTGTCTTAACTAAGTAAACAATACGAAAGCTTAAATCAATTTGGTTTAGCACAAATAGCGCCTAAATCAAATAAGTTCACCTAAGTGCATCAATAATATTAGGCTATAACAAGGTTTGCAATCCTAGAAAGATAAGGTTTGCAATCCTAGAAAGATAATCAATCAATTTAATTCTATGTATATAAATTGCTTGAATATAAATTGAGTATAAGAAAATAAACCACAAATAACACGGTCTCTTTTTACCGTGGTGCTCGGAGACTTACCGGTCTCCCCTAGTCCATGTTGAGGTAAACCCAAACTAATTGGAATAATTCCACGAATTAAGCCTTCCACCTCAAATCCACTAGTGGTAGCTCTTTTCCTGCTTCGGGTAGATGAGCTCTAACCTTGACAACTCTTCTCACAACCTTCTTTGAGAAGATCACCGCACATGACGCCTTCAATGTCGTCTAGGAGTCAGCAAACTCCAAAAGTAACAAGTCAAGCCCCTTGCTTGACTCTCATCACGTGCAATGACTGCACAAACTCAAATGAACACTAAGTCCACCTCTAGTGCAACACATACAATCTAGATCCTCTCCTTGCTCATAAAGTGCAACACATGCACTATTGAGTGAAGAGCCTCACACTAGCTCAAGAGAACAGAAATGGGTCAAGCAACATCGTCTCCAACCAATCACAAGGAGGTATTTATACCTCACATAAGAAAACTAGCAGTTGGAGCTAAATCCCTGAAAAAATCAGGGCGAGCGGAAGTACCGCAGTGCAAAGGCTGGTACTTCTGTACATGTTCTGACATAACAATAACGGCTATTTCAGATCATCTGAACTAGCTGTTGGAAGTTAGCGCGGAATTACCGCCGTTATAAATCCGATAGTTCCGAAACATCGGCGTGATACTTCCGTTTGATCTTAAGCCAAAGATGGCACTCTCTGGAAAAAAAAGGTTCCACCCGAGCTTTTAGAACTTCCGTGCTCCGGAAGTACTGTTTAAGCTTGCGGTACTACCGCTATATGGTAGTTCCTCCATTAGAACTCCGATACTTCCGTTCGCCGCAGACACAAAATCATCCCGAGGCTGCTCTCTAGAAAAAGGTTCCGCTCGATATTGACGGAGCTTCCGGGAAGCGGAAGTACTGTGGTTTACACACTGGTACTTCCAGTTGTCCGGACAAAGCACTGATCAACTCCGAGGGTGCTCTCTCAAAAAAAGGTTTTGCTTGGATTTTTCGGAGCTTTTGTGCTCTGGAAGTACCGTTCAAGGTTGCGGTACTACCGCTCAACGGTAGTTCTACCGTTGAAACTCCGATACTTCCGGTTTTCTTGACAGGTGTAGATATCTCAACAGATTTTGCAAAACACATTTGCAAATAATAGTATTATGCACACAAGCATCAAATATGATTCCCATCCAGTTGCAAAATACATTTGCACACTTTTGAAACTATGACACAAAGAATAGGTACATGGACTCCTCACTTTTGCGAAACACATTCGCAAACATGAGTCACATGCTACAAGTATTATATATGGGCTTCAGCCATTCACAAAACACATTTGCAAACATAAGCCTCATACAGCAAAGAATGAAAAACATGGACTCAAGCACTTGCAAAATACATTTGCAATGCATAGTCCCACATTACAAGGATTTCTCATATGAGCTTCAACTATTTGCAAAACACATTCGTAAATACAAGACTTATACAAGATTAGCAGAGTAAGTGAGATTGAGCTATCAACACATGATGAGACTCAAACTACTAAACATGACCCCTGTTAATAGTACAACAATCTATACTAACAATCCGATCTTCCAACCAAACACCAAGACCGGTAAAAGATTAGGAATACATCCTTAGCCCTAGCTAGTCATACCTTTGCCTTAGGTCATTGTCTTGATATGCATAAACTCATGATGCATCCTTTTTGTTCAACTCCATCAACACATAATGGTCTTCACTAGACTTGATGATCAACAAATGGTCATCTCCTCTTGGACACGCATCAACTCATGATGTATTTTTCTCTTAATGGCCTTCAACACATGAAGCCATCTCCCACCTAGACTTGATGATCTTTAACACATAAAGCATCCCAAGTCATCCTCATTTGTGGCACCTAACATATTCATCCAACTCATGGAAAATGTTAGTCCACAACAATTGACATCAATTACCAAACTTCACCATTAACTCATAATGGAGGGGCTAGATTCTATAATATTTCCTTTTTGGTAATTCATGACAATCTCAATAAACAATGAGATAAAAATTGATTTTTATGAGTATACAATATGTACACAACAAATGTATACTCTAAGATAAGATTTTTAAGCAAAGTTTACTTATCCGGTTGTCATTAATCATTCAACTATTAACACATAATGAAGAGGTTAAATGACAACTCGATTGCACATGAGTATATAAACTACACAAGCTATATATATACTCAAGAATGTATTTTAAAGTAAAGATCCTAAATATGCATATTAAAGGAAGCATGGATTAATACTTATGAATCCTCAAAACATAGAGAGAGTTCCCCCTAAATATGTGCATACAAGTCCCCTAAATGTGTGCATACAAGTGTGTATAATGAAGACATATGCACATATTCATTTTGGACTATTTGTGGAGTTCAATCTATATTTTGGATCCAAGGAATTCACTAGTATATGAGAATGTGATTTCGAATGCATACCTCAATGATTTTACCTTTTTTATCCATGTGAGGCTAAGTAAAATCATTTTCAGTAAACAAAGTTAGTCTCACAAATGCATTTATCATTATCACCAAAATCCCATAATAGTATTTGTCATTATCACCAAAACCAATTTAATTGGAACTTGATCTTTCAACTGTTTCTGATGTGTCACTTGTAGCTTAGCTTTCTATGAATCTTATGTCTGTTAAGCAATTGACTGATATGCACTATTTTATTGGATTTGATGACTACTTGCTATGTGAAGGATTGTCGGACAGGGGTTCTTGTTGGTACTGGCCGTCTCCATAGGGGCTCTCAGGGTCTCTACTTGATCATCTGAGTCTTTCATCATCCTTCGCTTAGGCATCTTTCGCTTCCACATCTGCCTTCGTCAGTTTTCCTCAGTGGCATCATGAACTTGGTCACTTGTGTGGTTCCCGTCTTTCTACCTTAGCTCATCAAGGTGCCCTAGGTCGTGTCACTATTGACACTAGTTATGATTGTAAGGGTTGCAAGCTTGGTAAACTGCTACAACTCCCATATTCTACTAGTACATCTTGGTCTAGTCATCATTTTGCTTTAGTTCATTATGATGTTTGGGGTTATGCTCCCTTTCTTTCCAAAGATTGTCATATCTATTATGTCATTTTTTATGATTATTCTCGATATATTTGGGTCTATTTTATGAAACATCGTTCTCAACTCTTGTTTATTTATTAATCTTTTGCTCATATGGTTTGCACCTAGTTTTCCACTCCTATTCAAACCTTTCATTCTAATTCAGGAGGGGTACTTGTCGTGTACATTTCGTCAATTTCTCTCCACTGAGGGAACTCTTCCTCAACTTTCTTGTCATAGTGCTCATGCTCAGAACGGTGTGCTGAGCGTAAATACCGTCACCTTATTAAGAGTCCCTCTTCTCCCGCTAAGTCTCTCTCTTTTCTTTATATTCCACCTATTGTTTCATCTGATACACCTCTTTCTGTGGAGTCCTCTTCTCCATCCTCAATCATATCATAGTTTTCTCCTCACTATACTCGTTAGTCTAGGGTTCCTCTTGATACTCAGCTGTCGGATCCTGGAGCAACAACTCTGAAACCCTTTGTGTTAATCGCAATAGTCTAGGATCAACTAGTGCACATAGTGGATAACAAAGACAAATCTCATGCATAATGACCAACTTTATTTAATTGAATATAGGCCTGATGGCCAGAGTTTACATCAATGGTCCATAAACCAAAATTAAATATAAGCAGCAGAAGATAAAACCGAAGCGGAAGAAGCCCACTGAGCCTGCCCACAGGCAAACGACAGTAAGACATGGCCTATTCGTTCTGATCCTTACCAAAGTCGAAGTCATCCTCTGAAAAATGATGAATTGAGCAACATGAGCACATAAAATACTCCACAAGTTACATCAGGAGGTTTAACAGACTTAATGCATGCAAAAGGATTGACAAAGGAAGACATAGTATGGTTAATTGAGCATAAAGTGAAATTTGAAGTAAATACTGTAAGTAGATTCAAAAGCGAATTTAATACAATAGATAGAAACAAGATTTCAACAAAATAATATCGTTAGTACAGGCTCCAACCAAACATCAACCTAACCATGGGCATCCCACCCGGACCATCTTTTCTAAATGATCTCATATGAATTGCATCCATACATAAATTTTTTTTAATCTCTCATGGATTCTATCCATCCATAAGATTTTCATAAAGCACTTTGAAAAACAAAGTCTAATCCATGAAATACTTTACTTAGCTTGCCCATGACTGTGGGCACGGCTATCCAGGATAGATTATACACTCTGCAGAGGTTGTACAGCTTTACCCACAAGACCTGATCATCCCATATTGCCACCGGATAAACACACTTCCTTTGGTGTGAGGCGAGGAGATCATGACAAGACCTTTACAATGCAAAGCCTTCAACCTGGCCAAGCCAACACTAAGATTTCACCACAACTTGAATCCACCAGATCGGGACCCCCTCTTAAGCCGAGTGAGACTTCTTATGGCCTACGCCACGCTCACCTTCAACCTACAGTAAGACTCAGATTGGGACGTGCAAATTAATCAGTCAGGATAGTCTCATACCAGGCTTGTAGTAGTACGATAGGGGTTGGTAGCAGTAGGTCACAGACCGATCCTTAACTGGCTTAGACACCAACCACACACCCCTTGTGCCTAGCAATCAACATTGTGTCACCAAACAACAATGCATGCCAGTAAGCACCCACCACCTAACCATTTGCCTAAGTCTAAGCCAAGTTTTATATTTTTTCTTTGAAAACATTTCATAATCCTTCTTGACTCACCAAAGTCAAGAGTACATTTCAAAAACTTATCATTTTATGTGAAAAAGGTATCGCAAAACAAAAATTTATGTCTAAGCAGGTCTAAACACTTTATACGAAATTTCTCTAGTCCAAACTAGTGTATTAACTAGAGTTTTATATAAGGTGACAAGGCATGTTGATATTCAATGTCAGATTTGGCTATATACAAAGGAATTTGGTGTCACTAAAGTTTAAATCAGATTTGAACTAATTTGAATAAAAGTACGCATGCACAATAATTTAAAAACAACATAAATGATTTGAATTACTAGGAACAACATGATCAAAGGTGTAACTTTCCTTGCTCGAAGTCTTGATGCTGCAAACCGTCGAAATCAAACTCTCTGGATTCGTCGTAATCTACACGAGCAAATAACCAAATAAAAACAAACCAATCCAAATAAAATCCAAAAATTATAAAATATATACTTAAAGATATATTATGAATTTAGGAATTTGAATCGCTGGATTCAGAGTTCAGACGATGAAGAATGAGTCATCGGAAGATCGGTTGGAAAGAAAATTGCTGGAAAATATCAAATGAAGGAATAGTTCTCGAAATCTTCTTTTTAGCTAGATTTCTGGTTTGCTAGTGTGCAACACAAGTGGGGATGAGGAGAGGAGGTTGTGGTTCAATTTATAGGCTAAGAAGAGGAAGAGAATAGCAAGAATTGAATGCCGAAGTAATGGCTGGAAATATGGTGGCAGTTTTTTTCTTGTTTAAAGAGCACTAATAAGGATTCAAACAGCCTAAAACTGATCGAAATTAGTTTCTAGCAAAGGTGGCAGAGGTTTCTATTGCATGCCAATTAATTTGGTGGAAGTAATTGATTTTGCTTGCCTACATACATGGCTCATAGTGGCTTTAGCTGAAGAACAGAGTGTTTGTTGGTCTGATGCATGGAGATGAACAACAAAAAGAAGAAGAAATATTAGGCTAAAAGGGTATAGTCCAAACACCTGAAAAGAATCTATGGCACTGGATGTGGTGAGAACTTTAGAGTCAAGCGTGCTTGAACAAAACAAGACTTTGGCCTAGGGGAGAGGGGGAAATCTCATTATTTCTTTTTAGAAAAAGAGAAATGCCAAGAAAATATTTGGACCTAGAAAAATAGAATGGATTTCATGGAGATTTTGCAAGATTTGAATTTGAATTTTAGAAGTGCACAGAAAATTTTGAATGCAACTGAGGCTTTGAAAATGAACTAGGTTTTGGAATTTGAAATTTAATTTTTTGGAATACCAAATAAACTTCAAACATTTAATATGATGGTAGGAATGGATATATTGGAATTTTTCAAGAATTTAGAAATTTGAACAGGTCTAATCGGAATTAAAATGAAAGAGAACAAGCTCTCGAAAGTTTAAAATAAGAGAAAAAGAATAAATTAGATTTTCTGAAATTATTTTTGCACTAAAAATTTGATTATGACATCAGCATTGGATTTATTGTTTGGCTGAATTATCTTTCTACTGGAAAAGGGAATTGTGACGTCAGCAACAAAATTTTAATTTTTGGCTCTCTGTCGGATCTCAGAGCAACAACTCTGAAACCCTCTGTGTTAACCGCACTAGTCCAGGATCAGCTAGTGCACACACTGGATAACAAAAACAAATATCATGCATAATGACTAACTTTATTTAACTGAATATGGGCCTGATGGCCAGAGTTTACATCAATGGTCCATAAACCAAAATTAAATACAAGCAGCGGAAGATAAAACTGAAGCGGAAGAAGCCCACTGAGCCTGCCCACAGGCAAACGACAATAAGAGGCGGCCTATTCGTTCTGATCCTCACCAAAATCAAAGTTGTCCTCTGAAAAATGATGAATTGAGCAACATGAGCACATAAAGTACTCCACAAGTTACACCAAGAGGTTTAACAGAGTTAATGCATGCATAAGAATTGACAAAGGAAGGCATAATAAGGTTAATTGAGCAAAAAGCAGGATTGAAGTAAATATTGTAAGTAGATTCAAAAACTGAATTTGATACAATAAATAGAAACAAGATTTTAACAAAATAATATCGTTAGTGCGGGCTCCGACCAAACACCAACCTATCTACAGGCATCCCACCCCGACCATCTTTTCCAAAACGATTTCATATTGATTCCATCCATCCATACGTTTTTTAATCTATCATGGATTTCATCCATCCATAAGGTTTTCTTAAACCATTTTGAAAAACAAAGTCTAATCCGTAAAAAACTTTACTTAGCTTGTCCATGATCGTGGGCACGGCTATCCAGGATAGATTATATACTCTGCAGAGGTTGTACAGCTTTACCCACAAGACATGATCATTCCATATTGCCGCTGAATAAACACACTTCCTTTGGTGTGCAGCGAGGAGATCATGACAAGACTTTTACAATGCAAAGTCTTCAACCTGGACAAGTCAACACTGAGTATTCACCACAACTTGAATCCACAAGTTGGAGCCTCTTCTTAAGCCGAGTGAGACTTCTCATGGCCTACGCCATGCTCACTATCAACCTACAGCGAGACTTAGGTTGGAACCCACAAATTAATTAGCCAGGACTATCCCATACCAGCCTTGTGGTATTACGATAGGGCTTTGTAGCACTAGCTCACAGACCGGTCCTTAACTGGCTTAGGCACCAACCACATACCCCTTGTGCCTAGCAATCAACATTGTGTCACCAAACAACAATGCATGCCAGCAAGCACCCACCACCTAACCATTTGCCTAAGTCTAAACCAAGTTTTATATTTTACTTTGAAAACATTTCATAATCCTTCTTGACTCACCAAAGTCAAGAGTACATTTCAAAAGCTAATCATTTTATGTGAAAAAGTTATCCCAAAATGAAAATTTATGTCTAAGCAGGTCTAAGCACTTTATAAGAAATTTCTCTAGTCCATACTAGTGTATTAACTAGAATTTTGATGAGGACATGACCCCTATGGATACAACCATATTTGCTATACTTGTTATCTCAATTACAAGTGCTCCTACGCATCACTTAAATTATCAGGTGAGCTCGTTACAAAAAGGTTTTACTTTGTTTGATAAAGAACTTATGATATTACATAATGAGAGTTTGTTGCGTTTGTTATTATGTACCGAGATTTATGATGAAGATCATGCAATACGTGAGGCTACACATATGCTAAAACCGAGGACGGTTTTCTATCAAGAAGAGGAGGATGACGTGACCACACCACCAACACATACAACCATAGCGCCCAATATCAAGATTGAACTAAAGGTGATTTCATTTCTTCAATTTCAACATATTTTAAATGAGAATAATGATGAAATGAAAAAATATATTTTTGTACCACCACATCACTTTTGCACCAATTCAAGCAGGAGTTCAACTTGGACACGTTTTGGAATCCAATTCGACCTCCAGATCAGTTCGGATTCAGCTTGACGGTCCAACTTCAAATGTGCATAACTTTCACATACGGAGTCCGTTTGAGGTCCACGAGTACTCGATAGAAAGCTTTTCTCGTTCACTTTCCAATGGATTTAACCTCATCTCCAAATTGCTCTTGCGCTTGCCGCAATCACTCAAAGAAGGTTCTGCGTCACCTGTTTGGGTCAAATTGGGCTTTGTAATGTTTGGGCCCAAAGGGGAGGTGCTCCCCCTCTTAGGCCCATACTGTTCACGGCTTACTATTCATATGAACAGTACCATAAATAGTACCACCCCTTTTCCTTAGTTTTGTGCGGCTTTTCCACCCCTATTTAAGGAGGCCGCACCCTTCTAGTTTTCTTGGATTTCGTTTGATTAGTTTTTTCATTGTGAAAACTCTTGTTCTTCGCTTGTGTCGGCTAGACCAACCGTAAAGAACCTCTACGGAATCCCATCTTTTGAGCTCAATATAAATATTTGCAATTTCAGATTGCTTATTATCTTGTTCTTGCGTGTTCTTCGGTTGCAAGCAGGAATAGAACTTCGTGGTCAGGTCAATCGCATTCTTGGCACGGTTGATAATGACTTGGAGTGTGGTTCAGCGATTGCTAAGGCGCAAGCGAAGTCGTACTGTTGTAGTCGGATCGCAAGAGTCACCTCCACCAAAATCGATAGTTATCATCCTACCGGAAGATCGGGACCCCGTCGTCTCATCAGTTGGTATCATAGCTCCAGTTGACCAATAGGAATCTCTTGTATCCCTAGTTAGTAGATTGATTTTTATTTCCCATAGTCTAGAAAAATTGCCCCACAAAAAAAAGAGTTAATTCCCGTTGTCCAAACCCTGTTGTGCCTTTCAATCTGTTAGTTTTGGTTTGCTAAATTGAATTTGTGTCCGTCTTAGCATTGTCTAGTTGCTAGTCATATCTTTGTTCCATTAAAAATCCAAACAAAAAAATTCCCCACCACAAACCCTAATTCCAATTCGGCTGATTTTCCTCTCTCTGCAGCCGCCACCAAAAAAGCCATAACTTTTGATTCCATGATCCTTTTTGAGTGAGATCACTGCCATTAGATTCATAACTTCATTATCTATCTTTCTGAAAAATTTCACTTCAATCCAGTATGGCAGTAAAAAGATATCTGCGGTGCAAGTTGACCTAAAATTCCATATTGAATCTGCAACAGTTGGCAATTGTGAATTTTGTGCGAATTTTTCGGTCGGTTTCCAGAACTTTGCCCGAAACAAAAGTTGTAGAAAAATTCATCAGGAAATGGAGAAAATAATCATTGAAAAAGAGGCAACGAAAAAAGTTACGGCCGAAATACCGACGTGCTGTCCAGTGGACAGAAATCTTCAGTTTTCAAGTTTTGGGTCAATCCTTGTGTTCTTCAATTCCAGATTGCATTCAATTGAATTATCTTGTATTTACCACTCCTATACATTGCCATACACATATTTTAGCCTTCTTCTATCCTTGGTTGATCAGCAACATAGGCTAAGTGCTAGATACGAACTATAATTCAATTCTATGCAATTTCTGAAATTAATTGATTGTTTTCCTTTGCTACAAAATACATAGCCTATCCAAGCTCCACTTTTCTACTAACTGAACATGTTTCGCTGTACCGGCAATTGCTATACCAATCATGTAAGTCAGAGTTATCACGAACCAGCCACCGGTTGCACCACTTGTTTGCTTTGGTAAGAACTTGTAAGAATTCGGTAAGAGCTTGAGAGATGCGTGAGTTGATTTGAGCCTCTATATCCTAGTAGTTGATAGGAACATTTACTTGTGATTTGTTTCCTTGTTTTCTACTAACAATGACAGACTTGAAAAAATTGGTAGATTATGATGTCATCGCGGGCATATTTGAACTCGAAGGGAAACAATTACCGGTATATATCATGCCACTCACCGCTGAGAGTACGTCGTCGGACTACTTCTTGTGGGTGACTATGATGGATAGCTACTTTGAAAGACAAGATCTTGATCCTTATGAGAAGATGAGCATGGCAAGGACGGCAATGATTGGTGATGTTCAACATTGGTGGTCAAATCTCGAGTTCCACTACATGTACACATGGGAGGAGATGAAGAAGAAATTGCGACATCGTTTTGTACCTCCACCACCCACGGTCACAAGCGAGGTGCAACTTAAGGTAACTAAAAATGCTGTCATTGTTTTGGCTCCTACTCCATCTACATATACCACTGAGATGCTTGAAGAGATGAAGGATGATCTGGTGCATCTTATGCCGTTAGAGGAGAAGTTTGAGGTACCTACAGTATCTGATGAGGACGATAATGACAAAGGTACTGATTTGGTGCTACCACAAGACATAGAGCAACCTTGTAAGTATATATCTGATGTAGTGCAATCTTTTGATATTCCTTGTGTTTACTTGAATGAACCATATGATGATCTAAATTCTCATAATTTGCACATGTCGAATTAATTACACGTAAGGAAGTATTTGATAGAATATCCTATGTTGATGCATTATGCTATATCATACTTAATGAGGCCGCTAGTATGGAATGTGCAATGAAGAAAGTTTTTGAACTTGCATGTTTGAAATTCTTGTTTAGTGCCTACACCCCTAGGTATAAGTTTAATTTGATTGGAGATTATGGTGTAGAAAACCAATTTGTTGTATATCGAATATGCATAACTTGCGATCACATGGATGAATTGAAACTTACTATTTTGAACAACAACTCTTGTATGCTCAATCTTGTTCATTATGAAAGAAAAATAAAATTTAGTGATCATTCAATGCCTATGTGCTCTACTCTTTTTGAAACATCTAACATTAACAATCTGAATAATGAAATTGATGTATGGAAGAACTTGCAAATCTTTGCACCCTTATTAGATGAATTTGCTATTGCTTAATTGAAATCTGATTATATGGATAAACTTTGTTTGATTCCAAAAGTAGTAGCTTTGCCCATATGTGCCACCACTGCAAGTTTACAACTTCAAAGATTCAAATTGCATAAATGCTTCACTTACATTTGCAAATCTAGTTGCAATAATTGCTGTGTGAGAAATTTTGATTTGCTCATTAACATATATGAATACTCTTGGGTTAATAATATGATGAGCTTTTATGATCGCTGCTGTTTTGTAACATTAATTGTGCAACAACAAAGAATTATTAAAACGGATGACATATACATGTACCATGCATACACCTTGGTTTCTTTGTTACCATACTTTCAGCTTATCAAAAGCCGATGACGGCTTTGTTTTCAAGAAGGGGAGGATGATGAGGACATGACCCCTATGGATACAACCATATTTACTATACTTGTTGCCCCAATTACAAGAGCTCCTACGCATCACATAAATTATCAGGTGAGCTCATTGCAAAGAGGTTTTATTTTGTTTGATAAAGAACTTATGATATTACATAATGATAGTTTGTTGCGTTTGTTATTATGTACCGAGATTTATGATGAAGATCATGCAATACGTGAGGCTACACATATGCTAAAACCGAGGACAGTTTTCTATCAAGAAGAGGAGGATGATGTGACCACGCCACCAACACATACGACCATAGCGCCCAATATCAAGATTGAACTAAAGGTGAATTCGTTTCTTCAGTTTCAACATATTTTAAATGAGAATATGATGCTACCTAATGATGAAAATATATATTTTTGTAGCACCGCATCACTTTTGCACCAATTCAAGCAAGAGTTCAACTTGGACACGTTTTGGAATCCAATTCGGCCTCCAGATCAGTTCGGATTCAGCTTGACGGCCCAACGTCAAATGTGCATAACTTTCACATGGAGTCCGTTTGAGATCCATGAGTACTCGATGGAAAGATTTTTTCGTCCTCTTTCCAATGGATCTAACCTCATCTCCAAATTCCTCCTGCGCTTGCCACAATCACTCAAAGAAGGTTCTGTGTCACCTGTTTGGGTCAAATCGGGCCTTGTAATGTTTGGGCCCAAAGGGGAGGTGCTCCCCCTTCTAGGCCCATACTGTTCACAGGTTACTATTCACGTGAACAGTACCAGAAATAGTACCACCCCTTTTTCCTTAGTTTTGTGCGGCTTTTCCACCCCTATTTAAGGAGGCCGCACCCTTCTAGTTTTCTTGGATTTCGTTTGATTAGTTTTTCCATTGTGAAAACTCTTGTTCTTCGCTTGTGTCGGCTAGACCAACCGTAAAGAACCTCTACAGAATCCCATCTTTTGAGCTCAATATAAATATTTGCAATTTCAGATTCCTTGTTATCTTGTTCTTACGTGTTCTTCGGTTGCATGCAGGAATAGACCTTCGTGGTCAGGTCAACCGTGTTCTTGGCACGGTTGATAACGAATTGGAATGTGGTTCAGCGATTGCTAAGGCGCAAGCGAAGTCGCAAGAGTCACCTCCACCAAAATCGATAGTTATCATCCTATCGGAAGATCGGGACCCCGTCGCCTCATCAAATTTTATCTAAGGTGACAAGGCATGTTGATGTTCAATGTCAAATTTGGCCATATACAAAGAATTTGATGTCACTAAAGTTTAAATCAGATTTGAACTAATTAGAATAAAAGTACGCATGCATAATAATTTTAAAACAACATAAATAATTTGAATTACTGGGAACAACATGATCAAATGTGTAACTTGCCTTGCTCGAAGTCTTGATGCTATGCATCGTCGAAATTGAACTCTCCAGATTCGTCGTAATCTACATGAGCAAATAACCAAATAAAAACAAACCAATCCAAATAAAATACAAAAATTATAAAATATATACTTAAAGATATATTATGACTTTATATGAATTTAGGAATTTGAATCGCCGGATTCGAAGTTCGAAAGATCGGTTGGTAAGGAAATTGCTGGAAAATATCAAACAAAGGAATAGTTCTCGAATTCTTCTTTTTGGCTAGATTTCTGGTTTGCTAGTGTGCAACACAAGTGGGGATGAGGAGAGGAGGTTGTGGTTCAATTTATAGGCTAAGAGGAGGAAGAGAATGGCGGGAATTGAATGTCGAAGTAATGGCTGGAATTATGGTGGTAGTTTTTTCGTGTTTAAAGAGCACTAACAAGGATGGAAACAGCCCAAAACTGATGGAAATTAATTTGTAACAAAGGTGGGAGAGGTTTCTATTGCATGCCAATTAATATGGTGGAAGGAATTGATTTTGCTTGCTTGCATGCATGGCTCATGGTGGCTTTAGCTGAACAACAGAGTGTTTGCGTGGAGATGAACAACAAAGGAAGGAAGAAGAAATATTAGGCTAAAAGGGAATAGTCCAAACACATGAAAAGAATCTATGGCACCAGATGTGGTGAGAACTTTGGAGTTAAGCGTGCTTGAACAAAAGAAGACTTTGGCCTAGGGGAGAGGGGAAATCTCATTATTTCTTTTTAAAAAAAGAGAAATGCAAGGAAAATATTTGGACCAAGAAAAATAGAATGGATTTTAGGGACATTTTACAATATTTGAATTTAAATTTTGGAAGTGCATAGAAAATTTTGAATGGAACTGAGGCTTTGAAAATGAATTAGGTTTTGGAATTTGAAATTTAAATTTTTGGAATACCAAATAAACTTCAAACATGTAGAATGATAGTAGAAATGGATATATTGTAATTTTTTAAGAAATTAGAAACTTGAACGGGTCCAACCGGAGTTAAAATGAATGAGAATGGGCTCTCGGAAGTTTAAAATGAGAGAAAAAGAATAAATCAGATTTTCTGAAATTATTTTTGTACTAACAAATTGGATTATGACGTCAGCGTTGGATTTATTTTTTGTCCGAATTATCTTTCTACTAGAAAAGGAAATTATGACGTCGTGATGATGTCAGCAACAGAATTTTAATTTCCAGTCGAATTAAATTTCTAAAGGAAAAAGGGTTTCATTCACTGATAGGTGGGACTGGGTTTATGGTGGACCGGGTTCATGGACCAGGGATGTGGCTAAGGTGGCACACGGCTGGCATGGCTGTTGACCGGTTGAGCGAGCGCTAGCGTGGCTGCTGAATGGGTGAGCGAGCACTAGCGTGGCATCCACATGGCGTCCACGTCAACTCGGCCGCTGACATGGCCTGGCCGGTCGAGGGCAGCACTCAGGACCTGATGGACGGCGGCAACCGGGAAATGGCGCAAAAGAGAGGGGACACCGGGGAGTCCAACGGTACCTTCGGCGATGCTCAGCGATGAGCGGAGGCGGCTAGCGATGAGGATGCAGAGGCGGCGGAGTGAGGGCGTCGATGGCAAGGGGGTTTCGGCGGCGGCTTGGCTTGGTGGAGGGGTGGAGGACATGCACATGGCGATGAGAAAGGCACATACGGCGTCGGCGAGGCACGAGACGGACCGGAGTGGCGACGATTGCTCACCAGAGGACCTTCAGTACTCAACAAAGACGAGCGACGACACTGGGGCATCTGGGGCATGGGGAGGAGGAGGAAGGGGCGGCGTGGCTCGGGGATTCTCGAGGAGGGGTTTATATAGGGCCGGAGGCGACGAACGGCCGTCGGTTACACGCCGAAGTTAAGGTCGGCACAATGGTGCTTAAGGAAGAGTTTAATGGGAGTAAAAAAGGGGGAAAGGCAGTGGAATGAACTTGGGCAGCTTAGTGGTCAATAATGGCATTGAATGCTCGAGCTAATGGAAAGAAATGGGCACCTTAATGAGCTCGGGCGGGGCAGTAATGGCGGCGACGCGAGGAAGAAGAAAGGGAGGAGGAAGGGGGATCTGATAGGTGGGGCCCACGGGTAGATAGATAGGTGCCACACGGCCTCAAGAAGAGATCTCGATCATCGGATGGAGAGGGAGGGGGTTAAGTGAAGATGGAGGGCTGAGACTAGATCGGTGGCGGTAGATTAAATCCAGGGCGTCAGATGAAGAGTGAAGGGGTAAGAGGGAGCAGGCGGCTAGGATTAGAATGGGTGCGGATGGATTGAACCAGGGAGTGACACGTGTCGGCTCGAGGAGATTTTGGGTTTAGAATTTGCTTTTGATTTTCAGCAACATTAGGAAGGTTTAAAAATACTTAGAAAATAGCAAATAAAGCCTAGAAATTTCAAAAAAAATCACACAAATTCATGGAGATGTTTTGGACTTAGGAAAAAATATTTTCAACTCAAAGTTGTCTTTTAATTTTTTACAAAAATACTTTTTAACTTTGAAATTGATTTTTAAAAGCCAAAAAAGCATAGAAAATCCAAATGAAAGCCAAATACTTTAAAATAATTAATTTGAAATATAATTTTATAGAAATTAAAATACTCTTTATTTAATACTTTTTTATGTTTTCAATTACATTAGTTTTAAGAAAAGCCTTTTTAAAAGCAGAAAAATTGGGGAAAATCAAAATCTCCAAAATTTAGGCAACCAAAGAACACTTGATTTTATTTTAAATTAAGTTAATTTTTAAATTTTTTTACTGAAAATTTTGAAATAAACAGCGGGGCCGTTACATCAACCTTCTACTATTCCCCTCTATGACACGGCTAGTATTGATGATACTCCTTTTGATGATCCTCCACCAGCACCATCATCCCAGTATGAGCTTTGTGACTGTACTACTATTGCTGCTTCTGACAGATATGGTTTTTCTTCTACTATTGTTGTGCCTGAGCCTCACACTTATCAGGAGGTTGTTGTTCTTCCTGAGTGGCAGTTAGTTATGGTTGAGGAGTTGGATTCTTTTGATCATACTAGTATGTGGGATCTTGTTCCTTTACCTACTCATGTTGTTCCTATTACTTGCAAATGAGTGTTTAAGGTCAAGACTAAGTCCGATGGCTCTATTGAGAGGTACAAGGCTTGACTTGTCGCTCGTGATTTTCAGTAGTCACATGGTCATAATTATGATGAGACATTTGCTTTTGTTGCTCATATGACAACGGTTCGCACTCTTATTGTTATGGCTAATATTCGCTCTTGGACTCTTTCTCAGATGGATATGAAGAATGCTTTTCTTCATGATGATTTGCAGGAGGAGGTTTATATGCAGCTACCCTAGGGTGTTGTGGCTCTTGCTGATCATGTTTGTCACCTTCATTGTGCTCTTTATGGCATCAAACAGACCTCTTATGCTTGGTTTGAGCAGTTCATTCCAATTGTGTTAGCTGCTAGTTTCTTCTTGAGTAATCATATGGTTGTACAATGCTTTAACTATATGTTGATGACTTGCTGATTACCGGAGATGATGAGTACATTGTTTTCTCAAGCAACAACTCAGTGAGAAGTTTTTGATGTTGGATTTGGGTCCTCTACGTCACTTTCTAGGGATTGAGATTACTTGCACAGATGATGGCTACTATCTGTCTTAGCAATGCTATATTCAGGATTTGCTTGCTCGTTTTGGCCTTACTGACAGTCAGACAACTGCTACTCCTATGTAGCTTCATCTTCAGTTTCGTCCTACTGATGGCACTCCTCTTGAAGATCCTTCTTGTTACCATCATATTGTTGGGAGTCTTGTCTATCTTGTAGTGACACATCCTGATACTGCTCATTCTGTTCATGTACTCAGTCAGTTTGTTTCTGCTCCCACGTCTATTCACTATGCTCATCTGCTACATTTGTTGTGCTATCTGTGGGGGACTATTGCCTGTTGTCTCTTTTATTCTCGGTCGAGTCAGCTTAAGCTCCATGCTTACTTTAGTTTGACTTGGGTAAGTGGTCATGTTGATCGACGGTCTGTCTCTGGCTATTGCATATTTCTTTGATCTTCTCTCGTTGCTTGGAAGTCCAAGAAATAAACTACAATGTCATGGTCTAGTGTTGATGCTGAGCTTCGAGTGTTGGCTACTACTACTTTAGAGATCGTTTGGCTTCGTTGGCTCTTGACTAATCTTGGTGTGTCATGCGATACTCCTACGTCTCTTCTATGTGACAATACTAGTGCTATATAGATTGTTGCTGATTCAGTGAAGTATGAGCTTACTAAACACATTGGTGTGCATGTGTCCTTTACACGTTCTCATTGTCAACAAAAAACTATTGCTCTCCAGTATGTACCATCTGAGATTCAGGTTGTTGATTTCTTCACCAAGGCTCAAACTCGAGTGCAACATCGCTTCCATCTCCCCAAACTCCATGTTTTGGATCCTACTGACCCATGTTGAGTTTGAGGGGGATGTTATGTATATATGTGTATATGACCCTGTACTCTAGAGTTGTATTGTGCTATATATACCTATTGGTATCCATCTAATAGATTTGAGATACTCTTTTTCTATCACTTGTTACCTCAAGTTGGTTATTTCGAGAAGTAGCCATTAATCTGATGCATCATGCAACGTTATCTGATCAGACAACAGAACCATTATTCCGATAAGAGAACTGATGCTGTTGCTTAGCACTCTTAAAGAACAACTTGATTTTCCTGGTAAAAGTAATATGTATTTGATAAGTAACAATTCTGGTGCTGTTGGTTAACCTCTAGCTCTAAGTTGGTTATATTGAGTAAATGGCACTTTAATAAGTTGCCAATTCATGTTGTCTTCCTCTGTTATGAACTTGTTTGGTTCTTGCCACATGAGCATGCTGCAATTGTCTTGCATTGAAAATTTTCGCCAATGCAACAATTCTTCTGGCCAGCATAAAACTGGGCTTTAACTGATGGTTCTAATGGTTCCCATGGCCATGAGTCATCTATCTGTGCTCTGCTCATCTTGTAGTGCAACCAGAGTCGTCATTGTCACCAAGGCTAGAATATGCTGTAGATGAGCTCAAGCTGTAGATGAGCTCAAGTTGCCAGGATACGAATAAGATCTTCGATGGCAAGCATTTGATTCTATACATTTTGAGCTCGATCCCAGGGAGAATTTTGTTTTTAGATTGATTCCAGGGAGAGTTGTCAAACTTGATGATAGAGATCTTTCTGACCACGTGACGATCATGCGGATGAGGATACAGTAGAGGAACCCTTGACACTCAAGTTTCCTAAAATGAGCATAACTTTTGCAAAGTATGTCTGCTTCTACTTTCTAGCATTTTAAAGGGTGTTTGATTTGTTTGCTCATGAACAGAGATGCACAAATTTCAAAGTGTTTAGTTTCCACAGGTCATGAAGCCACCATATTTATGTTTTAATTTTTTTGTTTTTGACTCTTGATGCATTACCGTGTGTTTACTGAAGTAGCCATTGCCGTGCATTGATTGTGATGCGTCAATGTCGGATAAAAGAACAATTGCTTTATTCTGATAGAAGAACTGATGCTGTGATGGTTACCATTCATAACAAAAGATGGAACAACAGCACTTTTCTGATAAAAGCAATCTATGTATTTTTTGACAGGTGGCCATTTTGTTGCTGTTGATCACCCTCTCACTTTCAATACTATTTGTTTCGTATGTCTCGAGTGTAGCCAATGATCACTACACTTCTTCTAATGTTCTGGTATTGAACCTATCCAATTGATCAATGTTTATCTTGTAGTTATATGGCTGAATTTCCAGAATTTTGGATAAGAAACGTATGTACAGCTCAATTTGCACTTTTTATGCTGCTTTAGCGGAACTAGGTACAATTTTGAACTGATATAGCTCCAATTTTTATACAGAAGAAGGCTTGAAGGGGATTGGGTTATGAAATGAACCAAAAATTTAAAATTTCTTCGACTTTTGCTTGAATTTGAGTTTTGCCAAATTGGGAATCTTCCTTAGGATTTCCGCCTTCCTCTTTTGGCTTTCCACCTTCTACCTTGCCTTGGAGCCTTCCAGCCAGCCATCTCCCATGTGCCTTGCTGCCACTCGGCCGCTCGCCGCCGTCACTAGCGCTCCGCGCAACCTCACCGTTGCCAAGCCATCAACACTAGAGCAGTGCTTCGCCACCTTGTCAACAGTGCCTTAAATGCTTGTCACCTCGCCGCCCGACCACATGCCATGTTCTACCCCTATTGACCATGCCGCTGCCACCTTGTGTGCCCTTGACCGATGCATGTTCAAGCCATTAACACCCCGATAACTTGCTCCTTTGTGCCAGTGTGACACAGCATGCCCGAGACACTAGAGTCACTGCCAGCAATGTCGCCGAATGCCCTTAACCACTAGCGCCGCCTCACACGCGGCCCCTCCACCGTGCCCGTCCAAACCTCCAACTAGCATGCCTTAACAACCAATTGCACTCTAGAGCCAATTCTTCCCCAACTTTGGCAAGCAATTGCCGACGCCACCGTGCCCTGAGCCAGTGAGCCCAAAACACAATCTCTCGCTAACCTCAGCCAAAATCCAATTCACCATAGCTCTATCACAGTTAAACCACCACAAACCCAAACCCGACCTTTCTGAGCCCTCCCATGGCCTCTGGACCACTGGCGTCATGCGCCACCGCCTTCCAAGCCAAGCTGTCATGGACAGCCATGCTCCAGTCAAGCCAATCCAAACCGCCACTGCCATGAGCTTCCTCCTTCACCACAGATGCTCAAACCGCTTAGACCCTCGCCAAAACTTCATTAAAGCTCCATCGTGCCATGGCTTTGCTCCAGTGAGCTCTTCTCATCGCCAACCATTTCCAATGATCCTCGGGTCATGTGCAAGCCAAAAATGGGACCACCAGAGCTCCCTGGCCTTATCCACCCCAGTGCTTGCCGCTAATAACCACCATTGACGCTCAATCGCGCTCACTGCTGTGAGCCCCTGCTCAGGCATTGAGAGACCATGTGGTTATGCATGTTTGTGATGAGTAATTGACGAGTATTTTGAAAAGATTGAGTTTGGTTTGTGCATTTCGTGCCATGTTGGCATTTGGCTCAGTCGGGGTTGGTTAGACGGTCTTATGGTGTATTCTTCTTCCCGTTTGAGCTTTTGGGCCAGTTTATGTTTGAGTACGATTCATTGATGCTAATCGTGATTACATGTTTCGAGCGGTGCTATGTGATGTGTTTCTTGTCTGTGATGGCTGCAGGACATCGAGGTAGAGTCGTGGCGAGGCACGGGATGACCGGACTAGGTGCAGGCGGTGCCAAAGTCAGAACGGTCGAGGTGTGCCGAAGACGGCGAGGACTCGAGGTGGTTGCGAGGTTTGGAAGGCAAGGAATGAGGAAGCTTCCCGGAAGGTGCAGGAGGGGCGTTTTGGTAAATACGCAAAGCTGTACTAAAGGAAGTGGGTTGTGGTTAAAGCACTAGAGTTAGTGGGTAAAACTCTACAGCTTAATGGGCAAAGTGATTTGTGAACCCATTTTGCAAGGCTATAAATAGGGGAGTGTCTCCTGCATGTGCATGGCTTGGGGAGAGGGTTAGAGTTTTTTTTGCTTTTGCTTTCTCTTTAGTTGTTGAGAGTTGTTGGAGAGAGCAGAGGTTCTGTTGGCCATTGTCTCCCCTTCGAGTGTTTGAGAGAACAGAGAGAGGACATGAGTTCTTGAGATGTTTGTGTGAGGAGATAGTTGCATACACATTCATCTCTCTTCCTCAACATCAATGAGAAGGATCATGATGGGTTGTCTTCATTTTCTTGCTCATATATGATGTTTTTCATTTTCTACCCTTTTCTCTATTTCTCCTCCCTTGAGATGAGTTTTTGATGTTTTAGAAGATTTGTGTGTTTATCTCTTGAAAGCTCAGTGATGAAAAAGATTCTTGGCCATATGACCAATCCATTTTCTAGAGCATTTGGAAGATTCAACTCCTCTTGTGGATTTTGAGCCTCTCGTCAAATCTGCTCTGTATGTGCAAGAACTAGGGTTTCATGTCAGGGAGAGTTGGTTCTCTTGATTCGCTTCATAAATTGCCATGAGATTTGGTTTGGGAAGTCCTGAGTTAATTGCTAAAGTGATTGCAAAGTTTCATAAGCAATAGATCGAAGATTGGCAAGGAATCTGAAATTTAGTCTCTTCCCATGACTATTTTCAGATTTTTGGCCAAAATCTTTAATTCTTGTTTTTGGGTTGGCTTCCTTTGGTTCTCTAGGCTCTACTTGCTATTTAGGTTGTAGCCTCACAGTTCTGGACTGAAAAATTCGAGAGGCAAACCTCAAATTTCTTGCTTTGTGAAGTCTTGAGTTAGCTACCTGAAAATTGCAATCTACTGCCTATCTGAATTTCGGGGGGCGGTCTGACCGGTTGCCCTTTGGCGGTCTGACCAGCCGGCTAACTGCGGTCAGACCGGCCCATGGGGAGCGGTCAGACCGGCGCAGTAGAGGCGGTCAGACCAGCCATATGACTGCGGTCTGACTGCCCCTTGTTGCTGTCAGCTGTTCTTTGGCATTTCATTCCAGTGCTTAGTCTTTTGTGGTTTGGTTTTCTTCTTGTTTTTCAGAGAAGCATTTGATACCCTTTTCACAGCTCTGTATCTTCTGGAGAGGAAATTCACTCGTGAGTATTTTGGGGGTTATTTTATTTTCTTGAAAAGAAGCGACATTCACCCCCCCCCCCCCCTCTGTCGCCGAGTTCGATCCAACAGGCATCAATTGCGCTAAGCCAAGAAAAGCCGACCAGGCCTTAAGCCTAGCTGGCCTCGCACCTAAGCCGGTTAAGTTGGCCCCAAGCCAGAGCCAACCCAACCAGCTAGTTGGGTTAGGCCCAACAGTAACAGCCCATTACCATTTAAGCCCAGTCCATTACTGTTCATGGCCCAAGTTCATTATTGTTTAGCCCAAATAATCAACCCAAAAACATTATTGTTCATTCAACCCGACCTGTTAGGAATAGTGCCAACCCATTACTATTAATCCAAAACACATTTGGCATATTTATACCTATTTTGACAGTTTCAAGCCCGTATAAACCATTCCCAGCTTCGTTTAGCCCAACCAGACTTCGCTAAAACCCTAATCACCCAAATCCACCATGTTCAACTTTTATGAATTTTATTCCTTATTTATTTTATTTTATTTTATTTTATTTTCCTAGCTCGGATTCTTTCGAGCACGGACTTATTTGTTTGTCTTTTCACGATAGCGCTTGGATTCACTGAGCCATCTATCCCAGGAGCAGGGCAAGACACAAAAGAGTTAGAACCAATTGAAAAGTTTGAATAGCAGGGCAAGTCACATGTTTTTTATCATGTTGATCCTATATTATTATTTAATTATCAGTACTTTCAATATTATTATTTGTGCATTGTTATTTGTTTAAAATAATTGTTTAGAATGATATGATATTCAATTAAGTTCTACCACCGAGAAGTCAATGCTTTACTTGAAGGCCATACTCATCTTGACAATCGTAATAATAATAAACTACTATGTAATCATTAGCAGATTATACAATTAAAGGTTTCACACACAGATTAAAATGGTACCAAGATTAAGGATGACTTGTGAAAAGCCACTAGATGGTTAGAGTCCACGACCTTACCCTAGGGTGGAGGCTTTTGGTATGAATTAGTGGTACAGTGCTATAAAACAATAGGTTTGTGATTGATTGCCTCACTTGTGAAAAGTAAGGATTAGAACCTTATACTAAGCAAAGAACAAGAAATTGCTCAACAAGTTTTGACTTGTCAGACCTAGTTTAGTAGCTGTTTGATTCGATTGAATATATTATATATAGGAGGGTTAGCTTTTCCATTGCATTGGAATAGCCCGTGTACAATGGGGTGGTATGGAAATGGGACTGGAAAGTTACTTGCCATATTTCACAACGGTAGATCCACTCAGCGTCAGTTCACGGTTTTCGCTTTGGCCAGTGGATTACCGACAACGTATGGCCATGAGCCTACCGGGTAGAAACTAGAAAGATGAGAACAGTGAAAGACCTTGTTATCTCAACTCAATTGCATGCTATCTGGTTGCGTACCTATTACATGGCATTGAGAGTTTAAGACTTCTTGTGGATAAAGTTGGGCAACTTTGCAGAGTAAAACTTATAGTATTTGAATATGCCACACTTCTGGTAAATAAAACTGTGTTTAATGAGTGATTCCAACAATAAGACATAAGTAGAATTTGGAGGATTTTAATATGGAAATTGTGGATGATAAATCCCTTGTTAATTAGATATTGTTTTACTGATTTAAATGATACGTTCTTTACCAGCAAACTTGCATATATTATTATCATATTATAACCCGTGACTATCCATTTGAATTCCTTGCATATTAGTTATATAGCCTTCACATGTGGCTCACTGAGTATCTAATGTACTTAATCTTGCTTATTTCCATCGGAACAAACATCAGAAGAAGAAAGGATGCTTTAACTTTCGTGTTAGGGTTACGACTGCGCTCAAGTGTTCATGTGGGATTTTCTTCGGTTCTTCTAAATATAAGTTAAGTTTGGGCTTGAACGCCCGTAAAACTGTTGTAATTTGGCCGTTAGGTCATATTTTAATTGAGCTACTCTTTTTTAAATGCTCATAAGCAGACATGATACTCTTTTTGTCCGTAACTGAACTCATGCGCTGTTGCGGGAAAATAGGGATGTTACACTATAGACTTGATGAAAGAACTCTTGGGAGACCAAGGACCTCTTGCTTCATTCATAATAGATATAAGGTTATCCTTTTACAGGATAGTTCCACTAAGAAATAATATATAAACTTAGGAAACTTATCTCCAATACATGACATATATATATTTAAGAAAACAAACCTAATTAATAAGGAAACTAATTAATGATATGCCGTTCAGTCCCACATGAACAGTACCTTGGTGTTACGTTACCATGCTAACATTGTCGCGGTTACTAGAGTACTCGCATCATGACACGGATACAACAAGGGCCCTTCGTTTGGAGGGGAAAAAAGGTATTCAGTTCAGTTTATGGAATCTGTCCTTTTGTGTCCACTTGACTAGTTGCGACTTTCCTAACATTTGCCTGCTCGACGTCATGAAGCTTTTTGGGTACTTCCGTGCATTTGCTGTAAATAAAGTACACAATCATCTGAAGGATACCCATTAAACAGCCAATAGAGTTTGGTGCCTTCATAAGAAACAAGTAGGTCAGTATGATAATATAGTGTATTTTATTGGTAAAAACAATCTTATACTAACCGTGACAAAAGGATCCCTTCCTAGGAGCCCATATGCCATCCAGCTTAAACCGGATAAGAAGGTAAACAGTGACAGGTAGAAAGGCATGAACTCCACACTTTTCGTCCTCATAACTTGTTTCTGCACAAAATTCAAATTTTAAGATGCTGTGCCGAATAAAATGCCTTAATTGCATCAGCGGAAGGCTTTGAGTTTTCTTCCATGTCTATCAGAAATTCTGAATGCATTTTGTTTCTGTAGTACTTTGGGACATGATAGTTTTCTACTGCTTGCGACATGGTTCTTTTTATTGAATCATTTAGTCAATCTTAGATTCTTCTTGCAAGGTTTTATCATGAAACCTGATGTTTTGTATCTGTAATCAATGATTCTGGAGCCACAAGAAGTAACACTACTCACCACAGCTACCAGCGGAGAGCTGTACATCGATATGGAAGTCACCAGACCAATACTACCGACAAACACCTTACGCGTATGTTGGGTGTGGATTGAAAAGCTTGAGAAAAATATAGTCATGCCGAAGAATATCAGAATCAGGGATACCATTAGCATGGCAAGCTTCTGCAAGTGATTATCAGATAGTGTTAGGATTATTGATTAGCTCATGAATAATTCAATCCTTTAAAAACCCTATATTGACATGCATTGAAACTTGTAATTATTCATATGACCCCCTAGGCACATGCATGGAACTAATGTAATAACATCATTGTCTTTTTTCTTTAATCAGAAGGCAGATGTTTGTTGTCTTATATGTGTCAGAGAGGACTGTAGCAAAAGCCAAAAGCCGCTTTTAGAAGCCGTAAAGAACAGGGCCTAAGTAACATCTTGTAATGAAACATTTAAAGTGTTGCTGTCCTTAGGCAACCATGCTTACAGAGATCAAATTTTGGTGTTGTAAGCTATTACTACATCAACCTTTAGAATGCGTGAGCCAGAGTTCCATCAAGGCCTCAACAAATGTTAATTTCTCTGATCATTTTTACATATCATTTTAGAATACGTGCAGTCGACCTTCTACGACTTTGATCATAAATATACAAAATTTAGTATGATAGTAGAAGTGACTATAAATTACGAAGATATTACCTTTTTTTCTCTTGGTGCAAACCATATGTATATACCGACGAATGTGGTTTCAAAGAGCACACCTAGTATGCAGACGCTGCAGAGTGACAAGTTCTCCCACCCATAGCTCACCACTGGAATGCTGTACCAAGTGTAAATGAGGGCGCTGAACAAAGCTAAGATATATGGTACGCAGGAGAATTCTTCGACACTGGCCTTCTTTATCACTCTCTTAAATGTTAATCTGGGAAACAAAGTCACAAAAATACAGCGGTAAGCAATTAATACGTCATGCTGTATTTCTTATCATACAGTTTAGAATGTGATCATGTACATTGGTGTTGCATAGAGGAGCGCACAAACTGCACATCCTGCAAGAAAGAAACGTGGCGGTGTTACAAAGATGAAGTGAAATAATTCAAGTAGCTTGTGGACAGAAAAAAAATACCTATAATTCCCACTATTTCACGTATGCTAGTAACCATTCTTTTGCTCTGAAGGCTTCAGTAGTCCTGCCACAGGAGGCCGGGAGCTAAGTGTGCCAATGTTGCAGTGTTTCTCTTACAATAGTGGTGGCCTATTTATAACAGAAAATGGTTGCGTAAAGCAGGGGACAAAAGATTGTCGCTCAAACCACTAGTTTTCTCTAGAATATAACTTGGTGCTCGTTTCCGAAAAAAATAGAATATTACTTGTTGAACCACTTGGTTTTCTTGCTCATATGAAAAACAAGGTTTTCTACAAATGCAAAATGATGCTGACATATTCTTTCACAAGTTCTCCGGCATCTAGCTAATAAATTCCACCTATGCACGAAGAATCATAAAAGCTTTCATGTTTTATTCTTGCCCTTTGTTGTTGTAGGACCTGGTATGTTAGAGCTTCTGTTGTGATTTGTAAGACTGAGATGCAGACGTGGTGAAACTTTCTAGATTTGCTTGATCATGCAGATATATGGTAACATTAAAACATCTTACTAATTTGTAAGCATTAATCTTGGATGGCTGCACAGGGAAAAGAAAATGATAAAAGAATCAATGAGTTTCATTTGTTATTTATGTTTTAATTAATATGTATCCTCTACATTGATTATTAATTTCGGGTAACAGTCACATCGCTAGAGTACGGTGCCCTGACTTTCCTCCTTTGCGACCGTGGTTTACTCTCAGCCTTTGCTATGCAAAGTTACAGGATCCAAATCCGAAAGCTTTTATGATTCTTCGTACATAGGTAGAATTTAGGGGTTTTTTTAAGGAAATATGACCCCTGTTTCATTATCCATGCTAATATAAAACGTGAATTTAGCCGTTCACCACCCCTTTCTCTTCGCTATCGTATGCGATGTGACCTATTACAGATAGTATAGGTTAGGCACGTCAACTACTTTTTCAGTGAAAAATTTTAAGATCTACTTCGAATATAGGAGTAACACAAGAAAAAGTTCAAATGTTTTTGTAAAAATTAAAAAATATAAAAGAAGTTTTAGTTTCAATTTTTTATTAAATCACTTAGCACAAAGTGAATTATCTTGATTTTTGCAAAACCCCCTGTTGAGAAAAACTTTCACATAGTATGAAATCTGAGATAAATCCACAACTCTACGCTTGATTATATCTATTACCTTTTTTTGGACATTATTGCAACGTACAGGCACCTTACTAGTTATAGTAGTAATAGGACAAGTCCCAAATATTACACAGAAGGACAAGAAGATAAAAAAATTACAACCATGCCCTTCTTCTATGGCATTCGGTAGGTTCTTTAAGGCTTATGACTTGACTTTCTATAGTAACTAGCTTTCAAACGAAATGTCTTTTGTAAGGTGGGGTCTACAAGTCGATTGTAGCGGACATTGTTCTGACTTCAGCTATATTAATCAAAATCGCATGCGAGTATCTCTCTCTGTACTCTCTCGCGCGAACAGTCAAATTCAAGAGTTTAAGCCAAAAGGTATAAGTCACAACTCAAAAGAACTCACCCATTGCATCTAACTTTACCAATCGGTGAAGAAAGTTGGAGCACATTGCTGGAGTTGTAGAAGCAAGCAGGCAGCAACCTTGAACCAACCTCTTTGCTGGTGATATGGAGAGCACCCATCTTGAACCTTCTCTTGTGTTGGCCGAAGGTAAAGTATGGCCGACAAGAACCCTAGCTTAAAACTGCCGGAGATATTGGGAATGGCCAACGTGAACCAGATGATGAAGAGGAGTAGGAGGCATAGCTCACTTGGAGACTATTGTACACCTACTCGATGGCATGTACCTCCTCTGCTAGACTGAGAGTTTGAGGAGGTAAAGCTCGCCGGTGGCGCCGACGAGAAGGTTGTTGAGACCAGTAAGAAACTGGCACTCAAATCTTGACTTCTTGGCTTTGAGATAGCCGGATTTGGAGAAGAGCTTACAATCTTTGCCATGGATTTGAAGATCGGAACTAATCTACTGCCAAGAAATAGAGAAGAAGTAGAGGTGGATAAACATAGTGGCCAAAGAGGCGGCACACCGGTAAACATGAACACCACAGGGGGGAGATGCTAAAGTGGTGGAGCAAACCTTGGATCGCCGGCACCAGGAGGGGAAACCATCGGAACGGACAACGACGGCGAGGAGCTTCTACTGTACAAGCAAAAGAAGAAGAAAGCTAGGATAAAAGAGGAACTCTAAGCTACTGCAGTACAAAAAAAGCGGTGGGGACCCCTCTTCACTCGCCGCCGGTGACTCCAGTGGCCGGAGTTAGGAGAGTGGGCTCAGATTTGGATCAAGAGAAGGGGCGGAAGAGACGAGGTGTGGAGCGGTGGAGGTTTCATGAATGACCAGTCAGTTCAGAAATTACCCCGGCAATTATAATTTGTTTCGGGTATTGATAAACATCACCCGGATGTTTTCTTCTTAACTATCATCCAGATTTATAACCATTGGATTAGAGATCCAACGGCCATGAATTTTCTCCCACCCCCTCCAAAAAAAATCTTTCCCTCCAAAAAAATCCAACGGTCTCAAATCTGGATGATTATTAGGAAGAAAACATTCGAGTGATGACTAGACACACCCATTTGTTTCAGCGGTGCAATTAGTCACAAGAGACTGATGGAATTTATGGATTGAGATCCTCTTAATTAGAGCAGTGAATGCGGAAGAGCATGGTTCCATGACTTTGATTGATTCTCAACCGTCCGATCCAAAAAAGAATGGCTCATATTACGATACAAAAAGAATGGCTCATATTACGATTCAAAAAGAATGGCTCATATTTGATACTACAGTATAAGGCTACAGTGCAAACGCTACGGTATTTTCTGCTATTTCAACCCTTACGTGCTATAGTCGCTGACTTTCCTCACACCTTGCCACTGTGCTTTACTGTGCGCTCTGCGTTTGCTACGCAGAGCTGGAGTGTCTGTCACTCCTGCCTTTCGGCTTTTAACTTCTTTGAAATGAGATGGTTTCTTAAAGTAGATTATGCAAATGGCTTTTTAAGATTAAAACTGTGTATATTGTCCACGTCAATATTTCTGTCGCCTGCCATCGTCTCAAAAAATACAGACAAAAGCCATCAATTGTAGCCAAAAAGAATAGGTATATATGGTGCATGAATTCTGGTGACAGTTGCATTATTCTGACAAAAAGAACTGATGTGGTTGCATTTTTTTCTGGTAGAAGTGATGTTTATTCTGATAAGTAACCATTTCGGTACTGTCGATTACCGCTACCTTGAGTATATGGATCTGCAGTACTATGTTGTTTATTCATGTTTTTCTGGAACTTGTTTGGCTCTTGCCGCATCCGCATGCTGTTGTTGTCTTGCATTGAGAATTTCCACACATGCAGCAATTCCTATATCCAGTAGATAACTGGGCCTTTATTTGTTGGTTCTCACGAGCCATCTTGTGGCTCAAGCACAGCTCCTGTTATCACTGAGGTAGGATATGCTGAAGAATATGAATGACTATGCATATGAGATTATGTGCTCAGGTTCTCAGTTGCGAGGCTACGTATTAAGATATTCAATATCAAGCATCTGATTACATGTTGTTTTCAGTTTGATTCCAGGAAGAGTTGTCAAACTTGATGACGAGTTCGTTTCAACCACGTGAGGAACCTACACCCTGCATACTGATGGCTTTTTCTAGCATTTGAAAGGGTGTTTGACTTGTTGCTCATGGTGAGGGGTGCACAAATTTTAAATGGTGTTTACAGGTCATGAAGCCACCAAGTTTATTTTTTTTTAATCTTTGTTTTTGATTCATCAAGACATCGATTTATCGCACAGGCGCACATTTACGGAAGTAGCCATTATGCTGATCTAGTTCTGATGCCTCGCTATTTGATGAAAGAACAACTACGTTATCTTGATAAAAGAATTGATGCTTTGCTGCTTACCAAGCGTTCTTGCAAGAGAAAATTTGCACTTTTCCGATAATTCCGATGCTAGCTGTTGGTTACCTCTCGTTGTTAGTTATCTAGAGAAAGTGTCACAATATTTTGTTTGCCAATCTTCTTTTTTTTTTAGACGTGATTTCACGCATGCCGCTACTTTATGCATGGACTACCGAATAGAATTGTAATTTCCCTTGAAGCACCTTTGGCCTGGTCTTGTCTTCTGGCCCGATCACAGATTGTGCTAACAGGTGGTGAAGAATATCAACAATGCATGTATTGGCAGGAACCGGAGATTGAATTCGAATCCTAACACAAATTGTAAAGCAAATTGCGGAAATGGAAGAACAAGAAAATGTAATGCAGTAGGTAAATTGGGGAAAGGAAATAGCATAAAGTAAGCTAGGGTTTCATCAATATATCCTCGAAACATCCGGCGGCTGCTCATATTGAGTGTGCAGCTGACCAACAAACCATTAGAAGAAGAAAGCGACAACTAGATTACGGTAACAGTGTCCTTAGCAGTTAATAGTGATTACTGCAAGTCTCTTGAACCACTTGATCACCCATGAAAGGGTTTGTGTTATCCTCAGCCGTCGATCTCTCATAACAAAGCCTACTGCATCCATAGCCTTTAGATCCTGTAACAAAGTGGTATCGAGATATCTCCACCGTCCAAGTGATTTTCTCCTTCCACTCGTTAGCTGACTCGAATATGAAATTTTCAGTCATACATTGCCTTCCCCTAAAGATCCTTGTCCTCAAGGATGAAAATTTGGAAATACCTTGGAGATGAAATTAGCATCCTCCCAAGTAGTAGATTCCACATGAAGATTCTTCCACTGGATCAACCATTGCACTATAGACTCATTGTCTCTAGGTATCATTCTCCTTTCCACAACTGACATGGGTTCAGTAAGAATATTGTCCTCAAAATCAATTAAGAGTAGTTCAGGGCTAGGTATTGCTTTCGGTCCAAGGTGCCTTTTGAGTTGACCTACATGAAACACTGGGTGTATGAGGCATCCTGGAGGTATATAATATGAGTTTGTATGCCACCTATCCAACCTTCTCCATTACTCTAAATGGCCTATAGAATCTTGTGTAGTCCCAGGGCATTGTGCCTATATGGTTGCATTTTTAAGTAACCATATCCCCAACATGGAACTCCCTCTCTGTTCTGTTCCTGTCAGTGAAGAATTTCCTTTGGGCTTGGGCCTTTTGCAGTGAACTTTTGATAGCCTCAAATGCTACCATTCTTTGTTGTGATATGTTCTAACTAGCCTCAAAGGCGCGGCGACACGCCGCGCCAGCCACCGTATGTATCAAAGTAAAAGAGGCGATAATTCGTGAGGAGTTTTTTTAAAAAAAAATCGAGGACAAATGCGTAACTTCGGGAAAATCAAAGGGTTTTTTTGTAAAAAATCGAGGACCTGTAAGGACTTGTACGTAAGTAAATAAGGACCTATACATAATTTTGGAAACCCGCGGGGCGCTATCCAAAAAATTTTTTCTAAAAAAAACTTGCAGGGACCTTTTCGCGAGGAAAAAGGACCTTTACGTAATTTCCGAAAAACCCAAGGAAAATGCCTCGGCCGGCCGTACGCGAATTTCCTCCGCCACGCGCCGGCCGGCCGAGCGACGCGGGCGACGTGGATGCCCTGGGGGGGCCGGAATCCCCCCAGGTTTGTTATTGGTATTATTTCCAGTTGTGGCTACATCAGGGAGCATTACCTTAGTTACTTGTGGCAGTTTTGTCCCATAGAGTGCTTGAATAGGGATAATGCCCAATGACGTGTGGAAAGATGTATTATACCATGTAGGATCAGAAATGGCAACAGAAGGGGGTGAATGGTGCCTTCAAAAATCACCCCGAAGTATTCACACACTTCTTCTCCATAGCTATAGAAGCTATGAAGAAAGAGGGTTCATGCTCACTAGAAACTTAAACACACAGAAAAGAAAACGAGACAGAGAAAACAAAAGGCAGTTCTGAAAGCAGCAACACCGGTCAGACCGCCAAAGTGCTAGCGGTCTGACCGCTCATGCAGGGCCGGTCTGACCGCAATGCCTTAGCCGGTCTGACCGCCATGACTAGGCCGGTCTGACCGCCCAGGCTTAACCGGTTGGACCGTCGTAGTGAGGCCGGTCTGACCGCTAAGCCCTAGCGGTCTGACCGCCAACAGGTAAGCTGTCTGACCACCTTCTCATCTTCGGTCTGACCGGGTATGGTTTCAGCGAATGCAAACATGAAAGCAGAGAGCGGCTGACCGACAAATCCGACACAGTAAGTACTGAAGTGAAAGCTAGAACGGAGAGAAGAGCCACTAAACCCAGAGTTTCTCAGACCATAAGGACAAGACTTGAACCTAAACACCAGAATGTCCTCAGGAAGATACAATTCAAATTTGAACAAACACTTTTGCAGAAAAAGCAGACAAGCAAAAAGAAAAGACTACTGATAAGAGAAGCAGACTGAAGAAATCAAGGAAATGAGAAAGAGATAACTGCACTTCTCAGATCAAGAGAATAGAGCTTCAGCTTGAAAATCAATCTTGGCAGACACAGAAACCAACAAAGCAAGAAAAACACTCAACTAAACTTCAGAACCCGAAAAGAGATCAGCAGAGAAACAAAATGCAAATTGCTCATGAATATCTAATCTTCTGCTCATGAATCTCTGAAATACATCAGAGAACCATCCTCAGAAGAGAAAGCACAAAGCTTGAACCATCATTTCACTGAGAAGGCATGAGAGCAAGAGTGCTCTGCCTCCAAACCCTAGAAAAGGGTAAACAGAGGAATGAGGGCGACCACATTCTTGGATGGAAAACTCTTTTTGAAATCTTTGCTCTTGGGAATTAGCTAGCCAAGGGGCTTTGAGGAGATTCCCAAATCAGAGCAAAATGATTCCGCAGCTCCTTGCTCAAAGATTTAACTCAAGAAACAAAAACGGCAGAGAGGAACAGAGACCAGAAAAGATGAAATAGAATCCAAACACAAAATCATCATAACTGAGACAGAACATCTCATAGATTGATGAGAAGACATGAATGATTACATAGAGTTCCTTTTACAGCCATCTCACACCCCAGCTCACATCCTGGTCAACTTACGCATGAAAACAAATACTCTTACATGAGCTCCCTTGCACTGCCAACTCCCACTCACTTTATAGAAGGAAGGAGCTCACACCCCAAAAGGAAAATCAAGAAGTGGCAGCCAACACCCACTCCATGATTCACACACAAATGGGACTAAAATCCAAAACCCTTACACCAGAAAGGAGGGAACCTGGATACCTCCTCCAAACCCTAACCTCCTCTATTTATGGCCTTCTACTACCAGGTCTCCAACCCATTTGCTACAGCACTTTACCCATCAGCTTCAACAAGATCCGCTTCCATTTTGTAGCCTTGCGCATTTTATCGAAATGCCCCTGCTGCACCTTCCTGGAAGCTTCCTCTTTTCTTGCTGTCCACGCCTCGCAACCACTTCGAGTCCCCGCTGTCTTCGGCATCTCCTGACCGCTTTGACCTCAGCACCGCCTGTGCCTAGTCTGGCCATCCATGCCTCGCCACGACCTAGTCTCAAAGTCCTGCAGCCATCACAGACAAGAAAACATCACATAGCACCGCTCGAAAAGCATAATCATACATTAGCATTAATGAAAGATACTCCAGCATGAAATACCAAAACAAACTCAAACTCTCTAACTCAAGCATCAATTACTCATCACAAATATGGGGTTACCTCCATATGGTCTCTCATACCACCATTTAGCTTGAGAGAGCTAGAATTTTCATCTCTTAGGACTTGTAAAAACCATGCACCTCGGATAGTTTTTAGACACTGATTAGCCCTCTCTGTTTGACCATGTGTTTGAGGATGGTAAGCACTGCTAAAGCAAACCTTAACTCACAAAGCCTTGAACAAGTCTTGCCATAAGGTACTTGTGAATATCCTGTCTCTGTCAGAGATTATCACAGATGGTAACCCATGCAATTTGTATATATGCTCAATAAAGAGATCCACAATGTCTTCTACTACATATGGGTGTTTGAGAGATATGAAGTGTGCATACTTGGTGAATCTGTCAACTACCACTAGTATCACATAATGTTTATTGATATGGGCAATCCTTCTATGACATCCATTCTTACTTGTGCCCATGCCATTTTTGGCATAGGTAAAGGCTATAGAAATCCAGGGAAATGCACATTTTTAGGTTTGTTCTTCTGGCACACTGGACATCTCTTCACATAATTATTCACTTCAAGTTTCATCCCTGGCTAGTAAAATAGTAACTTGAGTCTTTGAAATGTAGCCCTTTCACCTGACTGCCCCCCTAAAGCTGAAATATGGAGTGAATCAAGGAGTTGATTTTTGAAACCAGTACTACTTCCCACATATAACCTTCCTTTATATCTGATGCTTCCATTTTGTAAGGTATGGTGGACTTGTGCTTGGCTATCCACACTCAGTTTAGTTAACAAGTCTTGGCACTTTTCATCGGCTTGGTAGCTATTTTGTACCTCTTCAATCCAACTAGGGATTGCTGCTGTTATAGCCATACTTTGCTTGAGTTGAGGTATTCTGGACAAAGCATCAGCTACTTTGTTTTCTTTGCCCTTTTTGTACTCAATCTTATAGTTATAACCTAATAGCTTAGCTACCAGTTTATATTGTACTCCTATCAACCTATGTTTATTCATGTATTTAAGACTTTATTGATTTGTCCTGATAACCAATTCTTCCCCTGCTAGGTAGTGCCTCCACATCTTTAGGGCTTCTAATATTGCCAAGGCTTCTTTATCATAAGTTGACATGGTTGTTGCCCTTGGTCTTATTGACTTGTTCAAATAAGATGTGTCTCCCTGCCTACATAAGTACTGCTCCTATTCCTTGCCTACTAGCATTAGCTTCTAAGACAAATGGTTGAGTGAAATCAGCAAGTTTTAACATAAGTGTAGTACTTAACATCTCCTTGACCTTTTCAAATGACTGTTGTTGTTCCTTGTCCCAGTGAAAAGCATTTTTCTGTCCATCAAACAGTAGTCGGTAGGTGATTCCAAAGTTCTTGACAAATCTCCTATAATAACTAGCAAGTCCTAATAATCCCTTAGTGGCTACTCCCAACATGCTAATGATATGTCCCAGATACTACTTTTTTGTTGCCCAAATACACACTTGCTATCATTAGCAAATAAGTTGTTCTCTCTCAGGATTGTTAGGACAATTTTCAAATGTTCCGTGTGTTCCTCCAAAGATGTACTATAGATCAAGATGTCATCAAAGAAGAATAACACAAACTTCCTCAAGCATCCAACTAAGATTCTATTCATCGAGGCCTGGAAGGTTAATGGTGCATTTGTGAGACCAAATGGCATCACCATGAATTCAATATATTCCACATGAGTGCTAAATGTTGTTTTACAAATGTCTTCGATGTTCATTCTTATCTGGTGGTACCCAGAGCTCATATCAATCCTTGAAAAGTATTGGGCTCCATGTAACTCATCAAGTAGGCCCTCAATTATAGGTATTGGGTACTTGTTCTCAATAGTTCTTGTATTCAATTGCCTATAGTTTATGCACATTCTCCAGGTGTCATCTTCTTTTTTAACAAGTATAGCAGTGAAGAGTACGGGCTCACATTGTGCCTAATAGTTTTTTTACTTCAATAGCATCCTTTTAATTGTGTTTTGACATGATTGATAACTAATTGAGGAGTGGTTTAGCGATTGTGAGGTTGTTGGTTGCATTCTTGGACCTTGGTTAGCCTCTCCTTCATTAAAGTCACAACTCACTGATCCTAGGATTTCTCCTACGACGAAAGATCGGGACTAACTTGCATACACGCATCTTAAGTCAAGGTGTGTGCATATTAGTGCGTCTATGGTTTTTCACTCGAGAGGGTTTTCCTTTTTAAATCTATGTCTTGTGCTCTTGATTGTTATTCCTTGTTCTGTGCCCTGTCTTGTCAATTTCATAACAGGTGGTATCCGATCTTAACAATCACCAAGGCAAGGATTACGAGATCTTGGATGTCAAGTACTTTGATTCTAGGAGGTGCCTAGGAGATATGTGAGTATTTTTTGTTAGAGGGTACTTTAAATTTGAGCTATTAGATTTAGATCCAAGGATCTTATTCCTCCCCTCAAATCATATATATTCCTCCCTTCTCCCCCCTCCCACAACCCTAGGCACTGCCCCGCCCTACCCCTGGTGCTGCTGGCTAGTGAGCCATCGTAGCTCCTGCCTCCCTCCCTCCACCCCAACTAGGGCTGTGCATTTTTCAATTGAACCGGAAAACCAAATCAAAAAAACCGAACCAAACTGGTCTACTCGGTTTGACCGGTTTTTGGTATTCAGTACGGTTTTCAGATTTCGGGTTTTTTTGGCATTCGGTTTTTTCAGGAAAAACCGACTAAAAACCAAAAATACCGAAAAACAGTAATGCACAGTGTGCCGCCAATGGGTTTCAAACCCATGACCAAAGGTCCGAATGCCCCCATGTTGTCTCTACAAACTGAGCTAGGCTAGCTATGTTGTTCAACTCTCTCTCTCTCTCTCTCTCTCTATATATATATATATATATTACATATGTACATAAAAGCTCTGGTTTTCTCTACTTCAAGTTATAGCTCACTTCAAACAGAATAAGACTAAGACAGATGTTTCTAATGGACAAAGAACATCATTAATTATTATGCTTTATTGCTTTATGCATATGTCATCGAATCTCCATACTCCATTAGAGTGCTTCTAAAATTCTAATTCTATTGCCGAGAGTATATGTATTATCGCTTACTTGTCTCGCTAGTCGCCATATCGTTTGCAATTCGCGTCAACTTTGGTAAATATGGTATTTACCGATACCACGCCGAAATAAATTTGGATTTACTGATACCGAACCGTACTTCTAAAAATACCGTATATTACCGAACTACAAACACCGTATTTACCGTATATACCATATATACCGAACCGATTAAACCAAAAAAACCGATTGCACAGTCCTAACCCCAACCATAGTTCCATGCTGCCCTTTTTTCTTCTCTTCAGCGAGCCACCCCACACCCTGCCCCTTCCTCCTATCCAGTGAGAGGCTGCTACGCCACCCTCCTTCCTTGTCTTGTCATCTCCTAACCTCTCCTGCCATTTCCTCACTACCCACTTCTCGTCACCCCCGTCGACCTCCACTATCTACCACCCTCCTCCAACACGTGGTGTCGATGGTGCCATAGCCACCTCGCCTGTCGAGACCCGAATATGCAAATCCGGACTCTCTAGTGTATTATGCACTAGTCCAGAATCACGCTAGTGCACACAGTGTAAACAAAGAAGTAATATCATCCACATCACGATTTACTAAGAAAAGATCCAAATTTCATTAATAATTATCAAAGTACGACCTTATGGCCAAGCTTACAATTAATAGCCTAAAAGGCTTAAAGAAACTAGCAGCGGAAAAAAATAAACAAGATAGCCATTCGACATGCCCACAGGCAATCGATTGGGAAGCGAAGTCCTAATCCGCGAAGTCGTCGAAGTATCCTCCCTCTAACAGCTCCTGCTGATCTGGTCCTTCCTCTTCAACTGAGCAAGTATGGATGAAGCCGTGAGTACATAGAGTACTCAGCAAGTCATTTGTAACAATAATGCAATATAGTATGCAAGACTTACCAAAGAATGGCGGATAGTTTAATTTTGCAGAAAACGACAATTTAAAGTAAATACAGTAAATGGATTGAAAAGCGAACCCTGTAAATGATAATAAATAAATAACCAAAGCAATTGAGACCAACCACAAGTGAACTGACCATTCACCCAATGAATCCACCATGAACCAAAATCCATGAAATGAACACCCGTGAACTAACCATTCACTTTCCAACTTAACCCAACCAGGTTTTTAAGAAAACTCTACCCCTCGTGTGAAATCACCGAGCATTGTCCATGACCGATGACACGGCTATTCGAATAGTTTTACACTCTGCAGAGGCTGCACAACTGTACCCACACGATGTAATAATCTTCACATTAAAGAGAATCACAACAAGGCTTTTACAATGATCCATCTCAACTTGATCCCACTCGCTAAGATTTCGCCGTCGAGTAGACTGACCACCTAGTCGATAATTGCCCCCCTTGCGCCACAACAACATCAGTAGTGAAATCAAAGTTGAGACTTCACAAATTATTATGCCAAGTCTATCCCATACTAGACATGTGATTTGCATGGTAAAGCTCAGATCAATGGCGTACAAGTTAAGTCCTTAGATTTACCTAGGCGAAGCATCCACATCCCATGTGCAAACTGCACCCCCTTTACTGCACGATCTTTCACCCAAGTGAAAAACCAATTTTGTATAACCAGTACAAATGACACTACCCATGTCATGGCAACCAAATTTTATAAATGTGGCTGACCACCACGTTCCAGTATATCACTAAGTCAAGATTAATTAATTGAGCACATGTGATGATAGATCCAACGTACTACAAGCATAGCTAAGCAATTCTAAATGTACAACCCATGTGACAACTAATATTGCATCACTAAATAATTACCCATCCTATGGTGACAATAGAATCATGGCAACCAAATTATCAAGGAGGGATTAATCAATTTGGGCAATAACTATCAATACAAGGGTTTTATAATAAAGTAACGATGCATGATAATTTAAAAAAAATAATACATAATAGATTTAAAAATTGGGTTCAACATGATCAAAGGTCATGACTTGCCTTGGCCTTGCTCAGTTGACGGCTCTTGATCCTCGAATCCGACTTCAGCTCCTTCGAAAGCGTGATCTAACGAGAGAGAAAACAAGATGAAACACAAAAAAAATTCAAAAAAAATTCAAGTGAACTCTAAAAACTTCAAAAATAGAACCAAAAGATAGATCTCGATTTTAGATGAATTTAGGAAAAAGAATCGGGTCAATCGGAGTTCGGACGAGAGAGAACGGGCTCTCGGAAAATCTAATATAAAGAAAAAGGCTGAAAATCAGAAAAGTTACTGTGCTATGGACTTGGTGCACGGGATGGCTAGTCTACGGTAGACTCGGCTCATGGAATAGTGTGTGGCCGACTGGGTTGATGACACAACATATGGGTAGTTCAGCTGCTGATGTGGCGCCCACGTGGCACCTAGGGCTTGCATGGCGGCTGTCTCAGCATGGCTGACGAGGCTCGGTCCACGGGTCTGCAGAACAGGAATGCTGACCAGTGGGACCGGACTTCCAAAGACTCAGCGCATAGTGGATGGGGTTCACGGGAAGATGAACCGACGCGGGGCGCGAACGCGAGATGGTGCAGTCAGGCACGCGATGCGAGGCGTCGCCTCGATTACGCGACAGCGCATGAACCGAGGGCGGCGGCTGGTTTGCGCCGGAGCAAGGTGGCGGGGTTTGGTCGGTGGTGACTGAAACGGTGGTGGGGTTGACCGGCGGTCTGGCCGACGGCGAGGATGGGATGGCTCGGCGGCGGGGACTCACCGACGACAGGGCACTTGGCGGCGATCGACGACGAGAGTGACGGCAAGCTCCGACGGCGGCGCACGAAGAACTCAACGAGAGAGGCGGTGGCTCGGGATGCAAGGAATGAGGGGGTCGTGGCCCTTTTATAGCGCGAACGCCAAGGACTCCGTGGCAAGCACGGTGGCAAGTTCGAGACGGACACGGGTGAGCGGCGATGGAGTGGAGTCCGAGGTGGAGACGGCAACAGCGGTGACGTGGAGACGAAGTCCAGGTCGGGGACGATGCGTCTGACGGGTGGGCCCACCTGTCAGCAACACATCGGCGGTGAGCGGCCGAGATCAAACGCGGCTGAGGCTGACTCTCTGGATTGGCGATGCGTGGCCACCATCCGGTGGGCGTGCGTGGACGCAGATGTGCGTCGCGTGGCAAGCACGGGTAGGCCGAGCCGGCAGGTTGGTTTTGGAGAGAGGAAGGTGGGCTGGGCTTTGGCCCACTAGGTTTTTAGGGATTTTAGGAATTCATTTTCTTTTTCCAGAATTCAAATAAAACCTTTTAAGCTCTAGAAAATAGCAAATAACTTCAGAAAAATCCAAGAAAATTCCTTGAGACTCAATGAACTCAAATAAAATATTTTTGACAAATGTTAATGTATATTTTAGTCATATTAAATCCTTTTTATTAATAAAAATTCCCATTAAGCTTTAATTAATTCCAGAAAAATTCAAATGATGAATTTTATTTTAAAAGACTTCAAAAAGGCTCTGAAAATCAGGATGTTACATCGCCGCCCCGCCGTCGGTCCACCGCCTCCCCTAACCTCCCTCTATATCTGGGGCTCTAGTGAATTCAACCCTAACCCCAAGTGAAACCTAATCCTAACGTTGCTGGAGCGTCACTGGAGTCTCACTGCTATTTGTCGGAGCCATATGCAGCACAAATTGCGAGTCAAAATCAGATGATGAAAAATTGAGTACTCCCAATGTGAGAAAGTAGTACTCTTAGCAATCTCGTTGATTATATAGTTTTGAGCTCGATTTTAGGGAGAATTTATTTTAGTTTGATTCCAGGGAGAGTGGCCCTTGTAAGGCACGGGTCCAGGTCCGGCTCGGCCACAGCACACACGTTGAAACCGAGTCGGCGGCGGCCTGGCCCGGCCCGGCCCCTCTTTTTTTTTTAAAAAAAAAGGAGTATTACACCATTGCCGTGCATTGATTGTGACGCGTCAATATCTGATATATCTGATAAAAATATCTGATAAAAGAACAATTCGTTTATTCTGATAGAAGAACTGATGCTGTGATGGCTACCGTTCTTACAAAAGAACGGACAACAGCACTTATAATTTGTCTGATAAAAAGCAATCTATGCATCTTCGACAGGTATTCAATCTGGAGAACATATCCAGTGCTATAACTCTTAAGGGTGCTACTGTACTACCACCACTCGGAAAATGCTGCAAACGGTTATGGAATTTGACTAGTAATGAAAATTCACACATTTGTGGCATCGCTATGGCCGTTATAATTGTTCTTTCCCAGGAACCATCTTTGTTCTGTTCTATCTTTGTTCTTTTCTTGTGGCCCAGCCACAGCTGTTGTGC
This sequence comes from Dendrocalamus latiflorus, assembly GCA_017311315.1. NCBI lineage: Eukaryota > Viridiplantae > Streptophyta > Magnoliopsida > Poales > Poaceae > Dendrocalamus > Dendrocalamus latiflorus. The sequence goes on along the minus strand of CM029661.1, from coordinate 25,537,177 downwards.
TAGGTGAACAATTCGAGGTAGAGATACTGTTGGAAAGAATCTACACTTGAACCAGATTGTACATTTGATAAGAGATACAGATTGGGATTACAGCAAACAAGTTGTGGACAAATGGCAGGAATTTTTTGTACGGATAATCCATTTTTTATTCGAAATTACATAAATATACCCGCGGGAAAATTTTTTACAAAAATAGGCTCCAGTCGCCTAATGGTTGGGCGACTGGAGGCGTTCGCCCAACCACACGGCGACATTTAATGAATCTACTAACCGTTGGGCGATTAATTTCAGTCGCCCCACGGTTGGGCGACTTCCATCCAGTCGCCCAACCGTTAGGCGACTGCATTTCAGTCGCTCAACGGTTCGGCGACTTGTAGTGAGATATATACCGCGCTCGGCCAGGCCGAGCGCGGTCCTGTGTCGTTCGGCCGCCGTCGCAGAGAAGAGAGGGAGAGGAGGAGAAGAGGAGGGGAAGAGAAGGAGAGGGAGAGGAGGAGAAGAGAAGGAGAGGGAGAGGAGGAGAAGAGGAGGGGGAGTGCGCGATTTTCAGGTAATTTTTCGTGTTATATTTTTTGTTAGTGTAGAAAATTAGTTTAGAAAATGTAGTGTAGAAAATTAGTTTAGAAAATTAGTTTAGAAAATGTAGTGTGGAGAATTAGTTTAGAGATTTAGTTTAGAAAATTAGTTTAGAAAATGTAGTGTAGAAAATTAGTTTAGAAATATTGTTTAGAAAATTAGTTTAGAAAATGTAGTGTAGAAAATTAGTTTACAAATTTAGTTTAGAAAATTCGTTTAGAAAATGTAGTGTAGAAAATTAGTTTACAAATTTAGTTTAGAAAATGTAGTTTCAAAATTTAGTTTAGAAATTAAATATAGAAATATAATTTAGACATTTAATTTTCAAATTTTGTGTACTAAATGTAGTTTACAAATAAAGTTTAGAAAATTTAGTTTATAAATTTTGTGTACCATTTATTGTACAAATTTAGATGTAGAAAGTATAATGTACAAGTTTAGATGTAGAAATTTAGATGTACCAAGTTTAATGTACAGTCTTAGATGTATAAAATTTAGTGTTGAAATTATTGTACAAATTTAGATGCAGAAAATTGAATGTTGAAAGTATTGTACAAATTTTGCAGGTATGACTCGTGCTGGACGTGACTCGGAGTGGCGGTTCGCGCTGTTGGACGAGCACGTGGACCGCTCTCATCGCGCTTCCCATCTAGTGCCGCCACCGGGGAGCACGGACGAGCCGCCTCAGTTGGGAGTGGTCCGGACACGGACACCTCGCGTGGCCTGGGGACTCGACCCTCGTTGGACTGCCAGGTGAGCACTATTCCAGCGTTTAGTGCGACCGTTAGTTCGTTCCGTGCTGACCTTCACTTTGTTTGCAGGCTGCGGGATGCCGGGCTACTCCCTCTTGCCCGGATGGTGCAGGCCACAGAGGAGGATGGAGCCGCTGGCGGGGACGAGGGCGGGGACGAGGCGGGCGGGGATCGATCACGACGATTTCCGTTCGACCGTTCCCTACTGACGGCTTTGGTGGACCGTTGGCGGCCCGAGACGCACACTTTCCACCTCCCATTCGGGGAGATGACGCCGACCTTGCAGGATGTGTCCCTGCTTCTTGGGCTTCCGATCGCGGGAGACGCTGCCTTCCTACCGGAGGCCCCGGCCGACTGGCGCGCTGACCTGCTCGGCAGATTCGAGGGTGTCGTTCCACCGGCCGCTGACCACCACGTGTTCGGAGAGGCGCAGACCCATGGGCCGACACTGAGGTGGCTCAGACAGTACCGGGTACGTGGTATATAAAATCGATCGTATCTTCGAAGCTCTTTTTTGTGGTATTACGTACTAATAACAACTTTTTTGCATTCAGGTGGAGCGCATGGTTCCGCAGGCAGACGATCAGCAGGTCTCGCGGCACCTGGAGGCGTACGTGCTGTGGCTGTTTGGTTGGGTGCTTTTCACCACCAGCCACGGCAACTCGGTGGATGCGCGCCTTATCGCTTATGCGAGGGCGATCGCTGACGGCGAGCCCCACCAGGTCAGCTGGGGATCGGCCGTACTTGCCGCGACGTACCGCGCGCTGTGCGATGCGTGCACGAGGGTCAAGCCGAACTCGATCCTCACGGGTTGTCCCCTGCTACTACAGTTGTGGTCGTTCGAGCGCTTAAGCGTCGGACGACCTGTGCTAGACGACGTGGGTCCGTACGGGCCCGAGATGTATCCGGGGGGAGAAGTCGATCGGCCGACGATGGGTTCTATGTGGTGCCGTCGCCGAGTAAGTTTTATCACAGTTAACTATTTCTTTCTTATTGACGATCGTCATTGTAAACAACTTGTCTTTCTTGCAGGTACAGTTCGCGCACGTGCAGGTCACGCGGGCGTACCGAGTCTTTGTGGAGCAGCTCGACCGCATCACAGCCGACGACGTGCGCTGGGAGCCGTACGCTGATACGGTAGTGCAGGCCCGTGCTCCTGGCGGTCTGTCTTCACTTTGCTGGCGTGACCGGGCTTTCTGGCTCACCCGCCGGAAGCTCGTGTACCTCATCTACGTGGAGGACTACGCACCCCAGCGGGTGATGCGGCAGTTCGGGCTATGGCAGCCGGTTCCTGTACCAGTCGGACCATCGCTTCCGCGGCACGTGCACGGGTGAGTGTACGTTTGTGCTAAATATGTACATACTTACTACTGCGTTCGTAAGTATCTCACATTACGTAATGGTTTTATACGCAGGCACAGCGGGAAGGGAGTGAAAAGAGGCACGGACTGGTCGGTGAGAATGCAGCCCTGGGTCGAGCAGTGGCAGGATGCGCTCGACGACCGCGTGGACGAGGACCGACCGTACGACAGCAGGGAGTACTCGGAGTACCTGCGCTGGTACCAGCCGCAGACCCGTATCAGGCTCGTATATGTGGTAGACCCGCCTGCCACACACGTCGCCGCTCCGACGGACACGTACCCCGCGCACTTCGCGCACGACGCTCACCTCGCGGTACGTTACATGTCATTTCAAAGATTCCCAAATGGTAATGTCGTTTCCATAATCGACCATTTTATGTCTTTGTGTCCAGGCTGACGTCGGTTCTGACCTATACGCCGAGTCCGGCACAGTACTGGAGAGGCTCGCCAGTGGTGCGCAGCTGACCCATGAGGAGGGCCTCAGCTTTGCGCGTCGGGTGCACGAGGGGTGTAGACGTATCGTTAGCCTACTGTCCTGCACGAGGCTACCGGCGGTCTCCACGCCCCCCGCTACGACTGGTCGTCCACCAGTGCCACCTCCACCTGTGCCACCTCCACCAGCGTGGCACTACTATGGTGCACCTACGTGGACACGTCCTCCACCACCTCACCCGGAGCAGCCAGGGGGTTCAGCCTGGGCAGGGCCTCCTACACCGGTTCACTTCACGCCTCCTACGCAGACCCCTGTCTTCCCCACGCAGGGGGTGTACGCCTCCTCCATGGCGCCAGCTACGGGTACGCATAGGGTCTTATACCGTGTTTATCCGAAGACGACATGCAACGCACTAACGATATTAATATTGCAGGTACTTACCAGCACGGCGTCTCCCCAGGCCAGGAGGATGTGGACCAGTTTTTCGCGCCGTCGCCCGACGTCGCACCGCAGGTTCTTTCTGCCAGTGCCCTCCCCGGTGCACCGGAGATTACACAGCCAGAGGTGCAGCTGACTCCACCAGCGCAGGGGCGGGATAGACACCCTCCTCCTCGTTTTACCTTTTCGGATCGTCCTAATCCGTTGCACCGGAGGAGGGCCAAGCGAGGCCGTATGGGAGGACGCGGGCGCGGTGACGGGGCACAGCAGGGTGACCAGTGAGGCGTGCTGCAGATGCTATATATGTTATGCATGTAATGAAAATACATGCGCCATGTTACTCACAGTTATATTATGAAGTTTATTTATATTTACATAAGTCTATCATCTCTTTCCGCATATAAACTATCTCACTTAACAGTGTATGTATCGATCGTTCTCTACTCAATCTTTCAAAAAAAAAATTAAAAAACTTTTTACACACCTACAATATACAATGAACATAAACTTTTATTACAACTTCACCGTATTTTTTACCGGTTCAACGTTACAAAATTCACAAATTCTAAAACAATCACGGGGGCTACCTGAAGTCGCCTAACGGGATGGCGACTGCATGGCAGTCGCCTAACGGTATGGCGACTGCATGCCAGTCGCCATACGGAAGAGCGATTTAATGCAATCGCTCTACTGTGCAGCGAGATATATTGTGTCGCCGTGTGGTTGGGCGAACGCCTCCAGTCGCCCAACCATTAGGCGACTGGAGCCTATTTTTGTAAAAAATTTTCCCGCGGGTATATTTATGTAATTTCGAATAAAAAATGGATTATCCGTACAAAAAATGGCAGATGCAAAAAATGACTTTCCCATTTTCTTTATTTTCGATTGGCCGTGGTCCACTCAGTTGTAACTCGTTCTATGGCTTGAGTCGAACGTCACTCCTTGCTCAAAGCGGCTGCCACTAGCCTGCTTTCACATGTTTTTCCCTTCTTCCCCTTCCATCATACGCTGGATCACACTCGCGACCTCCTTGCACACCAACCCATCGTCTCCGACCTTAACCTAAGGCACCACTCTCACGTGCTCCACCAGCACCGCGGTCCTTCATCCTCTGCTGCGCGTAGAGCGGCCAAGCAACCATCGGCACACCGTTCAAAATACCCTCTAACGTCAAGTTCCATCCACAATGTGTCACGAAGTACCCCACCGAAGCGTGGCTAAGAATCGGTCTGTCTTAGAGGAAGCCGTTGGGTAGAAAGTCAAACATGTCATCTGCACCTTCTTGAGCCCCAAAGAAGGTGCCCATACCCATTAACCTGAGTGTCATCCGTCCTTTTGACAGCCCAGATGAACCGGTGCTGACTCAGCTCCAGCCTACGTGCCAGCTCAGTTGTCTGCTGCCACGTCAGTGATGCCATTGCTCCCAAGCATGGGAACACCAAGAAGCCACGTGGTTGCTGGTCTAACCAGCGCAAGCACTCGGTGTCATGGTCTGCCTCGACTGGTCTGGTCCAGGCCAGCAGCCTGACCGCACGGACCCACCACCCTAGGTGGTCCAAGAAGCTCTCATGCGCTCCAAATTGTAGCTCCTGGAACATGTTGACGAGGAGCTGTTCCACCATTTTTTTGAACTCCATGGCTGTGCGGAGGAACACGGTGTATCCCTCTCTACTCCGATCGGCGAGCATCGAGCTCGGGACTTGGAGGCACAAAACGGCACGCACCCTACTCTGGTAGCCGAATCAGCTCCATCATGTCCCGAAACTCCCCTAGGAATGTTGCATCGAGCTTCGGAGGTGCAAGAACATGGACAGCGCCACACACACACCGACATGAAGAACATGTAGCATGGGGCCTAACTCCGCCGCCACGTCACACTGTGAAGGACGTGGCGATGGCGCGGGGCATGCTGGCAACAACGGCGCTCGTGGCACGAGAGAACACTGAGAGGAGCGGCAGGCGGTAGTCCCACGACAGCTCTAGGAGCACGGCGAAGTCTACGCCGTCTGGCATGGTGGCAGTCATGGTGAGGTGCGGCTCGGATGACACTACATAATAACCTATTCTCACTGACGGTACTATTGCTTGAAAAAATTTTATTGTAAGCGGTAGAACTGATAAGAATAAAAATTTGGTTCAAAAGCTATCATGCCGTTTGTAAAAGTATAGCTGTTCTACCGCTTAGAATTATAGATTGAATTATGAGTGGTATAATCGGTTTACAAAAATAATTTCATACTGTCGTATCGTTTCGGATGCCTGTTTGGTGTGTGAGGCAAAAAATTTGGCGTGTGGAAGTTTTCGCGGACTAGTAAAATTCACGTGAAGGCTGACGGGACCCATGGTGCAAGAACTCCAAGCACTAAATTCAAAATTCCAATTCCCCAATTGGCCTCAAATCCCTATCTGTCTGCCTCCGTTCTCGAATTCAGCCCGGTTCTTCTCTTCCCTTGCCCCCCTTTTGCTTCTCCCCTTTCTTCTGCTCCGGCGACGGCGAGGCCGGGCCAGCTCGCCGGCGGCCGTCGTCCACATCGCATCCTTTCTCCATCCACCGCAGCCTCAGCTCTCCTTCCGCATCCGACGCGCCACACCAAATCGCCTCCTCCAGCATCCTACTCTGCCGCTCCACCAAAACCGCAGCTCGTCGGCGGCCACCACCTTTTCCACGCCATCCCTCCACCAGCGCGCCACCGCATCCACGGCCGCCGTCCAAATCCCGTGCGCCGCCGCCATCTCCCTCTCCTCGCCAGCCAACACTGCCTTCCACTTCAGCTCCGGCGCCCAAGCCACCTCAACGGCCTCCTTAACCTCCACTGCTCCCCTCTGCTCTCTTCTCCTCCCTTCTACACCGCTGCGCCGCCGCACCACCAAATCCGTGGCCGCCGTCCATCTACTCACCACCACCTCCTCACCGCGGTGACCTCACCTCTTCCACCCCGACGACCTCGTCTTCTGCTTCCACTTCGCCGACCTCAGCGATGAATACTTCTCTATCACCAACTCCGGCGACCCCAGTGCTCCCCCTTCCTCTGCTACCACTACTACACCTTCCTTCGGTTAATCCCCAATTGCTTATCAGTTCTCCCTTTCTCTATTTGCTGTTCTTAATTACTGCTTATCAATTGCTTATTGTTAACTGATTAATTCCTGTTAATCTGTGCATTGTGGATGTGAATTTGTGTTTGTGATTGAGAAATATTTGTGCCATGTAATTTCTTCAGTGGATGATTAGTTGGTACTTGTATTTTAGTTGCAATTGTTGTTCTCTTTTAGTAGATGTGGATATGACTGTTTGTTGTGGAGCAGTCCTGTTCTGATATACTGTTTGAGCATGTTCCTCTCTGTGTAGCAGTGTAATTCTTGTTCTGAGATTAGCTGTGTTGTTCAGTTTTGTTCTGTGTTAGTATCAGTGCCTGTGTAGGCTTTGTTCTGTGATCAGTTGTCAGTGTTAGCATGTCCGTACTGCTGCTGCATGCTGGGGTGAATTATTCATTGCTTACCAGTTTAATTTGGCCATTTTGAGACTTAACAACAACAATTAATTAATGAGTTTAGCTATATTTCAGTTTGGTCAGGATATGAGAATGGACCATCTCCACTTCATCGATATTTCCGATTTTGTGTAGATCCTTAATTGGTCTAACTTTGTACCTCAAACATATATAATTGTCAAGGATGTGTACAAACTCATGGTTTGATGAGGGAGGACTTTCATCAGTACATCTGTTTTGATGTATTTCACCGTGCATAGGATGTATTGTAGAGGGTCTCCTCACCCTCCACCTCCCTCTGATGCATGTACATTGTATTATACTGTGCACTGCCATGTAAAGAATATATGGGTACCCGTACCAATACGTTAATGTACAGTGTACATCACAATTCAAATTAGCCTATACAATTCAGATCTAAAATATGTCAGGAGAGAGAATGAATACATGATCGGACATTATCAATTTCTAAACTAACCATTTTTATTTGGCACAAATCTCGAGTATTAAATGAAGGGTTATGATAGGAGGTGCATCTAAACGTATGTTCGGATTTGCATTTCCTGGTAAAGATCGCTAAAAAAACTACCCCAAACATTACATAAGTAACAGACCTTGAAAAAGAGCAAAACTACAACTATGCCATCAAGGACAGCTGCAAGCTTGACTCTTTCACACGTCTGCAGTGAAGCTTTCGGAGATAGAGCTGTCGGAGAAAGCAATGTCATCTTCTATTGATGGTGGGGAGGAGAAAGTTGCCGGGGTTGTTAGTTACGGCCAGCAAGAACCTGCTGAAGAGAGAGGCAGGAGGCATAGCTCACTGGAGACTTCTTGCATGCTTGCTTGACGCCAACTCCGATGAGGGGAGAAGTAGAGCGGTTGACGACCGGAGCACCACCGTAGATGCTGAGCATTGCCTCCTCTGTCAAGTCTGGGGAGGAGGTAGGAGGGATGGACACCACTATTGAGTTTCATGCACCAACCAGTTCACCCAAAAGCTTAAGCTGATGAGGAAAGATAGGCAATTCACTTATACTACAACACTCCCCCTCACGTATAGGCCCCCTTAGGCCTAATATGTAGAATAGAAGTAGACTGTAATTATTTTATTTTAATTGCGTCAGCCAGGTCTTGAACTCGAGACCTTTAGGCTCTGATACTATATTGAGTTTCATGCACCAACCAGTTCACCCAAAAGCTTAAGCTGATGAGGAAAGATAGGCAATTCACTTATACTCCAACAACCACCGGGTCTTGCGATATTGGATAAGAAAAATCGTCGGCGCCAACCAAAGGCCCTAAACTAGGCCGATATGACGGGGTACTCGGTGGACCACAAATCAGGGGATTTCCGAAGAGGGAGAAAAGGAGGTGGTAAACACCAAACTAAACAAAGATAAATGCCAGGGCTACTACTTTCAGTTGCTAGGTTGAGTTGGGGAGTTTGGGATTGAATTAGGGTCGAGTTGTAACTAGGTTGAGCTTGCTGCTAGGCTAGATTTGAATCAAATTTAGATTATCAAGCTTAGGCTAACAAGCTTTTTTGAACAAACAAATATGATAGTGTTTTTGTCGTCATTTCGAAACAGTTTATCGGAATAAACTTTTAGAAACGGATTATCTGTTTTCGGTTCATTCGAGTGCTTGTATTAGGAGCAAAAAGTATAAGCCGCAGCTACAAAATTGGATTTATTAGCTAGATTTTACCGTACTAATATTAGATAGGTCTAACCCTACATGTAGATATCTCGAAACTTTTTTTACTTATGACGCAATGCACGAGCTTTGAATTTGGATGCAAAAAGTTGGAAGCTTGAAAGCTGCTAAGAACGCAAGTTGGAAGAACATCCACATGGAAAATACCATTTCATTTGGCACTTAGGTCCCGTTTGGCACAGCTCCACCACCGGCTCCTGAAGCTGTTTGGAGCCGTTTTGTGCCAAACGGGGTAAAACAAAATAGCTCCACCCAAGGAGTCCCTTAAAACATGCTGAGACAAAAGATATGTACGAGATGGAGCTGAAAAAAGTAGCTCCACCTAGCTCCATCCGCAGGCCTGCATGCCACTGCCCTTGTACTTTCGTGAATTTACGCGATCTGCCACCGGCTCTTCTATTTTCCCGTTCCTCTGTTCGGTCTTCTCGTCTTCGACTGTGAAGGGAGCGCCGCCGCCATTAAATATTAGTTGCTAATACTTTGTGTTATTTTAAATTTTAATTTTTTTTGAATTCAAATTTACTCGGATGAAAAATCATGTAGAAACATACAGCTCTTGATGTTACTACAAACCAAATAGACAGGGGTATATTGGACAATTGACATCTCTCAACCATGCATGATAAAACAGGTGGAGCTGTTTTGCCAAACAGTCTACCAAAACAGCTCTAGCTCCACCGGTGGAGCTGTTCGTGGAGCTGAAGCAAAAAAAAAAACAGCTCCACTTGTGAAGTGGAGCCGTGCCAAACGGGGCCTTAATTGGCAGCATGTCCCAAAAGAATATCCTTTCCAGTTCAAATTCAAATAAGGGAACTTAAATTTTCAAACAGAAAAGAGAAACGAAAAAAAAGGTAACGCATTAGCTTTTCACTTCACGCATCACTTCTTTTTCTACCAAAAACCAAAACAGGAAAAAAAGAAAAAGAAACCCTTCCTCACATAGGCATGGGACTCCTCGTTCAGCTCCCTAACCTCGCCGACGCCCGGCTCCCGGCCGCCGGCGCCCTCCGGAGCGACCGCGGCAGCCGGTTCACGGTATCTGCCGCGGCCGCGTGCCCGGTGAAGGAGGAGGAGATAGTGATAAAGAGTCTCGGACCCGGTGCGGGAGAGGAAGCTCCCGCCGCCGCTGTTCTCTGTCCCGGAGACGCCCTCGGAGTCGCCGGCGGCTAGGCAGTAGCCGGAGGAGGATGGGGAGGAAAGGCGGAGGTACTACGTAAACATGGGGTATGCCATCCGGACACTGCGTGAGGAGCTCCCCGACGTGTTCTACCGGGCTTCGACATCTACAGGTTTGTGCGGAAAATTCCGATGCTATCGATTCCGTGGAACTGATTGTGTGGATAATTCCGGTGAATTGTAGCGACAGTTTGATCCTTTCTGCATAGCAGGAAAGTGTCTTTAATGCTGTCTTCTCCTTTCTGTTGATTTGGGGAACAACGGCAAAAATGTGTATTTTTGGGAGACATTCTTAGGTCGAATTGGGGAGAGTTCTTGTATTAAAGATGGTGATGATGGTTTTGCTTGGAGAACCATGGTCTTAGTGTGGTCCATTAGAATTTAGAAAAGCCTACTTGGGTTATCCAGTCTATTGTAGTAGTGTTCCCAGTCTTTCTAATAGACTTGTAACTACCATCAATCCAGTTAATTGCCTGCAGGAACCGCTACACCGCTAGTCTTGGCTTGGTTCAATGAATATGAAACTTGAATTGTGGGGTACATGGATATGGTGAAATCGATCTTTTTTCCAACTTCTCTTTCAGGAAGCAGCCAGTACACTAGCACGGAAATTGAACTTTTTTTTTTCCAATTTGCAGCTTGAGAAGCTCAACCATTTAATATCATCCACAGCCTCCACTATTTTTGTAATGCATTAAAAAGAGAATTCCAAGGTTCAAAACCACAACTACAAATTTGAAGTGATCCCATAATTGATCAGTTAATTAAAAATCGGACCAGGCTGAGATTTCTGCTTCCCAGCTAAGAATGGCTGATTATTTCTGCAATCCAGAACTTCCTTCTCATTCTTCTGTTGTCAGGAATCTGAAATTGTAGGTTACAAAACCCTTTTTGCAACTCATTATTTTTTGCACAATTAACATGTTAAGCAAGGCAGTGAACTAATTATCTTGTTGGCAAAAGTAATGACCTCATTATTCTTCATTACTAAGTGACACTTCTAGTAAGCTGAACTATGAAAAGTATAGGTATGGATGCTGAGCATTGGACCTTTCTGGATCAAGATGATCTTTCTTTTATTACTGATTGTGTGGAACTTACAGTGCCTTAGTTACAAATTCTGTACAACTTGCACACATGTGCTGTTCACAAGGCACCAAGTATGAAACCAGCTCCCCCTTTGGCCATCTAGAATCTCCTTGAAACTATCATTAAAGTATTGTCTCAACCACTAGTATTTCATCTTAAAAGTTCTCATTGTGAGGCAACAAACATTCATTGCCATATAAACTATGCTCAAGCTCGGGTTAGTCTCAATTGATCCTAATTACATTAAATATGCTTCCATCTGACCAATAAAGATGCTCCCCACCGTTTTTGTTTTCAAGAAAAAAAGGGAAAGATGGCCATATTGTCTCGGAGGAATATAAAGTACAAATTCTCACTTTTGGCATCCATACAAGCTTACAAGCTTCCAAGATAAATCACATAGTAATCCATCTTGTTGTACTATTCTATTTGATCTCCTCTGCATGCATGCACAAGAGCATGCAATTTCCTCTAGTGATCTCATTAGCCAAGTTAGCTCTGTTTTAGTTTCCAGCTTCTATGCATCTTAATCACCTTGGGCCCACTTGAAAGATGTGCGTCATTCTGCTCCAAAACAATGCGCTGTAACAATACATGATACTATCACTTTGCTATGAACAAATATGTTACTAGAAACTAATTTATAAGCACATGCAAATTGGAAAATCTATTCATCACAAAAACTCAATTCAACATAGTTTTTAATATTTAATAACATCAATTGCCAGAACTTCTTTTTATGTAACATAGATATAGCATGTATTGGCTCTTGATGGTCAAGGAACCGTCAGGCTTATATTATTCAATGTTCCAATAATTCTGGTAAATTTGTAACTTTACTATAAGCTATTTCTTCATTGCGCTGAGCAGTGTGAATCATACTGCCGTTCCATGACATACTTTTTAGTTTCTTATATTACAATACTTCAAGAAATGGTTGAAACAGAGTTGATGATCGCTGAGAGTATTTTTGGCGCCATTTCTGTGATCTTGATAGTATTTTATAGTTGGGGCAGTTGACTATATACCACTAAAAAAATTATCTTTCATCGCATGTTCATTTCTGAATATTTATTCAATTCTTGTTCTTTCCTAACCCATCGTCTACTGTCTCAAGAGATGATATTTATTATGAATAACGCTTCTATTCATTATGAGACCAATAGGCCAATATATATACGTGTACAGGTGTGGCAAATATGCAGAAAACATCTCATACAAAAGGATAAATATACAGCTATGTATACATATCTAACACCCCCTCAAACTTATGGTAGATCAACAACATGAAGTTTGGAGAGGTGAAAACTATGCTGGGCCCTGGTTTGTGCCTTTGTGAAAAAATCTGCCAACTGAAGCTCGGAAGGCACATACTGAAGAGCAACAACCTGGTCCTGCACCTGTGTCCGCATGTAGGAAGCATCAACACCAATATGCTTTGTAAGTTCATGCTTCACTGGATCTTTAGCAATGCTAATAGCACCTGTACTATCAGACAAAAGAGGAGTCGGTGCAGAAACAGAAACACCAAAGTCCTCAAGTAACCACCGTAACCAAGTAACCTCCGCAGTCAACAAAGCCATACCTCGCAACTCAGCCTCAACACTCGAACGAGAAACTGCTATCTGCTTCTTAGTCTTCCAAGCAATGAGAGAACCACCAAGAAAAACACAATAAGCAGAGAGAGACCGGCGATCAAAGGGATCACTAGCCCAGGTGGCATCAGAATATGCCTGGAGCTGTAAAGGACTGGAGCGAGGGAAAAAGAGACGACGAGAGATAATTCCACGAAGATATCGTAAAACACGAAGAAGATAACTATAGTGGAGCTGAGTGGGAGCAGAAACAAACTGACTCAAGATATGTACGGGATATGAAATGTCAGGACGAGTGACACCAAGATAAACAAGGCTCCTAACAAGATGACGATAGCGAGTAGAATCAGCAAGAGGCTCACCATCAGTAGGACGAAGATGAACATTAAGCTCCATGGAAGTCTCAGCTGTGCGCTGATCAGTAAGAGAGGCACGATCAAGAAGATCCTGGATATACTTTTCTTGGGACAGATAGAAACCCTCAGGAGTAGAAATAACCTCAATCCCAAGAAAGTAGCGAAGAGGACCCAGATCAGACATAAGAAACTGCTCATGAAAACGCTCCTTGACAATAGAAATATACTGAGAATCATCTCCAGTAATAATCATATCATCAACATACAAAAGGAGAAGCGTCCGACCACGAGATGAAGTGTGAATGAAAAGAGCAGGATCATAAGCACTGGCCAAGAAACCAGCTGTAGTGACAACAGAGGAGAAACGATCAAACCAGGCACAAGAAGCTTGCTTGAGGCCATAGAGAGATCAGTGAAGACGACAAACCATAACCTCGGGAACAGAATATCCAGGGGGTGGCTGCATGTAGACCTCTTCACACAACTCGCTATTGAGGAAGGCATTCTTGACGATTGTCGAACAGAGGCCACAGCAAGAAGAGTGCGAACAGTGGTCATGTGAGCGACAGGAGCAAAAGTCTCATCATAGTCACGACCATGCTCCTGCTGAAAACCACGCGCTACAAGACGAGCCTTGTAACGCTCAAGAGAACCATCAGAACAAGTCTTAACCTTATACACCCACTTACACGTGATAGAAGTAACACGCGTAGGAAGAGGAACAAGATCCCAAGTGCCAGTACGCTCAAGGGCAGCGATCTCCTCCGCCATCGCATGCTGCCACTCCTGGTGAACAACAGCATCACGATAAGAAGTCGGTTTGGCAAGAGCAGCAGCGGCAAAACCAAAACGCTCAGGAGGCCGAATAGACTGGCGATCACGAAGAGCATAACGAGGAGTGGCCGAAGAAGATGACCCGTCAGAAGGGGAGGGCATATCAGAGGAATCCTCAACTCGCGGGCGACGAGTATAGTAGAAAGGATAAGAAGGAACAAGATTTGGAGCAACCTCGGGAGAGGATGCCGGTGGTGAAGAAGGGGCTGACTGAGAAGGAGGCACTGGAGAGACCAAAGGCTATGGTGGAGTGGTGACTATAGGGCTGGAAGGAAAAGTCAGGAAAGAAAGCGGCTCAACAACAGATGCTGAAGTGGAGGAAGGAGAAGGACGAGGATAGAAAGGACGAGACTCATCAAAAGTAACATCTCAAGAAATCCGCATCCGTCGGCCAACAGGATCCCAACAACGATATCCATTGTGCTTAGCACTGTAGACCAGAAAAACGCACTCAACTGACTGAGCGGTCAGTTTGGTGCGCTCACGAGGTGCAAGAAGAACATAGCACACACACACACCCAAAGAGGCGAAGTCTGGAATAATCAGGAGTCTGGCCACAGAGACGCTCAACTGGGATCCCACCCTGCAGAGCAGAGGAGGGCTGAATGTTGATCAAGAAAGTGGCAGTAGAAACAGCCTCAGCCCAGAAATGTGGTGGAATAACAGAACCAATCTTGAGAGCACGAGCTGTCTCAAGAAGATGACGATGCGTGCGTTCAGCCACACCATTCTGAGCATGGGCACCTGGACAAGAAAACTGAGAGAGAGTGCCCTGCTCAGCAAGAAAACCACGAAGGGCTCCCGACAAGTACCCTCCAGTGGAATCGGCGCGAAAAACACGAATAGAAGAGTCAAACTGAGTGCGAATCATGGTGGCAAAGGTCTTGTAGATAGATAAAACCTCACTACGAGATGACATAAAGTATATCCATGTATGTCTAGAAAAATCATCAATAAAAATGATATAATATCGATGACCTCCTTTCGAAACAAAAGGAGCTGGTCCCCATACATCAGAATGAACAAGATCAAAAGGACGCTGAGACACTGACTCAATAGAAGGATAAGGAAGTTGAAGCTGTTTGCCAAGCTTACAACCCTGACAATTTAGAGAAGCATCACCAGACACAGACTCTAAAAGACCTCGACGAAGTAAGGAAGACATACGGGAACCACAAAGATGTCCTAAGCGATGATGCCACTGAGCAAACGATGCGGTGGAGGCTGCAGCAGCTGTAGGGGCAGTGGTGGAGGCGGGAAGACTGACTGGGGCAGCGGAAGGAAGAAGCCAGTCAAGCTCCCAGAGCCGTTGGGAGTCACGGCGGCGAGGGCCAATACCAACCAGAGTCCCCGTGCGACGATCCTGAACACAACAAGAATCAGAATCGAAAATAACACGACAACCATGATTAGTGAGCTGGCCAGCAGATATGAGCTGCATGGTTAGTTTTGGAACATGAGAAACAGCAGAAACATGAAAAGAGAAATTTGAAAGAGTGCCTCGTCCTGTGACAGAAAGAGAGGTACCATCTGCTGTGTGGACAGTGATAGGAGCAGCTAAAGGACTAATGGAAGTAAGACAGGTGGAATCAGATGTCATATGAAAAGAAACACCAGAATCAAGAATCCAAGGTGATGTACCTGAGGAAGGAGAAGTAGAAGGTGGTCTCTCACCGGAAGACAGCAGCAGAACCAGCAGAACCAGACGATGCAGAAGCAACCATGCGACCTAGCAATGTGAGAAGCTGCTGAGTATCAGGGGTACCAGAACTCTGCTGGGAGGAGGAACCTCCAGTGCCCCTCGGAGGACGAGCACCACGACGAAGATCCTTCTTGTAGAAAACTGTTCCACATGTCCATCCTTGTTGCAATAGGTGCAGTGAAGGCCCTTACCAACAACAGCTGTCATTGGTGGAGGCACAGCTGGTGGAGGCAAAGGCACAGTAGCTGTAGAAGCCGGAGAAGCCACCAAAACCGAAGGAAGTGATGATGATGATGATAGCAGACCCGCTCCACGAAGTTGAATTTCCTCAGTACGAACAGCTGCAAGGGCCTCCAACAAAGTCACACGAGGATGACGAGCCAGCAACTGAGCACGAGTCTGCTCAAACTCAGACCAGAGACGTGTCAAAACATCGTAGATGCGGCGAAGCTCCATGTGAGACTGCTGACGCTGGCAACACTGACAGGTACGGCAAACATCTGGCCCCAAAGAGTCGATCTGACGCCATATCGCAGACAACTGAGCATATAGAACTCATCCACAGTAGCATCTCCCTGCTGCAGTGACTGCTCCTGTCGCACAACAGCAAGATATAAGGAATTACCAGATGGCTCGTAGCGGCTGCGTAGATGCGTCCACATCGCATGTGCAGAAGCCAATCCAACAACATCACCAGTGAGATGCACCTCCATGCTAGCAACCAAAATAGCAGAGGCACGCGCATCTTCATCAATCCATGTCTTGTAAGCAGCATACTGAGTCTGAAAAGTCTCCATGGCATCCTCAAAAGCCTCAGAAGCCTTTGTACGAGCGTCTTCAGAAGCATCCCTCGGGAGAATAGGCTCAACAGGTGGAGTAGGACGGGATAGGCAAGGCAACTCACCAGTAAGAAAGTCTCAAAGGCACTAACCACGCATGTGGATGCGCATGTGCTGAAACCAGTCCCGATAATTGAGACCATCAAAGATCACCGGGCAACGAGGAACAGAAACGGTGCCTGCAAAAGAAGACATTGTTTTTTTGGCTCTTTTTTTTGCCTTTTTTTTTTGCTTTTTTTACACTGATTCTATTCGGTCAGTCGGTTTACCCACCAACCAATAGACTGGCTGAAACAACTGACCGACCCAGACGCCGACCGACCGACCGAAACAGAGGAGCGGAGCGGCGGCCTCAGACGGGGAGGCGGAGCGGCGGCCCGCGTCGCTGGCGGTGACGGCCTCGGGCGCGACGACCTCAGGCAGACCTCGGACGGGGGCGGAGCGGGATACCGGCAGACGGCGGTCTCGGCGGGGTCGGCGACGGAAGACAGCGGTTTTGGTGGAGGTCTGTAACAGCTGCCTCCTTCCGCGCGTCAACGGCGACCTCCTTCCGCGCGTCGGCTGGGGCAGACCGGATCTTGGGCGTAGATCCAGATCTGGCAGCGGCCGGCAGCTCTCCCAGACGCCAACCTCGAGCGATCTCCGAGCCCCACCAAACGCCGTGCGACGGAGGATACGAAGAAGCAGCAAAGTTTGGCGGCGGCTGGAAAAACGAACCAGCGGCAACCAGCGACGGCTTGACAGGCACATATCCCTAGGTATAACGAAACTCTAGGTTTGGCTCTGATACCATATTATGAATAGCGCTTCTATTCATTATGAGGCCAATAGGCCAATATATATATATACATGTACAGGTGTGGAAAATATGCAGAAAACCCTCATACAAAAGGATAAATACACAGCTATGTATACATATCTAACAATATTGTCTTCGAAGATCCTCTCAATACATTCGTGGTCAGTGATAACTATAAACTGATATTCTGGGTGCTGCGGTTTACTGGCCAAATCTTCTTCAAGGCATTGTGGATTGACATTGTTAGCATATGGCAACCAGTCGAGGATGTAATTATGATACGGTGCATTGTCCATGGCATTCCTAGAGTCCTATGGGATGGTCATGGCAGCTTTGACGGCACGTCAGAGTATAAGCTGGACAAGAATGGGAATGGTATCAGCCGAGCCACTAGAGAGATACTTCTAAGGAGCTGGAAATTTGAAATAGCTTTTTATTCCTTCATTGCCCCTTTGATGAAGGGGATATTGCGGCTTATATAGGGCCGGCTACATCATGAGGAAAAAGAAAGGCATAACTAACTTGGAAAGAGATAATATGAGCTAATCTCTAAGAGATGGAAGGGAATAAAACTTCCTAATTATAGATAAACATCTTATTCCTAATTTGCCGCAACCTTTGAGCTAGGCCTACGGCTCTGGTATGTGATACCCCACTCAACATCTCTCCCCTCGGCAAGAAGCTCATCCTCGAGCTTGAATTGTGGCCATTGTTGTTGGAAATCTGCAAGAGATACCTAGGAAATATCATCTTCGGGCGCCCCGACCCATTGCACAAGGAGTTGACATTCGCCTCGATGTAGACAAGCATCCAAGATGCACTGCGGTTGAGGGACAGCTTTGCCATTCTCAATTGGTGGTAATAGAGGCAACACAGAATGTGGAGAGCCTTGAAATTTCTTCCGCATGCTGACATGAAAGATATCATGTAGTTTGACACTCTTTGGCAGCTGCAGGCGGTATGCAATAGACCCAATATGTCCCAAAATTTGATATGGTCCAGAAAAACATGGTGCCAACTTGCCTCATGCATGTCTTGGAACAAAAGAAGCCGGCCGGTGTTGGAAACGAAGCCACACCCACTCGCCGACCGCAAATTCCACTATGTGGTGATTTGCATCATAGTGCTTCTTTGCGTATTGTTGGGCTTGCAGTAGGCGGTCACGCACCTCCTTGAAGAAATTATCGCGATCAGAGAGGATGGCATCAATGGTGGCCACCTTGGCGTCCCCTCAAACATAAGCAAATAAAGGAGTAGGGTTCCGACCATACACCACCTTGAAGGGTGTCGCTTTGAGAGCGGAATGATACGATGTGTTATAACAATACTTCGCCCATGGTAACTGGTCCACCCATTGTCATGGTCGACCTCCTGTTGGTCAACCTCCTGTCATGCAACAGAGATACATCGTGATCACCTTGTTAACTACCTCACACTGGCCATCAAACTGTGGATGGAATGCGGAGCTCATGTGATGGCGTACTCTAGACATCCAAAAGAGATATTGCCACCAATTGCTTGTGAAAATTAGGTCCCGATCGCTAACAATAGATATAGGCAATCCATGCAAACGCACTATACCCTCAAAGAATGCACGAGCTATTGAATTCACCGTATACGGATGTGATAATGAAATGAAATGTGCATGCATGGAAAAATGGTCAACCACCGTAAGAATTACTAACTTGCTGTGTACACGAGGAAGTCCTGTGAAATCCAAGGCAGTGTTAGCCCAAACCGAAGATGGCACCTTTAAGGGTTGCAATAGGCTGGCTGGAAGCATATTCTTGGTCTTGTTGTGCTAGCAAACAACACAAGCCCACACCAAGTCATGGACCAATCGGTTATCTCCCAAAATGTGGAAGTCACGCCGCAAACGATGAAGTGTCTTTTGTACGCCCTCATGGCTATTGTGCGCCTGATCCAGAATCGCCTACAATGATAGTGAAGATGGTTGCACATGCACCTAGCGGTCATGGAGGATAAGGTCATCTACACACGCCCATGGTTCGCCTAGCTCGCCAACAAGAATACATGCATGTTGCATGGATAATTCAGCCGATGCAGCAATCTTGTGGCATAAATAATTGAAAATGGCGAAGGTTTGTGTGGATAATTTCAAGACAGTGGTCGGGTCACCCTCCTCCCGCCTGGACAGGGCGTCAAGCACCATATTGAGGCGCCCAGGGCAATATTCCATGGTGAAGTCGAAGCCAAACAGCTTGCTCACCCACTGATGTTGGGGAATGGAGTCACTGATCCAATAAAAACTTCAAGCTGTAATGGTCAGTACGGATGATAAATGACGACCCCATAAGTATGGCCGCCAATGGCGGATGGCATGGACTAGCCCAATGAGCTCGCGCTCGTAGGTTGCGAGCTTCGCATGACGAGGAGCAATGGCCTTGCTAAAGAATGCCAAGGGTCCCTCACCCTGGTGGAGGATGGCGCCAAATCTTGAGCCTAACGCGTCGCAGTCTACCATAAATGTGTCTTAAAAGTTCGGCATTTGGAGTACCGGTGCCGAGGATAGGGTGGCCTTGAGCTTGCAGAACGCGTCTTGAGCTGCCTCGGACCATTTGAATCCCTCTTCTTTTAAGGAGAGCCGTCAATAGGGCAACTATGATGCCGAAGTCTTCGATGAACTTGCGGTAATATCCCATGAGTCCCACGAAGCCCCTTAGGCCACGTGTTGAGCGAGGCGTCGGCCAATCCGTCACTGCACACACCTTATTGTCATGCATGGCCACACCGTTAGCCAAGATGACATGCCCCAAATAAGTCACTGTAAGTGTGGCGAAAGAGCACTTGGACCGCTTCAGGAAGAGTGAATGTTCTCACCAGACCCGAAAGACAAGGCGAAGATGCTCTGACTAGGATGAGCTATAAATGAGAATGTCATCAAAGAAAACAAGGATGAACCGACATAGGAATGGACGTAACACGTCATTCATCAATTCCGGGAAGGTTCCTAACGCATTGGTCAGGCCAAAAGGCATGACCAAGAACTTGTAGTGCTCGTTGTGGGTGTGAAATGAAGTCTTGATGATGTCTTCTAGATGTATGCGGATCTGATGCTACCCAGAATGGAGATCCAGCTTGGTGAAGAACCGGGCACCACGTAGCTCATCTAATAGCTCATCAACAGAATGGGTTGGAAATTTGTCTTTCATCATGTGCGCATTAAGCGCACGATAATCGACGTGGAAATGCCATGTCCCATCGTACTTCTTGACAAGTAATACCGGGGAGGTAAACTCGGAGTCGCTTTCCCTGCTAATCCCTTACTGTAGCATGGCCGCACACACTACTGCTCCAACTCGTCTTTCTACAGTTGTGGATAGAGATAGGGTTGTACAGCCATCGGTTGCGCGCCCAGGTGCAGCCGAATGCGATGGTCCCAATGACGCACCGGTGGCAGGCTAGTCGGCTTGGCGAAGATGTCATCAAACACTAGGAGCATATCTTCCATGATTGTTGAGTCGTGCTCAGTAATGGCGCACAGCGCCCCAGGACGTGGAGCCGCCAAACCCATCCAGGAAACCATGCGACTGTGCACATGGAAGGACATCTAGAGATTATCGAGATCCCACAGAATAGATCCTAGTGACGGAGCCACTGGACGCCGAGGACCACATCAAAGCCACCTAGAGGAATAGCGAAGCAGTCCACTTGGAACTCCAAGTCACCGATGCGCAGGGGAACAGTGCGACACATGCCACTACTGGCCACCTGGTCTCCATTGGCTACCATCATGCAGAGGCTGAGTGTGGCGATTGGTGCCAAGCCGACTCGAGCGAGGACGTCATTGCTGAGGAAGTTGTGTGTTGAGCCAGTGTCCATGAGGGCGGTGAATCGCTTTGCACTAATGAAGACCACCTACATAGTGTTTACCGCATGAACACTCCAAAGTCTTATGAGGGCCTGAAGTGAAATACATGGCTTAGTCGACGTGTCCTCCACGGGTGTGTTGTCAGTGCTATCGTCATAGTCATCCAGCTTGATATAGAAGAGGCAAGCACACTTGTGACCATGCACATACTGCTCATCGTAGTTATAGCACAGTCCATGCTAGGCATAGCTGCCGCCATTTCCTCCTACACCGGCCACTTCTCCTTGGCCACAAGTATGCGTAGTACATCACCCACCAAGCGCGGTACTCTAGGTGATCTTGCACGAAGCTCTCCAATTGCTTGGCGATGACTTGCAAGGTATCCTCCATGCGTGGTGGCGGAACGGGGCTCTTGCTCCCAGACATGAACCTGGCTCTGATACCAAATTGGTATCAGCCGAGCCTCTACGGAGAAGTTTAATCTACTTCTAAAGAACTAGAAAAATTGAAATAGCTTTTTATTCCTTCATTGCCCCTTTGATAAACAGGAGATTGCGGCTTATATAGGGCCGGCTACATCATGAGAAAAAAGAAAGGCATAACTAAAACTTGGAAAGAGATAATCTGAGCTAATCTCTAAAAGATGGAAGGGAATAAAACTTTCTAATAATAGATAAACACCTTATTCCTAATTTGCCGCAACCTTTGAACCAGGCCTATGGCGTTGGTATGTGTACCCCAGGCAACAGGGAAGATCTACAAGCATATGGTGGGCAATGTTGCCATGAATTCACCGAAAAAGTTGAAGGTCTTGCCAGTCGAAGAGCTCATCGGATCGCTTGGATGCCCATCTACTCCAAAACCAACATACTTTGAGACGTCGTCGCTATCTTTGATCTCGCTCATGCCGTTTTGGTTGAGATGGACTTGGATGAGACGCTACCTGTCTTTGAACCTTATGCTGGCAAATTTAGCAGAAGGGTGATGGATCAGGTCCAACTGGATGCCTCCAAATTTTGCCCTTCTGTTGTTCGGTAGTGTACCTACTTACGAGTGAGCAGTACCTGATTTGTTACCGCTGTATTTGTGTACAGTAATAAGTTTTGATTTAGAGAACATAACTGTAGATGTTCCTCCTGGTTTGAGTTATGCAAGCTGTATTTGTCCTTGGGTGTTGAATTGAAAGACCAGCAAATTTACAGTTTTTTATGAACAACTTGAAGAGACAGCGGTCTAACCGGCTAGCTTGTGTTGCTTCGGTCGAAATAGATGATTTTAGGAAATTAAGTTATAAGATGATTTGGTTTGATCTAGGTCTGTGCATAAGTGTGGTATGATGTATGTTTCAGCTAATATGGATCAAGTTATGAAGAATTTGTGCTTGAAAACGATTTATTGGTCTTTGGATGTGCAGGGGCGCTTGGAATCAACTATGGTCAATGGTGAGGATCAGAGCTACGCTTATGGAAGAGTCGATGCCAAGAACGATTAAGAATGTCGGGTGAGATGGCTGAGTTCAAGCATGGTACAAGAAAGGTGAGAAATATTGAATAGAAGTTCGAGTGATGGGTTGCATCATGTGGTTGGTCAGTCCAAATAAGGCATGGTCCAGTGGAACTAGAACAGGAGAGACTTACCGATGCGTAGCAAGCTAGTTGATTGCTTGTACGGGAAGATGAAGACCGGAGCAAGAAATGATATTTTGGTAAGTTGACTAAAATATTGGAAACTATATTGGATCAAAACGGCGGCACTTGATTGATGCTTGGGAAAATGGTTTAGGTCAAAGAGGACATAAGATGGTCAAGTAAATCAAAGGCTATGGATATAGCAGATTCGGACTTATATGCTTTGAAAAGTGTGCATAAATGTGTGTGTGAGTAAATCTTGTATCGTGTGGGGTTAACAGATTTCTCTTATTTATGCTAAGTGGATAGTATCCATTAGAGTTAGATAGGGCTGGTTGCCTTGTCTATTTAATGGGCTGGGATAGAAACTTATAAGTTAACTCTTCAACCATCCTAGTATTACTCATTGAAGCTAAGTGTTCGAGGTTAGGATTTGAAAAGTATATGTTGTGGTATGTTCTCTTGTCCTCTAAGTGGGGCAGTTATAAAACCTTCATCCTCAAATAGCAATATATCAACTTTATTTATCTCTTGTAGATCCCTTTTGTGTTGGATAATTTGCTCTTGATCTAGTTGGTTTTGATCTTCTCACCCCTTCTTAAACTTGCTAGATGCCGAGGACGAATGAGTGATGGAAAAATATCTTAGAAATCAATCCACATCCATCTAGGCATCAGGTTTGGCAAGTTCTTGAAGTTGACCGATTTTTGCTTGATTAGCTTCTCTGATTGATTTCTTGATCTGAGTGTTTTTGCATTGATTCATCTGGTGTTCTTGTTTGCTATTATGTGTGGGAATACATCTAGAAACATCTTGGTCATCACCCACGAATAAGTTATATTCATTATTTTTTTTATTTTTGTCCGATTTTGGTGTAACATTCCTTCGAACTGAAAAGGGTTACAACTTTGATAATGATTCTCTCAATCGTTAGTTGGAATAGGTTCACGACATCCTAGAGAAGGTGTACGCCAAGTTTCAAGTCATTTAGATTTACAGATAAAAAATTTTATATATATATATATATATATTTATTTTAAAATAGTGTTGTTTTTTTACTATTTCTATGCTAATTTTACTTCGGTTTACCCGCTACTGTCACTCGGTCTGATCGGTACTGTTCATTCAGTCTGGCTGCCTAGGATATGTCAAGGGTCGTTTTGCTCAATTTCGCTTGGATCTTTTCGTGTGGGTGTTTGGTCTTTAATTTTCATAACTTCTCATAGCTATCGTAGCAAAGAATCGGAGAATACTTAGAGAAAAATTCAAAGGTATCATTCACCCTCTCTGCTAATATACCGGTCCTACATAAATGTGACTTGGTTTCATTTTAATGAAATGGAACGGGGGTGATTCCCTCTTCTTCTAAAAAAATTAAATGGCCAATATACTGCCTCGTCGTTATTTACAGAAATGACATTTGCTTTTGCTACTGCCTTTCCATTTCTTTTGAAGCAGCCTATCTTTCGTGACCTGGTCAAAATTGAAACCCTAAGATCAAACACACGAAAATTTTTAATTTTTCTGTGCACTTTGGCTTCTACACAATCAGCACTGCCTGCTCTGTAATTGAACTTAACTGAAAACCTCTTTGGAGCCTCTCCCATTTCCATAGTACTGCATCTTTCTCATGTCCACAAATTCATTATTACTCCGACTTCGATTACACTTTAGTAAAGAAAATCTGAGCCTTTTAAGGAGGCTTCAAACTCAACTCAAACAACCCTTCTCATCCAGAAAACCATGCATGCTGTCAAATGTTAGTAGACTAGTAGAGTATAAGATCGTTTACAATCTAACATAAAAGGGAAAGTAAACGAACACTTGTTATGCTAGCATCAAACTAAAGCATGCAACAAACCATGTGAGCTGTGAGAAGCGTATACGTACATATGGTTTCACCACAACTGCATGCACACACTCAAAAGTAGTACTATACTAATAGCATACAACATCGATCGATCCATGAAACATCAACGTCGTGGTGCTCAGAAGCAGAGGAATCCCCCCTTCATCAACGGCGGCAAGCCGGACTCGCTGCAGAGGCAGTCGAGCTTCCACCCGGGCAGCGCCGTGGCGCCGTCGGAGCCCGCACCTTTGCCGCCGTCGCCGCCGCTGCTGCACACGGCCGCCTGAGACGGCGTACCGGGCGTGGTGGGCTCCTTGCTCGCCCGCTGCTTCACCTCGCGGACAGCGCCACCTCTCGCCGCCGGGTCGATGGTTATCTTCGGCGCCATGCCGTGGTTGCCCTCCATGTCTGAAGAATTCCTGCAGCTTGTTGAGTGGTTTCTCTGCGGATCTATGTGCTTTCTGTGGTGTGTCTCTGAAAGTGTTTTATAGCTAGGCTTTTCAATTGATTTTTTTTTGTTTCGGTTTCTATATGTGATACTATTTATTAGATTTATTAATCATAGCTAAAAATACTAACCGCAACGTAATAGAATAGACTTTAGATAGATGAGTACAGTGACACGTCATGATGGCCTCTTATCCTTGGGAGAGAGGTGGATGGATTAGGACATGTTGTTTTTTATTTACAAATTTATTTATCCCTTGAACTAAGGCAGCAAGCTGTCATCTCGAAATTTCTAAAAGGGATAGTAAAAATTATCTTCGAGCGAACAAATAGTGATATGTAGAGTTCATTACGATGACCTTTGAGCTGGTCAATTAGAGGTAACGAGAATGACGCGACTCTTAGCAGCCACAGATGATATTTTGGGAACGGTACGTGTTAGGTGTAGCAGCGACTACAGTGTTGTAAAAATGGTCCGCCGAAATCGTTGACGGCAGCTAAACCGTCACAGTTAGTGTATATGGAGAGCATTTAACAGTCTTGAACGATTAATTGATGGTTTTCTGGTTAATAGGTTATTGTTTTCTTGTTTAACTGTCAGAACAATTTACTTTTAGTTGTTTTGTATTCGATGGATGTAGTAGGTTATCGTAGTCTTAGTGAGCGAATAGTGATATGTATTGAGAAACCGTCGTTGGTGAGTTCAGTCCGATCGATTTCTCTCTTATACAAAAAGATAGATCAATCACAGAGTAATGCAAATATTAGATTGAAACACAGGGATAGAGGGAAAGAACTCCTGTTCTTTTCTTTATTGTTTCTCTTTCACGTGTATACAAAATAGCCAATAGGACTCCCTATATATAGCCTAGTGGTAAGGTGTCCACCATATGCCAAGGCTTTAAGCCTAGGCTCAGGTTTCCCAACACTCTCACTTGGGCACTCATCCGACACGTTCATATCTCATCAAAACTTCATAAAAACCCAGTGGGAAAAATTTAGAGAAAGAGCACATGATACAAGTTATACTGTGCTACACGAATTGCCGCATTAAAAACCTTGGCCGAAAAACTTAGGTGGTGTTTGGATTGGGGACTTGATGGGATGGGATGGCTCCATCCCAGGTATGTGGGATGGGATAATCCCATTTTTTGTTTGGTTGCAAGGATGGGTTAGTCCCTGTTTTTTGTTTGGATGGAGGGATAAAATGGGATCTAGTGATCCCACCTCTTGTTTGGATGGAGGAATGGAGTGGGATAGCTGCATATACTCACCTTCCTATGAATTTGGTAGGATTACCTCCTTACCAACTCAATTTTCATATGCACAAGTATAAGACAGATCTAAATATGCTCATTTGCAATTTTCAGTAGTAATTGCAATATTAAATCTTACATATGGCTAAACCACAATTCATTGTCTAGTGGTACACACAACAGTACTCTTCAACCCATACATAATTAGACCACAATTCATTGTCTAGTGGTACACACAAAAGTACTACTCAGCCCATACATAATTAGACCACAATTCCTTGTATATGTGGTACAGACAAAAGTCCTACACAGCCCATACATGTTAACTAGTAGTAATTAGACCACAATTAATAGTTCCATGTGGTACAAGCAAAAGGCATAACCACTAATACAACTCAAGCTTATGGTGCAGGAAACTTCTCACTAACAAACATTGCAAACCAGTTGATCTTATGGTTGAATGGCAAATTGTTGAAAGCTTTAGCAATGTGTGGGTTAGCCACCAAATAAGCATAGTAGAAGGAAACATGAGCCTCTTCAAAACCTGGAAGGTTATTCAAGTTATCAAACAAATCTTCTGGCACATCATTACTATTTGAAGCACCGGCCTTGACAATAGCATTGGCAAGCTTATCACAACCAGCGGTGAATGCAGCAATGAGTCCCCCATCTTCATCACTTGCACTTGTCCTAGCTTTCTTGGGCTAACTTGCAGATGATGCCCCATTATCATCTCCAACAGCATCATGACCATTGTTTGCACTATTTTCATTGCCATCTTGTGTTTCATTGTCAACATCTTCTGTCCCTAGAGCTGAACTTGAGTCCTTAACAAAGTTTCCGGTAGCCATACTATTTCCATAGATGGTAACCATCTCATCATAGTGTTCAAGGGGTTTGTTAAAAAACTCAGCATCAGCTTTATGATCCTACAATAGTACACAAGTGTAAAGGCAAAATGAACATATGCAATTTTCACAATAGAAGAGCAATTATCAAAATTGAACACTTGTGACATGAATACCTGAATATAGCTATTGTAGTGTTCAGCATCAAGAGTAATAATGAAATTTTCTTCATCCCAACCAGCAGCACTCAATCTTCTAAGTCTAAGTATTTTTGAATACCTTTTTTTGCCAAGTTTTTGAATGATTTTTGATTTGCTCAGCAGTTAGCCTAGTATTGAACTTCTCATTCACAGCTCTAGCACATGCAGAAAGATGGACCTTCTTGAATCCAGATGATGTCCTAGTGCCACTAGCCACCAAATTGGCTAGGTGAGATAGCATGAATGAAGACATAGCTGATGTCCATGAGGCATGCCCACTTGTTGCACCAAGTCCCTCAATTTGTTTCCCCAAATCCATAGTGTACCTAGGCAAAAACAATACATTTCGCCAAGATAAATCTTAACACATACATTTCAGCAAAGAACTTGTCCTTACAAATGAAATTTCAGCAAGCTAGTAATACATAGATTTGTCCATACAAATGAAATTCATATGTCCTTACAAATAAATTTTCAGCAACATTACAATACATAGAGTAGCCCATACAACTCAAATACATAATTATTCATACAACTCAAATACATACTAGTTTACATGGTTGTTTTGTCGGTCTGCCCACATCGCATTAGCAATTTCTTGCCTCAAATTAACCATAAAAGCATGCTCACTTGCTTGCCCACTTGATGTTGTTGAATAGTTTTGAGTTGGGCAATCAGACTCCGGTACAATTAGTTCATCAATACCATCTTGTATGACCCAATTATGAATAATGCAGCACGCTACAACAATATCTACTTGAGTCCGAAAAGGAAAAAATGGAGTGGCATCATCAAGAATTTTAAACCTCCTCTTTAGTGACCCAAATGCACGCTCTACTGTGATACGAAGAGAGGAGTGCCTAAGGTTGAACAACTCCTTCTCATTTTCCACCGGATTATTTCCCCATTCGTTCAAGTGGTACCGGACAGCACGAAAAGGAGGCAAAAATCCTGGTTTGGCTCCATATCCAGCATCAACTAGATAGAATTTTTCTAACATATGATGCACAAAGGACAAGTATGTCACTTTTTGGCATATTAACAATTGGCATGCAGAAAATGGATAGCTAAATTAATCTATTACCTTGTGGAACACGAAGGCCATTTTCACGCTCTAATGCATCTCATAAGACTAGAGCATCATGTGCTGTCCCCTCCCAACCAGCCAACACATAGGTAAACCTTAGGTCAAAATCTACAGCCGCCATTACATTTTGAGTTGGATATGACTTTCTACCACGAAAGGCATGCTCCATGTTCTTAGGAATGGAGGCTCTTACATGTGTACCATCGATAGCACCGATACAATCCTATTTTATATTCAACAACATAGATGACAGATTAGGCAACATACATGTCACATAGAAACAAATCTGAAAATAATAGGAAGAACCTCACACCTTAAAGTAAGGATCCCATCGATGATTCCTTGCTATTTTGGTTGGGGTGTCCAATGAAGGTCGCCTAATTAGTTCATCTCGTAGCTCACCAACAGCACGTAGTACTATATTGAAATATCGGCTCACTGTTTCTCCTGATCTATCAAAATTAGTTCCAGCTAACCTATTCCTAAGATTATGTCCAACCGTATTTAGAAACATAGCCACTTGTTGTTCCACACACACATGGATGGTATCTTGAAGCAATCCACGGTCCCTAAAAATGTTACAAAACCGGAAAAAACTAGCTCTAGTAAGTCTAAGCATGTTGATACATGTTGTATCATCCTTCCAATTTTTTTTGTTGAGGTACTCAATTCTTGTCCTATCCCTTTCATCTAGTGGTCCATAACTAATACCTTCTCTCCTTACACATCTTTTTCTTTTTCTAGACTCAATAATCATGGCCATCATTGACAACAAAATTTGCGCAGCGGCCGCAAAAATCAAAATCTTGGTCCTCTTTTCCATCTACAGATTAGCAATAGATGCCACTCCATCACAAATACAGTATAGTACAGATAATCAACAAAAAATTCATATTGCTGCATTCACATGCTAACTCACACATCACAAGTATTTATTGTCAACAAATCAACACATATATCAACTAAAACATCACACAATTACTTGCAAGAGAGCAGTGCCCAGAGATCACATATATCACACAAATATCACATATATCTACTGGAGTAGAGGTCACCAGAGTCAATACCTTGCAAGAGAAGGCCGGCAGTGGATAGGCCTGGATATCGAGCTGGCTCGGCTCGGCTCGGCTCGGTCTGGCTCGGTAGGATAACGAGCTGGCTCGTTATAACTAACAAGCTAAAAAGCTAGCTCGGCTCGGCTCGACCACAAGCTCGAGCTAGCTCGTTTGGCTCGTGAGCCAGGGCCAAAAAATGTAAAATTAAGACTACCTTACATTCTAGTGAGTCATACAACACATATTCATCCATCATACATGCTAGCAGCAAGCAGCACATGCAATAGAGTACAAATTAGGTCCATGTCTCCATCATATATTCATCCATCAACTATCATCCATGCAAATTGCAAAGTACGACATCAGCTAGATTGACTAGACAGGAAGGGCTGCATAGACATAACTACATAACTTAACATAGCATAATGACACATTGTTCAAGTTCCATCATAAGTTAACATAGCATGGCTCGTTTGGCTCGTGAGCGGCTCGCGAGCTGGCTCGAGTTGGCTCGTTATAGCTAACGAGCTAAAATCTTGGCTCGGCTCGGCTCGTTATCCTAACGAGCTGAGCCGAGCCGAGCCAGCCACAAGCCGAGTGAGCTAACGAGCTTCGAGTTTTTCGTCCAGGCCTAGCAGTGGAGCAGAGAAGGCCGACAGATCTGGCTTGGAGCAGAGAAGGCCGGCAGTGGAGAGGAGGCCGAGACCGGCAGTGCAGCGGACGGCGGGGAGGACGCGCCGGGGCGGAGAGGAGGCCGGCAGTGGAGAGGACGGCGGGGAGGACGCGCCGGGGCGGAGAGGAGGCCGGCAGTGGAGAGGACGACGGGGAGGACGCGCCGGGGTAGAGAGGACGACCGGAGCACGGCGACGACGATGGCGACGAGGACGACCGAAGCACGGCGACGACGACGGCGACCCGAGCAGACCCGGAGCGGCGCGGGGAGATGGGGGAGCGGCAGGGCGGCGCGGGAGATGGAGGAGCGGCGCGGGGAGATGGGGGAGCGGCGCGGGAGATGGGGGGAGCGGCAGGGCGGCGCGGGCGATGGGGGAGCGGCGCGGGCGATGGGGGAGATGGGGGAGCGGCGCGGGGAGATGGTGGAGCGGCGCGGGCGATGCTGGAGCGGCAGGGCGGCGCGAACGATGGGGAAGATGCGCGGGCGATGGGGAAGATGCGCGGGCGATGAGGAAGATTAGGGCTGTACGCGCGCGCGAAGGGACCTGGGTTGGCGCGGTTCGCCCATTTTTTGGGTATCATCTCAACCCAGATTTTAGGAGAATATTCTTTTTAGGGTCCAACCCATCCCACCAAATCCTACACCAAACACTACAAAAAATGGGTTGGCCCCCTCCCATCCCAGGATATACCCCAAACCAAACACTACCTTAAGGAAAACTCGTCAAGGGAAAGAGTATAATCCACCTAATTTCATTTAATCTTTAAGATTTATTCTCTGGATACTCTATCTTCGTGATCAAGTTTTAATGACGAGCTTGAGAAAAATCTCCCTCTGAATTATGCACTTCTGTAAGTCTCATCATTCTAATTTCTCGTACGCATCTTTCAAAACTAGATGCTGGGAGTGACTTACTGAATAAATCTACAAGATTTTCACATGACTTAGTACGCAGTACCTTAATTTAATCCATCTTTTGTAATTCATGAGCATAGAAGAACTTGGGTTGATATGCTTTGTGAGATGACTCTTCACGTAGCCCGTCTGTACTTGTGCAACACAAGCTGCATTATTTTCATAGATAATTATGGGAGCTTATGTTGGATGTGGTGAATCATTCGTCGGAACCAAGCACATTCTCGTGCAGCTTTGTACAGTGCTACGATTTCCGAGTGGTTCGTCGAAGTCGCTACAAGACTTTACTTAGATAATTTTCATGAAATTGTAGTTCCACCACACCGGAATACATAGCCTGTTTGTGACCTTATGGTATGCAAATCCGATAGGTACTCTGCATCTGCATAGCCAGTTATATTCAAGTCTTAGTTCTTTCTGTAGAATAACCCAAGGTCCTTGCTTCCTTGGAGGTATCGGAAGATGTAATTTATTCCCTACCAATGCCTTTTATTAGGTTCTGCACTATGCCTTACTAATAGATTTACGGTAAATGTAATGTCCGATCTAGTGCAATTTGCTAGATACATAAGTGCTCCTACTGCACTTAGGTATGGAATTCCGGTCCCAGGATTTCCTCCCCGTCTTCTCTAGGTCGGTACGAATCCTTATTTTGCTATAAAGATCTCTGATGATCGGTACTTTCGATGGGTATGCCTTCTCAAAGCCTAACCTTTCTAACACCTTCTAGGCGTAGGTTGACTGATGTACAAATATTCCTTCAGGGACATTCTCGAGCTGCAAGCCTTAGCAATATTTGGTATTACTCAAATCTTTCATTTCAAATTTTGACTCCAAGTAAAAACTTGTTTCCTTTATGTCTTCCATGGTCCCGATAATATTCATATCACCTACATATACTAAGATTATACAAAATCCATTCTGGAATCATCGTATAAATACACAGGGATAATCTTCATTGTTCGTGTAGCATTTCTTGCATAAAAAGTCGCTTAAGAGGTTATACCACATCCTGCCTGATTGCTTAAGTCCATATAGTGATTTCCTGAATTTCACACTGTATAGATTTCTATTTGCTCTGTCTTGGTTCGGGACTGGAATACCTTCAGGTACCTTCATATAAATTTCTAAATCCAAGTTTTCATAAACGTATGTAGTTACCACATCCATCAATTTTATTTCTAAGTTCAGGTTTACTACCATTGAGATTAAGTATCTAAATGTAATACCACTCATGACCGGGGAATAGGTTTCTCCATAATCAACTCCTTGATGTTGAGTGAAACCTTGTGCAACAAGTCTTGCTTTATATCTTACAACTTCATTTTTTTCATTTCTCTTTTGAACAAATACCTATTTATGCCCTACAGGGTGCACATGGAAAGGCGTGCAGCTTACAGGTCCAAACACCTCTCTTTTGTTCAGAGATAATAATTCAGTTTCTATTGCCTTTTTTCAATCTTCTGAATCTGATCTTCTCTTACATGCAGTGAGTGATGCAGGCTCTGGATCAAGATCGATGATTGTGGCAATTTTCTTTACAAAATAGATATCAACATTGGTTATTGTCCTATTCATGGATTCTCTTATGTGCACATAGTTTATATCCATTTCATCATGAGCTGATTCTTCTTGTGCTTCTACCTGCTCACCACTCCGTCCAGTTGCTAATGCTTGCAAGTCAATGATCTTCTAGACTTCTCTATTTGTTTCACTAGTGCGTAGGTCATGTACATGGATTCCTATAGCTTGCCACATAATTTCTCAACATTTTTCATCAAGGGGTTGATTTCCTCCCCCTAATGTCAGGAAACTATCCTCATCAAATATACAATCAGCAAAACGGGCAGTATGCAAATCTTCTGTCATGGGGTCTAAATACCTGATTATAGATGCTATCTCATAACCAGTGTATATCCCAGTCTTTCAAAGAAGACCCATTGCAGTACACTGTGGAGGAGGTATAGGTATATAAGCCTTGCATCCAAACCTCTGGAGATGAGAAATTTTTGGTGCTGACCCTTGCGCTAGTTGCATAGGTGAATGGATGTTATATGCCGATGGTCTACAGTTGATGAAAGTTACTGCATGCAAGACTGCGTGTCCCCAAGATGTAGTTGGTAAATTACAATTCTGCAAAAGTGGTCGGGCAATAAATTTAATTCTCTTGATTAATGCCTCAGCTAGTCTATTTTGGGTGTGGACATATGGTACAGAATGCTCAACTATAATTCTCATTGCCATGCAATAATTACAAAATGTCTTTGAAGTAAATTCTCCAGTCTTGTCCATTCTGATGGACTTTATGTGATGATCAGGGAAAATATTTCTAATGCGAATTATCTGCGAGATTAGTTTTGCGAAAGCATGGTTTCTCGTAGACAATAAACATACGTGCGGCCATTTCGAGAAAGCATCGATGAGCACCATGAAATATTTAAATGGCCCTGATAGTGGCTGTATGGAACCGCAAATGTCTCCTTGGATACACTCTAGGAATGTAGAAACTTCATCCTTCACTTTTAGAGTAGAAGGTCTAGTAATTAATTTTCCGGTGACACATACGGGGCACACAAAATCTTCGTGATTCGGGAAATTATTTACATTAATATTATGTCCCTGTGAATTGTTAATTATATTTCTCATTATCATAAGACCTAGGTGGCCTAGTCTGTCATGCCAGAGAGAAAAGTTCAGAGCTTCTAAATATTATTTTCAGGGTAGTATAGGCTGCAGGTGCCTTGATATTAGTGTAGTATAGCCCAATTTCTAATGAGGAAGTTTTTCTAATACACTTTTCTATTTGCTTCAGGCTTCGTAATGAGCAGGTATTCCTTACCACACTCTTCTTTAGTCTCAATATAGAAACCGTTGACACGAATATCCTTAAAACTTAGGAAAGTTCTAGTTGATTCTGGTACAATAAGGCTTCTTGTATAACCAAAGTTGTGCCCATTGGAAGTATAATTGTGGCCCTTCCTGAACCTATTATGCAAGCATCGATACCGGCGATTGTTGTAAGGCTGCCAGCATTCTTACTAATCGACTGAAAGAATTTTATCTCTCTCAAGATGTATTCGTTGTGCTGCTGTCGGCTAAACACACTTCCTCCATAGGGTGCCACACGTGTTCTAATATAAAGTATTTTATTAACATGTAGCAGAAGGCAATAAATAAAATACTTTAAATACCAGAACATATCATACCACTATTAGCTGAATAAATGAATATATTATTCAATATCGTCCAACCATTATGAGAAAATAAATTATTTGAATACCATCCATGCAAAATCCAACTTATTCCCTCCACACATAACATAAACGACAATTAAAGTCTAAATGCATTTTGTGCATTAGACTGAATCTGCTAAGAAGTCAAAGACTTCAGCTGCTATCTTCTCGGGGGTGATAAGCTCTTCCAAAGAAATCATGGCGGTGGCAGCTGCAATGTTAAGAGGGGGTGCTGCTACCGGAATAGAGTCAACCTCCATCGATGCAGGCAGTTGCTCAGAACTCTCCACCTCAACAGAAGCAACGTGGGTTTCATGCTACCCTTTGCCACCCTTCTTGTTCTTAGCCTGGAAGGCATCGACACTTATAGCAGGTTTGGTCTTGCTTACCACAGGGCTTGTCGTTTTTCTTTGGCTTGCTTTCCTTATTCTCACGTGGAGCATCTGACTTGCCTTCTGGGTTGCGGCCTTACCCTTCCTTCCCGTTTTCTTCATTATGGGCTTTCGCACCTTGTAACTCCCAGCATAGGCCGCCAGCAGAGCTCCCAGGTGGCTGTGCGACAAAGTTCTTATAGAGAACTTCATCTTGAGCCTCTGCAACGTGCATCATATCAATCAATTTAGCATACTCCTTGTAGCCATCTTAACGATAGTTGCATATAGACTGCATTGCATTGGGGTGGAAGGTGGATAGAGTCTTCTCAATCTTCTGCTCATCTGTCATCTACTTGCCACAAAGTTGAAGATTGGTATAAATTTTGCGTAGAGCAGAGTTGTACTCCCCAACCGTCCTGAAATCAGCAAATCTGAGTCGGATCCATTCCTGCTCTACCTGAGGAAGAATGGTGTACTTTAGCTTCTTGAACCGCTTCTTGAGTGCAGTCCATAATGCTAGTACGCTCTTCTCTGTCATGTACTCATTCTTGAGAGTGAGACAAAGATGGTGCCTGAGAAAGTGAAGTGCCTGATCATTTTCCTCAGGGGTGGGTTTGGTATCCTGCTGTGCACCAATCCCAATGGCAACACAGAGGTTCTTGGCTCCAAGTATGATCTCGACATCGGAAGCCCAAGTCAAGTAGTTTTGGCCACGCTGGGCCATGTAACAGCCCAAAGTTTTGGTAAAATAAAAATAATTAAATAAATAATAAAAAATGGAATAAAATAAAATTTAATTTAAAATAAGTATTTTTGTGCCTAAAGTTCAAATTTGGATTTGCCCTGAGTTTCTGTTTTTGAAAAAGCTGGATTTGAAAAGCAATTTCAGAAAAACCTAAAAGTATTATTAAATAAAATGATATTTTGATTTTCTATAAAAATATTATGTCAAATTAATTATTTGGAGTTATTTGGCTTTTATTTGGTTCCCTGGTTTTTCTGGAGTTTAAAAATGTATTTTTCAAATTAAAAAGTATTTTAAAGTATGAAAATTAAATACCAATATTAGTTGGAAATATTTTTATTAAGTTCCAAATGTCTCCAGGAGATTCTCTGAATTTTTCTGAGATTTTAGGAATTTATTTCATATTTTTCTAAGGCTTAATGGAATTTCTAGGCATTTCTGAAAATCCAAAATCAAAAATCCAAAAAAATAAAACCCCAGCCCCTCCCACCGGCCGCCACATGGACGGCCGGATGCCGGCCACGTCGCCCCCGCTCCATCCCGCCTCCCCTCCTCCCGGGCCGACAAGTGGCCGGCCCAGATTGCGCCACGTCGCCCATCCGCCCCCCTATCGGCCGCCCGATCGCCATCCGGCCGCCCGCGCCTTACCCCACTCTTCCTCTCTCTGCGCCCCCGGTCCCACCTGTCGGCGCCCTCTGTCTTCCCCGTCTCTCTGCCGATCGGGTCCCACCCGTCAGCCACTCGCCCCTTCTCTCTCTCTGCAGCCCGGCCCCACCGGTCAGGGCCGTCTCCCCCGCGCCTCTTCTTCCACCTCGCGCCGCCGCCGCCCGCAACCGCCTCCTCCGCCCTTCCCGCGCCAGCGCCGCCCCCACGTCGCCTACTCTCGTGCGCCACCCCCTCCCGCACGACCCGCGCCCACGCACCCACCTCCTCCCCGCCTTCCCCGCGCCCCCATCTCCCTACTCCCCGCAAAGGCCGCCACCGCCGCCATTATCGCGCGGGCGGTTAGCTCGCCGCCCGGTCGCCGCCCCCCTATAAAAGGCCCCCGCCTCCACCTCTTCCCATCGCACCACTGCTCCGCCCTCCCCCTCCCTCTCTCGAGCGCCGGCCGCCCGCATTGCGCTCGGCCCGACGCCGCTCGCGCCCGGCCGACCCCTCCCCGGACTTCCTCGCGCCTCCGCCGACGTCCTCCGCCCCTCTGTCCAGCTCGAGCGCCACCGGAGCCCTGCCGCCGCATGAAGCCCGAGCTGCCGCTGCTCTTCCCTCGCCGCCGACCGCCTTCCGGCCACCTCCGGTAACCCCCTCGCCCACCCTTGGGTTCCCCGTCCTCCGCTCTCCCAAATGCGCCACTCGCCGCCGGCCGTCACCCGCCGGAGCGCCGGCGAGCTCCCTGGGCCCGAGCGCCGCCCCGGCCGGCAGGCCACGTCAGCGTGCCCCGTGTCTGCGTGGCACCCCACGTCGGCGCCACCTCGGCCACGTCTGCCCAGTCGGCGCCACGCCAGCCCGACCCCGCCACCAGCGCCACCTCACCTCCCCCTCTCCTCTGTGGGCTCGGTCCATGGACCGAGGGCCCACTGTCAGCCGGCCCACACCCCTTGCTGACGCCTGCTGATGCAGTAAATCCCTTTTTCAGTAGAAAAATAATTCCAGAAATTCCTCTTTTCCATTTTCTCTCTTTTTAAACTTCCCGGAGCCCGTTTTCCTTCGTCCTAACTCCGATTGAGTCCATTCAAATTTCTAAATTCATCAAAAATTCCCCTTTATCCATTCCTAGCCTCAATTTGAATTTTTGAGTTCAATTGGAATTTATTTTGAATTTATTTGTATTTGGTGGGTTATTTTCACGTGTAGACTTAGACGATTCGGGAAATTTCTTCGACGAAGATTCAAGCCAAGTTGAAGAGCAAGGCAAGTCACCCTCCTTGATCATGTTGATCCCAGTTTTCAAAATAATATTATGTTGATTTAAATTATATTGCATGCATATTTTTATTCAACGTATTTCAATTAAGTTTTAAATTTAGTTATTGCCTACTTGTTAATCCCTCCTTTGAATTTGAAATCCTCAATACCTTGTCACCTTAGAATCAAACTCTAGTTAATACATTAGTGTTGGCTAGAGAGTTTATTCATGCTTAGCCCTGCGAAGTTATATTATTTGTTTTTGGGATACCTTTTTGCATAAAATGATGACCCTTTTTACATAAAATGATATGTTCTCTTGACTTTGGTGAGTTAATGAGGTTTATGAATTATTTTGAAAACAAATATAAAATTGGTTTAGACTTAGGCATTTGGTTAGAGTGGTGGGTGCAGGCATGCCCTGTTGGTTGGAGCCGCAGTGGTTGATTGTCGTGCCCAGCGGTATGTGGTTGGGCCTGAGTCAATTAAGGACCGGTCTGTGAGCTACTGTTGCAAAGCCCTAATCGTACTACCACATGGCTGGTATGGGACAGCCCTGGCTGAATAATTTGTGAAGTCCCAATCTGAGTTGAGTCGTAGGTTGAAAGTGAGCGTGGTTGGTGCCATGTGAAGACTCACTTGGGCGAGCGTGGTTAAGCCATGAGAAGTCTCGTCTAGGCTCAAGAGGGGGTCCCGGTCTGGTGGATTCCTTACTGGGGTGAAACCTTAGAGTTGGCTTGACCAGGTTGAAGGCTTTGCATTGTAAAGGCCTTGTCATGACTCCTTGCCGCACACCTAAGGAAGTGTGTAATCGCGTGGCACAAAAGGATGATTGTGTCTTGTGGGTAAAGCTGTACAACCTCTGCAGAGTGTATAATCTATCCTGGATAGCCTTGCCCACGGTCATGGGCATGCTGAGTAAAAGTTTTTCATGGATTAGACTTTGTTTTTCAATAACGTTTTTGAAAACCTTGTGGATGGATGGAATCCACGAGAGATGAAAACCTTACGGATGGATGGAATCCGTGAGAGATTGAAATCTGGTGAATGGATGGAATTCATCAGAGTTGCGCAGTGAAAGCGTGTGGATGGATGGAATCCATACGTGAGCTTTTGGAAAAGATGGTCCGGGTGGGATGCCCGTGGATAGGTTGGTGTTTGGTCGGAGCCGGCACTGACGGTATTATTTTCGACTACAAGTATTGTTTTTACTTATCGTATTAAATTCAGCAATTCCAATCTACTTATTGTATTTCTTAAATGCTGTTTTATGCAAACTAACCCTATAAGCCTTCCATTGAAGCCTTTATCATTATGTTGCATTTTCCCGGGTGACTTGCGGAGTACAAGTTTGTACTCACGTTGCTTTTTCCACACAGAGAAGGAAGACGTCAACTACGGTGAAGATCTGGACGAATAGGCCGCGTCTTACTGTCGTTTGCCTGTGGGCAGGCTCAGTGGGCTTCTTCCGCTTCGGTTTTTCTTCCGCTGCTTATTACTTAATTTTGGCTTATGTGCCGTTGATGTAAACTTTGGCATTCATGCCCATATTCAGTTATTAAATGTCATTATGGTTGATATTTATCTTTGTTGTACGCTGTGTGCACTAGCTGATCCTGGACTAGTGCAATTTACACAGAGGATCCAGGAGTCGTTGCTCCGGGTTCCGACAGGCCAGCTCCTCGAACTCCCAGTTCGTGATGCCTGTCATCTACATGTGTATGAAAGGAATATATAACTTTACTGTCGGTAAACATGCATGAAATAAATTTACTGTAGTTAAATAAATTGGACAAAGGTACAAAAGATTCTCATACTGTTCCAGAATTTTCTATGCGTTTTCCATAAATTTTACTGTTAATTTCGGTGACTAAAGGCAATTTAAATAATTACGATTAATCAAAATAGTAAATAAATACAAAAAACATAGAAAATAATAATGGCATGCTAAACATGCTTCAAATGCTAAAAATAATTCAAAATAAGAATTCCCAAGGCCTTTTCTGCTGGAATATGAATTTTCAGTGAATTCTGCAATTTCCGAGCACTTATACGTAAATTTTCAATTCTAAGAAAACTTTCACACAATTTTTGGATTTTTCGGAGGCCTTCTTGCAAAAGTTCAGATGCCCCACCCCCGGTCGGGCCTTTCCTAGTCCATCTCTTCTTTCGGCCCACTCGGCCCATTTGGTCAGCTCAAACCCTACCACTGTTCACGATGAGGCGGTGCGCATGGGGAGGCTGACAGCCAAGGCGTGCGGCGCTGCGCGCGGCCGGGGCCAGCAACTGAGGCATATGGTGAGCGGCGGCCGAGCAAGCAGCCAAGTGCATCGGCGGCCTGTGGGGCCGGGGCTTCGGCTAGGTACAGCGGTGACCGAGCACTTCAAGCACTGGCGGTCGGCTGGGGAGCCGAACGGTGGCGGTGGAGTCAGCGGTGGGGCTGGCCTTTGCTTCAGGCGCAGTACGACAGCTTCATGCCTTGGGTGCGAAAACTGAGCGGCGTTGGCTTCAGGCGGCTCCGGGCGGCGGTGAGGCCGAGTGGTCGACCTGGAGCATGGCATAGCGACCGACGACTTCGGGCGCGGAGGCACGGTGATCGACAGCCTTGGGCGCCCTCGGGCCGGCGGGGGTGGGCATCAGCCATGTTGCGGCCAAGGCTCGTGCGAGAGCGGGGCTCCCGAGATGACGACGGCCCGTGCGGGGGCGCGCGATGCGGGAGCTGGTGGCCAAGGCGGTGGTGGCCTGTGCGGGGGCGAAGCTGGAGCGGCCTTGGGTCTCGTCGGCACTCAGTGGCGCATGCAGGCGGCGCAGCGCACAGCGACCAGGCGACGCATATGGGTAGTCCAATGGCGCGTTTGGGCAACACGGCGCATCGTGGCCTGAGCACTGCGTACGGGTGTCAGCGGTGTTGCTCCAAGCCGACTGCGATCGAGCGGTCGCACGATTCCAAGCCAACGGCACACTGTTTGGGGTGAGCGGCGGCAGTGGTCGTGTGGGGCCGGTGGTTTGGGTGGTGCGGCCCGGGTGCATGCCAGCGGCGGAGCTTCAAGCTCAGTGGCGGCCTTGGCTGAGAGGCGCTCGGCGGTGTCCAAGCTCATGAGGCAGCCAGCGATTGTGCAGCGACATCAGGATCTGGTGCAGACGCCGGCGATCGGCGACCGTGCGGCAACCGGGATCAGTGGCTGGCGCTCCGTCAATGGTGACGCGGTGGCCATGTCTGCGTACAGGCGGCTTCGGGCGGTGCGGCTGTGGCCCGATTTTTCAATATATAGTGAAATCAAGATATACTATTTCATGTAGTCTATCGATCAACATTGTGTCGTCGACTTCAAGTTTGCTCATAGTAGATTTGAGTGGATTTACACCATAGAAAATAATCTAGAAAGCAAAATCTGCGGAATTTAAAGTGATCTAGATATACAATTCAATCTATGAGTGTTTCGATGATTACCTTCGATCCACAGAGCAATTCGTGTTGATAACGTGTTGAGGAACCATCGCCGACGAGTCCAATCTGATCGATTCCTCTCCTATGTGACAGATCAATCACAGAGTAATGCAAATAGTAGATTGAAACATAGAGATAGATGGGAAGAACTCATGTTCTTTTCTTTATTGCTTTCTCTTTTCACGTGTGTACAATAGTTAATGAAACTCCCTATATACAGCCTAGTGGTCAGGTGCCCACTATGGGCTAAGACTTTAGCACAAACCTAGAGTTTCCAACAATATGTTGTACGCGTTTATTACTGTGGCTTCATTCGGCTTATTATTTTTGAACTCCTTTGAGCTAGTCCGTTAAGTGCCCAGAATGATCCGGCTCTTAGCAGCCATCGATGATATTTTCGGAACAGTACACCTTAGGTGTAGCAGTGTTTGCGTTGTGGAAACAAAAAGCTGCCTCGGTTGGAATTGTTAGCGGTGAGTAGTATACGACTTATCAACCGTTTTCTTATTTAATTGTCAAAACAATTTATTTTCACTCGTTAATGTTTATAATATTGTGCAATAGCACATTCAATAAGTATGGTATTGATGAAGTGTAAATTACGTAATTTAAGTTATGATTAATCTTGTTTTACATAGCAATAACGTATTATAATACTAATAGACAAAAATAATCAAGCTTAAATATAAATGAATATATATATATTATGTTTTTTACAACTGATGTTGTAGTGTACACAGCTCGTGCAAACGTGGAATTCAGAATACTTTCTTGTCTTTTCTTTAAAAAAAAACGTCAGAAGATTTTCATGGCACTCTGCTGAATTAGTCTTAAAAGCGTTGATGAAGTTCTATTATTATAGACGCCGTCCACCAAATAATCAGTATATATTTTTTTCTTTTTCTTCACTAACAAAGTTTCCACATCAAAAGAATAAAAACATTTTCCACAAATATGAGATGGGGTAAACGAACTAATGTGAACATCAAATAGGAAGAAATTTTTGGAAGGAAGAACAAAGAAATATGAGAGACAAACTATCCGACCCTTTATTTTTCTTCTGTAAAGCACAATTGGGTGCATTGGGAATTTTTTCTCTTGCCTGGCTATGGAGTTATCTGTTTTTTGAGACTGGCTACGGAATTTTCTAAACAACCTGCCAATATTACTGTCATTGTGGTGAGTTAATGAGCGGGACCAGATTCGGTATCAGTCTTAATCATGCCCATGTTATCGATTTGGGGCTATCTACAACTCCATATTTCACATCAGAAGATAATTCCAAGGTATTTATTGTTTTGCCATAGCTTCATGCCATCTGGGCATATGGCATTCCATGTGTAGTGCAACGAGGTCTGCAGAGAAACGTCTACATCAAACTGGTCTTACGGAGAGGTCGATGCTATAATACCAGGTGGGTACTCGATGGTCGATGCTACAGTACTCGGTAGTTGTTGCTACAGTATCTAGTCATTGATGGGTAGCTGTAGACTTTATGATCGGTAGCCATATACTTAGTGTTCTGGTGACTTAGTCGTAGCAATCAGTTCTTGGTAGTCGGTACTTGATAGTTTTTCCCATGTACTTGTGTTTTCGAGTACTTGATGAGCTAGCGACCGAACTTTGCATGGAGGGCATAACCGGTCATAATGAGTAGTCTGAAGTGGAATTTTTGGAATGCAATGGAATTCGTGGTTGTGGTTGACCTGGTTGGTGTAGATGTATGATTAAAGCAGTGTTTTGAGTGTGTGGACTAATATCAGTCAAGTTAGGAAAAACTTGTGCTAAGGAAAATGTTTCTTTGGTCTTTGCATGTGCAGGTGGGTGTGTAGACGGTCATGGTCAGTGATGAGGAGGATCAGGACTAGGATGGGGAAGTTTGAGGTCTAAGCAGTCGAGGATGTTGCAAGGTGGTCGGGCTCATGCTGGAGTACATGGAGATCAAAGGTTGTGATTCATGGAGAAGCTACGGGCGGTGCGGTCCAGGAGGCTTCGACACGAGCGATCGAACGTCGAGCGGTTTGCAATCTGCTGTCGTAGAGTTTCGCAAATTCTCCTATTCAAGAGTTTTTGAGGTGTTGTCAATGTATTCATCAAGGGGGAGATTGTGAGACCATGTGATGTTTGTATATGTTGTTGATGATGAATAATTGACATTTGGTTTTATTAGAATTTACATTGTGAAAGTTCTAGTCGATGTGCTTCTGTGCTTGAGTTTTCAAGGTGACAACGACCACGTATGGTTTCGACCACGGATGGTAGTCCGATTGGCCTTGTGATCACTGGTTCGATCAGCAAGTGCGAATGACACCTTTTGACATGGTAAGTCGACCACTATAGGATTTAATTACGGCAGATTTTGACCACGTCCAACTTTGACCATGTTCGATTTCAACCACATCTAATTTCAACCATGAAACATCGACTACGGCAAACGACCGTACCTAGTTGAAGATGGTAAGATACAATAATTTTCGATAGTCGTAGCTACAGTACTTTTTTACGGTCGTAGCTACAGTACTTTCTCATGGTCATAGCTATAGTATTTTTTCATGGTCGTAGCTATAGTACCTGGTCGTAACTCGATTGTCAAAGTTTTTATGATCAATAGTCACAAACTTTGTAGTTTACTATCGTTGTCTTAGACTTTTCGACCAGTTGGTGTAGACCTCGCGATCGGTAGTCTTAGGCTTTTGCGATCGGTTGTCATGAACTTCACAATCGATACTCGTAGACTTCATGGTTGGTACAAGTACTTCAATTCTCGCTATCTTCGGGTACTTCGAGTACTTGTGTTAGGCCAGCGGTATGATTGGCTAGTGCATGGTGGTCGGTGATCGGTGAACAGTACTCGAAAGATGAAAGTACTCAGTGGTTGGATGGTCATGATACTTGATAGTCGCAAGTACTCGGTACTTGGAAGGACTCAGTACTTGGTGGCCATAGACTTTGCTGGTTGGTTGTCGGAGGCGTAGCGATTGGTACTCGGTAGTCAATACTTGATGGTTTTGTGGTCGGTAGTGATACTTGTTATTATTGAGTGTTTTGAGTGAAGCGTTGTTAATTCCCGAGTAGTTGTTTTCGAGTACTCGTTGACCTAGTAGTCGTGTTGAGTGGTCTAAGGCTGATTTCTAGATAGCGATGAGATTTGTTGTCATGGATGATCTGGTTGCTGTTTATGATAGTTTGGTTCTTGTCTATGGATAGATAAGGATGTGTTTCAAGTATGTGTACTAATGTTGGTCAAGTTGGGAAGAACTTGTGCTGGGAAAACTTTCTTTGGTATTTGCATGTGCAGGTGGACGTGGAGACGGCCATGGTCGGTGACGAGGAGAACTGGAACTAGGATGGGGAAGTTTGAGGTCCAGGAGGTTGAGGATGTCACGCGAGGTGGTTGGGCTCACGCTGGAGCACGTGATCAAAGGGTGATTTGTGGAGAAGTTGCTGGCGGTGCAGTCCAGGAGGTTTCGACACGAGCGGTGATGATACGTAGAGAAGATACAGTAGGTGCGGTCCCAGAGGCTTCGACACGTGATGATGATGCATGAGGAAGATACAGAAGGTGCTATCCTAGAGGTTTCATCATGTGGTGAGATTGGAAACGTTATGGAAAGAGTCCATAATGGAAAGGATTAGAGTTTGGTTAAAACCCATGTTTGGAAGGGTTTCAGGTCCCTTGATTTTTGAAAGAGATAGGATTGCGTGTCTAGGTTATTAAGGATATGGTTTGAGATGTCCGTGTTTGAGGTGAACACGGTTTAGGGTTCTAGCATATAAAAGCGGGTAGAGGCTAAGGGCTTCAGCCATGGCTTTGAGGAGGCTTTTTGTGTTAGGATTTTTAGGGGTGCCATGAGGGTGCTTTGTAGCCATATACATGATATAGGAATAATAGATCAGATCTATTCTAAGAAAAGTTAGATGGCATCGGCGATATGTTTTTTGAGTATTATTTTCTTGTGTCTTCAGCATGTTCTCATATGAGCAGCTGAAGCTTTCAAGTGGAGGAAGATTTTAACTACGTGAAAAGGAGGTCGAAGCAAGCGGTCAAAGCGAGCGATCAAAGTGTT
Organism: Dendrocalamus latiflorus; assembly: GCA_017311315.1. Classification (NCBI taxonomy): domain Eukaryota; kingdom Viridiplantae; phylum Streptophyta; class Magnoliopsida; order Poales; family Poaceae; genus Dendrocalamus; species Dendrocalamus latiflorus. The sequence continues at coordinate 25,492,461 of CM029661.1, read as the reverse complement.
CTAGCAGTCGAGTGGTCGAGGAGCAGTCGAACATTGAGCAGTCAGAACCTCCATCGAGCCTATGCACACGGTCGAGTGTCTTGCGATCGAATTCCACGTTTATAAGTTAGATTGTTTTTTCTTGTGGTTTGAGATTCGATTTCAGGTACCAAAAAGCAGAGGCACTCATTCACCCCCTTTGATTGCACCATACGATCCAACAGGGTGCCGTGAGGGCACTTTGCAGCCACTAACATGATATAGAAGTAAAATATCAAATCTGTTCTCAAAGAAGACATCATCAGCAATGTTGTCTTAGGTTGTTGGGTCAATCCAACCAATCAGAGCACGGTGTTGTCTTCGGCTTGTTCTCATTTGAGCAGTCGAAGCGATTGAGAGGACAAAGTGTTTGAGCGATCGAAGCGATCAAGCGGTCAAAACTTTTGAGTGGATGAAGATTTTGATTATGTACAAAGGAGTTCAAGCGAGTGGTCGAGCAAGCGGTCGAACGACTTGCGGTCGAAATCTACATCCAGTAATTTAGATTGCTTTTCTTCTGGTTTGAGACTTGTTTTCAGGTATTAAAAATGGAGGCAATCATTCACCCCCTCTGATTACGCCATACGATCCAACATTTACGATTTTCCAAATATTCGTACTCATGGTCTTAAGATATAAAGACATTCTAATTTTCCAATAAGCATAGTTTGATCCATCAAAGAAAGGTACCTTTCCTATAGCAAACTCATCGCTAGTCAACCTTTCTCTCTAGATGGTTAAGTCTAATAATGAGAGACCAATCTCTGATACTACTTGTAGGATCAAGAATAACCGACTAGAGGGGGGTGAATAGGAGGTTTTTAAATTTTCTTTTAATTAATTATTTACAAATTTAATATAACAAGAGTGTAAAGCACTTAATTCCTACACAATTCTAGTCAAGTTGAGAATCAACAATAGCTCTAACTCAAATAAATGAACACAATGAGATTAATAAGTAAGAGCTAAAAGAAATCAAGAGAGAAAAAGTACACTCGATGTTTTTACCGTGGTGTTCAGAAACATGCCAGTTTCCTCTAGTCCACGTTGAGGTTAGCCCAAACGAATTGGACTAGCTCCACAAATTAAGCTGAAGCACCTCTAATTCACTAGTGATAGCTCTTCCCCACTCCGGGTAGGTGAGCTCTAACCTTCACTGCACACCGGGCCTTCTCACAAGCTTCTTTGAGAAGATCACCGGTTAACCTCCACAGGCTCGTCCAAGTGCTGGCAAACACCAAAAGTAACAAATCAGCAGCTTCACTTGATTGCAATCTAGTGCCAAAGGATCAAACTATTCAATGTAATGCACTTTTTGACTCGACCACCTCAATTGAATGCACGAGGAGAAAATGAGGTGTGGAGTGAATGCTCAAAGATGTTATATGGGGTCTCTTACATCTGTCCTTAAGCAGTGGTATGGGTCTCTTACATCTGTCCTTGAGCAGTGGTATGAGTATTTATACCCATATCAACCAAAACTAGCCGTTTGAAAGAAATTCCAGAAAAATTCAGAGTGAGAGGATGTACCGCAGGCCAAAGGCTGGTACTTCCGCTCCGGCTCTGGCGCGACAGAATGGCTATGTCAGAGCCTCTAAACTAGCCATTTGAAAGTCGGCACGGAACTACCGCCGTTATAAATCCGGTACTTCTGCTTTGCGGTAGTTCTGGGAAGTCGGCGCGGTAGTACCACTTGGGCCGGAACCAAAATTGGTGCTCTCTGGAAAAAAGGTTTCGCCTTTGTCTCCGGAGCTTCCGTGCTCTGGAAGTACCATTCAAAGGAGCGGAACTACCGCTTCTCCAGTAGTTCCGACGTTGTAAAACCGGTACTTCCGAATTTCTACAATTTCAAAGTCGCTCCGAGGGTGGTCTCTGGAAAAAGGTTCCGCTCGGTCTAACGGAATTTCCGAGCTCTAGAAGTACCATTCATGTATGCAGAAGAGCTGAAGGATGGTGGAGTAGATCCTAGAGAGAGAGAACTGGTCTTGTTCTGATGGCTGTGCTGCTGCTACTGAAGAAGAAGGTGCTGGTGGCGGGGAGGCTGAGTATGGGCTGCAGGAGGAAATGGAGGATCAGCCCTAGTCTTATATGCCTTGTGAACGCCACCCAAACCACCCCTAAAGTGAATTTTCTTCTTGATCAAGGCCATAATATAGGGGGCATAGTTCATGCGCTTGATCCTATCATTCTTTGAGGCGGCAATCTCCCTGATCATGAGATCAACCACGTCAAACTTGCGACCCTCCATAACATAGTTTATGAGGTTCCACGCATGGCCTCGGATTGCATCATAATTTTCACTTTTAGGAAATATGGTGTGGTTGATTATGCGATTGATTAGGCTGGGGATGGGAAGCAAGCCAACCAGCTTTCCTAGAATGAATCTCGAGGCATGATCATAATATTGGGAGATGGCAGAAAACTCGAGTGCTGGCCTGTCATAAACTATCTCATAACTGCTGGACTCAGTCCCCAAGGCCAACTCAAACTCATGTTTGTTGGCATCCAGTGACTCGCATCCTGTCATCCAAGAGATGTTCTGAAAATCAGGCGAGATATACACTGTGGCGTAGAACTATCTGATGATATCTCCATTGTAATCTGATTTTAAGGCCACCAGATATTGCAAGCCAGCCCTTTGAAACATCCTGTATGTTCCATCATACTTGTTAATTGAGTCCAAGTGATCCCAATGGACGTATTTGTGATCAGCAAAGAGCATTGTCTTTCCATACAGCTGCTCATAGACTTGCTCCTGAAACTTGGTGTGGGCCCTTGGATTGATGGAATTGGAAGGAAGAACAAACTAGTTCTTGTGGCGCAGTCTGGCGTACTCATCAGCGAAATTTTTTCACAAGTCAATCTAAGGATCCTCGCGATCATGTAGATCATCCTCAGATTTTTTTTTCCATAGGAGAGTTTTCCTGAGCAGACTCAGTCTCATACTCTGAGGCAACTGCTTTGCCATTTTCTTCTCGTGCCTTTTGTGCAGCTTCAGAAGATGAAGAGTCTCCTGAGGCAGCCGATGAAGAGGAGTACATCCTTCGCGCAGCATTCTTAGTCTTAGGCATCTAAGAACAAGGGAAAAGGGTGTTAAGGGAGAATACAAGTTGACCAAGTGAAATTTAAAAAAAAATGGAATGAGGTTGCTATTTTATCAGGAGGATCGGAAGTACCGCCATTCAAAGTGTGGTAGTACCGCTGCCTCTGAGCAGTAGTTGCGATCTCCCTGACAGTTTCTAGGGCAATTAAAATGTGTAAAATTTTTGGTGTTTTTCTTGGATTGAATTCATGGAAAGGGTGTGTTAACACCATTAGAGACCAAATTTATCATTTTGCCCCAAACTAACAACTTAAAACATTCATATTTCTCATTAAATCGATTTTTGACCTAGGGTTCAAAACAAAGGCAAAGAGGAGAAATGGATCCATATTACCTTGAGGATTGGAAGAGGTGAACACTTAGGATGCAGGAGATCATGAAAAATCGATGAAAACCCCGGTGGATTTGGATATCAAAGGGGCGGTTTTTTGGAGTGGAGAAGAGAGGAGAGAGGGAGGAGTACGGCTAAAACGGAGGAAGTGAACGGAAGGACCGAAAAAGGGGGCGTGCAGGAAAACTCTGCGTTTTGGACGGTTACTCCCCTCTCAAGGCAAATGCGGAAGTACCACAACGATTGCCGGTAGTTCCAGAAAATGAAAGTACCGCAAGGTGTATCGGTAGTTCCGACGAGTGGAAGTACCGCAAACAAATAGCGGTAGTTCCGATTATTCTGGAACTTGAAGAGCAGGGATTGGAATAAGATTAGATGCAAATGATCCTTAGTTTTTTCACTCAAAAAAATCATTAAGGATCATTATGCATTAGATATACCATTTAAATAGTAATAGCTTTAAATATTTTGCGCTCGATTAGAAACAACTATCTTTTGCACAAAACTCTCAAGCTACTCCAAGTGAGTATAAAATAAAAGTGTTGTAAATTCAAGCAATATTGGAATAGTCTATGACATTCAATTCATTCCTTAATTTGCAAAAATGGCTTTCTTCTAAAGGTTTGGTGAAGATATCCGCTAGTTGGTCTTCGGTCCGGATGTGGCTAATGCAAATATCTCCTTTGCTTATATGGTCCCTCAAGAAATGGTGGCGAATATCTATATGTTTGGTTCTTGAGTGTTGGACTGGATTGTTTGAAATTTTAACTACACTATCATTGTCACACAAGAGGGGGACTTTGTCAAAATTAATTCCATAGTCCATCAAGGTTTGCCTCATCCATAGTAACTGAGCACAGCAACTCCCAGCGTAAACATATTCGGCTTCGGCGGTTGAGAGTGATACGGAATTTTGTTTCTTAGAAGACCAGGACACCAAAGACCTTCCAAAGAATTTACAACTTCCTGAGGTGCTTTTTCTATCCACTTTACAACCCGCATAATAGGAATGTGAATATCCAATTAATTCAAATTTTCCACCTTTAAGATACTAAAGCCCTATGTCATAGGAATGTTTTAAATATCTCAAAAAAACATTTACTGCTTTTAAATGACACTTTTGGAGAAGCTTGAAAGCGAGCACACATGCACACACTAAACATGATAACGGGCCTAGATGCAGTAAGATAAAGCAAACTACCAATTATAGATGTATAAAGTTTTGTATCTACTGACTTACCTCCTTCATCAAGGTCTAGATGTTTGTTTGTTGCCATAGTTGTCTTGATGGGTTTTGCATCTTCCATGCCAAACTTCTTGAAAAGATCTTTCACGTATTTTGTTTGGCTTATGAACATCCCATCTTTAAGTTTCTTGATTTGAATCCAAGGAAATAGCTTAACTCTCCTATCATGGACATCTCAAATTACCTTGACATCATTTCACTAAATTCTTTGAAAAACCTTGGTTAGTGGATCCAAATATAATATCATCAACATAAATTTGACATACAAAGAAATCATCACCAATGGTTTTTGTGAAAAGGGTTGTATCTACTTTTCCAATTTTAAATCCTTTCGAAACAAGAAAATCTCGAAGGTGCTCATACCATGCTCGAGGAGCTTGTTTTAAACCATATAGCGCCTTTGAGAGCTTATATACATGATTAGGATATTTTGAATCTTCAAACCCTGGAGGTTGTTCAACATAAACTAGTTCGGATATTGTTCCATTTAGAAAAGAACTTTTAACATCTATTTGAAATAATTTAATGTCAAAGCTAGATGCAAAGGCAAGTAAAATTCTAATTGACTCAAGTCTAGCTACGGGTGCAAATATTTCATCATAATCTAAGCTTTCAACTTAAGTATAGCCTTAAGCAACTAACCTTGCCTTATTTTTTACCACAACTCCATTTTCATCTTGCTTGTTTCGGAAGATCCATTTTGTCCCAATTACGTTGTGCTCCTTAGGTCTTTCCACCAAAATCCAAACATTGTTTTGAGCAAAAATTTTCAATTCTTCATGCATGGCATTTATCCAATCTGGGTCATTTAGAGCTTCTTCTACAATTTCTGGTTCAAGAGAAGACACAAACGAGTAATGTTCACAAAAAGAAGCTACTTTAGATCTAGTTTGAACTACCTTACTCACATCACCCAATATTTAGTCTATTGGATGATCTTTGGCCATTGCATTGTGAATCTTAAAAGTTGTGGATTATTGTTCCTTTCCTTCATCGTCTATGACGTGTATATCGTTTTGTAACACCCCAAGACCCACATTACCCTGGGATGCCACTAAAACCACTCCACAACAAGCCAAGTTACAAGATAAATTAAACTATCAACAATTCCTAAAACAATATAACATAAGCGGAAGCATAATCAACTAAGCGAAATAGGATAGTGATAACAATTCAATAATTAAAATCAACCTCCAACAATTTAACCAAAGAATAGTTCACAAGTTTAACACTATTAAGATAAAGTAAACATTGACGAGATAGCTAGGCGAAAGACTAGAATCGCTTCGTCTTTATTACAGCATAAATCTATGATCTAAGCGCATTATTGTGGTGCTGCACTACCCTTCCCATGCATGCTCATTGATCACCTGTAGGGGGGAAACAAGGGTGAGATAAAAATCTCAGCAAGCAAACTGTTTAACATGCTATACAAACTACAAACAATTATACATCATCCTTTATATTTCCATACAACCACAACCACAAATCATGACCACAATTATTTAAACCACCACAGACTTCCATGAATCATACCTCATAAATTTCATAATTAATTGGCATTTGAATACAGTCATTCCACCCACAAATGAATGCATATGAATACTATCATGCTATGCTCCACAGCACTCTTTCCCAACAAGATAAGAGTGTGCATCGTATTACGGCAATATACGATGTTGTACCGGTACGGTCGTGGCTAAGTGCGGTGACATCCACATATGCAAATGTCATGACATGATATGAATGATATGATAATCATAAACCACATGAATTCCGACCTCAAAGGAGCATCAACATGCTCATCAACATATCCACAACCACATATCCACCATGTATTTATTTTTCATATTCCGCATTTAGCACATTAAACAGATTACCACATGACTACAAGCAATTCATCCAAAGCATGTCAATTGATCAATAATTGCTACCACAGCCTCATTTAGAATCATACAACTATGGCATAACATATCAAATTACGAGAATCATGTAAATTGCAAGTAGTAAGAATAACGAGTTAAACGGTAGCATATCCGCTACGTTTACTTGCCTCTACCGATGAAGCGAAGCAAATCACGTGCGTTCAGGAGCAAAATCACCTGTCCAAAAGTACTTCTCAGCACAATACAACAGCAATGAAGACACGTATTAAGAAGTAAAGACGTCGCTAGAACCCCGAACCCACACATAATCCTCTCCGCTTAACGATTCTTCAATCTACCCACTGCAGTAGCGTTGCTTAATATTTTTGTATCTTTAACAATAATAAGTAATTTACAGAAAATGTTATATTTCTGGATTCCTCACTTAAATACCTTCACTTTTCATGTAGATCACATATTTTTATTTCGATCCCAGCAAGGTGTAACTTAATGCGCAAAGCAGAGGACGTTCTCTGTTCTGGCAATCTGGGCAGCCAGATTCTAACGCGTCCCAACCATAGTGTAAGATTCTAAAAATTATAATTTTTTATACATAAGTTATATTACTGAATTCCCTACATTTTTATCAATTTCGAGCAAAATCATAAAAATCATCTTCTACCCCTAAATCACCCTTGAACAGCAATCTGCCCCAATCTGTACCCCTATCGGACAGCGAAGTTTCCGACCCTGCTACGCCAAAATACCGCGGCCAAAAATTCTAAAAACATTATAGTAGGTGGGTTTCGTCGTCCTCTACAATTTTCCTTTTGGGAAGATCCGCAGGAAAAATCGTTTCGTAGGTCTAAAATGCTCAAACCGACGCGCTGCGCGGATTGATCTACAGGCAGACAGCAGGAAATCCCTAATCGGGTAATCAATCTGCTAATCTCCTTCTAATCCCGTGCCATGAACCCTAATTACTCTAAAAACAGAAGGGTTTGGGATTGGAAAAAATTACCTAGAGGATCCCTTGGGATCACCCCTCTTCTTTCCTCCTCTTCTTCTCCTCCTTCTCTTCTTCTTCCTTCTCTTCCCTTTCTTCTTCTTCCTTCTCTTCCTCCTTTGCTCCAATGGACAGCAGCTGTGGAGGGGTGTTGGAGGCGCAACCTGGGAGGGGGTGCGGCCAGGGGGTGGGAAAAGAGGGGGTGGTGGCCAAGGGGGAGAGGGGAGGCGGCTAGGGTTTTAGGGGGGAGGGGGTGCGGCCACCCCTTGGGCCGGAAGGCCCAAGGTGGTCGGCCCACTCTCCAGGCAGCCCACTTAGAGGTTTTTATTTATTTTATTTATTTATTTTATTCATTTTACACTATTCCACAATTTTATTTTTTCCCTTCCCGCGATTTACCGAAAAACCGGCGACTCCGCGATTAATTTAAAGCTGACGCCGAAACGACGTTCAGGGTATTACACGTTTGTTGTAGAGAAGTAGGTGGTTCAACTTGTCTTGATGAGGTGAGTGATATTGGATCTTTTTTTTGGCTTGATATCACCAATGTGCATATTCTCTATGGCTTTGCATAATCCTTCTTCTCCTACATCATCCAAATTTTTTTACTCTTCTTGAGAGTCATTAGTTTCATCAAATTGAACATCACAAGATTCTTCAACTAAACCTGAATTTTTTATTAAAAACTCTATATGCTTTACTATTTGAAAAATAACCTAATAAAAATCCTTCATCACATCAATTTTGAAATTTTGAGAGCTGACACTCTTTCTTAAGATATAGCATTTGCAACCAAATACTCTAAAGTAGGATATGTTCGGTTTTCTTCTAATGAGAAGCTCATAGGAAGTCTTTTTCAAGAGGCGATGCAAGTAAAGGCGATTTATGGTATTACAAACGATGTTAATAGCTGTAACATCCTGAAAATTTAAACTTGGAACATCCTAAAGTATTTTGTTTGAATTTGGAGTTTAAGAGATTTTTCTGAAGATTTGGTGGAGGTTCCAAAAAGTTAAAAGGATCAAGAACAAACAAATATGTTTAAATAATAGAAAATTTAAAATTTTAAAATGCGGATATGAAAAGATGATCCATAAAGGAAAGGGAGAAATTTGGTTTAAAACCTAACAACCCATTTCTAAAAATAATGGCATGAATACCTATGAAAACAAGCAAATAAATACCCACATATATGGATAGATATATTAAAATCTTGTACCTACAAATTTAATGCCAAAAATATAAATATAAAAGTTAGGTTAGCAAGAAGGGAAATAAATAAAGCCTGAATCACATATATATATATATGTGTGTGTGTGTGTGTGTGTGTGTGTACCCAAATGCATATCCCAAAATAAAAGAAAAAAAGAGAAAAGAAGGAACCAGGCCAGCCATCAACCCGGCCCAGCTCCCCTCTTCCGTTCCTCCCTCACTGTGGCCGTACGGCCCAGCGCGCCCGCCAGCCCATTACTCCACCCCGCGCCCATTTCTCTGCCACGTGGGCCCCTCTGTCTCGTCGCCCCCTCTCACTGGCCAGCGGGCCCGACCCGCGCAGCCTTCTCCCTTTTCCCCCTTTTCCCGCACGCCCGGCTCACCTCCTCCGCTCATTGCCGGTCAAAAAGCCGGGTGACCCGGGGCGCGCGACACGGCCGACGTACGCGCCCCGAATCCTGCTTCCGCACGTCCCGCCGCCCGCTGTCGCCGCTGACACGCCGCCTGCCACCGCCACCCGACCACGCCGCCTGTCCCTGACGTGCGCGCACGTTGCCGCGCGTGGCTAGCCACGCCCACTCCACTATAAAGCCCGGACGATTCTCCATTAGCACCGCCACACCCTCCTCAACCTCTCACCGGAAACAATTGAGACCAAACCCTCCCAATCGCCGGCGAAGTCCATTTCCTTTCCAACTCCGGCGACCCCCAATCTGCCGATTTAAGCCCTTAGATTTCGATTTTTTCTCTCACACCGTCTACGGCATCGAGCGAAGCCAACCGTGCCTTCACCCGAGCCTCCCGAAGACCGTATATCGCCGGTGCCGAGAACCATTTCTGAGTCGCCGCCGTCGCACACCGCCGGCCCTCCCCCGTGCATCCCGGGTCCCGCCGACGCCCTCACCCGACTCACCAGCACACGGGCAACGCATTTTTGCGTTCACCCGAGCCACTCTGGTCACCGCTCGCCGTTGGCACCGCCGACCCGCCACCGCCTCCGAATTCCTCTGGCCGACCCCCTTCCGCAGGTGGTATAAGGGGATATAACCCCCTATATGGGTAAGCAACACCCGATCGGTCTCCTGGCTAGCAGCACTAATTCTCTCTTTTTCGACTAGATTGGGTGGGCCCCACCTGTCAGTGGCTGCTAGCCCGAGCAGCCCACTGACAGCCGGGTCCCACCTGTCAGAGGCCCATTTAATTAGTATTAATAACTAGTAATTAGGAATTAATGATAGTCATAAATACTAATGAGGGATTAATACAGCCATCCTCACTGACAAGTGGGCCATGTCAAATTAATTAAATAACGGCCGGGCCCACCTGTCATAGGTGCAGAGAATAGAAAATAAAATAAATAGAAAATACACAGTGGGACCCACCTGTCAGAATTTTGACAATTTCTGGATTAAATCAAACTGAGAACTTTGAATAAGCATAACTTTTTCATTTTAATTCCAAATTGAGTGAAACAAATTTCTAAATTCATCTAAATTCAAGATTTACCCAATGGAACTGAAACCATGATTTTTAGAGTTCATTTGAATTTCTGGTGACATTTTGTTTGATTTGCTGCTTTTCTTTTTATATGAATTTCACGCACGATAAAATAGCGTACGAGGCTCAAGAGGAAGAGGCCGAGGCAGCGACTTTAGAAGCTCAAGATAACCAAGAACCAGACTACTGTGACCTAGGCGAGTTAACACTTTGACCATGTTGAACCCATGTTTATGCAAAATTTAATTTCTCTTAAATTATTAACATGCATGCTGCTATTTTATGTGGTATATTACATTCACTTTTAAAGATGTTAGTTATACACCTAATATTATGCTTGTTAGTAATACTCCATTGAAATGTTGGACATATGAACCTTGTCGCCATATTACAATTATAATAATGTAGTTTTTGCAAATAAGTCCTTATTATATTGCGTTGCTTAGTATTACTAGTTAGTTGGGGTACCTAAAATGCCCCAAAATCATCACTTGTAATTATGAAATGATCTTGGGCAGTCATGGTGGGAATGACTGGAGTATGTTGGAATGGATATTTTATGCTCCCAAAAACCTCAACTTGCTTTGATATCTGAATGGATGGCTCAAAGGTGTAAGAGTGGTGCAGTGGAAGCACAAAGAGATTAGTGATAGCACCATCTAGATAACCCTAAGGACCGAATCTTGTCATGACTTCCTGTGTAAAACAAGTACAACCAAAAGTGTGTAAAGTACAACTTGGCTTAGTAAATTTACCAGACCCTGAAAGTCATCATCATGGAAGTAGTGCAAGTGGCGACCTGGGTGGCAGGCTTGAATGGGATACCAGCAAGTGGCGGCCTGGGTGGCAAGCTTGAAGGTGAAGTTCTTTTGCGACGCGTTAGCAGTATGGGTAGCCAGCTGCTAGGCATATAGGAGGGGAACATCCCGCACAACGAATGGGTTCCACCGCAAGTGGGAGCAACCCATAGGGTGAGATGATGGGAGGGGCGAGGTACTTTGAACGGTTACTGTGATGGTTTGCTCAACCGCATGACTAAGGAATCGTGTGGGGCAACGAGTGAACTGTCTCTTGTGGGTAAAGTGTGCAAACTCTGCAGAGTCAAAACTATTCGAATAGCCGTGCCCACGGTCAAGGGCAGACATGGGAACTTAACTGGATATAGTTCTATTTCGAAAATCTTTGTGGGTGGTAATGGAAATGTGTAAGGACTGCTGATGGTCCTAGTTTGAATTGTCCTGGGTGTCATCCCAGTGGTAAGTTAAGCGGCTATAACGCTGAATGATGCTATATGGTGCAGATGTCATGTAACGGTGGATGGAATATGTGTCGATTATAAGATAGACTTACTTCACAAATTTAAATCATGAGTTTAAAATTGCTAGGTCTTAGGGATTTTTAAGTAATTGTATTCAAAAGCACTCTATGCAAAATAAAATAAGCCCAAGCCTTCCTTTGATAAGCTGAGCATGTTAAATATTGCATTTTGTGTGTTGGCTCACTAAGCACAGTGGATTTGTGCTCACACTCGCAATACCCAAAACAGAGATGCAGGATCACTATGCCCATGAAGACACTCCTGCAACTGAAGGAAGGAGCAATAAAGGAAACTAGGGCGTAGCCTACGCTTTTCTTAAGCCTAGACAAGTTGACGTAAGGCATTGTGTGCTCATATATTGTCGAGTCTCGGTAATATATAGTGCACACATTACCCATCAGTTGCTTGCCTGTGGTTGTGGTTTCACTTTTGCTTTCGTTTCCGCTGATTTATTGTAATGAAGAACATTTGGCCTAAGCGGCCCCTTTTGTAAACTCTCACCCAATGTGGTGTATTTTAACTCTGTAATATTATCAATGTTCATGCGATGTATGATGTGATTCAGCAATGAACCTGTGTGCACTATCTACTGATCCAGGGAGTAGTGCAGCAAACACAGTAGATTTTGGATTGAAAAATCCGGGTCTGACAATAGCTTCCGCCTAAAATTTATCGGAAGTATTATATTCATCAAGTATTGTCCTAGCCATTTCAATTAATGTTCGATTTTTCCTTTCTACAACTCCATTTTGCTCGGGAGTATAGGTAGTGGAAAACTCATGTTTTATTCCAAGTTCATCACAAAAATCTTCAATTTTAGTGTTTTTGAACTCGAAACCATTATCACTTCTAATTTTCTTTATTTTGAAATCAAATTCATTTTGGACCCTTTTTTAAAACTTTTGAAAATGCCAGAGGCATCGCTTTTGTCATTTAATAAGAATGCCTATGCATATCTTGAGTAATCATCCACAATGACTAGACAATAACTATTGCCTCCGATGCTCTTATAGGTTGTTCGCCCAAACAAATCCATGTGTAAGAGCTCCAATGGCCTAGATGTTGACATGATACTTTTGGAAGGATGAGAGTTTGCAACTTGCTTACCGGCTTGGCAAGCACTACAAAGTCTATTTTTCTCAAACTTCACATCTTTCAAGCCAACAACTAAATCATGTTTAAAAAGCTTTTTGAGTTGAATCATACCCACATGACCTAGCATTCTATGCCATAACCAACCCAAAGACGTTTTTGCCATTAAACAAGTTTTTAAGCAAGACTCACTAGAAGAGAAATCTACTAAATAAATATTTCCAAATCTAAAACCTTTGAAAACAAGTTCATTTTCATTTTCTTTTGAAATTGTTATGTTTTCTTTAAACAAGGTGCAAGTTAAGCCTAAATCATATAATTGAGCAACGGATAGCAAATTAAAATTTAATATTTCTACTAGAAATACATTTGAAATGGAAAGGTCATTGGAGATAGCAATTTTAACAAATCCAAGTACCTTTCCTTTGCTATTGTCCCCAAATGTGATTCTTTCATTGCTCTGGCTTTCAAATGTAGTGAACATCTTTCGGTCTCCGGTCATGTGTTGAGTGCACCCACTATCAAGCACCCAATGCCGTCCACCGGTTTTGTAGTTCACCTACAAAAGAAATCAAGTTCTTTTAAATACCCAAATTTGTTTGGGTCCTCGGAGGTTAGTAACCAAGGCTTTAGGCACCCAAATGGCATTTCTTTTAGCACCTAAAATTGAGGTGCCGACAAATATAGCAATAACTTTACCATTGTTGGATTTTTAAGCACGTAATGTGAATCATATAAGCCAATGAGTTGAATCTTACTTTAGGACAATTTTGTTGTTCATGTCCTACTTCACTTCCCGACATTTTGTACAATACTTACCATTTTCCCTCACAAATCTTGTGGACTTGTTTGTCGGTTTCTTACCTCTTTTGGGTATGTACCCAAGACCTTCTTTGTTGAATGAGCACCTTTGATCACTCAACAACATATCAATGGTAGCCTTCCCCTTGAAAGCTCTTTCCAAACTTTTGTTCAATTTTACTACTTATTCTTTTAGATTTTTATTTTCATTAACAAGTTTATCATCATGAGTCATGGCTAATGCACTTTTTGAATCTATATTTGAAGAGCATGGCATAGCAAGTAAATCATCGCAAGATGTAGATATGCTAGATTTTGAAATTTCTATACTAGGCATTTCATTTAGAATATCACAAGTGATGCCAATGCTAGTACAAGATTTATTTAGATTTTCTTGGATAAGCAAGTCATGAGCTTCCTTTAGCTCCTCATAAGAAGGCCAGCAAAAGCTCCAACATTCTCGCCATGAGAGAAGTAATCCCACGAATCTGCGGAGAATGATCCGGCCATCTACAAAGTTGAAATAGTAGAAAAGATTAGTAAGGAAAATTATCAAATGAATATAAGAACAAGAACGAGATACTAAGTAAGAAAAGAGTAGAAGCAAGGAAACTTAGATTTTTTTAAAAAAATATTCACTTTTTAATAAATATGAATCCTTAAAGTTTTGCCTTTCAAATCTAGGTCACGTCCTACAGTCAAATTAGCTCTGATACCATCTCTGTCAAGACCCCGGATTTCCGAATCCGGACCCTCTGTGTATTACAACACTAGTTCTAGATCAAAGCTAGTGCACACAGTCAAACAGTGATGATTACATAACCAACAACGCTTTATTACAATAGTAAAGAGTACAGACCAAAAGGCCTTTTTTATTACAACTGATGTTTCAAGACCTCACAAACTCACAAAACACAGCGGAAGCAAAAGTAAATCCGGTGAAGACCCATCAATACGCCACAGGCAATTGACTGGGGAAGCGCAGCCTAGTACTCCGGGAAGCCTTCATCGAATCCACACGCGAAGTAGTCGTAATCTCCATCTTGAGCTTCATATTCCTCTGAGTTTGATTTTTATTGCAGCATGTGAGTACATAAAGTATTCCGCAAGTCTTAGAAAAAATGCAGTAGATGCAAGGCTTAACAAGGAGGGGTTTTATGGTTCTTTTGCACAAAGCAATATTTTATTTCAAATACCATTAAATATTTTTGAAAGCATTAATTTAACAAAGTAATTGTTTTAACTGAAACTATTAAACATTTTATAGTGAAGGTTCTATCCATCAACACTAGTTAACCAGCTCTAAATGCCAAGATTCAAGACAACGGGTTCCATCCACCCACACTGGCTCCAACCGCCAAGATACCCTTCTAAGAGTTCCCTCCACTCTCGAGATACCAAAATCAAAGATCTACCATGTGAATGCATTCCTTGTCCACCCTTAACCGTGGGCACGGCTATTTGAATAGTTTAACACTCTGCAGAGGATGTACAACTTTACCCCCAAGAGATAAATTATCCTAATAGTCAACATGTTGGACTTGGCATGAGACCCAGATAAAATATCACAGAGTTTTTACCTCACTCTAGACTAGCTAGACACCACTCACTGAGATTTCACCGCTGAAGGGTTAAATCCACCCAGTCAGAAGCCCCCTCTTGCGCCATATGAGTACAGTAAAACCCTGTCCCTCATTACTGAGACAAAAGAAGTCCTAAGGTTACAAAGGTACATGGCATTCAACTTCAATTGAGGGCATAACAATAATTGGATTAACTAATACCTTAATACAGAAACTAGTGTTCTATGTAAATAGCAATGCAAATATATTTAAATTAATAAAAAGCATTTCTCAAACATAGGCACAAAATGTTCAAAGGAGACTTGCCTTCTTGCACGCTGTCTGGACTTTCTTGCTGCGGGTCGAGAAAGTCTTCGGCAACGACGAGTTCTACGCACGACAAGACAGAACAAACAAAATAAATAAATATAAATAAATTCAAATAAAATTCAAAAATTCAAAAAGAGTGTATATTTGGGTAGTTTAGGATTTTAAAAGAATTTAGAAATTTGAACGGGTCAAAACGGAGTTAAAATGAGATAGTTAGGGCTTCCGAAAGTTTAATTAAAAGAAAAAGGAAAAAGATAGATTTTCCGATTTATTTTTGTACTGAAAAAGGTTATTTATGACGTCATCAAGAATTTAATTTCGGCTAAAATATTTTTATGGAAAAGGATTTTTATGACGCAAGGCTGACGTCAGTAATAATTTGAAATTCGAAATTTCGGACATGCGGGCCCGGTCTACCGTGGACCGAGTCCACGCACCGGGGTGGAGGCCGACGTGGCACTCTGGCTGACGCGGCTTCCACGTGATGCCCACACGTAGGCCACGCGGGCACGGGTCGGCTGACGTGGCCGGGCGGACGGGCGGCGCACGGGGGCGGCACGCTCGCCGGAGCGCGAGCGCTCGGCGGCGACCAGCGTGGAGCGGCGGGGTAGAGGAGGTGGCGGGGAACTCGGGCTTACCGGCGCCAGGCTTGGGGTGGCCGGAGTAGAGCGGCGGCGGAGGAGAGAGAGGGCGGTGGTGGTGAGCTCGGTGCGGCGGTGAGGGAGAGGGCGGACGGCTCGGCCGAGGAGCGACAGGCGATCGCCGGCGCACGGGGAAGGAGGAGATGGGGGCGGCAAGGCGAGGGGCACTCCAGACCGGCGGCGATTTCTCACCGGAGCTTGGCGCGGCGGCGAGGAGAGAGAGGGCTCAGCGGCGGCGCTAGGCACGGCGGCTTTGGCGTTCGGCCGAAAGGGGAAAGGGGGCGGCGGGGAGAGGAGAGGCTTTTATAGGCGAAGGGCGGGGGTAACGGCCGGCGGTTTGGGCTCGCCGAAGTAAATGCAGCCGACGGTTTAGAGGGGATTAAAAGAAGGGAAACGGCCGGCGATGAGTGGGGAGTGATGAGGGCATTCGAACGTGCACTCACTCGGGAGTTAAGGGGGAGAGAAACGGCCGATTAATGAGCTCGGGCGGCCGGCTATGGTGGAGAAGAGAGAGGGCTTGAGGAAGAAGAAAGGGAGGAAGAAGAAGGTTATAACAAGTGGGGCCCACCCGTCGGTGAGAGAAGAGAGGAGATGAAGGGGTATGCGACCGGATGGGTGACACATGGCGCAATCTCGGGCACTGGGTTTAAGTGAGTGTGGACGGCTTGGATTTAATCAAGAGGAGGTGGATTAAATCTGAGAGCGCCACGTGGCAACCTGGATTAAATTGATTTTAATTTTCAGATTAGTTTTTCAGAAAATACCAGACACATTATAATTGATTAGAAAATAGTAAATAGTGTCTAAAAATTCCAGAAAATTCATAGAATATTCCTGGAGCTATTTTACGCTTGATAAAAATATTTTTATATTCAAATTTGCCTTTAATAATTTTATAAAATACCTTTTTAACTTTTAAAATTGATTTTTAATTCCAGAAAATTCTCAAAAATTAAATAAAATTCAGGGAAGGTTGGGAAAAATAAATTAACTCTTTTTGGCTTTAATAAAATATTTAAAATACATTTTATTGCTTTAGATTTTTTAAATAAAATTCAGATAAATCCAAATAAAGTTCAAATACTTTAAAATAATTAATTTGAAATTAAATTTTTCAGAAAACAAATTTTTGGGATGTTACAAAAATCCCATTCTCCAATGTGGGCTTTATTTTTATCCTTTTGAAGCCGCTTGAAAAGCATCTTCTTTCTATTGTAGCTCTTCTTTTTTGATGACTTTTCTTTGTCATCCTTCTTGGTAGGGTATTGAGAGGCAATATGCCCTTTCTCATCACATTCATAGCAACAGATGTTGCTATAATGCTTGTTGGTGTAGGAGTGCCCTTTCTTTGCTTTTTTATGATTTGCACTTTGGTTTGAGCACCTCTTCATGAACTTGTTCATTCTTCTTACTAGAAGAGCCAACTCCTCCTCGGAGTCCTCCTCATCATCTTCGAACTCCTCGCTTACCACGGCTTTGGCCTTGAAGGCGGTGATCTTCTTACCCTTTGAGGAGGATTGCTCCAAGAGCTCCTCCTTGTCTTTCTTGTACAACTCGTTCATGATGTGGTTGCCTAAGAGTTGCGTCGATGTCATTCTTGTCAACTTGGGTGAGTTGAGGAAGAGAGTCACCAACAATTCATACTTTTCCAGCAACACCTTAAGTATTTTCCTTACAACATCAACACCGGAAAGGTTAGTACCGAGACCCTTGAGTTCATTTACGATGTTGTTGAGTTGTGAGTACATTTCGTTGATGTCCTCATGAGGCAACATTGTAAATGTCTTATATTTAATTCGAAGCCTATGAAATTTAGCTTATTTAATCATGGACGTCCCTTCATGAATTTCAGAAAGAGTTGTCCAAATAGCATGAGCAGTTTCCAAATTGCTCACCCTATTGAACTCGTCCGCGTTTAAAGCTCCAAATAATGCGTTCATGGTTTGGGCATCTAAATGAGCGTTACGCCCGTCTTGTTCCGTAAGGTGCAATGGATCAAGAGGCATGACATAGCCCTCATTTACGATTTTCCAAATATTCGTACTCATGGTCTTAAGATATAAAGACATTCTAATTTTCCAATTAGCATAGTTTGATCCATCAAAAAAAGGTACCTTTCCTATAGCAAACCCCTCGCTAGCCATCCTTTCTCTCTAGATGGTTAAGTCTAATAATGAGAGACCAATCTCTGATACCACTTATAGGATCAAGGATAACCGACTAGAGGGGGGTGAATAGGAGGTTTTTAAAATTTTCTTTTCTTTTAATTAATTATTTACAAATTTAATATAACAAGAGTGTAAAGCACTTAATTCCTACACAATTCTAGTCAAGTTGAGAATCAACAATAGCTCTAACTCAAATAAATGAACACAATGAGATTAATAAGTAAGAGCTAAAAGAAATCAAGAAAGAAAAAGTACACTCGATGTTTTTACCGTGGTGTTCAGAAACTTGCCAGTTTCCTCTAGTCCACGTTGAGGTTAGCCCAAACGAATTGGACTGGCTCCACAAATTAAGCTGAAGCACCTCTAATTCACTAGGGATAGCTCTTCCCCGCTCCGGGTAGGTGAGCTCCAACCTTCACATGCACACCGGGCCTTCTCACAAGCTTCTTTGAGAAGATCACCGGTTAACCTCCACAGGCTCGTCCAAGTGCTGGCAAACACCAAAAGTAACAAATCAGCATCTTCACTTGATTGCAATCTAGTGCCAAAGGATCAAACTATTGAATGTAATGCACTTTTTGACTCAACCACCTCAATTGAATGCACAAGGAGAAAATGAGGTGTGGAGTGAATGCTGAATGCTCAAAGATGTTCAGTGGGGTCTCTTACATCTGTCCTTTAGCAGTGGTATGAGTATTTATACACATATCAACCAAAACTAGTCGTTTCAAAGAAATTCCAGAAAAATTCAGGCCGAGTGGAAGTACCGCGGCCAAAGGCCGGTACGTTCGCTCTGGCTCTGGTGCGACAGAACGGCTATGTTAGAACCTCTAAACTAGCCATTTGAAAGTCGGCGCAGAACTACCGTCGTTATAAATTCGGTACTTCTGCTTTGCGGTAGTTCCGGGAAGTCGGCGTGATAGTACCGCTTGGGCCGGAACCAAAATTGACTCTCTCTGGAAAAAAGGTTCCGCCCTTGTCTTCGGAGCTTCCGTGCTCCGGAAGTACCATTGAAAGGAGTGGAACTACCGCTTCTCTAGTAGTTCTGATATTGTAAAACCGGTACTTTCGAATTTCTACAATTTCAGAGTCGCCCAGAGGGTGCTCTCTGGAAAGAAGGTTCCGCTCGGTCTAACAGAATTTTCGAGCTCCAAAAGTACCGTTCATGGATGTGAAACTACCGTGCCACGGTGGTTCCACCGTTAAAACTGCGGTACTTCCGTTTTTCCAGACAGAGCACTGTTTTGGCCATAAAATTAATTTTTCAATGAATGCTTGATCCTAAGTTGATCCAAATAGCACAAAGTAATTGCTATCAAGCTACTTGCCATGGTCTCTCTTTATGGTAGACCTCTGACCTATAATCCGGTCTTCCATCCTTTCTCCTAAAACTGGTAAAAGAAAAGGAGGGTTCTATTCTAAATATATCTTTGCCTTGAGCCACTTTGATCGTCATTTTGATCTTTAGCATACGTCTTGTCATCACCTTAGGGACTTAGCCTTTCAAACACTCAATAAACATGTTAGTCCCATATTCAGATAAGTTCATTTATTACCAAAACCATTTTTAGGGGCCTAGATGCTTTCAGCGACCTGACCAGCTGGTGCAGTTCATGCTAACTCGGTTGGATTGTAACTTTATGAATTACATATGATAACTTTTTATGCATGAAATAATAACTTTGCAAATATAAGTAATTTTATGAATTATAGATGATAACTTTATATTTAGGAGATAGTAAATTTTCATAACTAACAACATGCGTGCATGTAGCAAGAGAGAGAAGAGAATAAGTGTAATTGACTTGTAATTTTTTATCTTATTTACAAGCTAAAAAATAACATAACTCTTTCACCAAAAGTCTGATCTGCAATCTGTTTGCACCTTTGTGTTCGAAATTACGAGCTTACTAAAAAAGATCCATGTTGAATATATTTCGATGTATGGTGGTATATACAGTTTTTTGAACATACTCCTTTTTATGTACGGATATGAAGGTATTAGCATATGCTAAAAACCATATGCTCCCTTGCAATTTTTTCATATGGCTGGCATTAGAGTATCTTAGAATTAGTATTATAGGTATACCTAAGGTGATAAAGGAGTATGTTATGTCCATTTAGGTGGTATATGATAAGTGTAAGTAACTATATCCGAAAGTAGAATGTATTTTTCCTATATATAGAATATATCTAGTATCAATGGTTAATTCAGTGCTCAAGTGTGAAAGGCAACGTCGGCCGTCCAATCTATCTTGAGTGGCTAAGATGCAGGCAGGTGGAACACCACTTCCCAGTTTCAAAAAAAAACACCACTTCCCACTAACGTCGTTTTACCAAAAAGCCCCCGCGTCAAAATTTTATCACAAAAATGTCCCTATCACTGCCCCTCGTCTTCCCTCTATCTGTCTGGCTTCCTCCCTCGCCATCTCCACCTCCACAGCCAGCCAGCCAGTCAACCCCCCCAGGCGCCGGCGCGCGCAGGCTGCTGCCTCCTCACCTCTGGGCCCCAGCAGCTCCACCCATCCTCCTCTTTCCCTATCAGTCCTCCCCTCCTGTCGGTACCAGATCAGGCATTCCCACGGCAGAGAGGATCGTGGGGAGCACAGGTCGCAATCTTGCCGGCCACAATCAAGGGACTGCAGTGACCCGAAGTTGGTGAAGATGGCCCCTGTTCTTTGAGGTGTTCGTGCAGTGCCTCCCTCATATGGCTAGTACTACTTTTATCCATGCCAATCGTGACAGATACTATTTGTGTTCAGTTAAAGTGGCCGCAATAGGGATGTTCGATTTTAGAGCAATCTGTGTTGCATGTGATTTGTTTATGTTTACATGGATGTTTTGTGTCCAACCCAGGTCCCCATGATGATGAATTCACAGTTGAGCTGCATCGTGGGTTTCTGTGGTATTGGTACAAACAGGACATATTTGGAGGAAAAGGTGAACTGGTTTGATTACTGCAAGACAGATACATGGTCCTTATTGTGGGTCGACAATTTCCTTGATCAGCTGGTTAATTCCCGAGAACAATTTGGGTGATGGATTAAGGAGGCTGAAGTGTGATGCAGACACTAACAGCATGGTGGCATTAGTGCCAAGGTTCAGGACAATGGTTTTGTTTGTGGATCATCAGGACATCATAGAAAGCCATTAACTGGGATGATGTGGCAGCCCTCCTTTGCCCCCCTGTGTTGAACCCAAAGAAGACTGTGTCTGTGTTGAGCATGTTCAGAGCTGATGATGACACTACAAAACTTTGCAAGGGTAGTCCAAATGGACTCCACATAACACCTTCTATGCACAAGTTAGGTCAAGCCCGAAGAATGGCAATGCAAGCCATATATGGAGACGAAATAGCTCAGTATCATCTATTGTGGGACAAGAACAGAGAACCTCTAATCCAGGCAGCCTATTCTTCTTGGGCCTACAGAATGGATGCTTCCATACATGCTGTGTCACTGGATGCTTGTAAGAGAGGATTTTTAACTGGTAACTAGTTTGTGTAAATGTGAAATGTGTAAATGTCGTTTGTGAATTGAAATGAGATACGTGTAAATGTGGTTTGTGAATTGAATTTAGATCCTTTCATATCTGCTGTAGCTGAAAATCAAGCATAGTACTAAGGGAATTCAAGGCCCTATTGTGTAGAAGTGCTCTTGCTTAACCAAATTTGGAGCTTTCTCCAAGCTTAGGGTAAAAGACACTACTTGGACAAGTGATTTAGCCGGCTGCTCAATGCTTTTCATAGGAAAGGTGCCAAATGGGGCAGCAGAACATGGAAAAGGGACTAAAGGTCATGCAAAATTCCATACAAGATCATGTGAATGTTCCAAGAGAACATGGTTTTTGCAAAACAAACCTGCTTGTCAGAGAATAAGATCATACAATTTTACAGTGGTTGGCACCTGGATCCCATGGGCACAGCATTACAACACTACCCGACATGATTCAAGTAGCAGCTTGCGAACTTGAAGTAACTGCACAAGCAGCTTTAATTGAACACAAACCAAACCCTAAATCTTCAATCAAACACTGGATTCCAACAAAAATCCATTTTTTGTTCGCAAATAAGAGCCATCTACATCGCAATTGGCATGGATACAAGCGGTACTAGCCATATGAGGGAGGCACTGCACGAACACGTCGAAGAACAGGGACCATCTTCACCAACTACTGACTTTCCCCCTCCCTTTTTCGTAACAACAAAAAGAAGAAGTAGGACCAAACCGAGAGTGAGCAGCATAGACAAGGATGGATTTGTGAATGAGAAATAATAGTTGCCTATATTCAGAGGAATTATTGGGTGAATGGAAAATTGATCCAGTGGGCTCCCCAATAAATTCTGCATAGCATACTGATAAGCCTCACTTGCAGTCCCGTTGCGCTGCAAATCCCCCAACTGTCCCATCGGGTCGCTGCAGTCCCCCCGATTGCGGCCGGCAAGATTGCGACCTATGCTCCCAACGATCCTCTCCACCATGGGAATGCCGGATCTGGAACCGACGGCAGGGGAGGACTCGGTAGGGAAAGAGGATGGGTGGAGCTGCTGTGGGCCTAGAGTTGAGGGAGGCAGTGGCATTGCTGAGGGCAAGGTGGAGATGGCGATGGGGAGGAAGCCAGAGAGAGAGAGAAGGGAGACGATGGGTAGTGATAAGGACATTTTTACGATAAAATTACATTGTATAGGGGGTTTTCTTCAAAACGGCATAAGCGGGAAGTGATGTTCCACCGGCTTGCATTCTAGCCACTCGAGGTCGATCACACAACCAACATTGCCTTTCACGCTTTAGCATTGAATTAATCATTCACAGTAGATATACTCTATACACCCACACTAGCTAAGTGCGCGTGCGTTGCAACGGAACATCTTATACATATATTTCTCAAACGATAATATATATATCAGATAACTCAAGATATAAATGTGACACTAAGTATCTCACAATATAACAGTAAGATATTGCTCAACAAACATTGAAAACCATAGACACGTGGTGTGATTTTTATCAACAATTTTTTGTTCAGTTGTTAGATATCTCTATTCAGCTGTAACCTCAATGGTTACATAATCAACTCAGATTCCCTATTGGGTGAATCCCTTGAGTTGTGTAATAGAAGCTTATGCAATAGAAAATTACATAGTTAGCTTCAAGATTACATACCGACATAGATTTTATATCTCACCACTTGGAGCCTATTTGCAGTAGAGCAATAAAAGATAAGAAACCAAATAATTCAGAGCAATATTCAAATGGTAGCATGACATATAATTTAAAATAAATTAATCCACAACTCCAGCTTGGTTCGCAAAACTGGAAAAATAGAATTATAGGACATGAAGTGATAAGGAAGAAACAAGAAAGGCCATTGATGCTTACATGAGTCATACGATAGAATATGCTTTATTTGAAATCATAGTAGCAAAAAAAATGCAGGATGAGAAAGTAACAATGACATAATAACATAATAGATCATTCGCCACACTATCCTACAGCTCTAGATTACAGATAGTGACCTAAATTCATTTTTAAGGTCTACAAACATAGCAACTTTCACCGAATGTTTCTATGTTAGTTAGCTTTTAGTTCACATTTCTCATTGCACTCTTGGTAAGAACGGCAATCACATCCACCATTTAAAGTGAAGGTTGAGTTCATCTTCCTTGGTAGATACTAGGCTCATTTGTCCCTGACAATCAATGAAGATATCTTATCATGAAGCAAACTTCTTGACGGCCTTAGCAATTTCTTCCTCTATCCCTCTTACCATGCAGAAACACCTCCTGCACATTTCGGATGTTTCAGCAAAGCAAACACAGTTCACAGAAGATGCATTGTTCCTAAAAAAGCACAAGCGGTAACTTATACAGGACGGCAACTGAGTGGGCAAATTGAAGCCAATGTCAATGTGATGTTTTTCTTTAAGTATGACATGCCGATAAAACTACCTAATCGTCGTCGTCACCCAACCTCTTCCTCTTCGATGAGGATTGCGCCTTCACTAAATCCTCACCCTCATCAGCATCTTCATCCTCTTCAATCTCCTCAGCCTCAGCACCATCACCATTTTCATCTGGCTCAAAGTCACTGGAATGCTCTTCGTCTTCAGCACGGCCAAGCGCCTGGACCAAATACTCAGTTCCCAGCTCCTCCGACCAAATTTCAATGAACGGTGTAAGTGTCATGACTAATCTGAAATGATAAATAACACATCTTAAGATGCATATTGAAACAAGCAGCTTCATCTTCTCTAAAACCAAACTTGACAAAAACTGAGCTTAAAAGCATTTCTGGGATCAGACTGACGTGCAATTTTTCATCATTCTGGAAAAAAATCCATATAGGACATCTGAGATGAATTGTTCATCATTTCCCAAGAAGGTAAACCAATTTTGAAATGTTTAAAAAAGGCTGTCAAGGCAAGATAAGCAAACAGGGCCTATGTGCAGTTTCTCTGTACAAAAAACTGACAAGAAACCTTGAAACAGATTTGACAAGAGTAAACTGTGCAAACAGCTTGTATGTTATGGATTCAGTGCACATGGAGAGCTAAGTTTATGTTCTATATTTTTTATGGGATAAGTCTGGCCTGCGATACTTTCAGGAGTAGGGAAGAGAAACTTCCTTAGAAACAGCCTCCGAGCAAATCTTCATTTCCCAAAAAATAAATAAAAACACTCCTACATGTTTCGACAAAAGATGGGTAGTTTTCCTTTCCAAAAGAACTGCATATCACATATCAGACCAGTTGTCTTACTCTTAATCTCAAATCTACATTGTTTGGGATCAGACTGACGTGCAAGGTTTAATCACAGGTAGATGAGATCTACCCTTAGAAACAACCTCTGGAATAAGTTCTTCATTATTTGCCCCAATTAGAGCTAGCCTTGGAATATTTCGGATAAGATGCTCTCATTCTTTGGGAACATATTCTAAAGCATCAGATAGGCACCATCTTTTCACTTTGACCAGGAGTTCGGGAGTTAGGTTACTTGGAACCCCCCCCCCCCCCCCCCCCACACACACACACACACCAAAAAAATGATCATAGACGCAAATGGATGACAAGTGCTTTGGATCAGAACGGCAAATCAGTTCTTTTGCAACACAGGGAAAGCTCTTGCTCATCCTCAGAAACGGCCTCTGATACAGATCATCATCTCCAAAACCACATGAACACAGCCAAAAGAAAATCCTACAGCTAATTTACAATTCTACGGATCTACACCAATTTCTTTACAGATCTAAGGGATTCTTGGATCAGAGCAAAACAATTAGATATCCTGCAGAACAGATCCCCTCAAGAATAGCCCATGGAAGAAGTATGGAGCATAATTTCCAAAAGGCATGTTGAAAGCCTGAAGCAATCACATACAAAAAGAACTTCCCCATATTCAACAGGACACGGCGTCGCCTAGGCGTCCTGGCGGCCGGAGGAGGACGCCGTGGCTGCTCGCCTCGCCTGATCCCGCCGTTGACGCCGGCTAGGGTTAGGAGTCGGACGCGGGGAGCTGGAGGCGGCGGGGAGAGGAGGCGGACGCGGGAGGCGGCGGAGGGGAGAGGAGGCGGCAGCGGGGAGAGGAGGCGGACCCGGGAGGCGGCGGCGGGGAGAGGAGGCGGACGCGGGAGGCGGCGGCGGGGAGAGGAGGCGGACACGGGAGGCGGCGGCGGGGAGACGGGAGAGGCGGAGAGGTCGGGCGGCGGCGGGGAGACGGGAGGCGCGGAGAGGTCAGGAGAGGCAGAGAGACGGGAGCGGAGAGGTCGAGACGGGACTCTCGGGAGGACGTTTTTATATACAGAGACGGAGGGTATGTGAGGACTGAGGAGTATGTGAATGTGTTACGGGGAGATCATGGCGCTCGCATGGCGTCGCCTAGGCGTCGCCGCGGCGTCGCCTAGGCGTCCAGGCGCACCTCACTCGCCGTGGTCGCCGATTCCGCCGTGACAACCATGCAACAGGTATACTCTCGAGAGAGATTAAAAATGATTTGGGGGGCCTGTGATGCAAATCATGGTTTCTTGCAGATAATGAACAGGGCAAAGAGATCCCCAGCTTTCTCAATGAAAAAATCTTCTTAAAAATAAAGAAATAATTCCATCAGAGCACAGCTTTCTCAATGAAACAAGAAAAAATCTTCTTAAAAATAAAAAATTAATTCCATCAGAGAATATACCATGCCCTCGACTACTCTAGGCAAAGAGATGGGCCTCTGATGGGCTACACCACCACAACCACACAACATAAGCCTTGTAAAGCTAGCATCTTTTTATGGAAATGATCAAACCAGTGCAAGGACCGAGAAAAACGGTATTGCTGAACACAAACAACCCAAAAATCTAAATGAACAACAGAGAAGCAGAAGTTTTGTGCAGATTGGGCTAAAAAAATATTTTAAAATTTTCCTAAATTCCAGATCTAGTTGCCTAACGCGGATAGGACCTCCCAACAACCTCAGTTCTGCCACTTCCTACTTTCAGAACGTTCTGCCCACCTTTTTTTTCTGATCTACGAACATGATAATTCTTCCATATGACAAACAAACACCACAAAGGAGTGTTTTTTTTTCCGAACCTTTTGTACCCTTTTGACAAGAAAAGGGCCCAAGAAATCACTCAAGCTGAGCAGATGCATCTTATTTGACAAGAAAACGCTGAAATTTTGGATCTGTTTTTCGTGAGAAACGAGCAAGGCAGATCTGAGAGCTTTTCTGACATAAAGGAAGACAACTAATGGAGAAAACAATATATCGAAGTAGTAGAGCACACAGATCTATCAACACATTGTAAAAGGACATGAGTTGAGGATATTAACAGGAATCAAAGATATTAGACATGACAAATTTGAAGAATTAACGAGAGAAAATTATATATTAGAGATAACAAATTTGAAGAATTAACGAGAGAAAATTATACCTCCGGCCACTGCATCCGGTAGCAAGTGTTGAACTCGATCACAGGGCGGCCGCTGAAATCCCCGCGGAACCTGGGTTGAAGTGCAGTATCCTCGACGGCTCCTCCCCCTGCACCGCCTTGGTCCCCAGCAGCTCAACCATGAACCACGACACCGTCACCGGCGCCTCACTCTCCCTCCTCACCGCGATCCTTGGGTCGTGCTCCGGCAGCACGGTCCGCGGGCGGGCCACCACCGTGACGTGCGATCCCACCCCATTCCGCACGGCAGCTCCACTGTCACTCCCTCGCCATTACTGCTGCTCGCGAGCTAGTCTCTGGGCCCCGAGGTCGTCGCGCGGCAGGACGCCAAGGCGGACGGAGATGGGGAAGGGGAGGAGGAGGGGGAAGCGGGAGCGGAGAGGATGTGAGACAAGAGGGGGGCCGCGGCGGCGAAGGCGGAGGCGTCGATGGAGGAAGAAGAGTTGGGGCGGCGGAAGCGGATGGGCGAGAAGGCGAGAGGGGAGCGGCGGGGAGGGGAGGGCAGGAGGAGGCGGCGGCGGCGGCGTGCTTGGGCATCGATGGGAAGTAGACGTGGCATGGTTTGATCGTGATGGGAGGGAGCGAACGGACTCTTGACGCAAAACTAAGCTGAGGAAATGCAGACACACAAAAACCACCATCAGGATTGGTGGTGAATTTTTATTTTATATATTGTTCATATATTTATATATATATATATGGGAAAATTTGTTCAGTAGCACTGAAAGCTCAGCTCTTTCGAAAAATACCACCAAAAAACAGGGTTCCGGAAATTACCACCGAAAATTTCATTTTTCTTCGGAATCTAGCATTTTGGACAAAATACCCTCTCCCTCCCCTTCTCTCCTCCCCGCCTCCTCCTCCCAGCACAACTCCCCTTCTCTCCTCCCCGCCTCCTCCGCCGCTGGCCTCCCCGCCTCCTCCTCCGGCCGCCGCCGGCCTCCCCGCCTCCTCCTCCGCCTGCCGCGGGCCTCCCCGCCTCCTCCGCCCGCTGCCGGCCTCCTCCTCCGCCCGCCGCCGGCCTCCCCCTCCGCCCGCCGCTCGCCTCCCCGCCTCCTCCTCCGACCGCTGCCGCTCGCCTCCTCCTCCGCCCGCCGCCAGCCTCCCCCTCCGCCCGCCGCTCGCCTCCTCCTCCGCCCGCCGCTCGCCTCCCCGCCTCCTCCTCCGCCCGCCGCTCGCCTGAGGAAGAGGTGGCGGGGAGGCGAGCGGCGGGCGGAGGAGGAGGCGAGTGGCAGGCGGAAGAGGAGGCGGGGAGGCCGGCAGCGGGCGGAGGAGGAGGCGGGGAGGCCCGCGGCGGGCGGAGGAGGAGGCGGGGAGGCCGGCGGCGGTCGGAGGAGGAGGCGGGGAGGCCGGCGGCGACCGGAGGAGGAGGCGGGGAGGCCGGCGGCGGCCGGAGGAGGAGGCGGGGAGGCCGGCGGCGGGCGGAGGAGGAGGCGGGGAGGAGAGAAGGGGAGTTGTGCTGGGAGGAGGAGGCGGGGAGGAGAGAAGGGGAGGGAGAGGGTATTTTTGTCCAAAATGCTAGATTCCGAAGAAAAAATGAAATTTTCGGTGGTAATTTCCAGAACCCCGTTTTTTTGGTGGTATTTTCCGAAAGAGCTGAGCTTTCAGTGCTACTGAACAAATTTTCCCTATATATATATATGTGTGTGTGTGTGTGTGTGTGTGTGTGTGAGCATATCTAGTATTAATGGTTATTTCAGTGCTAAGATGCTAAAAGCGATGTGGACCGTTCGATCTAGATTGTGTGGCTTAGATGGAGATAGGTGGAAACCCCATCCCGCTTAAACACTTTTATAGAAAACCCCCTACAATTTTAATAAAAACCTATCAAGTCCACCATTGTTGTTGTATATTGTAGCGTTTTCACTTAAGTGCAAAGCGCAAGGGGTTTTCTGCAAAAGTGTTTAAGTGGGATGGAGTTCCCACCCACCTCCATCTGAGCCGCGCAATCTAGATCGGACGGTCCACGTCGCCATTAGCACCTTAGCATTGAAAAGTCATTAGCACTAGATATACCCCTAAATTAAACCCGGTGGGTTTCTTAGCTCCTGAGTGATTTGGACCTGGCTTAGGATTGGGGTTAGCGTGGCAAGTGTCCCATGATATGCGATTAGTAGGGGAAATGATGTCTCTTCCATCGGGGGTGATTCCCTTGGTCGTACGATTACCGGTGCGCCGACGCCGATCGCTCCCCACCGGCGGTCATTCTTGGACCAATTGTTACTACTTGGCATGTTCGCTTTCTGTACTAGGCCGCGTTGCTGTAGTAAGCTTCCTGTCTACCTTGGGTGTTGCCGTGTGCTTGCGCACCGGTGGTGTTGCATAGGCTAGTGATGCTACGCTCGCTTAGAGCTGGCCCCTCCCATCTCTTTGTTGCGTACGATGAGCGCCAACTTGGTAGGGTTCTTCACCGACATTCTTTGCTTTTCACCCACATGGAGCGGATATAGCAACGTTGCCTATTTGTTTCCCTGTGCGAGAGGGTTTACCCCAGCCAAAGCGGACACGCCGAGGTCGCCCATGCATCCCCGTTTCTCCAGTCGTCCTCTATCCTTTTTGTAAGAGAGGAGAATACTCAAGTTGTTCTATTGACAGTGTGCTGGTACATATACAAGCGCCTGTAACTGAAGACCTGAAAGTTAGGATCAGCTGAAGACCAAGATCCTATACAACAGACTAACGGATTCAGCTGATCTCTATCTACTGATCATGCAGAGGAAGACTTGGTCGCTAACACCCCCCCTCAGTTGAAGCAGCAGGTGACCGGATGCACAAACTGTCCCTGAAATCGTTGAACAAAGGCGTCGGTAGCCCCTTCGTCATTATGTCGGCAAACTGCTGACGAGTAGGGATCTGCAGAACCTTGAACTGACCGAGAGCCACCTTCTCCCTCACGAAGTATATATCGAGCTCGACATGTTTTGTTCGTCGATGATGCACCGGGTTTTCAGAAAGATATACTGCCGAGACGTTGTCGCAGTAGATCACTGTGGCTTTGTCGACGAGGACATGAAGTTCCCGAAGTAGGTTCCGTAGCCAGCAGCACTCCGCGGCGGCGTTCGCCACGGCCCTGTACTCAGCCTCGGCGCTAGACCTGGAGACCGTGGATTGGCGCTTCGAGGACCAGGACACCAGCGAGTCGCCGAGGAAGACGCAGTACCCCGATGTCGAACGTCGAGTGTCCGGGCAACCAGCCCAGTCAGCGTCGGAGTACGCCTGGAGTGTAGTCGAAGGAGTCGCCGAGATTCGCACGCCGTGGTTGATGGAGCCGCGGAGATATCTGAGGATGCGCTTGACGAGGCTCCAGTGCACATCATGTGGAGCATGCATGTGGAGGCATGCTTGGTTCACAGCATAGGCGATGTCCGGACGCGTGAGCGTGAGGTATTGGAGGGCGCCGGTGAGGCTGCGGTAGAACGTGCCGTCCGTCGCGGGCTGGCCGTCGTTGGCAGACAGCTTTGGCTTGGCCTCCACTGGAGTCGATGCCGGCTTGCAGTTGGCCATGCCCGCGTGTTCCAGAATATCCTCGGTATACTGTGCCTGATGGAGAAAGAAACCAGTGGCATCACGGCGAACCTGAACGCCAAGGAAGAAGTGGAGATCGCCGAGGTCCTTGATTGCAAAAGCCTGTCGCAGCTGTTCGACGACGTGGCGCAGTAGAGATGATGTCGAAGTAGTAAGAATGATGTCATCAACATAGACGAGGATGTACGCCATGTGCTCGCCGCGTTTGTAGACGAACAAGGAACTGTCGGAGCTCGTTGCAGTGAAGCCCAAGCTGCGAAGATGGTTGCTGAGTCGCTGGAACCACGCCCGTGGCGCCTGCTTGAGTCCGTAGAGGGACTTGATGAGCAGGCAGACATGGTCAGGGCGTGAGGAGTCGATGAAGCCTGCGGGTTGATGACAGTAGACGCGTTCGGCGAGATCGCCGTGCAAGAACGCGTTCTTGACGTCGAGTTGATGGACCGGCCACCGTCGAGTGGCCGCGAGATGGAGCACCGTGCGAATGGTTACTGGCTTCACCACCGGAGAGAATGTCTGATGAAAGTCGACGCCGGGACGTTGGGAGAACCCGCGAACAACCCATCGTGCTTTGCGTCGCTCCAGCGTGCCGTCGGGGTGGAGCTTGTTTTTGAATAGCCACTTCCCGGTGAAAATATTGGCGTGAGGTGGTCGTGGCACAAGCGTCCATGTGCCGTTGGCCTGCAAGGCGTCGAATTCAGCTTGCATCGCCTCAAGCCATGCCGGATCACGAAGAGCAGCACGAACGGAAGAAGGCGGCGGCGTGGGCGCAGTTGTCGTCGCGACAAGCGCATACTTGGGATTCGGCATGCAGATCCCAGCTCGCGCGCGCGTGACCATAGGATGTCGATGGTGTACCGATGGAGATGTGCTGGATGGCCCAGAAGGCGACACCATAGGCTGAGGGCTCAACGTCGCAGGGTGGAGTGCTGTTGTTGATGGCGTCGGGCTGTCCGGAGCCGTGAGTGGCGACGGTGACAGAGTCCCGGGCGGCACGTCGAGTGGATGCGGTGTTGTGGTATCGACAGCAGCTGGTGACGAGGCATCAGGGGAATGAGAACCCGCCGCTGGAGCGTCGGTGGCGATCATGCGCGCGCGACGACGAGATTGTCGTGGTCCGGTAGGGATCTGGATCACGTCAGGTATGCACTTGGTGGAGTGATGAGCTGTAGATAGAGGCGAAGTGGCGTCCTGCGCAAAGGGAAAGCACGTCTCATCGAAGTAGACGTGACGAGATATTAGCACACGCTTGGTGACCGGGTTATAGATTTTGTAGCCCCGTTGATCTAACGGATAACCGAGGAAGATGCAGCGGACAGATCGCGGCGCTAATTTGTGTGGGGCAGTTGCGGCGGTGTTTGGATAGCAAAGGCACCCGAAAACGCGGAGGTGGTTGTAGTCTGGCGGAGCACCGAACAGGAGCTCGAAGGGTGTGGCGTTGTGGCGCGGACAGCATGGACGACGATTGAGCAGATAAGTGGAAGTCGCAAGCGCATCAGGCCAGAAGGTGGGAGGGACCGAGGCCTGGAAAAGGAGAGAGCGGAGGCCATCATTGAGTGTGCGAAGAACCCGTTCTGCGCGTCCGTTCTGCTGGGAGGTGTATGGGCACGTGAGGCGAAGAGCAATGCCGTGCGTGGCGAAGAACGCGCGCGACGCCGAGTTGTCAAATTCCTTGCCATTGTCGGTTTGGAAGGACATGATTGGAACTTGGAATTGAGTGCG
Organism: Dendrocalamus latiflorus; assembly: GCA_017311315.1. NCBI lineage: Eukaryota > Viridiplantae > Streptophyta > Magnoliopsida > Poales > Poaceae > Dendrocalamus > Dendrocalamus latiflorus. The sequence goes on along the minus strand of CM029661.1, from coordinate 25,460,097 downwards.
CACAAAAGCATGGAAGGATATGAGAGTAGGCAGGACGTCGGATTTGTGCCGCAAGGGAAAGGTCCAAGCGTAGTGGGAGAAATCATCCAAAACAACAAGATAGAACTTGAAACCGGAATTGCTCATTATAGGTGAGGTCCATACATCACAATGCAAAAGTTGAAAAGGAAACTGGGAAACATTATTGGACTCGCTAAATGGCAACCGGACATGTTTGCCTAGACGACAGGCATGACATGTATGGCGGCCGGACTTAGAACATGAGAAACCAATGGACTACGACAGATGCTGGAGCGCGGCGTGGCCGGGGTGTCCAAGCCGGGCATGCCAGAGCGAGCTGTCGTGCGAGGTAATGAAGGCAGCCGAAGGACGCGCCGTCGCACCCGATTGATGGCGAAGAGGATAGAGATTACCCGACGAATCACAACGGAGCAGAGCCGTCCTGGTGCGAAGGTCCTTGATGGAGAAGCCCCAGGGATCGAATTCAACAGAAACAGAATTGTCACGAGTTAGAGCACGAACTGAAATAAGATTTTTAACTAACTGAGGAGCAATTAGAACATTGCGAAGTTGCAGAGGTGAGGAAGAGGTGGGGATGGAAGTTGTGCCGGTGCACTGAGCCGGGATGAATTGGCCATTTCCGACAACAATATGACGAGGAATAGTAGAGGTGGGAGGAGTGCTGAGTATACCAGGATTGGACGCCATGTGTGATGTGGCGCCGGTGTCAAGGAACCAGTCACTGCCGCCACCGTTAGAGTTGTTGATGGACATGCCGTTGAGGGCGGAGTAGAGGCCGGCCGGTATGGAGCCTGTGTTGCCGGCGTAGAGGGTGGCATCGGGGTGGGTTGACGGGACAGAGAGAGCCACCATGGCCTGAGGCAGACTGACGCCAGGGCGGGAACCGAGGATACCCGGCCGCCACGTGTTCAGAGGCCATGCCTGGACGACGCCTTGCCACGGATTGTGCGCCGACGCCCACTGTGGTGGGGGAGCCGCGGCCGGGGGTGCAGAGGGGCCGCTGGAACCCGACGCCTGTCCGCCAGGAGTAGCCTGCCGGTTGCGGGAGTCGGACCCTTTGCGCTTCTTGCGGCGATCACCGCCGCCGAGGAATGGCGCCTGGGATGATGGTGCGGATTGGACCCGGCGGGGGTGTTGGCGGCTGCAAGGAGCGCCGTTTGCGCCTCCATCTGAAGTGAGTGCCGAATGCGGTTCTCCTCCTGCATCAAGTATGAACGCGTGTAGAGGAAGGTGGGCGGCGGCGACATGGTGGAGAGAACGGCGATAGCCTGGCTGAACTTGTTGTTCAAGCCGCGCAAGGTGTTGATGACGAGCGCCGGATCAGAGATGGCGGCGCCACAATCGTAGAGGGTGTCGGCGAGGCGCTTGAGTCGACCGCAGTACTCACTGATCGACATGTTGCCCTGGAAGAGGCTGTGGAACTCCTGCTAGGCGTACACCGCACGCTGGAGGCTGTTGTCGAGGAACTGGCCAGTGATCGCCGTCCAGGCGGTATAGGCCGAGCTGCGAGGTTTGTAGACGTCGTTCCAGATTTCCTTGGACACGGTGGAGTAGAGCCAAGAGACGATGCAGGAGTCGATCTGGAGCCATTCGGGGTCGTCGATCATGGCGGCGGCGTCGACCGTGCCGTCGACGTGGTTGATGAGGCCGAACTTCTTGAAGGTGAGGTCAAAGAAGGAGCGCCACTGCCGGAAGTTGCCGTCGTCCGCGTTGAGGGTGACGGGAACATGGCTGTGGATGTTGAGCAGCACAATTGTGGAAGCTGGAGGTGGAACTGGATCAGGCATGACGGATTGGTGTTCACAGACGTGGAAGAACCAGTGGGGCTCGCCATGGCTAGGAGCAGCGGAAGCAAAGGTTTGGATCAGGAAGAAGAATCTGATACCATGTAAGAGAGGAGAATACTCGAGTTGTTCTATTGACAGTGTGCTGGTACATATACAAGCGCCTGTAACTGAAGACCTGAAAGTTAGGATCAGCTGAAGACCAGGATCCTATACAACAGACTAACGGATTCAGCTGATCTCTATCTACTGATCATGCAGAGGAAGACTTGGTCGCTAACACTTTTGTGCCGATGGGTTCCTGGGCTGCGGTCTCCACTATGGATGCTCTGCTGGGGTTGGTTGTCTGCCTCTCTCTTCTTTCCTTTCTACTTCATTTCTTCCTCTTCTTCTTCTTCTAGTTTGCCATGATTTAAGATTTATTTTCATCTCTTCTTCTTCTGGTTTGCTGTGAATTAAGGTTTATTTTGGGCTCTCTTTGTTCCCCTTCCCAATCAACTTGTGTTCTTTCCTTCCCTCTGGTTTGGGTGTGGGGGTTTAGTTTCCCCTTCCCAATCATCTTATGTTCCTTTTGTTCCCTCTACGTTTGGTGTGGGGGTTTAGTTATGTTTCTGTTTGTTTTTGGGATTCCCTCGGGGATTAACCTAATTATACATTGCTCTGCTTTGTGCTAGGAGGTAAGATTTTGACTTCGATGCTTTGTCTTCATCTTATAGGGGGGTTGTAGTGTAGCCTGTCTGTCCCAGTCGTTGGTTCCTAATGTGCCATTGTCATCCACACTCCACAAGGTATAATTTGCTTTTTCGCTATCTGCTCCTTGTACCGAATAGGCAATAGAGAGGAGTAAATGATGCCATCCAAAAAATTTCCTAAGTATTCTTGATTCTATTCTCAAATAACTACAGAATTACAGATAATAGAATCCTCAGCCAAAATCCCAAAACAAATAGCTCAAGGAATCGAACTTTGCAAAACATAAAGCCCTGGAGGTCTGACTACCTCACATCTACCGGTCTAACCTCCTGCCAGTCAGACATCAAGGAGCAAGTCGATAAGACCAGTGGCTGGAGGTCTGACCATCCCCTGTACAAAAACAGCTGATGAGACCCAAAATTGGTGCAACCTCTAAAGTACAAGTTCAAATGCTATGAAAATTGCACATACTTTGCTTAAGATCTCAAGGACTTATTCCAGCCATGGATCATAAGAATCCATGTCAAAGTTCAGAGATTTTTGAGATTGAAAGATTGCACTGAAACTAGGCAAAATATGAAAACAATGAATATGAATTGCTCATGGATAGAGGATGACAAGATGGCTCTAGATACATTCCCATATGTCACAGCAACCCAGAATACCGAAGAAATCAAGTCAAAAACCATCGAATCACGAAATCACTTGGTGAGGCCAAAATCAAGCAAAAACCGAGTTTTCTCATGAACTTGCTATCAAAATTTCTAGATGAGTGGAGATTGATTTTTAAAGAATATCTCCATCTCTTATATGTACTTGATAAAACAAGATCAAGAAGAGGGAAGAGAGGAGGAAAAACCAATCAAGACAACAACAAATCAATCAACAAAAATAGAGATTCATAGAGATGAATAAAGATTGATATATTGCTATTTGAGGATAAAGATTTTACAGCCACTCCACTTAAAGGACGAGAGAGCATACCACAGTACTCAACTTCTCTCAAACCGTAATCCTAACATGTGAACACTTTGTCTTAATAGAGGATAGTTAACTACAAGTCTCCATCTCAACTCATTAAATAGATAGGCTACCCAACCCTATCTAACGCTTAGTGGATACTATCCACTTCACATAAATGGGAAAACTCGATAACCCCACACACGGGTTTTAACTCACACAGTACACTTTGCACGCTTTTAAAGCACACAAGCATGAATTCGCTAAATTCGTAGCCTTGATCCAACTTGATCTTCTCAGCTTGTCTTTAACCTAAATCACTCTCCCAAATGCCGCTTAAGCTCTGTGGTTTTGATCCAAAGTAGTTTTTGGTATTTTGGCCAAACTACCACAAAACACTTTCTTGACTCGGTCTTCTCCTTCCATTACAAGCAATCGCTATGCTTACCCTATGTAGGTGCATTGCTGGCTTTCCATATGTTAGTAAGTCTCTCCCATTTTGGTTCCATCGGACCACACATCACTTTCACCGATCAAGCCACATGGTGCAACTTGCCACTCGAATTTGCCTTCAATATTTTCCGCCTTTCTCATGCAATGCTTGAGCTCTGCCATCTTATAGGACATCCTCGATCATTCTGTGCCTCGGCTCCTCCATGAGTGTAGCCTTGATCCTCGCCGTTAACCATGGTTGACTCCAAGCGATCCTGCACATCCAAAACAAATAAATCATTTTCAGACATAAATTCTTCATAATTTGATCCACGTTAGCAGTACCATATCTCATGCAACCTATAAACCCTAACTTAGGTCACTCAAACTCATTGCAAACCTTAGATTCCCCAAAACCTAGCCAAAGCAACCAGCTCAGTCAGTCTGATTGCAACCTATAGAGATCAGATCGCTGTCACTTACCGGTTCAATCTAAAATCAAACTAGTTTGACCGACTAGACTGCAAATGGTTCTAGAAAACTTTGTAATTTGAAATTTTTGACTTTCCCAAATTGCAATGGTTTATCACAACACAATCTATGACCTTCTCACATGGTCCTTTAGTTTGTATCAGTCTCATCCAGTAGTTTGATTTCCTGTGGATTTCTCCAATGAATCATTCTGTTCAATGGGCAGTTATTGTTTTAGGGGCTCTAGGAACTAATTTTTTTGTTGATAGATCATGAGTCTACCAATTGATCAAGTGTTTCCTCTTGGTTTTGGCTAAACTACAGGAGTAGGTCAACTCTGGAGGGCTCTCGCTACAACCATACCCAACCTTTGCCAAGCATGCGAGGTAAGTTTTAGATCGCCTCCTAATTTTTTGTCTACAATTTATGCAGGTGTACCTGCATGTGTTTTTTCCTAATTGATGTCTTTGGAAATTATTTTGATCAATAGTTATGAAGAACAGTGATTTTCAATGTGGTAAATTGGTAATGATGATAGATCCTGAATATTGGCTAACCAATGTGGACTAAATCAATTTCTCTCTCTCTCTCTCTCTCTCTTTAATTGGGTACTCATGTAGTTTCAATGTTGTGCACCCACATAGTCTAGATTGTTTGTTCATATGGAGGCAATATTGCTCTCTCTGCCTGTCCTTGATGGCCATGTAATTTTAGGTTGTGAAGTTGTTCATCTGCATTCTTTAGTTTTAGCTTTAGTTGCATTTTTGGGTCCTCTGTTTGCATGCTCTAATGTCTCTTTCTTGTGATAGGTTGACATAACTTGAACATATTCATGAATGGAGCATCGTTCTTCTCTAAAAGTTGGTAAGGAACTAATCTTACATAGCAAAAAAGAAAAAAAAATCATCTCTTGGATATGTATATACAAAATTTATTGTTTTGTTTCCTTTGAACAATATAGGCCAACTTAGTTGTATTTGGATTCAATTGAGTGATTTGTTTTTCGCTGCTCTCGATTGATAGGGAAAGACATACATGTCATAAGTGGTTTAGTATAATTTAGGATGCTACTCCATTCTTACGTGAATACCATCCTCATCTTGACTTCCTATTCAACACTTGTAGAATAGATTACCAGTAGTCCATAATCTATTTGAGCTTCTTGACATGGAAAGTACTAATGCTTGATGGGTCCTTAAATACATTGTCTTCTTCTCTTTCATACGTCTAGGGTCAGGATACACACCCTTCATTATTGATCTACTATTGAAAATAAATTGAGCTACTATTGAAAATAAATTAATAGTAAGAGAGTAAATTGCTTTTATTATCCTGTATAATTCACTGAATTGATTGTGTGGCAGGCAAGCTTGTGTGGGGCATTACAAGGACTGCTTTCTTTTTGCTGCCAACATTTTGAGAAGGTTAGTAGATGCATCAGTTGTGTTCCCACATTTCAAATGGACTGGTAGTTTCATTCAGAAGGTTATTGTCGTATTTTGCAGTAAACCATTAGATTGAAGGCATAACAAAATGGCGATGATGATAGTTTTGTCATACCACTAATTATATTGTCCACAAATATTAATAAACTACTATTGATAAGCACATATTGTTTTGGAAGAAACATATATGAGCGGAAGTGTTTTATGTTATATTATATTGCTCTAGCTTCAATTTGAGGAATTTGATCCTCATGTAATTCCAATAGTCTAACACCACATGTCAAGGGATAGTGTAGATTTAGTATTTCTTTATTTATTCTAATATTGAGTAGTTGTAGCTATTGTTTATATCAGATCTATCATTGTAGGCATGGTCTTTGGATCCTTACTTGATAACTGCCATGCATCTACCTTCTAATTTGGACAAGGTCATCTCTTTTAATTCAATGGCCCTATGCATATATCTGTATGGTCTACCATACTTATGTGAACTATCATGTGGCAAGGTTCTGCTCACCAAAACCAAGCATGCATCATACGATTCTTTCAGGGTCCTATTCGATGAAGCAATCAATTGAGTGTTGAGCTAAGATTAGATTCAATTTTGTATCGAGTGCTACCTTTTGTCATTTCTTTCAGTATCTTTACTTTCCTATGATTTGTTTCTTTTGAGTAATGGTACAAACTAGAAGGTTGATGAGGATTGAATAAATCCCTAAACATGGCTTTAATATTTAATTAAAGCCAAGAGACCCCGTGGTCATATACCCCTGTGGTCATAAACTTCCAGAAGTTGCTCCCCGAGTACTCTAGTCAAAAAAACACCTTGTGTATTGCCCGATCAGATGACTGCTCGTAGATTCTTTGAACTGATACATGGACCCGATTCCAGGTATATTCCTTCCATGCGGTGGATAAACACGCGCCTTATCCACTCCAAACAGCACGATGCTTTCGGCCCTAAGTCACTGACAACAAACTGCTATGCAATTGTTTTCCATGTTCGTCTCCCACTGACAATAACTGATCAGGCATCCTCTCTCTAACAATAACCAACTCCCCGACTAGATGTGCTGCTTCCACAAGACATCTTCCCAGTGGATAATTGGCGTCTTTTCATTAGTATTTAAGGCTGGATGACAAAGACATTTAACAATGAATTCATTCTCATTCAATTCAGTGTAATTAGGGCTAGTCTCTCACCTTATTAAAGGCACCCTACAACTAATTCATAGCAATAAAGAGTGTTTCTGTTCTCTTTCAAGGATTTCAACTATTTTTCTCATATTATTTCATAAGATCGGCAACTCGATCGTCATAGCTAGCACTCGTGGGGAAGACGGCGCTGAATCCTTAAAGATCTTCATTTAGCAATCCTCATTCTTTTCTATTCCCTGTTGTCATCACTCATGCGATCATAGTAGAGACTTGGGACGAAGAGAACTGGTTCGACTTGGTAGACTATGCTGACCTCGATATGGACGCATGCATATATGCTATGGAACATGATGCCTTGTCATCATCCTTTTCCATTACAGGCTCACCGCTCGCTGAGACTGGTAAAATCAACTGGATGAAAGAAGATTCACCACCACCATCAGCAACACTCCCAAAGGAATTGGTTGTTTCGACCAGATCAGGATGCCTAAGTGCCTCTACAAGCCCATTGTTTTTGATCGACAAATTCGGCGACAAAAGTGTAATGCCACAATTCAAGGGTTAGAGTACTTTTGATATAGTCATGGGCGACCACTATTCATCAATAGCTCCTACATATTCCGGGAGCGGACAGACACTTGGTCATGGTATCGATGAAGTTACCACCTTAGTGATCGATCAGCAATCTGGCAGATCAGGCTAAGTCCACCACAAAGCCTGCTAAAGGTGGTAATTTCCAACCACTCCCTATCGTGAAGGCTTCTTGCCGAAGCGTGGAAGGCTCTCCCTTAGTTTCAACGGGAGCTCGTCGGGAGATTCATGCTGGAGGTAGAAGTTAATGCAATCAATAATACCGATTGAGATACCATGCATGATTCTTCATGGCAGGACCCGCCAAGTCCCGCTGATCAAAATGGTCCTACATCATCCCGAGACGATAGAGGCAACGAAACTAGTAGACATCTATCAGCTAATCCACCTTCTTCTACCCCACCATGTTTGACAGGTTGAACAGGACATGTTGGGGGCTCAAAGAGGCACTTGAGTCATCATACCCCCTCCATAAACAAGAATCCTTCAAGACCCTCAGTAACCATTCAGAACTTTGTAATGAGTCCATGATATTTTAAACAACCCAGATTCTGCTCTGGCAGAAACTCCGGGATATGCTTAGATTGCAGGTTAAGTGTCAGAAATTCTCCAGTAGACCATGCGGCATACAAAGATGTATAGGGAGTATAGGAACTCATAAAGTCATACTTTAACTTCATCCGAGCATTCCTCCCTAAGTAGAAGCCAGCGTGGTCAAACTAAAAACAATCTGACATCCGACATAGGACCCCCCAAAGATTTCGCCAAGTGAGTCATGAAGGAAGATGGCTCTTCCATAAAGCCACTCCTCTTGTTACAAGGGACGAACAATTGGATCAGGTGATTTGCGACATCACCTGAACCAAACAGTTGGTTGGAGACCATGCAAGTGTCTATGATTGGGTCGGAGTATTAGTTCCTCAGTTCGACTATTGAAGGAATCGGTCTTCCATCGACTACAATTCGGTCCCTTTCCAAAGAAGGCGCCATAACTTAATTACAGGCTGTCAGACTTTCTCGGTAGGCCAATAACCAATACGCTGGCCGGACAGATTCTGACTAGTAAATCTAGAGAAATTCGATGGAACTCAAAACCCATTAGAATTTCTCCAGATTTACACTGCCGCCATCAGGGCTGCTAGTGGTAATGATAATGTGGTAGCAAACTACTTGCCCACAGCCCTGGAAGGATCTTTCCAGTCTTGATTGCGTAATCAATCGATCGAGTCAATATACACCTAGGAGCAAATTTGTGATCTGCTGATTGCAAACTTCCAAGGGACGTATGATCACCCTAGGAAAGAAGAAGACCTCCACCAAATCTGGTAGGAACCCAATGAAACTCTTTGATAATATATCAAGAGGTTTAGCCAGGTACGTAATTCCATTCCAAAGGTTGAAGATTCTTCTGTTATTCAAGCTTTTAAAACTAGGTTGAGGAACCGATAGTTTATAGAGGACATTGCAATGAACCTTTCAAGAACAATCGTTGAACCATTCGACATGGCTGACAAATATGTAACCGTTAGTGAGGCGGTTGAATGGAATAAGGCCATCAACCAAGTAGAAAAATCCCTCAATATGCAGCCTGGAAAAGAAAGAGAAGAAGCCCAAAAAGTCTCCCAAATGTAAAAAGAATTATAAACCCAACGCTAAGGAGATTCTAGTGATTCTCGAGAAGTTCACCAAGGGCAAGAAGGATTATTCCGGTTCGAGCAAGGTAAAAGCTCCGATCAATGAATCCAAGAAGAATAAGAAATGGTGTTCACTTCATCAAGTGGTAGGGCATGACCTACGCAGATGCCGTGCTTGGTAGAAGAAGTTAGAAGACTATTAGCTGGCTAAGGGTCATTTCCCTTCCATTCAGTAGGTCGGAGAATCGAGCTCCTAGAAGGACAAGGATGGCGATGAAGAGATGGACTATCAGGAGCCACAACACACCGTCGACATGATCTTCGGTGGGCCCTCCTCCTACGAGTCTAGACACTATCTAAAGGCTGTGGAATGGGAAGTGAACCTTACTGAACCTCTATCCAGGTGGTTGGAGACAACCATCTCCTTCAACCGGGAAAATTGCCCCATCCATTGAGGGCTATTAAACAATCTATACCTCTAACCCAATTCATTGTTACGACATCTTTATTTATGTTAATAAAAGAATGAATGGTGTAGTTTTTCTAGGTGCTACTTATATATCTATTGAGGCTTGTTGTTGCTAAGACAAACTGCAAGAAACTAATTGTTGCATGGTTGAGAAGAAACCCTTGTAGCAAACTAATTGTTCACATGGAAATACTTGGTTTAGGGTTGTTTGCTTTGTTGTCATGGTTCTGACTAAAGTGGTGTATCTTCTTCTTTTCAAGAATTATGAATGCTTACAGATATAGTTGGTGAAGCATGTTTGTTTCAATACAAAGTGCTAATATGATAATATCTGTGCCTCACTATTTGTTGTCATGGTATTTATATGTATGCTACTATTTTCTGTCCATAAGCTATATAGATTGACATGACATATCGACATATAGCTTCTCATATTCCTTGTTAATATTACCAAGCCATGTTTGCCAAGTGCAGCGTGGTGCCAAGCTTCCTCATCTAGTTTACTAGACGAGGGAGCATCTCTCATCGATTATGTGACTCTCTTGCATACCTTTGTTCATGGCACAAATAAATCTGATGGCAAGGTACAAACGACATGCCTTCAGGATGCACGAAACCAAAAAAACATTGGAATATTTGTGAGAATTCAAATCTTCTCTCTTGCCTTAAATCTGAATGCTCGAAAGCTCAATCTAACGGCAATGGGGGATGCCGAAGGGCACATCACTCAAAAGAATCATCCTATATAACTCCTACAATGCATTTTTAAATTTGACTGAATTTCCTAAAGCCACACTATGTTGGTAAAACTATCACAAACTACACTTTAAAGTACATGTATATACAATCACACTTTGGCCAAGCATTTCGGAAAACCGCACTCCCGTCGAATCCAACGGCACTGACATTCGGCAATCGTAGTGTAGTTTTTGCGAAATTTATTATTTAAATTTTAATTGCGCCTATTAAATCGCTCAAGAGATATTCGAATCTTCTCTTCACACACTGTTCTGGTCATCCAAATCTTGATCCGACGGTTCGGACTAGGGCTGGATATCGAGCTGGCTCGGCTCGGCTCGGCTCGGTCTGGCTCGGTAGGATAACGAGCTGGCTCGTTATAACTAACGAGCTAAAAAGCCAGCTCGGCTCGGCTCGACAAAAAGCTCGAGTTAGCTCGTTTGGCTCGTGAGCCAGGGCCAAAAAATATCTCCATCATATATTCATCCATGGAAGTTTGGCTCGTTTGGCTCGTTAGGCTCGTTTGGCTCGTTTGGGTACAATAGAGTACAAATTAACACATGCATGGCTCGTTTGGGTACAATAGAGTACAAATTTACACATTAACACATGCAATAGAGTACAAATTAGGTCCATGGAAGCAGCATATGCATATCTAAATTCCTGGAAGCATAGCCCGTTTGGCTCGTGAGCGGCTCGCGAGCTGGCTCGAGTTGGCTCGTTATAGCTAACGAGCTAAAATCTTGGCTCGGCTCGGCTCGTTATCCTAACGAGCCGAGCCAGCCACGAGCCGAGCGAGCTAACGAGCTTCGAGTTTTTCGTCCAGCCCTAGTTCGGAGACACCCGATTGCCCTTTTTGAAGAGGCCACGTCCTATATACTAAGCCGAGGGATCTGGGCCATGTGTAGTTTGGATTGGAGGCGCACCATCTGCTGGGCCCAAGTTGGTTTTTCCCAGCATGGGCTTCAAGTCGTCCTTCGGTGGGTCCCACCGCTGAAGGCCAGAGAACGCATGGCCCCACCTTTCTAGGTTCTTTCCTCTTCCCCACTTCATTTTCCAGTCCCACTCGCCCGTCCAGGCCCGCGGCGTGCCCTCTCGCCTGCAACAAATTTTCACAACCGCAAGCAGCAGCACTTCGATCTATCCGCCCGATGCCTCCACTCGTCGAGGTGCCAATCGTGATTATTGATCGCCAACTCCGATTTTGTTGTTCTTGCTGCCTCTTTTTTCCCCAAAACAAAAATCTGAACGGTTCTTGAATTGTTGATTGTTTTGTTGGGATAATCCGTGTGTGGGGATGCAGTTCCAATTCTTGATTCGGTGGCATGGCGTCGAAGCGGATCCTGATGGAGCTCACGGACCTGCAGAAGGATCCCCCACCTCCTGCAGCGCAGGTAAGAGCTCTTGACTCGTTACTGACTTCCCAGGTGATCCTTTCAGTTCGGTTGGGTGTATGATTATAGACAGAATGTGGTTTCGTATGTGCAATTTATAATGGGAAAATTGCATACGTACTCCATAGTTAGCAGTAACTTGTAGATTTACCCCACACTTAGATGGCTTTGCTATTTTGCCTCATACTTGAAGTGCCCTCTTATTATTTTGCCCCACTATCCACTTGGCTGGTAGTTTAATTTTGTTTTTCATTTTTTAGCACGGAAAAGGACAAATCTACCTTTAATCTTTTTCCTCATCAAGCCCATGGCCGATGATGAGGACGCTGTCCTCTCCGACGTCGACGAGGACCCCCTCCCACCTCTCTCCTCCTCCCACAAAACCTCACCCCATCACAACCCAAACCCAATCCCAATCCCATGCCCAGGCGCAGGCCCAGCGCCTGCTCGACCTGGCCGCCGAGCTGGACAAGGAGTGCCGCCTCCGCCGTGCCGCCGAGGATGCCCTCGCCGACTCCGAGTCCCGCCTCAAGGCCTTCGCGCAGGACGTCCTCCGCAAGCGAGACGACCTCACCACCGAGGCCGCCGCCTCCTCCCGCACGCTCGCCACGCTCCAGGCCGAGGCCTCCACCGCCTCCTCCATGCTCTCCTCCGGCTTCGAGCGCATCTCCGCCAAGGCCTCCCCCTCCTCCTCCGCCGCGCCCGCCCCTCTCCCCACCTCCCACAAGTACTCCTCCGGCCTCCCCGCCCTCGCCTACGGCGTCCTCAAGCGCGCCAACGACATCGTTGACGACCTCCTCTCCCAGATCGACGCCGACAGCAGATGGACCACCGCAACTACCAGATAGGGAAAGATGAGGAAAAGGATTAAAGGGTAGATCTGTCCTTTCCCATGCTAAAAAATGAAAAACGAAATTAAAATACCAGCCAAGTGGATAGTGGGGCAAAATAATAAGGGGGCACTCCAAGTATGGGGCAAAATAGCAAAGACATCTAAGTGTGGGGCAAATCTACAAGTCACTGCTAACTATGGGGTACGTATGCAATTTTCCCATTTATAATAGAAGAGATCAGATGAGAGCATTTTCTCTGGGGATAAATGAGGATTTGCCACTGGGAATAGATGCAATTGAGAATTTGCTCCTCCATGTATCAGTGACATATGGCCCCGGGACCACTCGTCAGTGACACATCGTCTATGCCCCTTTTCTCTATGTGTAGAGGGAGGGAGTGATTGGTTTGAGGATCCTAGCACTTTTTCTCTGGGTCTTCTTGAAATTTCTTTGATTGGTTACAAATCAGATCAGGAGGGCACTGTGATTACCTCACTACCACAGCCAAATTGGGAGATTGCAGTTCACGGTTTACACTATACATAACTGAAAACTACGAGTGGACATTCTGTGGAATCATCCCAAAACAAGAAAAATGTAGTGAATCACCCAAGCTTTCATTTTCCACCTTGGCCTATGGATATAATGCAGAAATGATGGCCATCTTCCTCTGCAAATATTTCTGGCTGTGCATACATATTTTGTATCACAATTTTGTTTTTTAATCTTGGAACACTATGCAAATGCACATCCTCATGAAAGCAAGGACGCTATAGAATTAGCGCATGAGGTTCTCTTGCAAGCAAGGCTTTTAACCTTCTTTCTGGACATGTCAAGCGTCTACAACAAATATATCATTGACTTGCCACGATGTCCTTTATAATCTCAATAATGTCACTACATCCACCAAACGCCACCAGGTGGCTGCTCCTAGGTGACTTCAATTTCATCTACAAAGTAAGTGATAAGAATAATTAGATCCTCAACTGTCGTCTAATGACCGAATTCCGAAATTCCCTTGACGAATGTGAGTTGAAAGAGGTCCACCGACAAAATCGTAATTTCACTTAGAGTAACGAAAGAGATAACCCAACTCTTGTCCGACTCGATAGACTCTTCTGCAATAATGCTTGGAACACTACTTTTAATAGCCATACCTTGCATGCCTTGGCCTTTTCTATCTCCAATCACCGCCCCCTCCTCTCAAATGCAAGCGGCTCGTGGCCGTCGAAAACTTTTCGCTTTGGAAATTTCTGGATCCTATTACCATGCTTCCTTGAGGTTGTCCAACATGCCTTGGGAAGAACTGACACTTAGCCTAGACCCAATTCTTAGGCTAAACAATAAACTGATGACCACCTCCAAAAGACTAAGGGCATGGAGCAACTATCTTTTCTCCCAAGCGAGGCTCCAGATCCAAATGGACCAAGAGATCATCCTTTGCCTTGAGATTGCACAAGAGAGCCGCCCATTCTCACCGAAAGAGAGGGAGCTACGTGCACGCCTAAAGAAAAGGGTGATGGGGATGGCAATCGTCAAAAAGTCCTAGAAGAAACAAGCATCACGGATCAACTGGCTAGGAGAGGGTTACGCAAACACAAAATTCTTCCACATTTGAATAAACTCGCGTAGACGAAAGAACTTTATCCAACAGCTCTCAAGGGGCCAAGGCTGTCACACAAGATGAAAAAGGTGTTGTTTGACTATTTCAACCACCTCAGACATAGCTCGCATAGAACCACCACCTTCAATTGGGACAACCTCCAATTGCTACAGTTGGACCTCCACACCCTAGCGGCTCCTTTCATGAAAGCAAAGGTCCATGCCACCATCCTGGAGCTATTGGTTGACAAAGCGCCGGGGCTCGAAAGTTTCAATGGGAGCTTCTACCGCGTATCCTGGGACATTATCAAGGGGGAAGTCATGGCTACCCTACATGGCTTCTTCAACCTCAGAATAAACTTCTCATATTGTAAGTTCAAGCTCCAATAAATTAGTTTTTGTCATAATGACAAATGCAATTGTGAGACTAATGTATTTATTAACTATGATATTGCTTAGTCTCATTTAGATGTGATTAATGACAAATGCAATTGTGAAATTAATTTGTTTATTGACTATGATATAGCTTAGTCTTATTTGGATGAAAAGGTAAAAATTATAGAAGTATGCATTCGACATCACATTGTTATATATTATTGCATTCTTCGGATCCGATATATAGATTGAACTCCATAAATAGCCTAACTTGAATATGTGCATATGTTTTTATTATATATTCTTGTATGCACATATTTAGGGGAGTTCACTCTATGTTTTGTGGTTTCATTAGTATTGATCCATATTCTTTTTTTCCACATATCCTTTGAGTAGGATCCATACTTTGAAACATATCCTTTGAGTATATGTAGCTTGTGTAGTTCATATATACTCTTGATTGATTGAAACTCAATTATTTGCAATCGGGTTGTTATATTGTTCTTTCATTATGTGTTAATGGTTGGATGATTAATGATAACCGGACGAGTAAGATTTGCTAAGCAAGTAATCTCAAAGATAAACACATTCAAATGAATTAATTGCTTTGAAAACTTATCTTAGAGTGTATAATTGTTGTGTACATATTGTATACTCGTAAATCAATTTCTATCTCGTTATTTGTTGAGGTTATCATCAATTATCAAAAGACGAAGATTTAGAATCTAGTTCTTCTATTGTGAGTTAATAGTGAAGTTGTGGTAATTAATGGTAATTGATTTGTGAACTAACATTTTTCATGAGTTGGATAGATATGTTAGATTTCACAAATGAGGATGACTTGGGAAGATTTCATGTGTTGAACATCATCAAGTTAAAATACGAGATCGAAGATGGCTTCATGTGTTGAAGGCCATTAAGAAGACAATACATCATAAGTAGATGCATATTTAAGAGGAGATGATTATGAGTTGATCATTTAGTCAAGTGAAGACCTATCATGTGTTGATGGAGTTCAAGTAAAAGATGCATTATGGGTTCATGCATATCAAGACAATGATCTCGACTTGAAGTGAAGATATGCGTCATCAAGCTTCAAGAGGATGCTCAAGGCAACGATATGACTAGCTAGGATTAAGGATGTGTTCCTAGTTTTTGCTGGTCTTAGTGTTTAGTTGGAAGACCAGATTGTTAGTATATGTTACCGTACTATTAAGAGGGGCCATGTCTAGTAGCTTGAATCTCATCATGTGCTGATAGTTCAACCTCACTTGTTCTAATTTTCTGTAGCATAATGCTTATATTTACAAATATGTTTGACAAATAGTTAAAACTCATGTGTTGAATCCTTGTAACATGGGACTATATATTACGAATGTGTTTTGCAAGTGTTTGAAGTCCATGTTTTCTACTCCTTGTGGTAAGAGACTTATATTTGCAAATTTGTTTTGTAAATGGTTGAAGCTCATATATAATCTTTGTAGTATGTGACTTAGATTTGCAAATTTGTTTTGCAAACATGATAAGTCCATAGACCTATTCCTTATGTCATGATTCCAAGAGTTTGCAAATGTGTTCTTTAAAATTTGTTGAAGTATATGTACTTTCGTCGGCTCCATTTAGTAGACGGTGTCATGACCAGGCCAGCCGGAAGCACCCTATCGTTTGTTTCAACTGTCCTCTCAAGAATCGTAGCGAAATGGCCTGTGGCGACGACTGTTCCCGCCGCCCGAGCGGTGGCGCATCGTCGAGCTACGGCGGCTCTTCTAGCCGCCGTGTGTTGTCCACGATCGAGGCGTAGTACGAGCTGGTCGGGCGTGACCCATCCACGACGTACAAACAGTGGAGTGCGGCGATGAAGCTAAACGGCGTGTGCTCGAATCTGTTGGGGGCAGAGCTTGGTGGCTGAGGAGACTGTTTGATCGCTTGTCCGTGAAGGGAAGATTTCATACCGTGACGCGGTTCAGCTACCCTCTACTGACGAAACGGAGCCCCACCCAACAGAGTCGGAGGCTGTGGTCTTCATCACCTACCTTGAAGCCGGGCTCCAGTTTCCCTCCGCCATGTTTGTCAGCGAGGTGCTGAGGCTGTATGGGCTGAAGCTGCTGTAGCTGACTCCGAATGCTTTGGTTTGCTTGGTTGTATATTGTTGGGCTTCGCGAACGGAGACAGTGTGGCCTAACGTGTGTATGTTTGCATTTCTTCACGACGCACGGTGCTAGCTAAAGAAGCTGGACGGACAGGAGTGCTCCAACTTCGGGAGCGTGAACGTCATGCTACGTTTGGTGTGCACGAAGTTATTTCTGGCGAACGTGACCTGAACGAAGTAGGAGTCCAACTAGATGTGGCGGTGGTTCTACCACCGCGTGGAGGGCGGCAGCAGCTTAAGGTGGATGGGGCGTCTAATGGACTTCAACACCTCCCCTTCGGTGTCCCTCAACCGCGACGACGAACACCGGGCGCGGTGGCTGGTGGGGGTTGCCCTCCAGTTCAACATGCGGGATCTCGCGGAGGAGTATCTGATGTATGATGTGGCTCTGCTGGCCTGCCCGTGGCATGTGCAACCCGGCCCCGCCCACGGCATTCGCTCGACGGTCGTGTCGTTGCCGAGGCCCGTCGAGTTGAGTAAGTCTTTGATTACACTTGCTGAGCCTGGCATGGCTCTACCGTAGGTTGTAAGTGCGATTTGCTTTATTGGCAGGGCTCGCCCTCGAAGACGCAGAGCGTGCCACGATGGTGTTCCTTGGGCCTTATGTGGCTAAGGAACACATTCTTCGAGAGGTAGTTACAGCGAACATCGGGCGGGTGAACCGTGTATGCGAAGCTCTCGGCATCCCCGTGCCGGAGCATCCTGTGCCTTGCATTGGTCGGCCTCGCACCCGTGACAGCGACGGCAAGGGGGAGGCCTCTTCTCCTCGGTGAAGGGCCCGCTCTCCTACCGCGCGACATTTGAGCTCAACTGCCGTTCTCCCTGAGGAACCCGTCGAGGCTGAGGAGGCCACTGCGGGTACCGACTTCGACCTGGTTGAGTACGCAAACTTAGACCTAGAGGCGGAGCCGGACCGCGGTGCTACCAACGAGTAGTGTGTGGGTGACAAGGGGCCTGCGGGCGATGAAGGCGACATCCGTCGTGGGCTCGATGCAGACGTAGGAGGTGAGTGCGAAGCCTCCTCGCCTACGCCCACTGTGGGGGTCGACGAGGTGCATCCTGAGGCACCAACTGGGAAGTGTGCTCGCGTAGCTCCGCTAGCGGGGACGAGCGAGCATTTCCATGTGGAGGTGGCCACGCTTTCGGAGGAATCTGATTCCAAGGCGGAAGCCGTCAACCCCGAAGTGGACTCCATCGCGAGGGCTGCCGGTGATACCCCCGCAGTTGTCCATCCGGCTAACACTAGTGCAGCTGCCTCCTGACCGTCTTCTCCCATCCGCTATGTAGGTATCGTCAACATCAGCGGGCCCATGGTCTCTAGGGCGTGCACAGGGCTCCAGCGATGGGACCAGCCACGGGGAGACTGGCGCAACTGCCATGGACGTGTTGTTGATGTCAGCCCCTATGGAAGCTGCCGGCTCAGAGACTCGGCGCTTGATCGTGGCGAACTTCGTCCCTCGTCCAGAGGGGCTACGAGCTTTCCAAGGGGCCGCAGACTGCGCGGACGCTGGTCTGGACCGCCGAATGCTGTCGTCATGTGGACCGGAACTCCTGGAAAGCGCTCTGGAAGCCACGGAGATGAAGGTACTTGCACCAACACTCCTCGATTGTATTTGCATTTGTAGGGATGTCGCTAACTTTGATGTGCCATGCAGGCCCTTGCCCTTACCCGCGCGTTACATGCGGCCAGGGCTCACGAACGAGGTGGCCTGTAGGACCGACTCAACGCCGCGGAGTTAGAGGCTACCGTCGCTCGGTAGTCCGCCGAGGGTGCCCTTGCGGCTTG
This sequence comes from Dendrocalamus latiflorus, assembly GCA_017311315.1. Lineage (NCBI taxonomy): Eukaryota > Viridiplantae > Streptophyta > Magnoliopsida > Poales > Poaceae > Dendrocalamus > Dendrocalamus latiflorus. The sequence goes on along the minus strand of CM029661.1, from coordinate 25,441,562 downwards.
CGTATACAAGGATGAGCGCATTCGCTTCCTTGAATTCGAGGGCGCGAAGGCTATTGCTGATGTGCATGCCTTGGTGTAGTGGACCCAGCGCATTACCTCCAAAGAATGTGAGGGCCTACTGCAGCAAATCGACGGGCTGGAAGAAGAGAAGGCTCGGCTGATGGCGGCGATCAGTGAGAAGGATCGGGCGTTGGGTGATGCCTCGCTGATAGCGTGAAGCTCGATGGAGGCCTTGGGGAACACCCCCTCTGAGCTTGCCATTGTGGTGCCTCCCTGCACCTTCAGGCCCGAGGATCTATCAAGCACCCTTCGAAGGATTGGAGAGGCTTCGGCGCTCGTGCTGAGTGCCACACGATCCTATGGCAACCACTGCTCTCTCGTGACGACCCACATCGTCCTCAGCCTTCTCCTCCACCAGGGCTGCCTGCACGTCGGCGAGCTGGCTACTCCGTGGTTGGAGCTACCTGCTGGGAGCGGAGTCATGTCCAGAGCCGTGCACATGATCCGACGTCACGCACGTGCCTTCCATCAACGCATATGGGACTACATCGGCGAGGCCGCGACGAAGGTAGCCATGAGGCGAAGCCTGCAAGGTGGTGGCGACCTTGGGACCTGGCTTGATGAGGTGCCGCAGCGAGATGAAGGTGGTGCCGCTTGCTTCGAGCATGGCATCGATCCGTAGGTGTGATGCCAAAGTCCTATACCCGCGCATGTAGCCCACTGTACACCCCATCGATGTTATGTAAAACGGTGCTACATGGCCCTGCCCTTTTGGCAATGTACTTTGAATGAAAATTTGGCATAAGGCTTGTCCTTATGTTTGGTGTTTGTGACAAGCAGGTGCTTGACAGAGGCCGCTTGCTAGTTTCGGACCTTATGGTTCGGCGACGCCTTTGACACTGGGGTTGGGCAGAGGATTCTCTGCATTTTTGGGAGGAGCGGCGCTCGACAGGAGAGGCCTCGACGCGAGAGTATATAAAAGTAGAAGACGAATAGGAGGAATAGCGCCTCCGATGAAGTTCAAATGACTGTACATGTAAACGTTATTCCTCGTGCGATATTATTAAAGTACTGCCTAAGGCCAAGATTTGTCCTATGTATCCCCTTTGTAACACTATATGCCTTTCGATAACACCTATGGCGAGAAGCGCTTGGAGAGGTCGGCGGTAGGTAGGACTTCAAATGCGAGACGAAAATGCCGTAGGCTCCGTCCTCTAGCCTTTGGACATAAACTCCACGAAGTAGGCTGGGAACGAAGGGTCAACGTGGGGTCGAACAGGCGTCAGGGAAGTTGGCGGCAGGATGAAGTCTGCGCGTGTGCTCCGTCCCCCACCCTTCGAACTAGCGTCAGCGAAGCTGGCGACGGGACAAAGTCTGCGCGCGTGCTTGATCCCCCACCCCCACTCTTTGACTAGCGTCAGCGAAGCTGGCGGTGGGATGAAGTCTTCGCGCATGCTCCATCCCCCACCCTTCGAAATGGTGTCAGTGAAGCTGGCAGCGGGACGAAGTATGCACGTGCTCCATCCCCACCCTTGGAACTGGTGTCAACGAAGCTAGCCGTGGGATGAAGTTTGCGTGTGCGCTCCATCCCCCACGCTTCGAACGGGCATCAACAAAACTGGCAGCGGGACGAAGTCTGCGTGCGCGCTCTGTCCCCCACCCTTCGAACTGGCGTCAGCGAAGCTAGTGGTGGGACGAAGTTTGCGTGCGCGCTCCGTCCCCCACCCTTCCAACTGGTGTGCATGGGAATTGCCCTCCGCGCGCCTTATTTATAGTCCGAAGAGTGCACACGGAGGTAGCCGTCTGCATGTCTTATTAATACTCCGAAGAGTGCTCGCAGAGGTAGCCCTCCGCGCGTCTTATTTATACTCCAAAGGGTGCGCGTGGAGGTAGCCCTCCGCACCTCTTATTTATACTTTGAATAGTGCGCTCGGAGGTAGCCCTCCGTGTATCTTATTTATACTCCGAAGAGTGCGTGCGGAGGTAGCCCCCTGCGCGTCTTATTTATACTCCCAAAAGTGCGCGCGGAGGTAGCCCCCTGTGCCTCTTATTTATACTCCGGAGAGTGCGTGCGGAGGTAGCCCTTACACGTCTTATTTATATTCCGCAGAATGAAGAAGGGACGGTGATGTGATGAGCCAAGAAGTAATGTCGGAGCTTCCACGAGGCTATGACAAGGGCATAAGCCAGCTTCTCCAGTTTAGTGTACTGTGTCTTGGTGCCCTGAAGGGCTTCGGAGACGAAGTAGACTGGTCGTTGAAGGGACCCCACCTCGAAGATGAGGATTGTGCTAATTGTTGTTGCCATAGCCGCAAGGTACAACAACAACTAAGCCTCTGGTGTTGGGGCCACGAGGGTGGGAAGGTTTGCAAGATGCCTTTTGAGTTCATCGAAGGCCTTCGCACACCCCTCATCCCAATGAAACCTGTCGCATCCGCGAAGGGTTCTCAAGAACGGAAGGCCTTTCTTGGCCGCCCTGGATAAGAAATGGCTCAGTGCGGCCATGCGACCGGTGAGCCTCTGGACTTCTCTTGTTGTCTTGGGTGGCTCCATAGAGAGGATAGCATCAACCTTGTCAGGGTTCGCCTGTATCCCTCCCCATGACACCAAGAAGCCAAGGAGCTTTCCAGCTTGCACGCTGAAGACACACTTGTCTGGATTCAACTTGATGCCGCTCGATAAAGGTTGGTGAAGGTTTCCTGGAGGTCTTGACCATGGGAGGCGAGTTGTCAGATCTTGACGACTGCGTTGTTAACGTAAGCTTTGACATTCCTTTCGAGTGGGAGGTGAGGGCGAGGGCTACTAGGCATGTGAACGTGGCTCCCGCGTTCTTGAGGCGAAAGGGCATTCTAATGAAGCAGTATGTCCCTACTGGCGTTATGAAGCTCGTCTTGACTTCGTCGTCCACGACCATATGGATCTGGTGATAGCCGGAGTATGCATCCAAGAAGCTCATGAGCTCACATCCCGCCGTGGCATCGACCAATTGGTCTATATGGGGGAGCGGGTAGTTGTCCTTGGGACATGCCTTGTTGAGCACGGTGAAATCGACGCACATGCGTCATGCGCCATTGGTCTTTTTGACCAGCACTGGATTTGCGAGCCATTCTGGGTGCTGCACTTCGTGGATGACTCTGGATTGGAGTAACTTTGGGACCTCCGCTTTGGCCGCTTGCTGGCGCTCGAGGGACATGCGTCGGAGTCTTTGTTTGACTGGTTTGGCGTCAAGGTGAACTGCGAGAGTATGCTTGATGATGGCATGGTCCACCCCCTTTATGTCAGCTAGCGACCATGCGAAGACATCTGAGTTGTCATGAAGGACGCGGAGCAGGTCCTCAACCTCTAAAGGGAGGCCCTCGCCGATGTAGACTTGTTGGTCGACGGTATGGAAGGAGACTCTCTTGACTCCGTCGTCCGGCCTAGGCTTGGGCATCCACCCCGGGGCAGAGGGCGCACCTACGCCGAGGGTGTCTCTGACAACGTGTATGTTGTGGCTACAAACCAAACAGAGAGAGAGATGGTAGTGGAGAGTGATGAAGATAAGTGTAATGGCTTGGCTTCTCCTCATGGTCGGTGTTCTATATATATACATGGGGAGTGCTTTTACAATTATGCCCTTACAGCTGATTATCCCCTTCAGGGGTATTTGTGTCATTACATGTTTCCTATTCTGGGCCTTATAACTTCCTACCAGGCCTGCTGGGTTTAGGTGGGGGCCACCCCTACGACAGGAGCCTCTCATGGTGAAGGGCTTCACAGGGCCGAAGCCATGTTGCCGAGTCCTTTGGCCCCCTCCGTCCCCTGCGGTCTGTGAATTTCTCCAAGCTTGTGGCTGGGGAGCCTGAGGTCTGGGATGGAAGGTGCCTTGTTGCAGCAGACGCGCGCGCTCCGTCGTAGACGCACGTGCTCCGTCCCCTACCCTCCGAACGGGTGGCAGCGGAGGCAGGCGTCTAAGTCGAAGCCGAGGCGCGCGCGCTCCGTCCCCTACCCCTCGAACGGGTGGCAGCGGAGGCTGGCGCCTAGCTCGAAGTAGACGCGCGCGCACTCCGTCCCCTACCCTTCGAACGGGTGGCAGCGGAGGCTGGCGCCTAAGTCGAAGTAGACGCGCGCGCTCCGTCCCCTACCCTTCGAACGGGTGGCAGCGGAGGCTGGCGCCTAAGTCGAAGCCGAGGCGCGCGCGCTCCGTCCCCTACCCCTCGAACGGGTGGCAGCGGAGGCTGGCGCCTAGCTCGAAGTAGACGCGCGCGCTCCGTCCCCTACCCTTCGACCGGGTGGCAGGGGAGGCTGGCGCCTAAGTCGAAGTAGACGCGCGCGCTCCGTCCCCTACGCTGAGATTGGAGCTTGGCGCCGGTATGGTTGCGCTCTGGGGCTGTTGTGACCTTGCAGTCTGGTAGTGCGCTTTTAATGGCGGCTGGAATCACGCTGACGCCTGGCCTGGCAGAAGTCAGGCTGTCGCGTCGTGCAGTCTGCCATTCTGCAGGTGGGACACGTGGCGACTCACGACTGGTGTGTCGTGGGATGTGGGCGGTTGCGTGACCGCGGCCGTTCGCCTCGTCCCCCGAGAAGTTGGACGCGTGTTGAAGGCGTGGAGGCGTTGTGCGCTGCTTGGCCACCTACCCGACGCGGCCCTCTAGGCCCCGGCGGTTCTTCTTTCCAAATCTTGGGCAGCCGAATCGCTGCGAATTTGATCTGTCTGGGCGTTGAGCCATATGACAGGCGAGCGGCCTTTATAAGGTGCTAGTGTTGAGGTGGAGGCACCCTTTCTTGCTTGGCTTTTTGATCTGCCGCCTTGCTTCCGCCCGTGCTAATTGTCACGCCAGTTGCTCCTTTCCCTGCTTCTTCTTCCCTTGTCGAGCGATGGCTAGCCATGACGACGCCACCTACCATCCCCGCAGCGGTTCCTTGCCTAGCCAGGGCGAGGTGTCCCATCCTTCCAAGGAGTACAAACTGGTGCCGCGGGGGAGCTCGCGCGCCGATAAGTGGTGGAACGCCATGGAGCACTCGGGAGGCTGCTGCTCTCGTGTGCTGGAGAAGAGCCGCATGACTGAAGGGATGCTGCAGCGGCTCATGGATGAGGGGAAGATCGTGGATCGCAATGGGGCTCGCCTACCCCGCCGGGACGAGACGGAGCCGAAGCCCGGGGCAATGGAGGCGATTGTTTTTGTCGCGTTCTTCGACGCCGGCCTTCGAATGCCCTGCACGTTGTTCGTGGGCGAAGTCCTGCGGGCCTACAAGTTGGAGCTAGCCCAGTTGACGCCCCACGCGATACTCCGCCTAGCTGTCTTCACGTGGGCGATGCGGACAGAGGGGTGGCGTTCCAGCGCGAGCTTATTCACCACACTGCACGACGCACAGTGTCGACCCAGAAAGATTAACGGGGCGATGTCCAACTTCGGCGGTGTGGACTTCGTGCTCCGGGCGTCATGCGCGACGTTGTTCCCTGTGCCAGCCTCGTCGGGGCAATGGGCGTCCGGCTGGACTCGGCGGTGGTTCTATTACACCGTGACCGACAAGAGCGGAATGCAGTGCCGAGGTGGGCCGATCTCGTTTAACAGTACGCCGAGTCTGAAGGCAGAGATTGACGACACGCGAAAGCTACAGAGTCTTGTCGGTGTCGCCCGTCGAATGAGCGTGCGCGACCTAGCCGAGGAGTTCACAATGTATGGGGCGGCGCCACTCTCCTCCCGGGGGAAGTATGTTGGACAGAACGGCCCCCGCGGGGACGGGTTCGATCCATCCGTGTCTCGCCTGCTTCCGCCCTCCGCTCCTTGTAAGTCGCCCAGCACGCTTTACGCGCGCCATTGTATCTGTTTGGTTTCCGCCTGACTGACGTGATCTCCTGCGCAGTGGCTCGGCTAGAAGATGCGGAGCGCGCGGTTGCGGCACTCCTCAGCCCGTATACGCTTAAGGAGCACCAGGCTCGCGAGGCCGCAGTCAAGGCGGCTAAGCAGGGGCGGGTAAACCGCACCTGCGAGGCTCTGGGCATTACTGTGCCCGAGCGCGTGGTGCCGGAAGAGCTTCCCGCCGGGACTCCGGGCGCTCGGGACGGTGATAGCCCTACGGGGGTGTTATCTTCGCGACGCCGGGCCCGTTCCTCGGCTGCCGTATGCGACCCGGCAGCCCCCTCGGCGGCTAGCACAGCTGAAACGGGGCGTGCGACCGGCGGTGGGCCTGGCCATACTACTTCGGAGGGGCGCGCCGCCTCGGATCCCCCGACACCTTTTGCCGACGCCCACGAGCCCGTGCTCGCGGCCGTCGTTGAGTTGGAACTCGTCAACCCGGGGGGTGGCGTCGTTCCTTGCGAGAAAACCACGGTTGACGGTGCGTTATTGTAAGAGCCCAGATATTACAATCCGGATCCCTCTGTGATTACCGCACTATTCCCTGGATCAGTAGATAGTGCTCACAGATTACAGTTCTGAATATCAAAGTACATATCATGCGGAAGCGTAAATATAATAGTAAACTTACACATGGGCCGATTAGGCCGAAGTCAATAAGTTGCAGCAGCGGAAGAACGAAGCACACAGGTGGGACCTTCAGGACATGCCCACAGGCAGCCAACTGGAGGTTCGCGACCTAGCCCTTGACATCTTCCTCTTCTCTGATAGCTTGTCCAATCTTGTTGCTGAGGCGAGGTGGTTTGATTCCTGAATTTTGTCGCAAAAGCGAGCGTGAGCACTCCGACCCCGTGCTCCGCGAGCCAATACATAGAATGCAAATAAATAGTATGCATGGCTTAACAAAGGAGAGGCTCGGGTTATTTTATTTGCCAAAAATCGCATGATTTAATTTTAGTATTATTGTTGCTACCTAAACTCCACACAACAATTGCCATAATTGACTTAATCCACCAAAATACACTTTAATTATTGACTGCTGTCTAAGACTCCAAACAGCGAGTAACATCATTTAACTAATACACCGATCTCTTTCTTTCTATATTGATTTCTATCTACCCCTCGAAACAGTGAGCGACATCATTTCATTAATCCCCTGGTCATACAATCTCTATATGGTTTGATGCCTAAAACTCTAAACATGTAGTGTCATCCTTTATCTAATATCACTTAATTAATCCACCAATATCGTTTGTATTCTAATCCCTAACAATCCAATCCTTTTTGTTATTGATCCACAACCATAATTTGCTCTTCCAATTATCAACCTTATTATCCATTATCCAATCTCTAACTACTTCACTATTGTACCTCCACCAAGAATATCATTGATCAAGTCTACGAATCGCTAGTATACATCCACCAAGAGTATCATTGATCAGATCTAGGATTCTCTATTAAATATCCACCAAGAATATCATTGATCAGGTCTATGATTCACTAATATATCTCCACCAAGAATGTCATTGATCAAGATTAATCTCCTATAGTTATTTTCATACCTCCAATCTCCAGAAAAATCAATTCATCCATCTAGAAATCGTTCAAATCCTATTAATCCCAATATTGTCAACATCTCCCAAGAATTTATATCGAATATCAGTGTTGTAATCCAACGATTTACCTTCGCATTTTCTAATACTCCAAAAATCATACAATTCATCTATCTAGTCTATAAATCCATTTGGGCTCCATCCATTTATTTCTCCTAGACTCCACACTATCATTATCCCTTCTATGATCAATCATGAATCCATCAACTCCTTTATGTGATTGCCATAAACAGCCATCTTCTTTTCTTACGACTGTATTTGTTCTTCCTGACATTTTATTTGTGAGAAATGTTACCATTATTTAAAAATATAATACATAGAAATTTCTTGAGACCTAGCAGTTTTGAACAAAAGCATAATGTTCAAAAGTATGCAATAATAATAGCGATCCAGATTCCATCCACCGTTACATGGCATCCGCACCATATAGCATCTTTCAGCGTTATAGCCGCTTAACTTACCACTGGGACGACACCCAGGACAATTCAAATCAGGGCTTTCCACTGCCCTTCCACTTTTCCATTCCCATTCATAAAGCATTTTGAAATAGAACTATATCTCGTTAAGTTCCCATGTCCGCCCTTGACCGTGGGCACGGCTATTCGAATAGTTTAGACTCTGCAGAGTTTGCACACTTTACCCACAAGAGACAGTTTACTCGTTGCCCCGCACGATTCCTTAGCCATGCGGTTGAGCAAACTATCACAGTAACCGTTCAAAGTACCTCGCCCCTTCCATCATCTCACCCTCTGGGTTGCTCCCATTTGCGGTGGGACCCATTCGTTGTGCGGGATGTTCCCTTCCTATGCACCTAGCAGCTGGCTACCCACACTGCTAGCGCGTCGCAAGAGAACTTCTCCCTCAAGCCTGCCACCCAGGCCGCCACTTGCAGGAGTCCCATTCAAGCCTGCCACCCAGGCCGCCACTTGCACTACTGCCATGATGATGACTTCCAGGGTCTGGTAAATTTACTAAGCCAAGTTGTATTTTACAGACTTGTGGTTGTACTTGTTTTACATAGGAGGTCATGACAAGATTCGGTCCTTAGGGTTATCTGGGCGGATTTATCACTAACCACTTTGTGCTTCCACTGCACCACTTACACACACACACACTCGAACCCTCCGCCCAGATATTTAAGCAAGTTGGGGTTTTTGGGAACATAAAATAATCATGTCCAAATATAAACCAGTCATTCCCACCATGACTGCCCAACCAAATTTTCTCATGATTAAAGTGATGCTTGGGCGTTCTCGCGCCCATGAATACCTAAGCAATACTAAGCATGGCATATAAATTACGGACTTATTTTCGAAAGATTACTATTGTAATTTTGCTAGGGCGACAAAGTTCACATATTCAAATATTCCAAGGGAGGTGTAATATTATTCAAGGTAAACAATGGGCACATAACTAGAATATTAAATTAAACATGTATTTGCATATAACTAATAGCATGCAATTTGATAATTTAAACCAAAGTAATTTGCGGAAAACGTAGGTTCAACATGATCAAAGTATTGACTCGCCTGGCGCGGTTTACCGCGGTCTTGAGTTCACACGATGCTTTCACTTGAGCTTCTATTCTTTATCTTCTCTTGACTTCGCTTGATCCGTGGAGTCTTCAGGACTCCAGTCTCTAATTACGCGATAAACGACTGAATCCAAATAAAAACAAATAACTCAAAGATCCAGTTAAATCCGAATAAACTCAATTTAGTTTTATTATGAGTTAACAAGTGATTTGTGCGATTTAAGGCAAGGCCGGTGGTAGGACACGAAGAGTTGATCTTTTTATTGACGATTTCTTTTATTATTTTGGTATTTATCCAGGAAGTTCCATGAGTTAGGCTAAACCTATGAGTTGGTGTATTTTGTAGAGCGCTAATGTTCTGGACATATGATATATGTATATATATAAGTAATGTTTGCAAATTTTAGCTATCTGAGTAAAACTTAATATGTATCATTTTTTGTGACCCTAGTTACTCGTGTTAATGGTTACATGTTCAATTTAGAGTATTGAATACCTGTGAGATTATTTTGAATCTTAATAACCTAGGACTATTACATTTTAGTATCCGTATAATATTATAACCTATTAATATTTTATCCCTTTGCAGCTCAAGTCTACTAACCATGATGGCATTTAGTTATCCTTATTTACTAAAGCGGTCATTTAAGGGTTCTTGATTGGCAATATTTTTGTTTGTAGTATATATTTGGTTATTTACCATAACTTGTTTTTCTTTATCATAGTCTTTAATTTAATAATTAGTCTTTTAGTTAATTATTAGACAGTACTAATCATTCAAACATATTTAACTAATCCATATTTATATGTTAATCAACCTGACTTTACGACCTAACTAAATCATATTAGCTTTTCTAAATTATTCTTTAATTTACCACAATTTTTACTAATTAACATGAGACACAAAAATAGAAATAAAATAAAGTGAAAAGGGTGCTGTCGGTGGGATCGAACCCGGGACTTAGGGTCAAGGGGATTTAACGCGCGCGCTGCTAACCAAATGGGCTTCCGGTGTTTCGCGACTCTCTGTGGGGGATTAAGAATGAGGAAGCAGCCAAGGGCTGGGGACTAACAAAAGAACCGGCAGCCGAGCTGAAGACAGAGGAGGGGGCGGCGCGAGGTAGGAGGCGATGTCACCGACGGGGAGCGGACGGGGAGGTGCCGGGGAATAACAAAACGGGCTGCGGAGGGGAAAAGGGACCCCGGGGAGGAGGCGCGGTGGTCAGGCGGCGACGAGGTGGGTCGGCGGCGGTTTGAAGTGGGCGGCGGCAAGGTGAAATGGGGAGGCGGCGACCGGAGGAAAGAAGGAAGGAAACGGGGCGCGCAGAAGTTACACGGGGTCAAGGGGAGTCTCACCCTGCTATTTGCGGAGGTGGGGATCGCCCACAGCGGGCTGGCGACGTGCACGGCGGCGGTGCGGAGGAGGTCGCCGTGGAGGGGGTTGCTCGGGCGGCGGGAGGCCCGAGCGGCTGTTGGGTGAGCTTCAAGGGACCGAGGCGGTGCTCCCATCGCGGCGAATCGGACCGGAGCGCTCCGAGGAGGTGTGGGCGGCGGTAATGGCGGCGGCGGCCAAGGTTGGGGAAAAATGGCCAATGCAGCGAGCGTCGGTGCACAAACATCAAATTGGTTCGGGGATACGGTTGATGGGGAGTGGAGATGCGAGTTGGCACAGCTAATTTGGGCGGAGCTCGCCGGAGCGGCGTGAGGCGCGGCGGCCGTGCTCTGGGCGGGCGCCCGAGCTTGGCTAAGCAGGGGAAGAAGGGGGAAAAGGCCAGGGAATGCAAGGGGCGGTCGAGGCCTACATGTAGCCGCAGAGGGGAGGCGTAGCCGGCAGAGGACCAGACGGCAGCGGAGGACCGGGCGGCGGGGATGGTCTGCGGGGCAAGGACCGGCGCGCGGCTCGGGAGGAGAGGGCGCGGGGCTCGACGCGGCGAGGAGGGCGACGGGCGAGCGGCGACGGGACCGCTGCACAGGGCTCGAGCGCTGCCAGAGAGGAGCAGGGCACGCGCGGAGAGAGAGGATGGGCGACGTGGATGGAGCTTGGCCACGGAAGAAGGAAGGAGGAGGAAATGGAGAAAAGAAAGGAGCAGGCGCTCCAGGCAGGGGAAGGAAGAGGAGAAAAAGAGGGAGGGGGCGGCCCGGGCCCGCTGTCAGGAGGAGAGAGAGGAAGGAAAAAGAGGGAGTGGGGCCCACATGCTGGAATAGGGAGAAAATGAAGCAGAGAGCAAAAAGTTGATGATGGATTTGAAATTTGCAAAGTTATTGCAGGCTTAAATTTTTGCATGGCATTTAGAATTTAAGCTTCATTTTTTTTCAACTATTAAATGATAGTTTCTATTATTATTATTATTTAGATTATATGGGTATATACATATATATTACCTATTGTTATTTTTGCTGGCTTATTTAATTTTGCATATACGTATATATATATATACTTCTTATATTGCTACCTATGTCATTATTTCCAGAACGAGATTTTATACCTTAAGTCAAATTTCTCCCTTCTATTTCTGGATCATCTTTTCAGATTCGATTTTTAAATTTCAATTCTCTACCAATGGCATATTCCTTGTTATGACTTCACTAGTGTTAATTTCTTTCTTGAACCTCAAACTTTCTTGGAACCTCAATCAAACTTTCAGAAAAATATCATAAACTCCAATTTCAAATAAAATATATTGCAAAAATAATTCAAAAACTTCGTATTTTTCAAATTTAAATTTTTGGGATGTTACAGTTATCAACCGCAGCGGCCGACGAGGGCGCGCCCCCTACCGAGGAAGCCGTGGGGGCGACGGTAACCGTAGCTGGTGTTGCCGCGGAAGAATCGCCTGTGCCACCGCCGGCGAAACGCCCTCGGGCTCAGTCCCCGCCGCCAGCGAGGGGTCGATACGCCGTTGCGGGGCCTTGCCGCGGGATTACGGCGTCTGGCGCGGCCGAGAAGACCTCCCCGACCGTCGAGGCGCCCGCCTCCCCCTGGGTGGTCGAACCGGCGCCACTTCCCACTGCGACAAGGGGCGCACGAGGTAGGCGTGAGTCCCTTTCTTCACTTGACTTCGCGAGACTCTCCGATCTGCTCGCTCATTCTGCCAACATCAGGCGAGACGAAGTCTCCCGGACGTGGCGAAGGATCGAGCAGCGGAGGTATGCGCGAAGTCGGAAGCCTTGTGCAGGGTGCCCCGCAGGTGTCCGCTGTTGTTGACGTGGCCGTGGCCGCGGTAAATCCTGGCTCGTTGGGGCCGGGGCTCGCTCGCTCGGACTTCCTTCCTCGCCCGGAGATATTCTGCGACCTCACCGCAGCCGCAGAGCGTGCTGACAACGGCCTCGACCGAGAGATGTTGTCGTCATGCGAGGGGGAACTCCTAGCGCTCGCGCTGCAGGCCTCCGAGATGAGGGTAAATATGTGCGCTTCAGCTTTGTAAGGTACTGTTGTACGCATGCTGATTTGTTGTTTTTGGCAGACGCTTGCCCTCAGCCGGTCCTTTGACGAGGCCCGCGTTCGGGAGCGGAGGGCTCTGGAAGCCAACCTTCGTGAAGCAAGCAATGCTCTCGCCGCGAAGGATGAAGAACTTCGCGTGCTGGAGGGCACCATGGCGGCCGCAGAACTCGAGGCCACGGAAGCCAAGTGCGCTGTAGCTGAGGAGCGTGCCGCCTTCGTGCAGCAGATCGCCGTCCTAGAAGGGAAGAACGCCCAGCTGGTGGAGTCTGCAGCCGAGAATAGCCGCGTCCTGGAAAATGCGTCCATGTCGGCGTGGCGGGCCATGGAGGCTCTGAACCAGGCCCTCCGAGATCTGTGCATCAGAGTGCCGGACACTACGCACGGGCCGGAGGCCCTGTCGGAGATGCTCGGGTTGATTGAGGGGGCCGGCGTTGCTCTTCGTGGTGCCAGAACGTTTGGCGAGCACTGCGGTTATCTTGGTGCGTGCTTCGCCCTCGCCCTGCTTCACACTCGTGGGTGCAGACATACCCATGAGCTAGCAAATCCTCAACTGGATCTTCCCGACCGACCAGAGGTCATGTCGGACGCCATCCGCTCCATCAGGCCTAGCCTGCAGAACTTCCATCAACGGATCTGGGGCCGCTTTGGGGAAGATGCAGCGAGGGTCGCCGTGCAGCAGACGCTGCATGGGGAGGGGGACCTCCTCCAGTGGCTCGAAAGGGTCCTTCAGCGTCACGGCGACGGCGGCACGGGTTCGTCCGCACCGCGGCAAGGCTGAGCGATTGGTCGGGTAAGGCAGGGGGATGATGTACTGGTTCTTATGCTTGTAACCATGTAACCCCTTTGCTTTTGCAATGAATCCAAGTAGTACCTTATTCTGGGTGTTACCTGCCGCCGAACGTGAAGGGAAGAAGACCTCCGCACCTTGTTTATACTCCGTAGAGCGCGCAGGGAGGGCATCCGCGTCTTATTAAAAGTCCATGGACCGGCGCGTGCGGAGGCGAACCTCGCCGCTACGACTTTCTTTATAGTCCGGAGACTCGCGCGTGCGGAGGCGGACCTCAACGCTACGTCTTGTTTAAAGTCCGTAGACTAGCGCGTGCGGAGGCGGACCTCGACGCTACGACTTCCTTTATAGTCCGGAGACTCGCGCGTGCGGAGGCGGACCTCAACGCTACGTCTTATTTAAAGTCCGTAGACTAGCGCGTGCGGAGGCGGACCTCGACGCTACGACTTCCTTTATAGTCCGGAGACTCGCGCGTGCGGAGGCGGACCTCAACGCTACGTCTTATTTAAAGTCCGTAGACTAGCGCGTGCGGAGGCGGACCTCGACGCTACGTCTTATTTAAAGTCCGTAGACTAGCGCGTGCGGAGGCGGACCTCGACGCTACGTCTTATTTAAAGTCCGTAGACTGGTGCGCGCGAGGGCGTCTCCCCGTTGCGTCTTGTTTAAAGTCCGTGGACTGGTGCGTGCGGAGGCGGACCTCGACGCTACGTCTTATTTAAAGTCCGTAGACTGGTGCGTGCGGAGGCGGACCTCGACGCTACGTCTTATTTAAAGTCTGTGGACTGGTGCATGCGGAGGCGGACCTCGACGCTACGTCTTCTTTATAGTCCGGAGACTCGCGCGTGCGGAGGCGGACCTCGACGCTACGTCTTATTTAAGGTCCGCGGACTGGTGCTTGCGGAGGCGGACCTCGACGCTACGTCTTCTTTATAGTCTGGAGACTCGCGCGTGCGGAGGCGGACCTCGACGCTACGTCTTATTTAAAGTCCGCGGAATGGTGCGTGCGGAGGCGGACCTCGATGCTACGTCTTCTTTATAGTCCGGAGACTCGCGCGTGCGGAGGCGGACCTCGACGCTACGTCTTATTTAAAGTCCGTAGACTGGTGCGTGCGGAGGCGGACCTCGACGCTACGTCTTCTTTATAGTCCGGAGACTCGCGCGTGCGGAGGCGGACCTCGACGCTACGTCTTATTTAAAGTCCGCGGACTGGTGCGTGCGGAGCTAGGCTTAACGCTACGTCTTATTTATAGTCCGTAGACTCTCGCGTGCGGAAGCTGAGCTCAACGCTACGTCTTATTTAGAGTCCGTAGACTTTGTTCTGCTCAGCGCGGACAGGGGATGCTCTAGGAACAGCAACCTTTATTGAACTCCCGTTTGCGCGGGCGGGCATCGCATAACAAAGGGCTGGTGGCTCTACGCTTGCTGTCCTGCTTCTAGGCGTAGTATCGCCGTAACCTGTTCGCGTTCCATGTGTGCCGGAGGGCTTGTCCCTCGAGCGTGGTGAGGCGGTATGCCCCCTTCGGCAATGCCTCCATCACGATGTACGGGCCTTCCCACTTGGACTCCAGCTTGCCAACGGTCTCCGCCTGGAGCGCTACTCTGAGAACGAGATCCCCAGGCTTGAACCCCCGCGGGCATATAGAGCGGTCCCGAGTACGCATTGTCTGTCGCGCGTACTTCTCAACATGGTGGGCTGCATCTGCCCGTATCCCGTCGAGGAGGTCCAAGGACACACGGCGCTCCTCTTCGGGTGCTTGGATGAGGACCCTCCGCGAGCCGGCCTTGATTTCCTCGGGCGTCACCGCCTCATCACCGAAAAGGAGCCTGAACGGCGTGAATCCCGTCGGGCGCATTACCGTTGTGCGAAGCGACCACAGAACGCTGTGAAGCTCGCTTGGCCACTTGCCCTTCGGCAATCCGACCAGGCGCTTTTTGATGGCGGCGGAGATGGTGCCATTCGCCCGTTCGACCGCCCCGTTGGACTGGGGATGCCCTACCGAGGCGAATCGGAGGGTGATGCCCATGCTGTCACAATAGTCTTTGAAAAGGGTGGCGTTGAACTGCAGGCCATTGTCCACCGTGAGCTCCCGGGGTACGCCGAAGCGATATATGATGTTTTGCCATAGGAAGCGCTGTATGGCCGCAGAAGTTACTTTGGCCAGGGCAACCGCTTCCGGCCATCTGGAGAAATACTCCAGCGCGACTACCACGAACCGGAGGTCCCCTAGAGCTCGGGCAAGTGGTCCTACTATGTCGAGGCCCCAGCGTGCCAGTGGCCACACCGGGGGAATGGGGTTGAGGCTCGTCGGGGGCCTGCGGATGATGCGCGCCATCCACTGGCACCCTTGGCACCGACGGACGAGGTCCTGGGTGTCGGTGGTGGCGGTTGGCCAGTAGAAGCCTTGCCTGAACGCCTTGCCGACCAACGACCTCGGCGCCAGGTGGGATCCGCACACGCCCGCGTGGATCTCCGCCAGGAGCTCCTTTCCGCCTTCCGTCGAGAGGCAGCGCAGGAGCGGTGCGCAAACCCCCCTCTTGTAGAGTATCCCTTCGAACACCTGGAAGGACCTTGTGCGGGGCTGCAAGCGCCGAAACTCGGCGGGGTCGTCGGGCTCGGCGATGCCTTGCAAGAAATTGAAGATGGGCTCTCGCCAATCACCTGGCCGGTCGATGCGGTGGACGAGTGCCGCGTCCCGGTTGTCTTGCGCGATGGCCGCTTGCGCTAGTATCTCGTAAAACGCCCCCTCAGGGGGGGCAATTGCTGGCTGGCCGCCTTAGCGAGGGCGTCGGCCTGCTCGTTCTCCGCGCGGGGGATGGCCTTGACGGTGACACCCAAAAAGTGCCTTTCCCTCGCCCTCACGGCCGCGAGGTACTTGGCCAACTCAGGGTCCTTGGCTTGATATGACTTGTCCACATGACCAGCCACCAAGCGCGAGTCGGTGCGGACTAGCACCCGTCTCGCGCCAACTGCCTTGAGCTTCGCCAGGCCGAAGAGCAGTGCCTCGTATTCAGCCGTGTTGTTGGTGGCGGGGAAGGCAAGGCGCGCCGAGTATAGCAAACACTGCCCTTCGGGCGTGACGACCACCGCCCCTACACCTGCGCCGGCGACGCCGTAAGCGCCGTCGATCGTGAGCGTCCAGACGGGGTCATCGTGCGTCTGGACGGGTTGGGCCGGCGGGGTCCATTCGGCGAGAAAATCCGCAAGGACTTGGGATTTGATTGCCGTTCGCGAAGCATACGTCAAGGAGAAGGGAGCGAGCTCGGCAGCCCATTTGCCGATGCGCCCTGTGGACTCCTTATTGTGCAGCATCTCTGCCAGGGGGAATGAGGAAGGCACTGTGATCGGGTGGGCCAGGAAATAATGCCGAAGCTTCCTGGAGGCCATGACCAGCGCGTAGGCGAGCTTCTCAAGCTCCGTGTATCTTGTCTTGGCACCTTGGAGGGCTTCGGAGACAAAGTAGACGGGCCGCTGCATGGCGCCTTCCTCTAAGACGAGGACGGCGCTGACCGCGGTGGCTGACGCGGCCAGATAGAGCAGGAGGGGAGCCTCTGGCGCTGGGGCGACCAGCGTGGGGAGGCTGGCCAGGTGCTCCTTGAGCTCGTTGAAGGCCTTCGCGCAATCTCTGTCCCAACGAAATCCGTCGCACCCGCGGAGCGTCTTGAAAAATGGCAAGCCCCGTTCAGCCGCCCTGGATAGGAAGCGGCTTAGTGCTGCCATGCGGCCC
Source organism: Dendrocalamus latiflorus (assembly GCA_017311315.1). Taxonomy (NCBI): domain Eukaryota; kingdom Viridiplantae; phylum Streptophyta; class Magnoliopsida; order Poales; family Poaceae; genus Dendrocalamus; species Dendrocalamus latiflorus. The sequence continues at coordinate 25,424,621 of CM029661.1, read as the reverse complement.
GCCAGCCTCTGGACCTCCCTCGTAGTCTTGGGCGGCTCCATACCCAGGATGGCGTCTACTTTGTCGGGGTTCGCCTGGATGCCCCGTCCGGAGACGAGGAAACCCAGGAGCTTGCCCGCCTGCATCCCGAAGACACATTTGTCGGGGTTGAGTTTGATGCCCGCCTTCCGGAGGTTGTCAAAGGTCTCCTGGAGGTCCCGGCCATGCAGAGCAAGCTGCCGAGTTTTGACCACCACGTCATCGACATAAGCTTCGACGTTCCTCCCGAGCTGGGTGGCCAGGGCAATAGCGACGAGGCGGGTGAAGGTAGCGCCAGCATTCTTCAAGCCAAAGGGCATTCTGACGAAGCAGAACGTCCCAGCGGTGTGATGAAACTGGTCTTCTCTTCGTCGTCTTCGGCCATGTATACCTGGTGATAGCCAGAATAGGCGTCCAGGAAACTCATGAGTTCGCACCCAGCAGTGGCGTCAACCAGCTGATCGATGCGCGGTAAGGGGTAATTGTCCTTCGGGCACGCCTTGTTGAGCGCTGTGAAGTCGATGCACATGCGCCAGGTCCCGCTGGCCTTTTTGACTAGCACCGGGTTAGCGAGCCACTCTGGGTGGTGGACCTCGCGGATGACCCCAGCGCGAAGAAGCTTCGCGACCTCTGTTTTGGCCGCCTGCTGCCGATCCATTGACATACGCCGAAGCCTTTGCTTGACCGGCTTGGCGTCGGGGCGGACCGCCAAGCGATGCTCGATTACTGCTCGATCTACGCCCTTGATGTCCTCCGGGGACCATGCGAAAATGTCAACGTTGTTCTGAAGCACTCGGAGCAGATCCCGTTCGACCCCTGGTGGGAGCCCCTCGCCGTTGGACACAAACTGCCCCTCCGCTTGGAGTGGCACCTTCTTGACGCCGCCCTCGGGACGAGGCTTGGGCGTCCATCCGGGGGCGGAGGGCCCGTCGCCGCGCGCGCCGGAGAGGGCATGCACCGGGCGATGCGGAACGCGGCTGCCGACCTCGGCCCGTCTGGCCAGGTCCTGATCGCCGAAGACGGTGATAACACCCTCTGGGCCCGGGAGCTTCACACACAAAAACGTATAGTGTGGGATCGCCTCGAATGAGTTGATGGCGGGCCGACCCAGTATGGCGTTGTAGGGATGCGAGATATCGACGACGTCGAAGATGACATGCTCGGTCCGGATGTTACCCTTGTTGCCCTCCTGACGGAAAGAGACCGGAAGGGACACGTGCCCCAAGGCCTGCAGCGGTTGACCCCCGAAACCTTGAAGTGGAGCTCCTGGCTGCTCTAGCCGGCTTCGTGGGATCCCCATACGGTCAAGGGCCTCTGCGAACAAGATATTCGCGGAGCTTCCCCCGTCGACAAGGACGCGCCTGACGTCACAACGTGCTATGTGGGCCTGGATGACTAGGGGGTCTTGGTGAGGGTACTCCACACCCCTGGCGTCGTTCAAGTCGAAGGTGATGTTGCGGGGCGGCATCCACAGTTGCGGCTGCTCCCCGGAAGCTTTTAAGGAGGAGCCTCCAGTGATGACGCTGACGGTGCGATGTTGCGCGCCCTCCGTTGGGGGCGGAGCCCGAGACCCGGCCGTCACCCTCCGCAGCTCCATGACTGCAGCGCATGCCCTTGTGTAATGATCGCCGTAGCCGTGTACCTCGCACCACTTGCCATAGTGCAGGAGCTCTTGTTCTGCGTGGGGTTGGCCGCCGTAATCGAGTCCGCCTTCCGATCCCCGGTCTCCCCTCCGTGAGGCGGGGTCGGGTCCTTGGCGGGTGCCCTCGGTGTCGCGGACATGATGGGCCGCCTGTGTACTACGTTGGCGGCGCCGAGGCTTACGCCCGCTCCTTGAAGAGCCTTCCTGTACCTCGGTGTCGCCGCCTCGGGAAGGGACTCCGCGGGGTTCTCGGCCGCGGCCCTGCTTCGAGGAGGGGCCACCCGCCCCCGCCTCGCGCTGGGGGCGCTTTCCCTGGACGAGGTCGAGGGCGGTGATGCTGCGTCTTCGCGCATCCTCCTCCGCCCGCGCATACTCGTCCATTTTGTCGAAGAGTTTGACGACTGTCTTGATTGGCCTCCGCGCGTTGTACTCGGCCATCGGGCCCGGGCGAAGGCCCTGTATGGCTGCATTAACGACGGTGGTTTCATTAATGTCTTTCACCTGGCATCGAATCTTGGCGAAGTGCTGGAAGTAGTCCCGGAGCTTCTGCGAGGGTCCTTGCTTCATAGCGAAGAGCTGGTCCGCATCGACTCGCTCGACATAGTTTCCTTGGAAGTTGCTTTGAAGGCGGATGCGAATCTGCTCCCACGCGTAGATGGAGCTCGGCTCTATGGTAAAGAACCAAGAGAGCGCCACGCATTGCAGCGCGAGGGGGAGTCCCTTCGCCTTCGTGGTGTCGTCTCCGCCCGCGGCTTCGATCGCGGTTTCGTACACGCGCACGAACTCGCGGTGGTCCGTGTCGCCTTTGTACGAGTCGATGGCGCTAGGAAACTTGAAGTCTTCGGGCCATGCCGCTTGCTGCAGCCCCGCCGAAAGCGGGGACTCCGGATCTACGCGCCGCAGCGGCACGCGGCTAGACGTGGGGGCTTCGCGACTGTCCGCCCTCTCCGGCGTGGGCTCGGGCGCGATTACTGGCGCGGCCTGCTGGCTCCGAGCCTCTTGCATATCTCGGACGGCTCCACGAAGGTCCCCTAGCTCCCGCTAGAACGCGTTGAGGGCCGCCAGCAGGGCGCTTTCTGCCGCCTGTGCAGGCAGGGTCGCCGGTACTCCCAACGGGCGGATCGGCGCGGGCACGACCGCGTCGCGAGGTCCCGAGCTGCCGGTTACTCCGTCGTGGCTACCTCGAACCGCCCGGTCCGCGCTGCCGGCGAGGGTTGCGGCGGGGGCGGCGAGGTCGGCTGTCGTTGCGTCGGCGGGGTCGGTTGTCGCCGCACCAGCGTCGACGTCTTCGACCGCGGGGTCCGTCCCCGCGACGCCGGTGCCGGGGTGGGTCGACGCGGTGCCGGTGACGGGGTTGGTCGTCGCGGTGCCGGTGACGGGGTTGGTCGTCGCGGTGCCGGTGACGAGGTTGGTCGTCACCGCGCGGACGTCGACGTCTTTGGCCACCGCGCCTGCGTCGCTACCCGCGCCCACCGCTGCCGATGCCGAAGCCCTGGTACTCATACGACGCTCCGGCCCGGCCGCCTTCTTTCCCTTCGCCGCCGTTGACGAAGCTTTTTTCGGTGCCATCCTTCTTCGGTCTTCAGGCTTGTCCTTGTCCTCCCCACGGACGGCGCCAACTGTTGTGGCTATAGACCAAACAGAGAGAGAGATGGTAGTGGAGAGTGATGAAGATAAGTGTAATGGCCTGGCTTCTCCCCATGGTCGGTGTTCTATATATATACATGGGGAGTGCTTTTACAATTATGCCCTTACAGCTGATTATCCCCTTCAGGGGTATTTGTGTCATTACATGTGGCCTATTCTGGGCCTTATAACTTCCTACCAGGCCTGCTGGGTTTAGGTGGGGGCCACCCCTACGACAGTGTACCTTTCGGAGGGGGCCGCGCTCCAAGTTCTATCCGGCGGGCGAGGTCTTGATCTCCGAACACGGTAATGATGCCCTGTGGACCCGGAAGCTTCATGCAGAGGAAGCTGTAGTGCAGGACTGCTCCGAAGGTGATAAGGGTCGGGCGTCCTAGTATAGCGTTGTACAGGTAGGGAAGATCAACGATGTCGAAGGTGACATCCTCGCTTCTAGTACAGTCACCCAGCCCGAAGGACACCTGCAATCGTATTTGGCCCAGGGCTTTTAGTGGCTGACCCCCGAAACCCTAGAGCGAGATCCCCGGAGGCCCTAGCCTACTACAGGGGATTCCCATTTGGTCGAAGGCCCCTACAAATAGAATGTCGATGGAGCTACCCCGTCGACTAGAATGCGCTTGACATCGCATCCTACGATGGCGGCCTGGATCACAAGGGGATCCTGGTGAGAAAAGTCAACTCCGTCCGCATCAGTAATTGTGAAGGTGATGTCGTTTTGTGCCTAGGTGGGCGGCACTTGGGCAGGGCACGCTTCGCAAAGCTGGAGTCCCCTGTCACCGCCGATCGATTCCGATGTCGAGCATGTCCCCGATTGCTTCGCAAAGCTGAAGTCCTTGACCGCTGCTAACGGTTTACTAAAGTTAGGATACTCCGATCACGCTCCAAAGACGGACGCCTACAACCATCAGCTATCTACGATCACTTGCTGGAGCCGGATGACTCCGACAGCTTCCAAGGACACTTACGACCATTAGCCATCTACGATCGCTTGCTAAAGTCGGACGCCTCTGACCGCTTCCAAAGACGAATGCGACTGCCGACTGCTTCGACCACTTGCTGGAGCCAAGGACTCGGATTGCTTCCAAAGACGGACACTTACGACCACCTCCCAAGGACGGACGCATACGACACGTGCTAGAGTCGAGCCTCTTTGACCATCTGTCATACGCATACTTCTTCAGCCGCAGATCTACGATCATGGTGCTTCAGTACTTTTATGAGTACTCCTTTCAACCACGTGGATTTCGACCATGGACGTTTCCGATGGGTTTCAACCACGGTGGGTTTCGACCACGGTAGTCTCCTGATGGGTTTCGACTAATGTGACTATTTGATCATGGATGTTTTCGATGGCTTTTGACCACAGTGGGTTTCGACCACGGCAGTCTTTCCGATGGGTTTCGAGTACTATGACTATTCGACCACAGACATTTCCGATGGGTTTCGACCACGGTGGGTTTTGACAACGACAGTCTTTTTATGGGTTTCGATACTGTGACTGTTTGACCATGGACATTTCCAACGGGTTTCTACCACGATGGGTTTCGACCATGGCAGTCTTTCGATGAGTTTTGACTACTGTGACTGTTCGACCACGGACGTCTCCAATGGGTTTTGACCATGGTGGGTTTCGACCACGACAGTCTCCTAATGGGTTTCGACTACTGTGACTGTTCGACCATGGACGTTTCCGATGGGTTTCGACCACGGTAGTCTTCCGATGGGTTTTGACTACTGTGACTGTTCAACCATGGACATTTTCGATGGGTTTCGACTACTGTGACTATTCAACCACGGACATTTCTGATGGGTTTCGACCACAACAGTCTTTCGATGTGTTTCGACTACTGTAACTGTTTGACCATGGATGTTTTCGATGGGTTTCGACCACGGTAGTCTTCCGATGGGTTTCAACTACTGTGACTGTTCAACCACGGACATTTCCGATGGGTTTCGACTACTGTGACTGTTCAACCACGGACATTTCTAATGGGTTTCGACCACGTCAGTCTTTTGTTGTGTTTCAACTACTGTAACTGTTTGACCATGGATGTGGTTTCGACCACGGTAGTCTTCCGATGGGTTTTGACTACTATGACTGGTTCAACCACAAACGTTTTTCGATGGGTTTCGACCACGGTGTGTTTCGACTATGGCAGTCTCCCAATGGGTTTCGACTACTGTGACTGTTCGACTATGGATGTTTCCGATGGGTTTCGACCACGGCAGTCTCCTGATGGGTTTCAACGACTGTCACTATTCGACCATGGGCGCCTTCTGGTGATTTTTGACCACAGCTGTCTGCTGATAGGTTTCGACTACTATGACTGTCGACCACGGCTGTTTTCCGATGGGTTTTGACCACGGTGTTGCCGACCACGGATGTCTTTCGATAGTTTTGATCATGTGACTTCCAACCATAGAGATTTCTCGACGAATTCAATCACAGTGATGCTCGACCACTGAGCACTTCTGATGGGTTTCGACCAGCATGGATTTTGACCACAGACGTTCCTTGGTGGGTTTTGACTCTGATGAATCTCGACCACGGATAGTTTCCTATGGCTGTTTATCACATTGATACTCCGTGGCCTGCTCTACTAATTTTTCTGCTCAGGCTATACCTACGATGCCGATTCTAGCTACCATTGTTGTCAGATTGGTCATACTAGATGTTAATCATGCATACTTCAAATCACTTCCGTTGTGTCCATTCGATACCGACGAGGTCGAATGGCACGGGCGGGCGTGGTCAAGTGTGACGATCACACTGTCAACGGCCCCAGAGACTGACGAGGCTATGGATAATGCCAATGTCATACCTTCATTAATCATTCATCCCTTGCATGAGGAACATAAGGCGAAGACTAACGACGACAACCAATGCGCAGCTTAATCGGAGGTTTTCCGTGGGTTACTCTATGATATAATTAACCGAGCGTCCTTCCGAGGCTCTGGGAACTAGGACACCATATCACCTTTGTCAGATATGCTATGCAAAGAAGGCTACAGAGCGCACACACACACACAAATATATATATATATATATATATATATATATATATATATATATATATATATATATATATATATATATATAGGGATTTGTAATTTTGTTCTTCGCAAATGAATGAATAAAATACATGTTTCCTGATCTTTTATTGTGTTTATTTATTTTTGTGTACTTTAGTACACTAGCACGACCGCATCTTATAACCCCAGGGCCAGAAATCCACGAGCGATTTCTCACATCGAACAAAATGGCACGCCCTAATCATGCATTCAACTCAGAAATGGAAAATGCACAAGATTATTAAGTAAAAACACCCCAAATCCTTTATGCATTCCACCACACCGATCTTGGCGCGTAGTTCTTGGAACTTGACACATCCGAGCGGCTTTGTGAGTATGTCCACTAGTTGCTCGTCGGTGCTGGCGAACTCAACATTAATTTTACCTCCCTCAATGCATTCCCAGATGAAATGGTAGCGAGTGCTGATGTGTTTGCTCCGATTGTGGAACATCGGGTTCTTGCAGAGGGAGGTGGCAGATTTGTTATCAACCTTGAGAATAGCAACATCTACTTCATGATCATAGAGATCACCCAGTAGGCTCGCTAGCCAAATGCCTTAACAAGCCACGATCGTAGCGGCGATGTACTCTGCCTCACATGATGATAGGACCACCACTATCTGTTTTTGAGATTGCCAGCTCATGGGGCCGTTGTCAAGGAAGAATAACACCCCCGTAGTACTTTTACGATCGTTAATATCATTGTCCATGTCGTTGTCACTGTACCCAAACAGTTGTGACCGATCTTCACCACCCCTCGTGTAACAGCAACCAAAATTGTGTGTTCCAATGATGTAGCGAAGGATGTGCTTGACAGCCATGAGGTGATCATCCTTTGGTGCCTCCACGAACCGGCTAACATAGCCCACTGCGTAGGCTATGTCTGGCCACGTGTGTACTAAGTACCTGAGGCTACCGACAATGCTCTGGTAGTGCATGGCATCTGTCAGGGGACAGGTGCTGGTCTTGCTCAACTTCAGCCGCACATCCATTGGAACCTAGCATGGATTTCACCCCGCCATACCACCCTTCTCTAGGATCTTCAGTGCGTACGTTGCTTGGTTGAGTGTGATGCCGTCTGCGCCCAAGTGCACCTCCATTCTGAGATAGTAACTCAGCAAGCCCATGTCACTCATCCGGAACAAGTTCTTCATCTCCGTCTTGAACTTATCGGTCTCCTGCTGATGTGTCCCAATAGTGATGAGATCATCCACATACATCCCCACGAGCAAGTGTGAGATGCCGGCACGGCAAACATACACAGTGTGTTCCAAGTTGCTCTGACGGAACCCAAGTGACAACAGACTGCTATCCAACTTGTGTATCCAGACTGTGCTGTTCCTTTCCACATTTAAGCCACCCAGTGAGTTCCTCCACAAAAAGCGTCTCAAGGTCAACGGGTGTCTTGATGGAGAGCACTATCTGAGAATATTTGGGCAGCACAGCCTGCAGAAACCTGTGCACAACAGTTTCCCCGTCATGTTTGTCGCCGAGGACATTGAGGTTGTTGGCAACACAGTTGAGCACTATAAATTATGTGCACACGGGAGAGTCTATGAATAGGACAACAACCAATATTGATATCTACGTCGCAAAGAAAAGATTAGATTAGGAAAATTTGAAGGAGGCAATAGAAACTGAATTACTATCTCTGAACAAAAGAGAGGTGTTTGAACCCGTATGCCGCACACCTCCCCACGTGCACCCTATAGGGCATAAGTGGGTATTTGTTCGAAAGAGAAATGAAAGAAACGAAGTAGTGAGATACAAAGCAAGGCTGATATCAACGTCCTGGAGTTGATTATGAAGAAGCCTACTCCCTAGTCATAAGTAGAATTACCTTTAGATATTTGATCTCAATGGCAGTGAACTTGAATTTAGAAATAAAATTGATGGATGTGGTAATTACATACCTTTATGGAAACTTGGATTCGGCGATTTATATGAAGGTCCTTGATGGAATCCCTCTCCCGAATCAAGACAGAGCAAACAGAAATATATACAGTGTGAAGTTCAGAAAGTCCCTGTACGGACTGAAACAATCTGGCAGAATGTGGTATAATTGCTTAAGTGACTTTCTCTACAAGAAAGGCTACACGAATAATGAAGATTGTCCCTGTGTGTTTATATGACGATCCCATAATGAATTTTGTATAATCTCAGTGTATGTAGATGATCTGAACATTATCGGGACAATGGAAGACATAAAAGAAGCAAGCTCCTACCTAGAGTTAGAATTTGAAATGAAAGATTTGGACAAGACCAAATTATGCTTAGGTCTGCAGCTCGAGCAAGTCGCTGAAGGAATATTAGTACATCAGTCGGCCTACACCTGGAAGGTGGTAGAAAGGTTTGGCTTTGAGAAGGCATACCCATCAAAAGTACCGATGATCGGGAGGTCTTTACAGCAAGAAAAAGGTTCTTTCTGACCTAGGGAAGAGGGGGAGGAAGTCCTAGGACCGGAATTCCCATACTTAAGTGCAGTGAGAGCACTTATGTATTTAGCGAATTGCATTAGACCAGACATTGCATTTGCCGTGAACTTGTTAGCAAGGTATAGTGCAGAACCTACCAAAAGGCATTGGCAGGGAATAAAGGACATCTTCCGATACCTCCAAGGAAGTAAGGACCTCGAATTGTTCTACAGAAAGAATCAAGATCTGAACTTGATTGGCTATGCAGATGCCGGGTACCTGTCCGACCCGCATACCGCAAGGTGACAAACAGGCTATGTATTCCTGTATGGTGGAACTGCAATTTCCTGGAAATCGTCCAAGCAAAGTCTCCTAACGACTTCGACAAACCACTTAGAAATTATAGTATTGTATGAAGCCGCACGAGAATGCGCTTGGCTCCGGCGAATGATTCACCACATCCATCAGTCATGTGGCATGAATGTTGTGCAAGCCCCCACAATTATCTATGAAGATAATACAGTTTGCGTTGCAAAGTGCAGACGGGCTATGTGAAGAGTCATCTCACAAAGCACATCAACCTCAAGTTCTTCTATGCTCATGAATTGCAAAAGATGGACGAGATTAAAGTACTGCATACTAAGTCATGTGAAAATCTAGCAGATTTGTTCACTAAGTCACTCCCTGCATCTAGTTTTGAAAGGTGCGTACGAGGAATTGGAATGATGAGACTTAGAGAAGTGTAGAATTCAGGGGGGAGAATTCTCTCAAGCCCGTTATTAAATCTTGATCATGAAGCTCAAGTACCTAAAAGAATAAGTCCTGAAGACTGGATGAAATTGGGAGAATAAGTCCTGAAGACTGGATGAAATTGGGTGAATTGCACTCTTTTTCTCTTGACGAGTTTTCCTAAAGTTTCTCAACCAATGTTTTTAATGAGGCAATTCGTGCATCGCAGCATAATATGTATCATGTACTATTTCTCCAAATTTCTCACTGAGTTTGTATGGAGTTTTGACGAGGCATGAACGTGTCGGATGAGTGCCCAAGAGGGAGTGTTAGGAAACCTGGGCCTGGGCCAGGAGCCTTGGCCTATGGTGGACACCTCATCGGTAGACTATAAATAGGGAGCCGTAGATTTTGTACACATGCAATCAGAAAGCAATAAAGAAAGATCAGGAATTTTCTCTACCTCTCTGTGTTTTCAATATCTCGTTTCGCATTAAACAGAGAAATCGATTGGACTGGATGTCCGCGATGGTTTCTCAACAAAGAGGACACACGTGCGTAGGTAGACATAGACCGGAGATGTTACCACAGATGTCGTCGTGACCTGTGGTGAGTGGCCGGCGCCGTTTGGAAGCGCCTCCAAATCCAGAGCCTACACCGACAAGCCGCGCTTCGGCGTGGTCCACTAGTCCAACTTAATCCCTCTTTCCGGTGTTCACATGAGTTTCACAGAAATTTCTTAGCAAACCATTAAAGCCCTATAGAAATATAGGAACTTCATGCATTCGAAACGTAGACTTATTTTATAGGAATTACTACTCTATTTTCACTACAGGATTCGCACATAATTATTGCATTTTAAAGGATTTTTAAAACTTATGCACATTGGCAAATTTTTTTATTATGTTTCTTGCCGGGGTTAAGCAAGAAAACACTACTCCGTTAATTTTGAAATCGATAATTTCTTTTTTATGTTTTTATTTGGTTGGGCTAAAAGATGAGACAGTTGGGCTGGGTGAGGCCAGGTCAAGGCGTTGTGTTTATCTATCACGCGCTAACAAAAGGAGATGGGATTAGGGAGAGAAAGGTTCAGTTCTTTCTGACTTATAGTTTTCCTTAAATAAATAAATAAATAAATGACATAGTTTCTTTATTGCCGTTTCTAATCGATCTATTGAGATAGTCTTTTCAAAGTGATTTATCGACTTATTAGTATTTAGTTTGTTCACATAAATATTCATTATAGAATTAAAAAACCATGAGCCGTAGCCATAAGCTGCAGCCAAAAAAAGCACGGCTTTGCCTTTGGGTAACGAATGACATTTGTCGTTATCTTTTCCAGACATGGCCTGCAAATTCCTCTTCTCGTTGGGCTTTTTTGACTAGAAAATTCTGGGCCGTGCGTCCAAAGATGTTTTTAGCGGTTTGGATGAGCTCACGCATGCGTGCTCATGTCCTGTCAATTGCCATCTGTCATTTTACGTTAGCAATTAAAAATAAATAAAAAACTTGCAATTTGCGTATTTTTCAGGTATCTCTTCAAGAGTAATATATACAAATTTGCTAGCATCTTGTACCATGTACGTGCATATAAGAAAACAAAAGGATACACTTACCATATGAATTCTGCCTTCACAAAAATGGCAAATGGGAGTTAAAAGGCAGACGAGCACAGTGTGTTTTCTTCTTCTTGCTATCTAATCAAATTGCTCTGTTTGTACTGGATTTTGCATATGACTTTTGGTTTTAACTGACGAATAGTAGTGGCTAATAGAAGTAGTTTATAGAATCTGAGACGTTTGCATTGGCTTATGGGTTTTTACTGAGTACATTATGTAAAAAAAAAGAGCAAACGACAGTGCAACATAAGACACTATAATATTTGGACCGTCATGTGATTTACAAAATTCTGATATAATAAAATATATAGTGTATTACAACATGGCTTATAGTAGTTATTGATGAATAGTAGTGATTGATAAATAATAGTGACTGATAGAAACGGTTTATAGATACTGAGACGTTTGTATTAGTTTTAACTTCTCTAAATATAAGTCAGAGGCAAAAATCATTACAAACGGGTCCTAAATATTATAGACCAGTGCTATAGTAAAGGGCTACGTGCCAAGCGCAATAGGGCGCAAGCACTGTGGTACTTGCTGAGGCTCTCCTACGTTGAAGAAAACCGGTCCTAAAGAAGAGAACGGGGTGGAATCGGCTCTAAACATTGGAGAATTATCATCGTACACAGGTCGATACCAGACGTACTGAGGGCCTATTTTTTGATATAGCTGTGGTATATAATTTTAGTAGAAATTTTTGAATTTGAGCTATTTGTAATAGAAATTACGGAGAGAAATATTCACTTACAATTTTGGTTAATATAGATATTAAACTTTTATTGTATACTATAATTAACTTGTAGATCATGTCTTAAGAAAATATTTCGTTTGAAAGTTAGATACTATAGCAAAAATTAAAAACCATTTTTAAAAGCCCTTAAAGAACAGTCCCCCGAATCCTCGATCATAAGAAAAATTAGGCAAGCCCACCTGTTCAGATGTACGCTACAGTCGCGCCACCTACGCCTATGCAGCTATGCTCCATTCGCATTTTGCATCCATTGTACCAGCCTACCACTAGGCGATGGGGGTGTCATTGCTAAGGCCTTGATGGTAAGAGCAACAGACTTCACTCAATGCTCTCAGCCCCCACCAAATCGAGTGGCGAAAGATGCCTTGACACAGATCAACGAGTAGTTGATGCATGGATTGCCCGATCCTTCACTGTACTTGAGCAACGGCCACAGCCTTCCTTCTCGTCACGTGATGAAACAACCCTAAATTTTTTTAAAAAAGAATTTATTTAAATTTACTTGAAATTAGAGCTTTTACCAAATTCGATAAGTTTTCAAGACCAAACCGCTTTCACTTTTTGGAAATACGCTTTCCAAACATGGAGGCGCACTCAAGCCATGCCGCCACCACCCTATTACCATTGCCGTGTCGCTATTCGTGCCTACACGCATCGCTTCGCACTTCGTCACCATCGTCCATGCCAAAAACAGCACAGCGCTCGTGTCACCTCATTGACTGCTCATACCAAGCCTTAACCCACCATTGACCATGCACCGCACCGCCCCACCATCGATTTATGCCGCCGCAACTTAGCGCCACCAACCACTCAATACCTTACGATTGCCGTTGCTTACCGTGCCACCTTGCATGCTCTCGCTAGTGAGAGGCAGAGCCACTCCCATCGCCAATGCACTCGCCAGCTTCGCTGCTGCAGTGCAAAAATCGCACGTCCATCCACGCCCCAAGTGCGCTCTCACGCCACTACTAGTGCCACCGCTTTCGCCGCCTACTTAGCCAATCCCCATGACTCCCTCACCCTCTTTCCGCACCACCCTATACCCACTGCTACCTCTTCCCTAACTCCAACCATGCTGCCACTGAGGCCAATGCCCAAATTGCCACTAGTGGGCCTAACTTTGATTTCTTGTATTCGCCTCTAATCTAGTCCAATTGCTCGTGTCCATAGCTTCGTCTCACCACCACGAAGTTAACCCCGAACTTCATGCTTAGCCTCACTACCTCTAGCTCACCGCCATCGTGCGCCATTGCCCCGCTGCCCACAACCACCGTCACCAACCCTCAAACTAACACGAGCCAAGCCGACACCATGACTGCACTTCCCTAGCTCTAATGATGCTCAAGATGTCGCTAATTTGGTCACATCACTGCTGTAGTGCAACCGTGCTGTTCCCTTATCCCAACCAAGCTCTACTACTGCCAGCCAGCTCCATGCCACCTTTGTCTTTACCAATAGCTTAAATGGATTCCCCTCCCTTCCTGGGTGTTCGTAGCACCAACTTTCGCCATCATCGTTGTTGCTGAATTTGGCGTCACTGCCGCCTCCCTGTCTCGGTAGCCATGGGAATGAGCTTCAGCTCGCTTTCAGGTGAGCTGAGCTGAGCCACATGCTCCATGGGCCACCAAGGGGGCTGGCAAAGCCAGCCTGAGCCAGCTCTTGGCCCAATCAGTCAAACTGGGCCTGACTATTACTGTGCAGCCCACACTAGTCATAGCCAACCAACACTGTTCATTGACAGCCCAATAACATGTAGTCCGATAGCATTAGAATAAGTACATTACTGTTCATCAAACCCGGCCCACTAGGAATAGTACCAAATCCAATACTGTTCACCTGCCCCGTTACTGCCCACTCGAAACCTGTTAAGCTTGTTTATAGTAATTTCGACCGTCTCAAGCCTGTCTAGCCTATTTTTAACTCCGTTCGACCCAACCAAGCACCTCTTAGACCTGAACCACCCAAACTGCCCTAATTTAAACCTTTTCCTTGATTTTCTCTTTTATTTTGTTTCTAACTTGCTTTCTTTTGAGTCCAGACTTATTTGATTCATTTTCCTTTGCGATAGCACTCAGATTCATTGAGAAAACTATTGAAGGAGTTGATCAAGATGTTAAACATGTAGGCCCGGTCAAATACTACAAACAGGAAGGTAAGTCACATGTTTTATCATGTTGATCATATTAGAATAGGATAGGATTTCTTGTTTCCTTATATTCCTCATGTCGATGTTTTAATATCGATCTTACATATGTAAGAAATTATATTGATCTCAGGTACAAGGATTATACATCATCATTCATGAGACCAACTGATGACACATAAGACATAACAATCTCAAAAGTATCTCAAGGTGGGTAAACCAACACCATGTTCTCTAACATGTGTCCACATTATTGATTTGATATCCTCATATCCATAACTGGTGAAATGTGATCCTCAATCAATACATGTGTGTGAGACCATATGGAGATCACCCCATGGTTATGACAAGTAAATAACTTTTAGTTAAGAGAGCTTGCGGAGTTTGAGTTTGGTTTTTGAGAGTTTGCAATTTTTTTATTTACTTTGTGTTGCTAGCGGTCTAAGTGGCCTAGGGCTGGCAGTCAAACTGGTTATGGGAAGTGGCAGTTAGATCGACCTTTGGTTGGCAGTCTGATCGGTTGATGAGCTATTGGAATATGTGCTTGTTTGAGCTGAGTTGTTTGAGTATGGGAACGGTATGGGTGTCATTGCTTGTGTGCACAGGGATTTATTATTTGGTCCTAGGATTATTATCAGTGATTTAGTTGCATACATTTTGCATGGTGCATTGCATGAATTAATTGTGTCAATTGATGACTTTGTATATTGTGTGGTGTTACGTGATGGTTTGCTTATTGTTGTTAGTTGTAGGACTCTAGAGCTACATCATGGTGAGGCGGACATGGCCGGGACTAATCTCAAAGAGCTTAGGTCCAAAGCGGTCAAGGGATCGGGACTACGCTCAGGAGGAGTCGAGCGTCGAAGATGATCGAGCCTTCTGAGGTGGTTACAAGTTAGGAGAATAAGGAACTAGAGTGGGAGCTATCGGCGGTGGACATAATGGGAAATGGCAAGGTGGACCGGGGTTATGCTCAAGAAGGAGCTGAGGTCCCATGCGGTCAAGGAGGCCAGGTGCTGTCATGTGCAAGGAGGAGCATGTGGTGTGCCAAGTGACTTGAGTCGTTTATAAGCGAGGATGATTCGGTGGGATTCGGACGTTTGAGAGGCTTGATGGTAAGTCATTGAAGCCACATGGAAGATGATGAAGAATGGGCGATACTTCGTGACAAAGAAAGCTGAAAGCTTTACAGAAGGCAGTAGAGAGGCATTTTGGTAAATTGCCCAATACCTAAGTGGCGATGTGCAAAACCACAACATTAGTCTAAGTGGTTTAGGCCTTGTATATGCTAAAAATATGAAGTGGAACAAGTGTTGATTCACTAATATGTTAGTGGGTGTAAGCGCTTTGAGAAGCGTGCATGTGTTGTAATTGTAGCTAGCCTATAAGGGTATTACAGGTAAGAAAAAAGAGTTGGCTAAACACTAAGTAGATATGAGTGAGTGGAGAAAGTTAATCTTAGCCTTCGAGGTGATCCAATGGTTGAGGTTACTCCCAAAAGGCTATAAATAGAGGGGTGGAGGTATGCCTCCAGCACCAAGTCTTTAAAAAGGATTTAGGGTTTTTTTTCTTATGCTCTTTTGAGCTTTGTCTACTAGGAAGTGTGGCATTAAAATTCTTCCTCTCAAAGCAATGAAAGTTCCAAGTTCATAAACATTCTAAAATTTATTTTATTTCTTGCAATTTCTAGATTTTCTCTATTGCAACTTGAGTTTCTCTTCCCCTCCTACTTGCTGTAGTTCTATTGGATCTTGGACATGTAAAAGGTTGAGGAGTTCATCAAGAATGTATCCCAACCCAACAAGATCCATTAGAACTCGTTCTTATTCAAGTTGTGTTTGCATTAACCGTCTTTTTGAGCGAAAATTGCTGTTTTTTTGTGCAGATTGAATTATTTGTATGATAGGATAAGCTTTTGGTCATATATTTACAATTACTTCTGGAATCATAGCCCTAAAATCATTTTTTAACTAAGGTTCAAGTTTCATCAACTTTGGATGAGTAGATCTTGAGCTCTTGAGATTTCTTGACTGTCAAGTTGCTAAAATTTTCTGTTTTAATGCAACGTCAATCTTGAGCAAGATAGGTCTCTCTCTTGGGCTTTATTTTTCAATTTATTTTTAAATCATGACCATGAGAATCTGATCTTACTATGGTTTAAATTTCATCAATTTTGGTTGACTGGATTTTTAGTTCTTGAGGTTTCTTGACCGCCAAGTTGTTGAAATTTCTGTTTTGCTGCAACGTGAATCTTGAGTAAGATAGGTCTTTCTCTTATGCTTTATTCTGTAATTCCTTTTGGAATTATGACTCTAGGGAGCTCATCTTGCTATGGTTAAAGTTTCATCAATTTTGGTTAGAGTAATTTTTGAGTTCTTGAGATTTCTTGATAGCCAAGTTGCTGAAATTTTAGTTTTGATGCAACGTGAACTTTGAGCAAGAAAGGTCTATGTATTGGGATTTATTTTGCAATTACTTGGAACCTTTCTCAAGGAACCTCATCTTGCTATGATTCAATTTTTATTAATTTTGGTTAAGTTTATCTTGAGTTGTCGAGATTTATTGGCGGTCAAATTGCTGAAAATTTTGTTTAGTTTGTTATGTTCTTAGTGTACTCTTAGTATTCTTGAATCTAGTGTCTTCCTAATAGCACTATAGTTTAAGAGAAGAAATACTTGAGTAGCAGAGATTTAATTTGCGTCTATTCATCTCCCTCTAGTCGCCGTGACCAATCCTTCAATGTGCTAGTCTGTAAGTCACTAGTGTTCTGACT
Source organism: Dendrocalamus latiflorus (assembly GCA_017311315.1). NCBI lineage: Eukaryota > Viridiplantae > Streptophyta > Magnoliopsida > Poales > Poaceae > Dendrocalamus > Dendrocalamus latiflorus. Next base: position 25,407,813 of record CM029661.1, on the reverse strand, counting down.
AGTGACATCCGACCAAGGATCCTTTTAGAATGATATCATATAATAAAGAGCTTCACTAACAAGTCACATACTTGTTAACTTTTATAAATGATAATTCATTCAAGGAACATGATAAAATTTATTCAAAGATCATAAACATGTAAGTGATACAATCATCTCCCACTTGCACTAGAGTCAATCATGTAGGTATCTAATACACGTAGCTCTTGTGTGGGCCTTATGCTTTGGCTGTGGGAGATGCTTAATCAATAGATCAGCAATATTTAAATCCATATGCACTTTGCATATCTGTACATCCCCTATATCAACAATCCTGTGAATGAAGTGATAACGTTGAAATATGTGTTCGGACTTGATGAGATCTAGGCTTCTTGGGTTGCGTACTTAGAATACAAATCTATTGGACTAGAAGTACTAGAGAACACAGCTAGTTCAGAAATGAACTTTTTTTATCTAAATAACCTCCTTTGCAACTTTAAAAGGTGCAACATACCCGCCTTCTGTTGTAGAATCAGTAACTATTTGTTGCTTGGAACTTTTTCTAGCTCACTACCAGCATCAGTGCAACTATTTACGACCAGCTCTTCCTCACCTCCATAAACAAGGAATACATCCCTAGTGTTTCTCAAGTATTTCAGGATGTTCTTTACAGCTATCCAGTAATCTTCACTTGGATCCAACTGATATCTGCTCGTAACACTTAGAGCATATGATACATCTAGGTGTGTATAAAGCATGGCATACATGATAGACCTAATGGTAGAAACATATGTAACCTTATTCATCTAGTATTATTAGGTGTCAAAGGACACTGAGTCTTGTTGAGACTAATGCCATGTGTCATAGGTAAGAAACTCTTCTTAGAATATTGCATGTTGAACCACTTTATCAACTTGTCGATGTACATGTTTTGGCTTAATCTAATTAGCCTTTTAGCTCTATCCCAATAGATATTTATACCCAAAATATATGTTGCCTATCCTAAGTCTTTCATAGAGAAACTATTTCTTAATAAAGACTTGATAGATTTAAGCATAGGAATGCTATTTTCGATCAGTAATATGTCATCCATATATAAGTGACAAAAATAAATGCACTCCCACTAGCCTTTTTATAAACTCATGGCTTTTCTTCATTCTTGATGAAACCATACCCTTTGACTACCTCATCAAATAAGTGTTCTAATTCGAGATGCTTACATCAATTCATAGATAGATCTCTGAAACTTACATATCTTCCAAGCATTTTGTGGATCAACAAAACCCTCAAGCTATGTTATGCACACATTCACAATAAGGTTTTTATTTAGGAAATCTATTTTTGACATCCACCTACTATATCTCATAATTGAAATATGCAGCAATACCTAGAATGATCTGGATAGACTTAAGCATAATGATGGGTAAGAAAGTTTCATCATAGTTAACACGTTGAAATTGTTTGAAACCATTCGCTAACAATCATGCCTTATGGATACGAACATTTCCACCTATGTCTATATTTTTCGTAAAAACTTACTTGCACTCAATGGTTTTTACACCATCGAATGGATCAACCGAATTCCAAACTTGATCATCATATATGTATTATATTTCAGATCTTATGGCTCCAAGCTATTTCTCAGAGTCTGGGGCAAATGCTCATCATTGGCTAACAATAAAATGTTATGTTGATATCTTATCGGCAATTGACGCGGCCTTTCGGACCTACGTGGGGTTGTGCCTCTTCCATAAGTTCTACAATATCTTGTACATCCTATGGAAATTTAGTAAGAGTTGAAACACTTTCTGATGGTTCCCGAATTTCATCGAGTCGCATCGTGCTCTACTAACTCCTTTTGAAAGAAATTCTGTCTCCAAAAAGATACCATTTTGAGCAATAAACATGTTATTCTCATCCCTTTTATAAAAGTAATATCCTTTAATTTACTTAGGATACCCCACAACGAAGTATTTATCTATTTTAGGTGTGAGCTTGTTAGATGTCAAACATTTTACATATGCCTCACATCTCCATATTTTGATAAAAGAGAGCTTAGGATGTTTCCCAGTCTATATATTATATGGTATCTTCTCTATGTTTTTGATAGAACCCTATTTAATATGAACGTAGCTGTTTCTACAGCGTACCCCCAAAAAGACAATGACAGATCTGATTTGCTTATCATGGACTAAACCATGTCTAACAAAGTCTGGCTCTATCGTTCACACCCTACTCCATTGAGGTGTTCCCAACAAAGTTAGTTGTGGAACAATTCCACATTGCTTTAGATAATCACCAAACTCTTGGCTCAAATATTTATCTTCACGATCTGATTGTAAGGCCTTAATTTTCTTGCGAAGTTGATTCTGTACCTCATTATAAAATTCCTTGAACTTTTCAAAGAATTCAGACATATGCCTCATTAAGTAGATGTAACCATATCTACTAAAGTCATCGGTAAATATCATGAAGTACTAAAAATCACCTCTGGCCGATGACCTCATTGGTCCACATACATCCATATGTACAAGGGACAACAAGTCATTTAGTGAAAGGAGCCTTCGTCATTTTGCCAAGTGAAAAAGACTCGTGTGTTTCAAATGATTCAAATTCAAATGAGTTTAGAAGACCATCTTTATGGAGATTTATCATGTGCTCCTCATTTATATGACCTAAACAATAATACCTAGTATAAGTGGGATACAAATCATTAAGCTGAAGCCTCTTAGCATTATTGTTATAAACTAGCACATCCTCAAGATTTAAAATATATAATCTATTCACCAATAGTGTGTGACCATAAAGCATATCATTCAAATAAATTGAATAGCAATTATTCTTTACTATGAACTCACAATCTTCTGCTCCCAAACATGATGCAGAAATTATATTTTTGCTTATGGCATGAACATAATAACAATTATTTAAATCCAACACTAATCTTGAAGGTAAAAATAATGGTAAAGTGCCAATAGTCAGCAAATGAACTTTTGCTCCATTTCCCACGCAAAGATCAACCTCACCTCTTGCCAAACTCCTACTTCTTATTAGCCCCTATATCGTGTTGCAAATATGAACAATCGATCTGGTATCAAATACCCAAGAGCTAATATGAAAAGTAGCAAGATTATTTTTATAACATTTATACTTAAAGTGGAAGTCTTACTTTGTTTCTTCTTTTTCAATTTTGCTAAGTACTTCTTACAGTTTCTCTTTCAATGTCCTGTCCCATAGCAATAGTAGCAAATTGTGTCAGGTGCAGTGCCAATCTTTATCTTGTGAAATTTAGATATGATATTCAAGATCTCGTCTTGAGTTTTAATTACACATTTTCTTTTGCCCAAAGTCTTAGCCTTTTTTTTTTGAAGTTGGTAGTCTTACAACTAAATCGTATATGGTCACTACCAGTTAGTATCCCCATATGACTAGTTTGTAAACTAGTATGTGATATGTCTGACAAGGTCATGACTAGTCAGTGTACTCATACTACAAGTACACATTCGATCGGACCTATCAACCTGTTTACGCATTCTCCTTTTGCTTCATGATATCTGATCGAACTGTAGGTGAGAAACGTGTCATCCATGAACTGTTTAATATTTTCCCAATCTAGTGACGAATAACTTCATGTGGTTTACTCTTCAACCACTTGTGGCATGGCCATGCAATTTCTTTATCCGACCACGTTAAGGGCCCATATATATCTATCATGTTATGTAGGAGGGGCAAATTCCATATCTAACCAGTCACTTTCATCCGCATGTTTTATAGTATATTCGAAAGTTACTTTTATAACTAGCTAGTTATAGTGTAGTGTTTGGCATCCCCTAAGTGCACTATTACCTATGTAGAAAACTATGCTGATCTCAGGTATAAGGATTATACATCATCATTGTATGAGACCAACTGATGACACATAAGACAACAATTTCAACAGTGTCTCATAGTGATTCAATCCAACACCATGTTCTTTAACATGTATCCACATTATTGATTTGATATCCTCATATCTATGACCGGTAAAACGTGGTCATCAATCAATACATATGCTAGTCTATAAGTCGCTAGTGTCCCAACTAGTGACATCCGACAAGGGATCCTTTTATAATGATATCATATAATAAAGAGCTTCACCAATAAGTCACATACTTGTTAACCTTTATAAATGATAATTCATTCAAGGAACACGATAATATTTATTCAAAAAATCACAAACATAAAGCGATACAATTATTTCTATAATTGTCTCTAGAGCATATCACTAACAATCTCTCTCACCAAAAATGAAACGTGTGGGTCTCCAGCCACCACTGGTTTATGAGTGCCAACAGAAGTAGGGAGTCCAACATGAACACGTGCCCAATGTGTATCATCTTTGCTATGGGCAGCAACCTAGCCCGCTGTAGAACTAGAATGTACCAATCATCGAGAGGCCAGTCCTCCCGAGGACTCCAGAGAATAAACGGGGCAGTTCATCACATTTCGACCATATTCAACAACTATGCTGGCCATCCCAAGATGGCTCCAGCAGCCATTCCCTATAATACAGAAAGGAATGTGTCTGCGTCCAACGATACTCAATACAACCTAGTATTACATATATTAATGCACACGAACATAGCTAAGCTATCAATTATGCCTATGGCCATGTACTTACATGCATGTATACATGTACACACACGTATATACATACATATGTACACATATACTACAACTAACAATGTGCACTTCTACAATCCTGACATCATTTTCGACAATTTTTTGAATCGCACAAGAGCATTACAAGTATATGTGCATACTTACATACATATTTTGTAAATTGCAAACACACTGGGAACACTAAAAATAACAGTGCGTATGTCTTCAGCTATTTACAAAAAAACATCATTATTGCCTCTAATATGTCCTAAACATGGCTAATTATAAAACACATCTGTCAACTAAACATGGTTACAAATTGTATTTTACACTATCAAACCATTGTTACGCTAATTAAATGCTAATGACATGTTAAGCGAATTGCTTGTATGTGAATGAAACATGCCTTTTCTTAAAGGTCTTCATCACCTCTACACTCTTTCCAACCGTGAAATCCCCTAAATCACAGCAAAACCACCTTGAAAAACTATTACAAACTGGCATTCTACTCTCTCTTCTTTCTTCTCCCTCACTACTCTCTCGCTCGGTAGGAAATAAACTGAGATGCGTACCTTAGGATGAGGGCAGAGAGCGAGGTGACCCATTTTATGTGCGTGAGAAGGCGTTCATGACCAACATGCCCATGCAGGTGCATGTGGCCATGGAGGGCTGCCAAATCCCCTACTAAATGCGATAGGAATCAGGCATCATGTCGCATTGCATTGGTGCGTCGTTGTGGTTGGCCACCCAAGATTCCCCTACCCCGACCGAGCTCCCCATGCCCTTGCTGCACTCCAGGTCACCTACCAAGCTCCCACTGCTCGGCAAGAGCTGGCACGCCCTACCAAGGCAGGGGAGCTTAGCAGACCGGTGGCCCCATCGGCTACAGCGCGCGTGCCTTGCCTACCCAGCTCAACCTGCCTACTATGCTGCGCACGATTTGTCGAGCTGTGGCGGTGCGGCAGATGACAGGTGCCACTTGTCATGCCTGTCGAGCTTAGGGATAGAGTTATTTTTGCTAAAACAGATGTCTAGATACTAAATTAGAAAAAAAAAATAGCCACGGTGCTAAAAGTGTGAACATGTACGCGGAAGAATGTACATGCAAAAATGCAACGGGCTCTCAATGGGAAGGAATTACTGCCACCCTTAGGCCCAACTTATCATTTTTTAGATGGCCTAGCTTAGCAATTGTTTTTCAGAGGACGGCCCATCTTAACATTTGACATGAAGCTACCTGATGCCAATGCAGGCAAAATCGAAGCAGTAATTTCCACATGGGGAATGGCACAAGATCTGAGAAGCATTGGAACGGAACATGTACATGGAGGAATGATATACACACGCGAATGCAATGGAGTACAAGCAGCAAACGAATCCAAATAGAATCTCACACCACCAATCTCTCAAGAATCCACTAGCCTATCAAAAGGAGGAAGAGCTAAGAAGAAAAGAAAGTTCAGGAACTCAGAAGAGCTTGTAATGGGAGGAGGCGTCCAACGGGTGGATGAGGTAGGTGAGCACCAGCGCCACGATCATCAGCAGGTAGGCGATGCCTTGGTCAATCGACGTTCCTGCATATACGCGCAAGAACCAGATCAGAAATCGAGAACAAATGCCCATCTTGTTGCAGAGGCTACAAGAAGCACGAAAGGGCAGACTGCAGGTGTAATCTGATGACTCACCGTCGCTGGTGGGCGCCGGCGCGGGGGCCTGCGCGGCGACGGCCGGCATGGCGATGGCGAAGACGAGGGCCGCGGTGGCAACGAGACCAAATGTGGTTCTTGCCATGGCAGCTGTGTATCTTCTCCTCTGCTCCAACGTGTGTGATCTCTGTGGCGAAATGATGCCTCTCCTCTCTCCTTATATAACGGCTGTCAGTTCATAATTATATAACGGCTCTCTCTCTCTCTCTCTCTCTCTCTCTAAACCGCTGGACCTCGCTGGGATCGCGATGGCGTGTTGCGCAGGCGGTGGGCCCCGCTCACATGGAGGACCGTTGCCGAATTTTTTCCCCATCGCCTTCCAGCCTGGAATGCTGCCATTCCTGAGGCCTGCTGTCTTTGCATTCTTATGTGTTTGCAATCATCGGCTGCAAAAATATTCCAATCCCCGGAAGATGCGGGGCGCTTATTTATTTTTTATTTTGTCGACTTGCCGCCGAATCAGATTCGCTTCATGGAATTTATGTTTCGAGGAATGTAGATAGTAGCGCTAGCAAGTAGCGACAGGCAGATGAAGAAATTTTAGAAATTCAGACACTAGATGATCGGTGAAATTGCCCCCCAAATCTCCTCGGTGTCTAACCAAGATAACCATCAATCAATTGGTGTATTTACATGGAAATGTTCTTCAACTTATTTTCCCAATACTAGCCGAGTGCCCGTGTGTAGCAACGGATCGCTAAGAATAAACGGTACCGCAAGTTGTAAACTTAAAAAACCAAACAATGTGAGTTTCCTTATGTATAAAACTCAAGATTTGCACTAAATCAACATACTAAGCACAAAAAACTATCAATTAGCTAATATAGTATTCATCATGAATAAATAATTATCTGTAAACCTGAAAAGTGCATGCAAAGTCTGCATTATATTCGTAAAACATAAAAGATAAGGTGTTTGATATGTGCTTTGTAGCTCAAGCTGAAGCTAGTTCCCAGTTCCTACCACGATGCCTTGCCTTATCGATTTTCCATGATTCCTAGTGGAAACCAGCATAGAATGTAGTCTGCTACAAATCCCCAATAAGGGCCCGTTTGGGAGAGCTCCAGCTCTGAAAAACCAGATCTGGAGCACCAGATCCACCGTGGATCTGGGATCCCACTAGTGCTGAGAAAACTGTTTGAGAGAGCTCCACGGTGGATCTGTTGGGCCAGCCCAACAGCCAGTCAATTGCGGCCCAACAGCAGCCAACCGAAGCCCATCAGTGAGAGCTCCTCCTCCCCCTTTGTCTCACTAACGCCCTGGGCCCGCACGTCAGATTCTTCATCTTCTTTCCTATGAAGCAGAGCATCGAAACTGGGGCACGACGGTGGGGCGGCGTGGGGAGTACAGGGCCGGCGGGGCGAACGCGGCGCGGGCGCGGTCAGCCGGGGAGACCGCGGCCGGCGGTAGGGCCGGCGCGGCCGAGGCCGAGGAGCGAGGGTGGCCAGCCGGGGCGAGCGCGGCGCGGGCGCGGCCAGCCGGGGCTAGCGCGGCGCGGCCAGCTAGGGGTGGTGCGGCCAACCCGGGGCGGCACGGCTAGCCAGGGGCGAGCGCGGTGCGCGCGCGGCCGGGCGGGCGGCGCGACTGGCCGGGGGGCCGCGCGGTGGGTGGCCGGGGCTGGCGCGAGCCGGCGGTGCGTCCGTGCGGCGCGAGTGCTCTGCTCAGGCGCGACGGGGAAGACGACGGGAGAAAAAGAAACGAACCGTTTTCTTGTGTAATCAGTGGCATGGTGGGTAAATTTGGCCAACTCCAGGAATCCATGAGTTTTTGGAGCACCCTTGAGGTGCTCCAGGAAATCCATGGATCTGTCCCCCAGATCTGGAGTTTTGGTGGATCTGAAGTCCGTGGAGTTAAGATGTTTGGGTAAAAAAATTGGATCTGGAGCTGTTTTTGGTGGATCTGGAGCACTTGGAGCTCTCCCAAACAGGACCTAAACCGTGCTAAAAATTTGAAACTAATCACCACGGACGCCTCCTCCCCTTCCATTGTAGCAGTTGCCCTCTCCCTCACCAAGCTGCTTGCAGCCTTCCACCCTTAGTTCACCTCTTACCTCTCCCTCATCGCTCCACTCCACTCAGGGGCAGAGCCACAACTCGGACAGGGTAGGCTTCACCCCCGAAGTGTAGAAAAATATCTAGTGTACAGATCGAGTAAATTTAGTCTAGTCTGAGTAACATTTTCATGGTCCAGTCTAGATAGTCTAGATCATTCTACCACTGAGTCTAGAATGTAACCAAATCCTGGCTCCGCCACTACTTCCACTAGCCATGGGCACCGCGCCCTCACCCTCGTCGTGCTCTCACTGTTTGAGCCGAATGTGAGACTTTCACGCCTGAAGATTGTGGTCGCGTGCCTTTGTCTCCTGGATCAACTCTAACGCGTGCACTGACGGAGCAAAATTTTCGCTTAACCACATATACATGTACATGGGCAAAATGTTTCATTCCATTTATATGTGTGTCTACCTGTCAGTTTGACTGACATGCTTAACTCAAAGTGGCTGTTATCTGCAAGAATTCTTAGCATCCGGTCGACTACTGTCTATATTCTGAATTGCAGACCTATCTCCGGTTACCTACTAACACAATTTTTTGCAGAAGCAGAAACATTGCTAAGGCGCTAAGCAAAACGATATGACTGTATGAGTCTGCTCCCCTGAACCACAGTCCGGCCGTACATTTATGACGATGCACGAATAAATCAATGACAATATGCGTGGACAGCACTTGTACAATGATCTGGCCAATCTGACTGGCTGGAAACTCCAATAATCAGATACATGGACGGCACCAACTTATATTCAATCAATGCAGGTGCATATTGTGCATTTGGCAGAGGGGGAGAGAAGGTAATCGTAACGAGCGAGAAAAAAAAAAGTCTACCTAACTGATCCAACGTATGGGCACGCCTACAAGTGGAAGATGCTAAAATGCTACAGAACCATTTCAAAAGCATTGGCCAGCCATATGCCAGCATATGCTAAGCGAAACTAGATCTACCTTCCAGACTAGTGTGTCACATAAATGTTCATTAGTTGTTGTCCACATTAGTAAATTATTAGCAAACCTGCCAATACTAACACCATGTAGTAAAGCATAAAGAAGGCGACAACCTTCTCATTTTTCTAGACAGATTGTAGAAAAAAATAATTTAGCAAAATTTAAGTTATGGGATGATTTGGTGACCTAGGTCAGTGGTTATAGCTTACATAAGATATATTATTGCTAATGTGAGTCAAGTTGAGAAAAATATATGTCCAGAAATAATTTCTTCATCTTTAGATGTGCAATGTGGGTCAAGCTTGGAAGAGCGATTTAGGTCAAGGAGAAACCAATAAAATTAAGTTCGATCAAGACTAAGAACTTAGTGGATTCGGACTTATACGTTTTGAAAGCATGCATAAGTGTAGTGTGTGAGTAAAAACTCGTGTATGTGGGGTTATTGTGTTTCTCTCATATGCGCTAAGTGGATAGTATTCACTAAGGTTTAATTACATAGGGCTGGATAGCCTACCTATTTAACGGGTTAGGATGAAATCTTGTAGTTAACCATTCAACCATTCTCTTTTAAGATTAAGTGTTGATGAGTTCTAGGGTTAGGGTTTGAGAGAAGTTGAGTGTTGTGGTGTGATCTTTTGTCCTTTAGGTGGAGTGACTATAAAACCTTCATTCTCAAGTAGCAACAACCAATCTTTGTTCATCACCATGAATCTCCTTGTGTTGATTGATTTGCTTTGATTTGCTTGGCTTTTTCTCCTTTCTTAATCTTGTCATGCCAAGGCCATGTAAGAGATGGAGATAATCTCTGAAAATCAATCTACACCGATCTAGCAACTTACATGGCAAAATTCATGAAGAAACCCGATTTTTTTGCTCCTTTTTGTATTTCCAAGTGATTTCCAGATCCAGCTTTTTCTAGCTCGATTTCTTTGGTATTCTTACTTGCTGGGATATATGGAAACATATCTAGAGCCATCTTTACCATCATCCACCCACGAGCAAGTTATATTCACCGTTTTTTTATATTTGCCCATTTTTGGTGCAACATTCCTTCAAACGGAAAAGATCAAAACTTTGGCAATAATTTTCTTGATCGTTAATTGAAATAGATCCCTAATATCATACAGAAGATGCATACTAAATTTTAAGTGATTTAGAGTTTTGGTTTGAGAGTTGGCTTAATTTTAGGTTTTAGCCCGATATTTGTGCAATAGAGCTTCACGAACCAAAAAGATTCCAATTTTCTTGAATTCTTTCAAAATTTTTGTTGGGATCTATTTTTAAGGTCATGATCTAGTTTTGGTTCAAGTTTCAAATCTTTTGAATAGACAGATCAAAAGTTTCATAGATTTTCATTTTTGAGATAGTATTGGGTTTACTGTTCAGAGGGGATGAAATTACTGCAGCACCAAGTGTTTTCAGAATTTTTGGTTCTTGATCTTCATAGGTTCTCATAGCTATTGAAGTGAAGAATTATCGAATACTTGAGGAAAAATTTGAAGGCACCATTTACCCCTCTTTATTGTCATACCAGTTCTACATCATCAAATATAAAGGAAATTTGTATTTTTCAAATTTTTTTACATCTTAAAGATTCAAATTTCAATTCAAAATTTTTGTCCAATAAATGTTAGAAAAATGGTTATCGGCTTTGTCACTATCCTCTGATAAAATTTACAAACTGATAGCGTTTTCCCTCCCAACAACCCAACGACATGCAGCTCTAACGGTCCAGCGTGGAATGCTCAAGTCTAGTTCCACTCTAATGTGCCCCTAGCTAGTTCGACCGTTCAATGGGATGCCTGCCGAGGAGACGATGGTTAGGATTGAGAATTTTTTGTACGGATAATCCCTTTTTTATTCGAAAATACATAAATATACCCGCGAGAATTTTTTTTACAAAAATAGTCTCCAGTCGCCGCCCCATTGGGCGACTTCTGCTTTTCGCCCAACCGGGAAGTGACAAAATACCTATCGCTCGATGATTGAGCGACTGCAAGTAGTCGCTTTCCTGTTAAGCGACTTCATAGTAGTCGCCCAATGGATGGGCGACTTATAAGCGCAGTTGCCCAATGGATGGGCGACTTTAGTCAATCCCCGTGAAATTTTAGAGTTTTGTCAATTTTGTAGTTTTAAACTGGAAAAAAATATGGTATAGTTGTAATAAAAGGTTATGTTTATTGTATATTGTAGGTGCATTAAAAATTTTGCGAAATTTTTTTTAAGAACAATTGACTGTAGAACGTTTGATATATACATTGGTAAGTGATATTTTTATGTTACTAAGAATTAGTGTACCAAGAGTATGTTAATATTGTTAAATGACTTGCTATCTGAATCATTGAATGCGAACACACGAGATAATAACCTTATGTGAATAGAAATAAACTTCATAACATGCCGCGTACAATTTTATTACATGCATAACATATAGCATGATATGCGACTAACTCACCCAACTGCTCGTAACATTTTGTCTACTGGGTGTAGCGTGGTTGTTTCCCCTTTTTATCGCGCCTTGAAGATGGCTCCGCTGCATCCTTTTTCCTGTCATTCTTGGACTTGAGAGCTGCCTCCCGAGCTTGAAGCTCTTCCTCCTGACGCTTGATGGCTGCTTCACGCAGACTTAGCTGCTCCCGCCTCCTTTGCAGCTCATCCTCCTTGCCCTTCAGACGGATTTGGTCCATCCTCACGCGGCGCTCTTGCTCACGCCGCAGCTGTCGTTCCACCTCGCGAGCCTGAGTCATCTTGACAAAGTATTGTCCTTTGTTTTCCACCTCCACTGCCTGGTTATGTGGCCATGTCGGCGACACCCGATCCACCCATTCGATGAACCTGCAAGCCTATGTGTGGCATGGTAGATGTCATGGATCAAGTTGAAAAACGACAACGAGAAACAAATGATTTAGTTGTCGTCGTTACCATGAAATCGTCATCCAGGTTTGGACACTTGAAGAACCTACGGCCGTATTTGGCTCGCTTTTCTTGATCCGTCCAGACTCCCAACATCGTCCTAAAGCCGCAGCTGCACTTCGGGCGCTCATGCCACTCCGGCACTCCAAATGGGTCGGACCTCCAGGAAGACATTGTTGTGTAGTAGTATTGTGAAGGCTTGAGGAGGAGATGTGGTATGGAAGACATAGGAGGCCTTTATGTAGGCAGGTTATCTGGTGCAGTGGGCAAAGTCCATGGAAATGTCCCTATGTAGGCTTTTCAGAGTAGCAATAAATGTTCCTATGTAGGCTTTTCAGAGTAGCAATAAATGTTTCTATGTAGGCTTTTCAGAGTAGCAATAAATGTTCCTATGTAGGCTTTTCAGAGTAGCAATAAATGTTCGTATGAAGGTTTTTCAGATCGTAGTCTTTATGTAGGCAGTTTAGCTGCCATGTGTTGTCATGTGACTGAGCAAAGCTGGCCCGATTTGTCATATCACTGCGTAAAGCTGGCATGTGTTGTCATCTCACCGAATAAAGCTGAGCGCTTTTGTCATGTCTCTGGGCAAAGCAGCCATCTTTTGTCTCGCCATTCGATATAAATAGCACGGTAGAGGTCCCATGAAGTTGTAGCCAGAAAACCCTGTAAATCGAACAAAGAACATACCATGGCGGAAGATGAGGGGCCAGTCGGATATGGGTCACTGAAGGAAGACCTTCCCTTGGAAAGGAGGGAGATGTTCGGACCACAGTACCGCTTGGTACCAAGCCGGCGTGCGCAACCAGTGTGGCCGAAATGCAGACACAATGAGTACGTGGTCGTGCAGGTCCTGGAAGGGCCGAACGATGGCGGGCGCCGTTTCTTCCGATGCCCACGCTCCGGGGTACAAATTACTAATAGTACATTTTTTATTGCTTATGGACCCTCCATGTTTACTGTCATTTTTCGCAGATGGCGAAATGCGACTTCTCCCGCTGGATCGACCCTCCTCATGAACGGTATATTGACCGTTATGTGGGTACTTTATGGGACCGAATAATGGACTTGGAGTACCGAATGGAGACTCTCAATGAGGAGAACAATGAGCTCCGGCAACAGATGCAACGCGAGAGGGGAAACGAGGAGGTTGTCAACATAGGAAGCTCTTATGATCCCACATGTTGCTGCGCGAACCCGAGCTGCATATGTGCGTGCCACTACCACGATGGCCAGCCCCGTCCGAGGCGGCCCCCTCAGCAGTTCTCCATGTGGGTGCCACGAGGCTCGTTTGGCATGTAGGCCACGAGGGTACCGAATGTGTTGATGCTGTGCCAGTAGGACTGTTGTGTTGATGTTTTGGGTGTAGAACTTTCCATAAATTCTGTCTGTATGTGCAATGTATGTGTTGTTTCGTGTTGTAAGTGCATGACGCCTTCATTTTCTGTGACCTTCATATTCTGTGCCCTCTTTCCATAACGATGTAATGTGCAACGTTGTTAAGCATGTGATGAATTGGTTGTTATGTACGTGGAGTTGTTATCACAAGGCAAAAAAAATTGCAATACTTAAATGGTACATACTTAAATGACATTGTACATAAGTGCATTACAGAAAAGGGATGTAACATACAAGGTTTACAAATGGTACATGAAATTTAACATGCAATACAACACCAACTACTGATCCGGACATGCATTGCATCGTCTAGCTGTGTGCCCCTCCTGACCGCATCGCCCACAACGTGCACCAGATGTTCCAGCTTGTGATTCGTCCATGTCATTTCTAATACGTCGGGTCTGTCGCTGACCCTTCCCACCCTTTAGCATGTTAATATCCGGAACCCAGGTCCTCGCTGAAATGTCCAACGTGGTGAAGTTTCCCACCGCCCTGAACCCCCGGAGCTCCCCACACCAAGCTTGCAGTATTGTCTCCTTAAAAAAGTACTCGGACACGAAGTTGGAAGGATCCATGCCCACGGTTCCGCATGCAGCGAGGACATGAGAGTATGGCCTGTGTAACAACTTAAGCTTGTTGCATGTGCAGTTAGGTTCGTTTGCATGATCTCCAAGGCATACCTCGTGAGTAATAAGTGAACGAGATGTCCCAAATCCGGCTCTGTCACGGAGTATCACCTCGAAACGATGCTCCCTGTTGCCCATGACATGCACTGTGTGCAATTGACCCTTTTGTGGCTTCGTCTCCATGTACGTGGTAATTTTTGACGAATACAGGGCTCCGGGATTGGCCGCATGAAGTGCGGCACTCGCGTGCCTCTCCCTGAAGTAGCGGATTGTGCTGTGAAGAACACCTTCCACGATGGCGACGAGGGGCTGAGAACGGAGACCCCTGAGAACCCAATTGTACACCTCGGCAAGGTTACTTGTCATTATTCCGTACCTTGCGCCATTCGTGTCGTGCAACAACGACCACTTCTCCAATGGTTCCCCCTCGATCCACTGCGAGAAGCACTTGATGTTTCGCGCGCTCCTCCTTCTTGGACCACTTGGGTTAGACTCATCGATTGCTGCCAAGCATTGCGGTTGTGCCGCCCTAGGAATGACCGGCCCCTTGCTCCTCTCGTCGACGTTCTTCCTGGTGTGCTCATCCAACAACCCCCATAAAGCATCAAATTTTCTTTGCTGGTTCTGCCTAGCCAGCCTCTTGAATAGCTTCATCAAAGATTGTTTCGGGAATTGCTTGAAAAAGTTTGCCCCTAAGTGACGACTGCACCACCGGTTCCTCATGTCCGGCCAAGGAACGCTCTCCTCAGGGTCTTCTTGAAGTTTTCGTATCGCCTTTATAATCCCGGCGTGGCGATCATGGATTACGCACACACCAGGACGGCTGCCTACAACTCCAGCCTTCACATGTCTGAGAAACCACAGCCAGCTCTCATAATTCTCGCTCTCCACAAATGCAATAGCCAGCGGCAATATTTGATTGTTACCGTCAACGCCTATGGCTGTCAGGAGCTGCCCTTTGTATTTGCCTGTCAAGAAGGTCCCATCTACAGAGATCACTGGCAGCATGTGCTTGAATGCTTCAATGCTAGCACCAAATGCAAACAATGCTCTCTGCAACACTGCAAAACCCGGTGGACTTATGGACGGCTTCTCGTGCACGGCGATGTACGTGCCCGGGTTTCTTTGTTGCAACACCTTAAGCATACGAGGAAGGTTGTCGTACGCCGCCTCGAAAGTGCCAAAATGTTTTTCCAACGCCTTTTGCTTGGCACGCCACGCCTTCGCGTAGCTAATCTTATACTTGAATTTATTCTCGATAGCTACCACAATATGCGTTGCCGCAATATCTCTCTTCTCCACTATCTCCCCATACATCAAATTGGCTATAAATCCGGACGTCAGGTTACGATGCCTCGCCAAGACAGTGTTCAGAATGCAGGAGTGCGGCTCCACCTTGGACACAATCCAGTGAGTGTCATACTTCGGTCTACGTGCGTGCACCCTCCAAGGACAACCAGTCTGCTCGCATTTCACAGTGTACTGCTCCTGGCTTGATTTGACGACGCGAAATGTCCGTTGCATTGAGAGGGCCCAAAGCTTGATGGCATCCTGCAGCGCTTCCTTGTCAGCAAACGTAGCATGCACCCGAACCTCTGTCTCATGATACTCCCATGGTGATTCATGTTCATCATGGGCAGAAACACCCTCCGCATTAAACCGGTTCCATTCCTGGGGGATAGGAACTTCTTCATCATCCGAACTATCCTCCTCGTCGTCCTCTACAGCTTGCTCTTCATCACATGCCCTCTGGTCATCAGATTCCATCTGCTGCACGATATACTCATTATGCTCTCCTTCATCTGCTTGCCCAGTTCCGTCTCTATAGCTTGACAGCTGTAACTCTCCTCCATGTACCGCATTGCCTTCATCACGAGCAACTTCATCAGCTCCACCAACGTGCGGCCCGCCCGAGCTGCTAGCACCTCCCGAAGCATAGGCGGTCGCACGAGCTTGCGCAGCTGCTTGTAGTGAGCACGGTTGCACAAGCAGGACACACTCGTATCCACGGCGCCGGCACCCTTGCACAAATCCCTTCCACGAAGCTGAGCGCACCAATGTCTTCAACTCCCATCTGATGTCAGTGGGAGACCGGCTCCAAAGCCCTTGCACAACGACGCTGCACACCTCGGGGTCCAATGAAAAACTCTCGGTCAGCCAATGCTGCACATCTGTCATTCCAGCATTCTCGTCATCGGGAAGTACGAGAGTGACTTGCGGAAAATCGCTTAAATCCACACCATTCGGACCTTCACGAATCATTCCAGCACCATAATACACTCTCAATGTAGTACTGGCCATTAATGATGTACACCTACATGTACGATTGAAATTTACGACATGTCAAATAACATCGTTCAACACTAAACTAAACTTTCCATACTAAAAAGGGTAGTCAAATTTCTATACTACAAAATGTATACTACATCTACAATTTTTACTAACACCAATATTTCATCTAAACAATAGTGTAAATACAACCTAATTAACAAAAATACCTGGATCCAAATCGATGGAATAGCTTGGACTCCTTCTTCCGCCCTCACCTCCTCCTTCAACCCTGTCCTCCTCTCCTTCTCTTCTCCCCTCTCCTCCTTTTCTTCCCCTCCTCCCTCTTTTCTCCCCTTCCTCTTCCTCCTCTCTTCTTCTCTCTGGCTCTCTGCGCAGAATGGGGGAAATGAGGGAAAAGTGGTTGCTAGTGGGCGGCAGGCGGTGGAATAAGTGGTATCCACTCCTGTCGCCCTACGGTTGAGCGACTGCAATTTCAGTCGCTCAACCATACAGCGACTGAAATTACAGTCGCTCAACCGTAGAGCGACTGTATAAGTCGCCCAACGGTTCACACATTTCCTAACTGTCGCTTCACGGTTGGGCGAAAGGCAGAAGTCGCCCAATGGGGCGGCGACTGGAGACTATTTTTGTAAAAAAATTTCTCGCGGGTATATTTATGTATTTTCGAATAAAAAAGGGATTATCCGTACAAAAATTTCTAGTATTGACGCTGGGCCGACTATGCTCGGGCTCAAGGGCTGTACGTGGCTTGACGGTTTTGCTATACGCCACGAACACGGAAAACAGTGAGAAATGGAGGTGACGTCAGTGGGCAGAAAAATGTTTTTATAGCAAGATTTTAAAAGCTGGGTAATTCGTTTGAACCATCATGTTCTTGTTTAATAAGATCATCAAAATGAGACGGACATGCATTTTTTCACCTTTGTTATTAGTGGATTATTCTAATTTGTATTTATGGATGATTCTAATTTGTTGCAGTTGTCTTTTTGTTTCTTTCGTAAGGTTATCTGTTTTGTTCCACCGGTGTCTTTGCGGTGTTTCTAATGTTTTTGATTTGTTCCCATGGCATCTTGGAAGTTTCTCTATTGTATCGCTTAAGTTTTGCAGGAAGTTGAATTGTTTCGTAATTCATAGTTGATGTTTCGGTACTTCATGGGAATGCTTTCAATTGTTCATAGGGGAGGAGGGGATGTTCCGGTAGTTCATAGACGATGTTCCGATTTTGTCACCGATGTTCTCAATTGGTTTGTTGTAGTTGTTTTGGTAGTTCATTAGTGATGTTCTTGTAGTTCGTAGGCGATGTTCTAGAGGTTCTTTAGCAATGTTCAATGGTTCGTTGGTGATTTTCCACATATACAAAAAATGCAAATATCAATCATATTTTCATTGGTCTTATTTTGTTCTGTGCAACAATACAGCTACACCAGTTGCGAATGACCTTAGAATAACCACTGTGGGAATATTCGACCTCGACCCATCCACTTCCTTCCCAAAAAAAGTCACTATTGGAACTTTACAATAATACGTATTGGAACACTGGCTACCAACTGCCGCTACATTCATACTGTGCCTTAAGCAGTTAAGCATATGCAAGGAACCATTGTACACCTAGTTCAACATTCGATTCGATACAAATGAGTGGAACATTTGTTCTTATTTGCTAGAAAATTCAAACCAACTCGGTTTATTCCCCAACCCTTCCACTTCCCTGCAAAAAAAAAAATGTAGTTAGTGATGAATTTTGTAATTCAATATGTTTATCTGAAGAAAATACCACATGAAACATTTCGATAAAAGCCATTAAATGAGATGAACAAACTTCTTCCTTTAGAGGATGAAAGAAAAATAAAAAAAAAAACTAAATCCGTGGACATGTGGCCTATGGGGAGTACCGATCCAGTGTGAGCTTTTATGAAACAACGCCAAAAGACCAAAGAACGAAGCTGTTGAATATATGGCACTGTCATGATCTTCTTTTAAAAAAATAGCTCAAAAGAGTCTGTTTATGCCAATCTAGCCTCCTCTTTAAGCTCGGTAAACATGGCGTGTGACATGTCTCCTATTACGCTACCGTAGCTCGGCAAGAAGGCGGCAGCACGGGAGGCCGGCAAGCCCCACCGGCCTGCCAAGCTACCCTGACTCGATAGCTCAAGCTAGCTCTGGGCGAGCTCTAATGGCTCGGTAGGTGGCCGACTGTGACATGACACGATGGCACTTGCTAGTGCTTGTGTGGCCCCCGGTAGGGCTTGGCGTGACCTCCTACCAAGCTAGCGCTCCTCGGCAGGGCTTGATGTGGCCCCCGGCATCTACTTGCACCCGCGTGGTCTTGTTGATTGCCAACACGTCTCCGTGTGCATAAAATGACTCATGTCGCTCTTTTCCTTCTCATCCGAAGCCTAGCAATTGAGTTTTTTCCCCTGCCGAGTGAGAGAGAATCAAGGGAGAAGAAATAAAGAGTAGAAGAGAGTTTTGATTCATTTTTCAAGGTGCTTTTGCTACGATTTAGGATATTTCACAGTTGAAAAGAGTGTAGATCCAGTGAAGAGCTTTAAGAAGAGATATGTTTCATTCGCATGTGGGCAATACGCTTAATATGTCATTAGCATTTTATTAGCATAACGGTGGTTTAGTAGTATGAAATACGCTTGGTAGCCATGTTAATAAAAATATTAGTGGCGATAATGATGATTTTTTGTAAATAGTTGAAGAAATTTGCACTGTTATTTTTAGTGTTCTCGATGCCTTCGTAATTTATAAAATATGTATATACGTATGCATATATATATATATATATATTCCTCTGGTGTGATTAAAACAATTATTGAAAATGTTGATAAGATTGTAGAATTGCGCACTATTAGTTGTAGTATCTGTTTGCATATATGTATATATGTGTGTGTACCTATATGCATGCATATAAGCACATAGCCATAGGCATAATTGGTAGCTTAGCTATACACATGCGCATGATAATTTTATATTATGTTTAGTTGTATTTAGTATCATCGAAAATAAGTGGATTTTGTCTGCATTGGTGCCAAAAATGTGATGTTGGATATAGAATATTTGTTCATGTTCTACGGAAAGGGGTTGTAGGGGACGGGCCGTACGGGGTGGACCTACAAATTTCTGAACGGATCGTGATGCAGGCTCCAGGGCTGAAGGAGATGGGTCTTCCTGAGCTCAGGAGGGGCTGAAAGCATCTAGGCCCCTAAAAATGGTTTTGGTAATTAATGAATTTATGTGAATATAGGACTAATGTGTTTAATGAGTGTTTAAAGGTTAAACCCATAAGTGGATAACAAGAAGCATGCCAAGGATAAAAGTGAAGATCAAAAATGTCTCAAGGCAAATGTATACTTAGAATATGATTCCTTTTTATTTTTAGCGGTCTTAGGAGAAAAGGTAAAAGACCGGATTATAGGTTAAATATCGTACCATAAAGAGGGATCATGGCAAGTAGCTTGATAGCATAATTATTGTGCCATTTGGATCAAATTAGGATCTTGAATTCATTAAATATCTGGTTTAAAAGTCAAATCTGTACTCTGTCTGGAAAACCGGAAGTATCGGAGTTTTAACGTCGGAACTGTCATAGAGCGGAAGTTCCATAGCAAGGAACGGTACTTCCGGCGCCCGGAAGCTTCGAAACTCCAAGCGGAGCCTTTTTCCAGAGAGCACCCCCGGAGTGCTCAGTGCTCTATCTAGACAACTGGAAGTACCGGCATGCAAAATGTGGTACTTCCGCTTGCTGGAAGGTCTGGCCACTGAGCGGAGCCTTTTTTTCCAGAGAGCACCCTCCGGGTGAGTTTTAAGATTTATGGGATCCGGAAGTACCGGTGGTTTAACACCGAAACTACCGTTGGAAGCGGTAGTTTTGCAGTATGAAGCGGTATTTCCGGAGCACGGAAGCTTCAGTGGGTAGGGCAGAACCTTTTTTCCAGAGATCGCCAACTTTTGGTTCCGGCCCAAGCGGCACTACCGCGTCGACTTCCTAGAAGTACCAGATTTATAACGGCGGTAGTTCCGCGCCGACTTTCTAACGGCTAGTTCAGAGGCTTTGACATAGCCGTTCTGTCGTGCCAAAGTCAGAGCGAAAGTACTGGCCATTGGCCTGCGGTACTTCCGGTCGCCCTAAATTTGTGGAGGTTTGTGAGAAGGCCCGGTGTTCATGTGAAGGTTGGAGCTCACCTACCCATAGCGGTCAAGAGCTACCACTAGTGGATGCAGGTGCTTCGGCTTAATTCGTGGAGCCGGTCCAATTCATTTGGGCTAACCTCAACGTGGATTAGGGGAAACCGGCAAGTTTCCAAATACCACGGTAAAATATCGAGTGTAATTGTTTCCTCTTCTATCCCTTCTAGCTCTTATTTGCTACTCTTATTCTGATCATTTATTTTGAAATAGAGCCAGTGTTTATTCTTGTCTTGACTAGAATTGTGTAGGTATGAAGTGCTTTACTCTCTTGTTGTATTAAACTGTAGAGAATTAATTAAAAGATAAGAAAATTTAAAAACCTCCTATTCACCCCCTCTAGTCGGTTGTTCTTGATTTTACAGGGGCGTATGGAGTTCATTTGGTAGAGAGACAGGCAGAAAGAAGGTTATCATCGAGACGGTGACAACCACAGTGGTTGGAGTCTCGGAAGAGTGTATTTGAGAGCTAAAGTAGGTGTTTGGCAATGTCGTTTGAGGGTAGTACATGGAGATTGTAAGCAATCCTAGTGTGATAATATATGGGAGATCGATGGTGTATGTGCAGTTTGTGAAGAGGATGGAACCGTCGAGCAGGAGCGAGACCGGTGAGAGTGGTGGCATGAAAGTGCCCCAATTGGTTGGTGGTAGCGGTGTGGAGCGTAATATTGGTGGGGATGGTGATGATAAAGTGAAAACTGCTGTTGCTACGCATGTGGTGGTGCGGCGAAACATTATGCTGGTCGGGCTGATGGAGGGCTGACAAGGTTGGCTCGTAACTTTCAGCCAACCAAAGGTGCAGGGAAATGGTGGGCAGTGCGTATTAACTACCATGAATATTTGAATGGCCTGTTGAAAGTATATAAACCCCTAAAAATGATTTTGTAATTAATAACAAATATTTTTGCTCATATCTTGAGCAAGGTTGTCAGTATTGCGACACATATCGTAGTATCATATGATCGTATGATACTACCAGAGGTAGATGACATGGATCGCAGTATATATCGAAATCAGGTAGTATCGTAGTGGGATCGTAATTCAACTCGTAGAATCATTAGGACCAGGTAAGATTACACTGGGATCATGATCCTGACAACAAACTATATTAGCATATAAAATTTGATATTACCTACTGCTAGTTTAAGTTGCACTAATTTAATTTGTTTTGTTTTTGTTGTTTAAATGTTCTACTGTTGGATCGAAGTTGGCGACAGAGGGCGGGGGGTGAATGTCGACTTTTAAGAATAACCCCCTCAAGTACTTACTTCGAAAACACTCCTCCAATAGCTATGGAAAGCTATGAAGAAGATACACTAGACTCTCTGGAAACTCGAGCACTCAGAGGAAATAGGTACTGCAAACAAAGAAACCAAATGGGCCAAAAACTCATCAAAAACAGCAAGCAAAACAGGCTGGCAAAGAGGGGGCCAGTCAGACCACATATAACAGGCCGGTCAGACCGCTCTCCCTAGGCCGGTCTGACCGCCTACTCCTGGCCGGTCTGACCGCCGGCGACCAACCGGTCAGACCGCCCATTACAAGCTGGTCAGACCGCCCAGTGTACTCCGGTCAGACCGCCGGATGCAACGACCCAACGCCTTCCTCGCCCGAACCGCCGCAGCGACCAACAGCTCTGCACGTCCTCACCGGGCCGCCGCCGCATCTAACTCCGTCGCGGCCAAGGGAGGTAGATCTGACCGCGACCGAGGAAGATCCGGGGGCGCGAGAGCCGGACCGAGGCGTGGGGGCGGCGACGGCGAGGGCCAGGCCACCGGGAGTCAGGAGAGCCAGATTTAACGGGGCCCGGGGGCGGGGGAGCCGGCCGGGGCGCGGGGGCGGCGAGCCGGCGAGGGGCAGGACCGCGGGAGCCCACCGGGGCGCGGGGGCGGCGAGGGTAGGGGAGGAGGCGGCGGCGCGGTGTGGGCAGGAGGAGGAGGTGGCGGCGGCGCGGGGTGGGGGGAGGAGGAGGCGGCGGCGGAGCGGAGGGCGGGGGAGGAGGCGACGGCGGAGTGGAGGGAGGAGGCGATGGAGGAGGAGGGAGGCGAGGGAGAAATCAGGGGGGAGGAGCGCACGGATTCGGTGGGGGTGGGGTGGGGGCGCACGGGCGTGACCGCGTGAGGAGGAATGGGTGGGTCCATATGTCAGACAGAGTATTTTTTTTGTCAGAAGGGGTGTAGGATGCACCATCACCTTGAACTCCTCCTTTTAAGGAGTAGAGATACAGCCATACACAAGTCTTGCACGTTTCAAAGCTTTACGGCCAGTTTGTCGGAGTAACTTTCTTACCCGCAAACCAAAGTCTCGGTTCTATTTAGCTGTAGCTCATTCCTTACGGTTTATGATATTTAATCCTAACGTAAACTAATTAAATATTAATAAATCATTTTTAACAGATTATCTTAATAAACTGTTTTAAAATAATAGAAAAAAATCATCTCACTTGTTTATTTAAGAGAATTTATAAGGCATACGTCGAAAAGAATTTGGCTAGGTGGTGATCGGTTGGGCTGTAGCTTATGGCTTATTTCACTGTAACTGGCGGAAAGTACACTGTAGCTGAAGGTGGCTTATTTGGCATAACTAAATTTAAAAAATTTTAAAAATAGAAAAAATGGGTTAGCCCATCACGTGTAATGCAAACGAATACGGGAAAAAAGAACCGGTAAAAAAGCTCAAAAAAAAATCAGAAAAAGACGAAATTTAGGAATAGTGAAAAATAAGCCATAAGTCAGAAGCCGAAGCCGAAACGATCGGGGCTTAAAGAAAGCTTACAGTGAGTTTGAACGAAATAGATCTCTCCGTACACACCGCAGCAATTTCGATGGCAATAATAGGCGACTGTTGTGGCTACGGGCCAAACAGTAAAGAAGGGGACTAGTGGAAGGAGAGGAGAACCAACACAGGGAGAGTTGGAGAGTAAGAATGAGAGGATCCCCCTCCTCCTGCCCCTCCTGGGGGTTTATATACATGAGTGGGGTATGATGAGAAATCCCAATCCTACCCCTTAGTACTTATAAAGGATGAGGGTACATTGGTATATTCCTCCTGTTCCCGACGCTTTATACTCCACAGAGTACGCGGAGGCTCGAAGTCGTCACGCGGTTTTTTATACTCCGTAGAGTTGCTCGGGATGACAAGTTCCCAACGCTTTATACTTTGCAGAGTACGCGGAGGCTCGAAGTCGTCACGCGGTTTTTTATACTCCGTAGAGTTGCTTGGGACGACAAGTTCCCGACGTACTTTGCAGAGTACGCAGAAGCTTGAGGCGTGAGGCCATCGAGCGATTTGAGTCAAAAAGAGGACCAAAATAGAGGCATAAAAGAAACGACCGAAGACTTGCAACAACAAAAAGCTTCAGCATGCTACACTGGAAAAGCGTTAGATGCCACGGTAACCCAGAGTAGGCCAAAACTGGGCAAGCAAACATGGCCACATTAAATGCTCTTAGAATGGAACTGCAGCCGCAATAAATGATATGATGAACAACCATTTCTTTATTGCTATGCACGCAAGGAATGCGCGGCGCTTATTAAAGTCTCGCACGTAATCACATGCAGTGTGTACCGGGGTTGACGATGGTGACGCGGAGTAGACTCCGCAGGTGCAAAGACCCTGGCTGTGCGAAGCTAGCGGAGGCCTCGTTGTGAGGTACGGAGTCGACGCCGTATGGGCGGAGGTAACGGTGGTGACGCGGAGTTGAGTGAAGGCCGGGGAAGACTTCCCGGAGCCGATGCGAAGTGGCGCAGGTAGGCAGGTGAAGTCATTGCGGAGTTGAGAGAAGGCCGGCGAAGACTTCCCGGAGCCGAGGCAAAGTGGCGCTGGCAGGTCGGTGAAGTCATCGCGGAGTTGAGCGAAGGCCGGCGAAGTTGTCGCGGAGCCGAGGTGAAGGCCAGCAAAGTTCATGCATGCATGTATGGATACTTCGTGCATGCATACGTGGAGTTCGTCGGCACAGAGCAGGCCTCACCATGAGGTTCCCAGAGTGGAGGCCGCTGCAGAGGTTTGCGCAGAGTAGACCTCGCCGAGGAAGTGCGAAGGCCAGAGCCAGACTTTGTCGTCGGCGCGGGGCAGGCCTCGCTACGAGGTTCCCCAGAGCGGAGGCCACTGCGGAGGTTTGCATAGAGTAGACCTCGCCGAGGACGTGCGAAGGCTAGAGCCAGACTTCGTCGTCGGCGCGGGGCAGGCCTCGCCGCGAGGTTCCCCAGAGCGGAGGCCATTGCGGAGGTTTGCGCGGAGATGACCTCGCAAAGGATGTGCGAAGGCTTTCATCGGCGCGGGGCAGGCCTCGCCGCGGAGTGTGGGGACTAGTGGAAGGAGAGGAGAGCCAACACAGGGAGAGTTGGAGAGTAAGAATGAGAGGATCCCCCTCCTCCCGCCCCTCCTGGAGGTTTATATACATGAGTGGGGTAGGATGGAAAATCCCCATCCTACCCCTTAGTACTTACAAAGGATGAGGGTACATTGGTATATTTCTCTACACTATTGGGCCTATTACATATTAGACCAGTTGCAAGACCCAGTCACGGGGGGTTAGGCCACCCCCACAACAGCAACTATTTACAAACAAAGACTAAATGAGCTATAAAAATTTTGGAAAAAAATGTCATGTGCTCCTAAGATGTGACTAGGCCCCACCAACAACACCCCCTTCCTCATCACCATGGCCCAGTCCAGCTTCGGGTCCTCCCATACGGCCCCTCTTGGGCCTCCTCGACGTTGGGTGTGGCGCCTCGGCCCCAACAGGGAAAGATGATCAGGAGCTTTGATCTGACGAGCTCCCAAAGCCTGAGGCGTGGACAACACTGGCAACTATTTGGGTACTAGTGCACCCCTAAACTGTGACCTAGAGAGAACCTCAGAGGGTGTAGGCTGAGATGGTACTTCCATGTCTGCATCGCCTGGAGGTCCCAATCCCTCGGTGGGTGCAAGACCTGTTGTGCAAATATCATTAGTTTGTTAAGTAAAGCAATGGGAGAAAACAAACGGAGATGCGACATGCCCTTGGCTAGCACCATGGCACGCACAAAGCTGTCCAGAGTGAAGTACGACAAGTCGTATGCACTCAGTGTGGGGAAGCCAGAGGAGTGCAGAGGACCCAGGTACTGCGGCGCTGGCGGTGTATGGGGCCATGCCTAGGCTGACCCTCTGGCCTCATCAGGCCATAGTGGTGTCAGACGTGCTGGACGTGGCCACGCTGACCCTCCTACCTGGTGTGCTGCCGGACGGGACGACGCTGGCTAGGTGTCGGTGTGTCAACCTCCGAGAGCCTCATGCACGACAACATGCTGACAACATGTGCGGCTCCATCCTGGATGCAATGGAAAAACTCGACCATCTCCTTGTGTGACCTTCACACCGTTGGTGATCCTCTGTTGCACGGAGCGGGACTCCCTCTCAATCGCAGCACCAAGGTCCACCTGTAAGGAAAACACGACAGGGTCAAACCTATAAGTAGGAGTGCTAGAAGCAAAGTTTTTGAAATACGATGTAACATACTGCGGCATGCACATTTTGCATAAAGTGTACAAGGTATGTGTCGAATGGTGCTGGGACACGTGGTGCGGGTGGTCGGCAGCTAGTACTAGTCTGGTACGTGTTCAAGGAGCGTACGAATGAAGGTACTCGTCGTACGTACTATAGTCGTAGGGGGTGTCCTCCTGCACATAGTCCTATATAGCGCCCTCCCACTCGTCTACCCACGTGTCCATCCTTATCACCCAGTTCGTGCCATGGCAGACTCCCTTCCTAGTGTGCCTGCAAGACATAACATGTAGTTAGAAGTCGTGGCTATAAGATAGAAGTAAAAAGAGAGACATCTATGCCGCTAACTCACATGTAGAAATTCTTGGGCAAAGGTCGCCCAACTGGAGCTGGAACCACTTGGCCTAGGCTGAACTAGTGTATCACACAATGCACCGCATAGTCCTTGACGAAGACGTCGAACACGAGTTCCCTCTGTGTCAACCAGTAAGCTCGGTCATGCCAACATAGTGAGGATAGCCCGTGAGGAGCGCAGACCTCTACCTCCTCTTGGGTGTACAACTCCCAACGCATGTTGTCAGCTATGAGGCGGTCAAACTACTCCATGAAGGGCTCATACACCCGTGTGACCTACACATGCGTGAACTGTACCTGCAAGGAACATTAGCTATTACGAGAAGGTCCATAATATGAAAAAATTATTTGCAAGATAGAGTACATACCTATCACTGGCACTAAGAGAGCCCAGAGTGGGCCGGTCCACCTCGTCCCCTGGTACATCTCCGGCTCGTAGGGACTGTTGCCATCCAATAGGGGCCATCCGAGGCTAAAGTGCTTGAACAACCACAATAGCAGTAGGAGCTGACACCCCGCGAGGACCGAGTTCGACCTCGACCCGCAGCACGTGTCACACAAGCTGCGATAGGTGGTGGAAAGTGCGGCTGAACTCTAGCTGATCTGGGGGGCCTCCTGTTGGCAATGGCCCTAGCATAAGCGATGAGTGGGGTGTCGACGGTGTTGCCGTGGCTGTTGGTGAACAGTACCCAACCAAATAGCCACAACAAGTAAGCCTCCAGGTGTCGCGACACCCGGTGCCCGACTGGGCCGCGCCGGTTCGTCTTCTCGTAGACCGCGTCCACCGTGAGCCATGCGACTGACACTTGGGGCCCGCCTATCAGAGCACTGTGCTATAGACTGTAGACCCAGCCTAGTCAGCTCTGCTTAGTTAGCTGCCACCTCAGCAGCCATGTCAGCCCTAGGCCGACGTGTCTGCCATGTGTCTTGCCACGTGGGTGCCATGTCAGCAGCCGAGCCTACCCATGTGCCACATCAGCATGCCATGTATCATGCCATGTCATTGTGCCACATCAGCCCTGGTGTACACGTGTTCTGCCATGTCAGCCCTAGCCGCACGTCATCAGCCCAATCAGTCTTGCACTATTCTGTGAGTCGGGTCCATCGTGGACTAGCTATTCTGTCCACCGGGTTCACAACATAGTAGCTTTTTCGATTTTCAGCCTTTTTCTTTAGATTATATTTTCTGAGAGACCGTTCTCCTTCGTCCTAGCTCCGATTGACCCGATTCTTTTTTCTAAATTCATCTAAAATTGAGCTATATCTTTTGGTTCTGGTTTTGAAGTTTTCGGAGTTCATTCAATTTTTATTTGAATTTATTTTGTGCTTCATTTCATCTTCTCTCTCGTTGGATTACGTTTTTGAAGGAGCTGAAGCAAGATTTGAAGATCAAGAGCTGTTAACTGAGCAAGGCCAAGGTAAGTCATGTTCTTTGATCATGTTGAACCTAGTTTTTAAATCTATTATGTAATAATTTGTTTTAAATTATCATGCATTGCTATTTTCATACAAACCTTGTAATGGTAGCTATTGTCCAATTTGATTATTCCTCCTTGATAATTTGAATACCATGGTTCTATTGTCACCATAGGATGGAAAATTATTTAGTGATGCAATATTATTTGTCACATGGGTTGCACGTTCAGTTTGCTTAGCCATGCTTATAGTCACGTTGGGTTTATCATCACATGTGATCAAATAATTAATTTTGACTTAATGAGATATTGAATCGTGGTGGTAGCCAGAGTGATAAAATTTGTGTGCCATGACATTAAGGTGTCATTGGTGTTGGTTATACAAACTTGGTTTTCACCTGGGTGAATGATCGTGCAGTGAAGGGGGTGCAATTTGCACATTGGGATGTGGATGTTTCATCTGGGTAAATCTAAGGACTTAACTTTGTGCGCCATTGATATGAGCATTACCGTACAACCACATGTTTAGTATGGGATAGACTTAGCTGACTAATTTGTGATATTTCAATTTTGATTCCGCCATTGAGATGAACATGGTTGTTGATTTCTATGGGGCACAAGGGCGGTGTGAGGCGAAACCCTAACGGGCGGAAGCGAGTTGAGATTGAACATTGTAAAGGCCTTGTTGTGATCCTCTTGGTCGGCATGCCAAAGGAAGCATGTTATACCGGTGACATTACAAGATGATCACATCGTGTGGGAAAAGTTGTACAACCTCTGCAGATGCAAAACTATTCGAATAGCCATGTTCTCGGTTATGAATAATGCTCGGTGATTTCACATGAAGGGTAGAGTTTTCATAAAAACCAGGTTGGGTTAAGTTGGGGAGTGAATGGTTAGTTCATTGGTGGTTCATTACGTGAATCTTTGTTCACGGGTGATTCATTAGAGTGAATGTTCAGTTCACCTGTGGTTGGTTTCAATTCCTTTGGTTAGTTAGTTATTTATTATCATTTTCAAAGTTTGCTTTTCAATCTATTTATTGTATTTACTTTAAATTATTGCTTTATACAAAATTAACCTTTCAGCCATCCATTGGTAAACCTTACATACTATATTGCATTCTTTGTTACAAACGACTTGTTGAGTACTCTACGTACTCACGGCTTCATCCACATTTGCTCAGTTGAGGAAGAAGGACCAGATTAGCAGGAGCTACCAGAAGGAGGATACTTTGACAACTTCACAGATTAGGACTTCGCTCCCCAGTTGATTGCCTATGGGTATGTCGAATGACTACTTTGCTTATTTTTGTTTTTTGCTGCTAGTTTCTTAAGCATTCAGGCTATTATTTGTAAGCTTGGCCATAGGGTCGCAACTATGATAATAATTAATAATATTTGAGTTTTTTCTTAATAAATCATGATATGGTTGATGTTTCATCTTTGTTTATACTGTGTGCACTAGCGTGACCTTAGACTAGTGCAGGCTACACAAGAGAGTCTGGATTTGTATATTCAGGTCTCTACATAGACCAGCATCGCTGAGCTTACGAAGTAAAAAGAGATAAATACGCGAGCTACGTATGACAAGAAGAGAGTGCTGCCAAGATGCAAACCTATCTGTCCAGCATGGGTCTTGCCTCCAGGCCACTCGAGGTGTCCGCGTGCAGATCACCCCCTACTCAGTCATGTCATCCACGCCAGCAGATGCGGGACACGATGCAACACGCGATGCAGGTGGTCGACGTGCTCATCTAAGTAGGCTGAAAGGCCAATCTGATCCGCAAAGCTCACGAGCCATATTTGCAAAACAACTTGAAGTTAGCATGTACGCACAAAAAAAACATGGAATGTAAAGCATGATTAAATTTAACTTGTATACAGGGACATATAATATGCTACGCTAGAGTGCCTTATTGTCAAACCTTCCATCGAGTAAAGCTACTTACTGTATTTTAATTTACAAGAACATATTCATTTTATCCCCCAGTTGGCCCATTAGTCTTGGCCCACTACCGGCCCAGTCTCTGTCTTCCCCTTTACCTATCTAAACCCCTCCTCATACACAACGACACGACTCCCTTTTGTTTGCCTGAATACACACTAACTCCCTATTTGCTCCCACGTAAATTGACACCGCAAACTTATGACATTCCTAATTAATCATAAATATTATCTACTAATGTTTTGCATTTAACATCACTGTCAAAAAAATTTCACAGTACTCTAACATGTCACGGGATCCTCACAGTTAAATATTCACAACTAAATAAATTAATTATACGCATATTTCTCCTCCCTTTTATTTTCTTTCTCCTCTCTTCTTGAATTTCTTTCTAGCTGTCTAACCGAAATTATACTATTTTTCCTCTAACTATAATTTTCTATAGATGCTAGTTATACTACTCTTTACACTAAACAAATTATTTACTTATTACAAAAATATTGACTAAAATATAAAAAAATTAACCTTACGAGACAAATCGCTCCTCATAGAAATAGCGGAATCTCCTTCTCCCTCTCCCTCTTCTTCTTCTCTCTCTCCTCTTCTCCTCTTTTTTCTTTCTTTCCTCTCTTCTCTTCTCTCTGTTCTCGCATTCGGCTGCTAGTCACTCGGGAGCTTGGCCGCGTGGCTTATATAGCATATCTAGTCGCTAAATGGTTGGGCGACTCGAGGGTGCTGTCGCCAAACGGTTGTGCGACAATATTTATTGCCAAACAGTTCAGCTACTGCATTTATGTGGCCCAATGGTTGGGCGACTGGCTTCCTATTACTCTGCCATTGGACGACAGGATTTAGTCACCCAACGGTTAGGCAACAGGAGGTTACTTCTGTAAAAAAATAAAAACACAGGTATATTTTTGAATAAAAAGGATTATTGAGAAAAAATTGCATTGTAATACTTCTGCCGACAGTTAAATGGTTTCTATATAATTTCAATAGGGGTCATGTCTCTATTTCTAAGGTGCATGACTTAGGCCCTAAGTGTTGTGGTTTTTAGCTTTTGGCTGTCGCTTTTGGTTGAAATAACACTGTAGCGGCTGTTTGCTTTTCTGAGGTATTCAATTAAAGAAAAAAAAATAAAAAACATCATTATAACTTCACGGATATTACAACAGAAAAAGAAAAAAAAGAGGAAAACCATAAGCTATCGCTATTTGGAACATGCCTTATGCTTTCTTAGTGTAGGTCATGGTATTGGAACTGCTGCAACAATCTAGAAGCAAACATACATGTCTCAAAGCTAATCCAAATGCTGAAAAGATTGACTTAGAGTTGACAAACAACCAGGCAGCATACAAGTAGCAAATCCAATTTCAGTAATCTAGAGAGGTAAAATGCTATAATACACTTAATCTAAACTTTTAAGTGTTCTGTAATAGATATAGCATTTATGCTTAATTTTTAGTAGTTGAAAACACTGGTTACTATACGGACTGATAACTCCCTTGAGTGCGAGACAAAATGAGGGAGAGGTGGATATTAATGCTAGGGGTGTGAATCACCAGATGATCAAATCATCAAATGGTCCAGAATATACATTTTCTTTCTAGAATAAGTCTACTTTACCCTTGAACTCTTGCCAAAGTCTAGAAATCAACTCTGAACTACAAAACTGGACTTTTGACACTCAAACTCTCAAAATAGTGCAAAACACTCCTCTCATCATAATCCAGTATGGTTTTTTTACTGATGTGGCATCTACATGTTCAATTTTTGCTGACCTAGATAGCACGTGGATACCACTTATCTTCATTTCTTTACAAATCAACAAACTAAAATAAAAAATATAAATGGACCCACATGTCAACATCGCTGGCCTGGGGCAGCGATAAATAAGTTGTGTTGGCCCACATGCCATGCACATGTCTCCTTCCTCCTCCCCACCCCTCTCCTTGCTCAATTTGTCTCTCTTAAGCTCCAGCTAGGGCTGGGCTAGGCTCACTGGGCACTTGCCAGGTGTCACCGCCAATACCCCTCTCCCTCTCCTCTCCTCGCTCTGTCTGTCTCTTTCTCAAGCTCCAGCTAGG
The DNA here is from genome assembly GCA_017311315.1 of Dendrocalamus latiflorus. Taxonomy (NCBI): domain Eukaryota; kingdom Viridiplantae; phylum Streptophyta; class Magnoliopsida; order Poales; family Poaceae; genus Dendrocalamus; species Dendrocalamus latiflorus. The sequence continues at coordinate 25,375,782 of CM029661.1, read as the reverse complement.
GCTGGGCTGGGCTCGCCGGGCACTTTCCAGGTGTCACTGCCAATACCCCTCTCGCCCTCCTCTCCCTCCCTCTCTCTACAGTGACGTCGTATCTTGAATAAGGCAGCCCGGCCATCTTTTCCATTGTTTCTCTCAAGCTAGAGGTTGCCCATGGGTGACTAAGGAAGATGATGCGAGGATGTGGTGGCGGAGCTCTATAGCAATGAGTAGGTGCGAATGACGGTTGGGTTAGATCAAGGAGATGTATAGGATGGTCTAAGGAGGACAAATTGGACAGCATCTCATTGAGGGGGAGAGCTATGGCGCGGCGACGAGGTTGACTGGAGTTGAAGAAGATGACCCAATTTAGACTAGGAACAACATGAATCACGAAATTAATTGAGGAAAAAACAATCTAGGAGGTGAGATTGTAGGACCGAAATGGCAACAGGGGGATGAATGGTGCCATCAAACCGCCCCAAGAATTCTCACGAACTTCTTCTCCGATAGCTATAATAGCTATGAAGTAAGAAGATAAGTGCTCACTAAAAATGAATAAGAGCAGAAAGCAGCAAGGAAAAACAAGACTAGAAAAATGAACCAGACCAGAGAGCAAACAAGGTCTGGCTGGTCTGACCGCCAAGCCACGGCCGGTCTGACCGCCGGTGAAGATCCGGTCTGATCGGGAATAGAAAAGATCAGAAGATACAGACAGAGTCAGAAGCGGAGAAACTGAACTGAAAACAGAGAAAATGAAACTAGGCAAAGAACAGACCCAAGCTAACAAACTGAGATGACTAAACAGATCAGAGACTCCAAACCAGAAGCTGCAAACAAAAGAGAACAGCAAAAAACTGAAGAAAACAGAGAGAGACTGATTGACAAACTCTCGAAATAGTAAATACTCAAGAAGAACAGAATTTCAGAAAAATGGTTGAACGTTTGCTGCTCTTCTCAGGTCAATTCATCAGGACTACAACCTAAACAGCAAATTGACCTCTGGATGAAGAAAATACAAAGCTAAAACAATTTTTCACAGAGATCAATCATTGGAGTTTGGATGAACTTCCAAAATGGGAAGATGAACATTGCACAACAGCTAAAATCAGTTTGCAACTAGATTTTGGTTTACTGAACATTTGGCCGAGAGATTTCAAACCTAGCTAGGAAATAAACTTTAATTCGAGAAAGACAACCAGAGCACAAGATTCCTTTGCCTCCAGAAACAGTAAACCCTAGATAGATAAGAAATAGAGGAAGTCGCTACTCATGACCAAAAATCTGATTTCTGCAAACCTCAAGATTCTAGCACTTTTGGGCATGAGAATTAAAACACAACTAAAACTCAAGGAACAAAAAAGGACAAATACAATGAGACTCCTCTACTCAATCCGAATCAGATGTCAAGGATGAACAAAGAACCGGAAAAAGTTAGAGGCTAACACCCGCTTTATCACAGAACCAGATCGAAATCTTTGCTCTCAGGACATAATTGGCCAAGATAGCCTGATGAAGGGTTCCCAGTTCAGAGCAGAAACACATCTTAGGCAAATCAAAAGAACTAGAGAGCCAGAAAGCAAGCATCAACCGGAGAATTAGAGGGGATGAGATAGAATAGATAAAACAAAATCATCACATCACATAAAGAACAGCTCAAAGATTGAGGAGAAGACATGGATGATTGCATTAACGAAATTTTCTCCAGTCATTACAAAACAGGTCTCACATCCTGAGCAACTCAAACAAAAGAAAAGAGACGAAGCAAAACTGACTCTGCCCAACAACTCCTCACACAGAAGAAGGGAAAAAAAGAAAAACTACCACCAGCACCTGAGCTCTAACATCTCTTTTATAGCCTCAAGTTACCGGGTTTACATCTCCCTTACCCATTAACACCAACAACTCTGCGCTTTACCTAATAATTCCAACTGAATCTGCTTCCACTTTGCAGCCTTACACATTTTACCAAAATGCCACTCCTGCAGCTTCCTGAAAGCTTCCTCTTTACTTGTTGTCCAAGCCTTGCAGCCACCTTGAACACTCGCCGTCTTCAGCATCTCTCGACCGCTTCGACCTCAGCACTGCCCGTGCTTAGTCCAGCCATCTCATGCCTCGCCACGACTTAGCCTCAAAGTCCTGCAACCATCACAGACAAGAAAACATCACATAGCACCGCTCGAAACAATATGAACAAAAATTTGTGTTAAGAGAAGTTTACTCACAAAGCATCCCTGCTGGTTGTAACCTACTTACAATAGACTGAATTCACAAGATATGCAACGCTCATAGAATACGACTTGGCACAAATCAAACTCAAACTATCCAGAACAAGTGTCAATACTCATCACACTCATAGGGTCACCTCCACATGGTCTCTCAATCTCCTCCTTGATGAGTATATTGATAAACACAGAAAAAGCATAAAGTTGAGTTTGAATTTTTTGTTTTAATCGAGAGAGTCACACATGGTCTGAAGGGAATAACAAAGAAGCTTATGACCATGTTGACAAAAGAGAACACTGGAGCAGAAACAGAAAGAGCAAATTTTTCTCCAGAGCTCCAGAAAGTTCTCTTGAAATGGCTTTTTCTCCAATATTCTCCCCCTTTTGGCAATAAAATCATCAAGATGCAAAGGAGAGAATGGAGCATAATTTAGATGAAATGACTGAATATTATTGAATTTAAGCATTCGGAACCATGAAGATTATCCAAAATGACCTTTTGAGTATTACGCCAAGCCATAACACATAAGAATGCTATCAAGATCAGGACAATTCATGTATAGACAGGCTAAACCACATAAGTCATAATCTGAAAATTAGATGAATTGCTGAGCACGTCAAATCATTCAAGAGTATATTCTAGTTAGAGGTATCCAAGGATGATGCAAGCCATGTCAATATTCTAAGTGGAACCAAGAAGCTAGTATTGAGTCAATTTAGAGTGCTACAAGTTCAAGAATGAAGCATTTGGTCAAGTACTTGGTCTTCTTGTAATTAAGCAAATTTAGCACAATTGACATGTTTTCCCTTTTAGAAACTCATGGTTGTTTGTAATCAGAATTTTTGTTTAGTCATGTGCTAGATCTCAAGCCTTATGCGACCACTCCAAGCTAGAAGCTTAAGAAAGTGATCTTGGTCAACCAAAACCCCCCTGAGTTCATGCCTAGTGTAATGGCAAGCAGTCTCATGAGAAAGAGTTGGTGAAATCAGTTTTTTTTTGTATAAAAGAGATCTTTTTGCTTTTGCTGAATCTAGTTCAAGCATAGCTCAATCTAAAGCTCAATATAGATTCAAGACTCAACTCAGCCTATTTGATATGGCATGAATCATAAAAGGATAACTAAAGACAGACTAGTCTCAATAACTAATATGTCATGATTTAATTCAAGTTGTGCATTTTTAATCAACCTATCATGGCAAAGACTAGATTACACATATAAAGTCATGATAAATCTAACAATTTAGCACAGATTATGGCAAGATATAAAACAGTTGTTTTATGTCATAACTGGATAATAATCAAGCCTCCATGTAGTTATATTACACTGCAGAATGACATGAAATGCAAGAAAATCCAGCTCCCCTTCAGTATGTGAAGCACTTTTAGTTCAAGTTGAGTTATGTCAACATTAATTAGTTCTAGCACATACCAAAAGAACTCCCCTGAACCAAAGCAATAAAAATGAGAAGCTGGCAAGAAAATCAGAAAAGGCAGTCCTTAAAGCATAGATAAGATAGAGATAATACTATGGCTCAGACTGATTCTCATCTACCCCATATGACGCTAGGACTATCAACTGGTCTTCTAACACGCTAGGGAGTAAACATGTTCCCTGTTTACCCAAGGGTGGCCCAACCCTCGCTAGACCTATAAGAAGTGAGTGAACTCAACCTAGTGCGAAGAGAGACAGCTAATAAGTAGCATCCTAGAATCACAAGATGAGAAGAAGAAGTCTAAGCAACTAGGCGAGAGAACCACTCTAATCTATGCTAGAAGGACTAACCCAATGCACCCACATGCAATGCAGTAAAAAGAGAACAGGAGCATATAAGCAATGAGATATATAGCAATGAAAAGCTCCCCTCACAATAAACCATAACGGCAGACCACCCCAAGCTCTCCCCGCAAGGCTGAAAACCTAGAGCTATCCAAAGGCTTGGTAAAGATATCGGCCAACTGATGGTCACTCTCCACAAACTGGAGCACTATATCACCCTTCTCCATATAGTCTCTAAGAAAGTGATATCTGATATCAATGTGCTTAGTCCGAGAGTGCTGCACTGGGTTCTTGGCAATGCTGATGGCAGAAGTGTTATCACAAAAGAGTGGAACACCATCTACAGCTAACCCAAAGTCCCGCAAGGTCGAGACCATCCAAAGCACCTGACTGTAGCAACTCACGGCAACAACGTACTCGGCCTCTGCGGTGGACTGTGCAACACCAGACTGCTTCCTAGAAGACCAGGAAGCAAGAGAAGTGCCAATGAATTGGCAAGTGCCAGAAGTGCTCTTCCTATCTATCCTACAGCCAGCAAAGTCTGCGTCGGAGTAGGCTCTGAGAGAAAGACATGATGATGAAAAGTACCAAATACCATAGTCTATGATAGCTCGAAGGTACCGAAAGATGCACTTCACCGCTTGGCAGTGAGATACGCGAGGAGAGGCCTGAAATCGAGCACACAGACATACAGAGAAGTGTATGTCCGGCCTCGAGGCTGTGAGGTACAAGAGGGAGCCAATCATGCTTCTGTACTCCTTTTGATCAACTGGCTCGCCATCCTTATCTGGATCGAGTGAAGCTGATGATGCCATTGGTTGACATCGGCTTGCCATCACTCATATCAAAGCGTCTCGGGAGATCACGAGTGTACTTGCCCAGATGCAAGAAAGTACCCTTCCGAGTTTGCTTAATCTGGAATCCAAGGAAGAAGCTCAACTCGCCCATCATGCTTATCTCAAACTCTGTGCTCATGAGATCAGAGAACTGGGAAACAAGAGCATGAGAGGAGCCGCCGAAGATAATATCATCCACATAAATCTGGACAAGTAGAAGGTCATTCCCGTGCCTGCGAATGAACAAGGTCTTATCTACCTTACCGATCTCAAACCTATGACTCAACAGATAGGACTTAAACCTCTCATACCAAGCTTTAGGGGCTTGCTTAAGTCCATACAGGGCTTTGGAAAGCTTGTAGACATGGTTTGGGTATTTGGAGTTCTCGAAACCTGCAGGCTGCCTAACATAGACCTCTTCCTCAATATACCCATTGAGGAAGGCACTCTTAACATCCATCTGGTAAAGCTTAAAGCCCTTAGACACCGCGAATGCAAGCAAGATCCTAATAGCCTCTAGCCTAGCTACAGGGATAAAGGTCTCCTCAAAATCTAAACCCTCAACCTATGTAGGATCGGAAATGGCAACAGAGGGGGGGGTGAATGGTGCCCTTTAAAAATCGCCCCCAAAGTATCCACTCCAAATCTCCTCCAATAGCTATAAAAGCTATGAAGAAGAAACCACATGCTCACTGGAAAAACATGGAAGACAGCGAAAGAAAACAGAGCACTAAAGGCAGCAGTATGCAGATCATAAGGCCGGTCTAATCGCTATGTCTGGGCCGGTTAGACCGCCTGGCTACGGCTGGTCAGACCGCTCGGCCTCGGCCGGTCAGACCGCAGTTGATCGGCCGGTCTGACCGCTAGGGTTAGCGGTCTGACCGCCGGCTACCATCCGGTTTGACCGCCAAATAACCACCGATCTGACCGGGCTCACTTTCGGTGAAGAGCAGAGAGCAGAAATCAGCGCAACCCAAAACTAAAAATGCTGAGAACTTCAAAAAATAGGGAAATTGATGAAGTTCAGCTGTACTTCTCAGTCCAATGAAAAAGGACTTCAAGCTAAATAGAAGGGGGCCTGAGAAATCAAGGCATTCAACCTAAAAGAGCAAGGAATCAATACTTGAGTAAAATACTGAAACCTGAACAGTGAGTGATACAAATGTCTAAATTGCTGGTCATTCCTGTTTCTTTTGCATATGAGGCTTTGAAATACAACAAGAAATCATCTCACAGCTAGACAATTCAAACCACATAACTTCTCATCAAGAGTATCAAGAAAACCAACAGTGCCCTGACTTCAAACCCTAGAACATTGAGAGCAGGGGAAAATAAGCAGACCAAATCTTGAAAAGAGAAAGCAAATCAAATGATTGCTCTTGGGTATAATCTAGCCAAGGGGCCTTGAGTACAACCCCAGTTCAGAGCACAAGATTTGCAGCTACTCAAATCAAAGCAATACATTCAACAAAAAGGAAGAAAGAAAGAACATCACAGGAGACAGAAAACAGGAAGTAAATGCAACTCAACAACTCTCCTTCTCATATTGATTCAATACCATGAATTCTTACAAGAGAGGTATGATTACACAGGAGATAAACATACTCACTACATCCCCATACGCAAATTGAGGAGGAATTTCACTCAGCTCACTACATGGTTCTCTCAAGAACACACACGTAGAGCTCAGAACACACTCCCTCCCCTTGCTTGCTTTGTTTTTCAGAATACACATCAGCTGCCCCTTTTAACTCCAAGCTTACACCCACAAGGAGAAAATCAAGAAATGGTAGCTACAATCCACTCCCAACCTCATAAACCATATGAGGCAAGAGTCAAAGTCAACACAAGAAATGGAGGGAAAACTAGCCACTCCATTCATGCTTGAGTCAATTCTCCAAATTGCCCCTCAAGCACCTTCCCGGAAGCTTCCCGCAACCGGTACCCTGATCGTCTGGACCTCGACTCCTCCCTGAGTCTATCCCGGTCCGCTTCGCTGCACACGACCGCACCCGGCATCTTGACCGTTTGGATCTCAGCTCCTCCCTGAGCCTAGTCCCGATCTACCTCGCCGCTGCCCGTCGTGTCCACCCAACTCCGACCGACTGGATCTCCGACTCCACCTGAGTCTAGTCTTGGTCTGTTATGTCTCACACGACCACCACCGACATCCAACTGTCTGGACCTCCGACACCTCCCTGAGCCTAGTCCCGGTCCACTCGTCGTTGCCCGTCGTGTCCACCACCGGTATCTCAAGCTCTGGTTACTCATCTCTCGGCTCGCAACCACCTTAGCAGCCTCGATCATCTTCGGCATCTCCGATTGTCTGGACCTCAACACCTCCTGTGCCTAGTCCCGGTCCTCCTCGCCTCACCATGACCTAGCTCCGAAGTCCTGTAGCCACACAGACAAGCAAATCGTAACATAGCACCACACGAAACAGCATAATCAACAATAGCATTAGTAAAAGGTACTCAACCCTGGAATACCCAAAACAAACTCAAACTCTCTAACACAACTGTCAATTACTCATCACAAACATGGGGATACCTCCGCATGGTCTCTCAATCTCCCCCTTGATGAGTATATTGACAAACACAGAAAAAGCGCATAAAGTTGAGTTTGTTTGAAAGTCATACATGGTCTAAAAGAGAAGCAAAGAGATGCAAGACCATGTCAACAAAGGAGCAAAAGAAAGAGCAAGTTTTCCTCAAAAGCTCCCAAAGCTCCCAAAAATTGGCTTTTTCTCCAATATTCTCCCCCTTTTGGCAATAGAATCATCAAGATACAAAAGAGAGAATAAGACATGGTGTGAGAGTGAAGTAAGCAATATTATTCATGCTAAGCAATTAGATCCATGAAGATTATCCAAAATGACCATTTGAGTATTACACCAAGCCATAACGCATACGAACGTTATCAAGATCATGACAAAATATGCATAATCAAGCCAAGCCATATAAGTAACAATCAGAATATTAGATGAGTTGCTTAGCATGTCAAGTTATTCAAGAGTATAGTTTAGCCAAAGGTATCCAAGGATAATGCAAGCCATGTCAATAATCTAAGTGGAACCAAGACGCTAGAATTGAGTCATTTTAGAGTGCTACAAGTTCATGAATGAGACATTTTGATGAACCATGTGGAGGTGACCACATGTGTATGATGAGTAATTGACATTGGTTATGTTAGTCGAGTTTGGTTTGAGTGGTTCGGAGTCGAGTCGTTGCGTGGCGCAATCGGGCTCGGTCGGACTTGGTCATTCCTGGTCGTATGGGATTAGGTTGCATATTTCGATATTTCGACAGGTTTGGACTTCGTCATGAGTAAGTATGATGTGCTTATGCTATTTACGCTTTCATGTATCGAGCGGTGCTATTTGACGTGCTTCTTGTCTGTGTGGCTGCAGGACGTCGAGGCGGAGTCGTGGCGAGACACGGTGGACCGGACTAGGCGCAGGTGGCGCTGAGGTCAGAATGGTCGGGATGTGTCGAAGACGACGTGGACTCGAGGTGGATGCGAGGCGTGTGAGGCAAGGAGCGCGGAAGCTTCCTAGAAGGTGCAGGAGGGGCGAAACGGGAATTTCGCAAGGCTGCACAAGCGGGAGCGGGCTCCGTTGGATTTAGCGGGCGTAACGGGACGGAGACCCATTAGCCAAGGCTATAAATAGGATGGAGGGGCTGCATGCCCACTTGAACACTTCAAGGGATTTTAGGGTTTCTTTAGTCAAAATAGGCTTTAGAGTTTGCTTTGGCTTTAGGCTTTAATAGTTGAGAGTGGGTGTGGGCAGCAGGTGTGTGTGCCCTGGTAGTCCCCTTCGATGCTCTCTATGTGACCTCTCTGTGTTGTGTTCCTCCCAAGATGCATGTGTAGCTCTTGGTGAATTTGAGGATGGAGAGGGAGAGGATGAAGTGATGAGCTTGTAATCAACTCTTGTTCTAATGTCCAGGCGTACCGGGACTCCTCTGTATTCATCTTTTGGATTTGGAATGGAAATATGAAGTTCTTGTCTCGTGCCTCGCTCTCTGTTCTTCGTTCTTCATTTTGAGTGATTTCCTCCTTTCTTGATTTCTTGCTGTTTCTTGTTGGGAAGGCCCAAAATGGGTTGCTCTATGATGGGTTAGTGCCACAAGATCATTTGATCGATTTCCCAAAGAGTAAACTTGGTTTAAATCTCATATTTCAGTTTTGGCCCTCCTCTGTTCATGAACTCAGATTCTAGGGTTTTGAGTGAAAACTTGATTCCCTTTGAGAGATGACTTGATTTTTGGTCTGAGGAGCCCTCTTGTTATTGCTAATATACCTGCAAAATCTCATATGCAAAGGTCTTGGGATTCTTTTGCACTTCTCTGAAGTTTCCCTGAAATCCTAGGGTTTAAGTGCAGCTCTTGATTTCCTTCACAAGATTGCCTGAGAATTTGTCTGGAGGATCCTGTAGCTATTGCTATTATGTCTGCAAAGCCTCATGTGCAAAGGACTTGTGAAGTATGGGCAATTTGGGTTTGAGTGGTCTTCTCTGAAGTTTATCAAGATTTCTAGGGTTTTGGTCCAGACCTTATTTCTCACCTTGAGATGCTTGAAACTTGACCCATAGAGTTCAAAGGCTAGTATCTTGCTATACTCAAAGTTTCAAAGTCAAAGGATCATTGGTTAGGGAGTAATTTGGATTTTGGTGCAGCTTGTGCAAAATTTCAGGTGTCAGCCCTAAATCTGAAATTTATGCTTCATAGTTGGATTCTTTTGATTCCCAGGCTTCCCATGTTATTTGGTTTACTGTTATGAAGCCCTGAGTCAAATAGGTTGGGAGCAATCCTTTAAATTTCCCAAGTTTGTGAAGGTGTGCTGTATTTTCAGTATTTCATAGCCTCCTTGGTCTGCAGTCTGTTTTCGGTTGGCAGCAAAACCAACTGTTTTCTCTACCGTGGCAACATTTTCCCCCGATTTGCTTTGCCATGGTAGCTCTTCATTGCCGTGACAGAGTTTCTTGCCGTGGCAGCCCTTCCCTCCATTTTCCTTGCAGTGGCAGCAACTTGGTCTGATATCTCTGCCGTGGCAGCATTTTGCTTTGGTTTCTCTACCATGACAGCAGCATTTCTTTAATGATTTAGCTGCTGCTTTTTTATTTCAGGTTTTGGCCAGCAGAAATTTCCTGCCGTGGCAGCATTTCCTCCCTGCCGTGGTATCATTTCTTTGCCGTGTCAAGAATTTGGTCTATTTTCGTGCCGTGACTTCCATTCATTAATCTCTGTTGATTCTCTGTGAGTTTTGTTTTCTCTTCTTCATAACTCTATAATTATTGGAGAAGAGAGTCCTTGTGCGAATACTTGTGGGGGCAATTTTTAGAAGACGACATTCACCCCCCCTCTGTCGCCGATTTCGATCCAACACATTTGTTCAAGTACTTTAGTCTTTTTGTAATGAAGAAAATTTAGCACAATTGACATGTTTGTCCTTTTGAAACTCATGGTCGTTTCCAACCAAAATTCTAGTCATGTGCTAGATCTCAAGCCTTATACGACCATTCCAAGAAATAAGCTTAAGAAGATAATCTTGATCATCCAAAACTCCCCCTGAGTTCATGCCTAGTGCAATGGCAAGCAGTCTCATAAGAAAGAATTGGTGAGATCAGTTCTTTCACACAAAAGAGATTATTTTGCTTTTACTGAATTTAGTTCAAAAACAAGGAATAACTCATGCTTCATAAAAGAACTATCATAGCTCAATCTAAAGCTCAATATAGATTCAAAACTCAACTTAGCCTATTTGACATGTCATAAATCATAAAAGGATAACTAAAGACAGACTAGTCTCAAGAGCTAACATGACATGATTTAATTCAAGTTTGTGGAATGTTAATCAACCTACCATAGCAAAGGCTTGACTACACATGTAAAGTCATGATAAATCTAGCAATTAAGCACGGATCATGGCAACATGTCATAAGAGGATAATAATCAAGGCTCCATATAGTTATGTTACAATGCAGAATGACATGAAATGCAAGAAAATCCAGCTCCCTCTCAACATAAGATGCACTTTTAGTTCAAGTTGAGTTATGTCAATATTAAGATCCAGAAGCTCCCAAATGAACTCCCCCTAAACCAAAGCTATAAAACGAGCAGCTGGTAAGAAAAACAGAAAAGACAGTCCTTAAAGCATAGACAAGATATAGAGGATATTATGGCTCAGACTGACTCTCATCTACCCCATATGACACTAGGACTATCAGCTGCCCATCTAACACACTAAGGAGCAAACACGTTCCCTGTCTACCCAAGGGTGGCCCAACCCTTGCTAGAACCTATAAGAGGTGAGTGAGCTCAACCTAGTGAGAAGAGAGACAGCTAATAAGCAGCATCCTAGAACCACAAGATGAGAGGAAGAAATCTAACCAACTAGACAAGAGAATCACTCTAATCTATGCTAGAAGGACTAACCCAAATGCGCCCATATGCAATGCAACAAAGAGAGACAGAAGCATAATAAATAAGATACAACATAAAGCACAAAGCTCCCCCTCACAACTATCCATAAGGACAGACCACCCCAAGCTCCCCCCGTAGAGTTGAAAACCTAGAGCTATCCAAAGACTTGGTAAAGATATCAGCCAACTGGTGGTCACTCTCCACAAACTGGAGCACCATGTCACCCTTCTTCACATGGTCTCTAAGGAAGTGATATCTGATATCAATATGCTTGGTCCGAGAGTGCTGCACTGGGTTCTTAGCAATGTTGATAGCAGAAGTGTTATCACAAAAGAGTGGAATACTGTCTATAACTAACCGAAAGTCCCGCAGGGTCGAAGCTATCCAAAGTACCTGGCTGCAACAACTAGCAGCAGCAACGTACTCGGCCTCTGCGGTGGACTGTGCAACACCGAACAAGAGACAAGACCAAGAGACAAGAGAAGTGCCAATGAATTGGTAGGTGTCAGAAGTGCTCTTCCTATCTATCCTACAGCCAGCAAAGTCTGCGTCCGAGTAGACTCTGAGGGAAAGAAAGGATGAGGAAGAGTACCAGATATCATAATCAATGGTAGCTCGAAGGTACCGAAGGATGCGCTTCACTGCCTGGCGGTGAGATACGCGAGGAGAAGCTTGAAATTGAGCACATAGACACACATAGAAGTGTATGTCCAGTCTCGAGGTAGTAAGGTACAAGAGGGAGCCAATCATGCTGCGATACTCCTTCTGATCAACTGGCTCGCCATCCTCATCTAGGTCAAGTGAAGCTGAAGATGCCATTGGAGTTGACATCGGCTTACCATCACTCATGTCAAAGCGTCTCAGGAGGTCTCGAGTGTACTTGCCCTGATGCAAGAAGGTACCCTCTCAAGTCTGCTTGATCTGGAAGCCAAGAAAGAAGGTCAACTCACCCATCACGCCCATCTCAAACTCGGTGCTCATGACATCCGAGAACTGTGAAACAAGAGCATGAGAGGAGCCACCAAAGATGATATCATCCACATAAATCTGGACAAGTAGAAGATCATTGCCATGCCAGCGAATGAACAAGGTCTTGCCTACCTTACCCTTCTCAAACCCGTGACTCAACATATAGGACTTAAGTCTCTCATACCAAGCTCTAGGGGCTTGCTTAAGTCCATACAAGGCTTTGGAAAGCTTGTAGATATGGTTGGGTATTTGGGGTTCTCGAAACCTAGAGACTGTCTCACATAGACCTCTTCCTCAATAAACCTATTGAGGAAGACACTCTTGAAATCCATCTGGTAAAGCTTGAAGCCCTTAGACGCTGCAAATGCAAGCAAGATCCTAATGGCTTCTAGCCTAGCTACAGGGGAAAAGGTGTCCTCAAAATCTAGACCCTCAACCTGGGATAAACCCTGAGTTACCAGTCTAGCCTTGTTTCGAATGACTACCGCATCTTCAGTCTGCTTGTTTTTGAAAACCCACTTGGTACCAATAACATTGTGACCTCTAGGGGGCTCAACAAGCGACCAGACCTTATTTCTCTCAAAGTTTTCCAACTCTTCATGCATGGTATTGACCCAAGACTCATCAGAAAGTGAATGATCAACATCCTTGGGCTCGAAAGAAGCAACAAAGGCAGAATGGAGACAAAAATGTGACACGCTAAACTTTGAGTGTGTGACACGCTCAAAGAGTTCTCCAATCATCTGCTCTGAAGGATGGTCTTTCTGGATATGTCGGGGAGGTCCTGGATGAGATGAAGAAGTGGCCTCTACCTCATGAGCTGACGAGGCAGGAACAGAGCCACTAGCTCGAGAAGATGTGGAAGGCATGGGCTGATCTCCTTGAGGTGCAGTGGAAGAAGCAGACACCTCAAGGGGAGGAGGAACTGGATCGGGTAGACAACCCTCATCTCCATCCTCCTCATCATCCACAAAGATGGGCTCGGACTGCTCTAAAGAACCTGAGATATCGGGCCTAGTCCCCGGACTGACCTCATCGAAGGTCACCTCACAGGTTTCTACCATTTTGCTAGACTCGCAGTTTCAGACCCTATACACTCGCGAAGAAGTCGAGTAACCTAGAATGATGCCATCACAATATCGTGACTAGAACATATCCAGGTTCCTAGACTTTACAATTAAACACTTGCAACCAAACACACGAAAATGAGAGACACTGGGCTTTTGCCCAGATCTCAACTAATAGGAAGTGCGATGCAAGTGTGCCCTCATAAAGACTCTGTTTGAAACATGGCACGCGGTGGCTATAGCCTCAGCCCAAAATTTCCTTGGTGTAGAGTACTCATCAAGCATCGTCCTAGCCATCTCGACCAAGGTGTGGTTTTTCCTCTCCACGACGCCATTTTGATGTGGGACATGTGGAGAAGAGAACTGGTGCTCTACACCTGTCTCATTGCAAAACCTCTCGAAGTAGGAATTCTTGAACTCCATGCCATTGTCACTGCGGATCACTCGTAAGGTACCCAGGAGCTCAACAAAAAGCCTACTAAAAAGACCCTGAAAATGGGTAAATGTCTCATCCTTCGAAGCCAAGAAAAACACCCAAGAGTACCTCGAGAAGTCATCGACCACGACAAGAACATACCACTTCACTCTTGCTGACTGCACTCAAACTGGGCCAACTGTGTCCATGTGGATCAGCTGTCCTGGTGCATCGGTCATAGTCACTGTGACCGGAGGATGAGAAGCAGCAACCATCTTGCCATGCCGGCAAGGAGCGCAAATAAGATCTTTGACCATCTTGAGTTTAGGTAGACCACGAATGAGATCGTGGCTGCTAGCTCGAGTCAAATGGTCAAATCCAATATGACCAAGTCTCCTATGCCAGAAAGTAAGGTCACAAGACTCAGAAGTAACCAATCACCTGAGAGGATCACCAGAAGTCTCAACAAAATTAGCACGAAAGATTCTCCCATATCTAGAAATCCCACAAACCAGACTCCTCGAAGAATCAAGAATTTTGCAAGCGTTTTTCTTGAAGCTCACCTCGAAACCGTCATCGGTAAGCTGAGAAACAGAAAGCAAATTGTACTGCAGCTTACTCACTAAGGCAACATCTTTTAAAATAAATGAATCATTAACGTGCACAGTACCTTTCACAATGACGCACCCAGACGAAGTGTCTCCAAAGGTGATAGTCTCATCACCTGGAGCTCGGGCTAGGGAAGAGAACCAACGAGAATCTCCGGTCATGTGTCGAGAACACCCGAAGTCCACAAGCCAAACCTCTCCCTTCCCTGCCCGTCGAACTTGAGTTAACAAGAGAGAGATGGCTCAGTACTGGGCCAATACTGAATCACATGACGAGTAGAAGAAATAGCCACACACGACTGACCTCTAGCTACCCTACGCTCTCCGTTGCTCAAAGAGCCAGAAGGTCCATGAGTAGATCTGAAGCTGTTGTTGGGCTTGACTGCTATGGAGGAGCGAATCAAGGTACCAACAACATGCTGATCTCGCCGCGGGTAGCCATCTCGACGGGGGAAATGAGATCTACCCTCAGAACGGCGGAAGTCATGACCAAAGGCATATCAAGGACGAAAATCAGAAAACTCATAAAAACCAAGTTCTCGATGCTGCCCAAACCCATCAACACGATCAAACCTAGACCTCGTGTTGGTCTTAGGTGCACTCAAGGTCTGGGGCTGATCCTGAATACGCCTAAGAGCCTCAACACGGTCTCTACACGTGATCTTGGTGCGCTTGAAGCATCTCTCGATCCTGTGTCCATCCTTATAACAGAAGGTACAACAATACTTCACCTTCTGAGAGGTAGAAGTAGCATGATGGGGCTTCGCCTTCTGAGACATCGAAGCAACAGGTGAAACCACCTTACTGTCAGAAATCCCTTGGATAAAGCCCACAGATTTGAACTCAACTTTCTTGGTTCTGGGCTTGACCTCTATCACACCTGCTGCTATGGGTCTGAGAACAGCAGGTGGATGCTTCCTAACATCATCAAGAGAATCATATCCTAGACCTTGATTGAATTTGCAAATCTTGGACTGGTCTAGAATAAGATTCAGTTTCTTCTTGCCTCCAACAAATATCTCAAGAGTGTTCATAAGATACTGACACTCCTGAAAGAGAGAGGTGCAAGAAGAGCAGGGGGAACAAGAGACAGTAGAAGGTAAGGGAGAAGAAGAAGAACCAACAGCAGAAGAACGGATGGCATGTGCACGAACAGCCGCCTCAGGAGGGACAGTCCTACTGCTAGCCATTTGGTTCTTGTCGCTAAGCGTCTCTACCCTACCCTTAGGCTTCTTCCCCACAACAGCACACACATTACAACCAGATGGTGACTTCTCTAGAAGGTCCTTAGTTAGCTTCACACATTTGTCATCCAATGCAATCAAATCAGATTTTAGTTTTTCACAATTATTGCATGGTGAGCTAACAGGATCCTTAGAAGCATATTGAGCCAATTTGTTACTGTGATCAATCATGTCATGAAATTGTTTTGAGACAGATTCAAGCTCAGCAGTCAACTTGGGACAGTTCATACATGAAGCAATGGGCTCTAGTAGAAAAGCTTGTAACTCAGCAATTTGATGATCTACCTTCTTTAAGTTCATCTTCAAATTAATGCAGCTTTCACATGATTCAGGAAGATCAAGAAGCATGGTGTAAAGACCTCTAAAAGCATTATCCTTATCCTCACATGAGGTGCAAGAAGTAGTCTCAATAATAGTAGATGAAAGAGCACCTACACTACTCATCTCTAGTTTAGCAAGCAGACTAACATTCTCCACCTTAAGCATGTCAAGCTCAGCAATCACACTATCATGAGAGGTCCTTAGCTTCTCCATATCACCTAGCAAAGAGGAGCAAACATCACATTCGTCACGGGAGGGAGCAGATATAAGTGAAGTAATCTCCTATGACAATCTCTCTACTTCCTTCTCCAACTCACTACACCTAGCTCTAGATCTAGCATGAAATCTTCCGAGCTTAAGAAAAGTATCATTGAGCTGGTCATAAGAAGGATATACCTAATCGGAGTTAGAGTAGAGCTCGCTGTCGCTGATGTCGCCCTCAAGGGCCATGAAGCACATGCCGATGAAGTCGTCGCCATCCTTGGGATCTTGATCATCCTTCCCATTGTCTTCACTCCACCCCTCCACCTCACTAAGGTCGATGTCATCAAAGGCAGTGAGGACGCGGTGGAAAAGCTTCTTGGCTTTACTAAGGTTGCGGAACTTCTTCTCTTTGCTTGGGGGCTTCTTGTTGCGATTCTTATTGGTGTAGTCGTTCTTGCTCGAACCGCCGTAGTCGTTCTTGCCCTCCAGCTTGGGCAGTTTGCCCGAATGTGGTTGGGGCCAGCACACTCGAAGAAAATCACACGTCCTCCTCTCTTTCTCTCCCTAACCCTCTTATATGCATAGGAGAATTTTCTGACTAAGAGGGCTAGTTGGTATTCTGGCAGCTGCTCTAGATAATCATCATCAATTTCACACAGAGCAGCAAGAGAGAAACCAGAAATGGTGTCAACAGAAGATCCAGTGGCAGGACTGGGATCAGTGACCAAAGCCATCGACTGAGACTTCGACTTGCGAGAGATAATGTCAATCTCGTGAGTCTTGAGGCGTGAGTACAACACATTAAGAGTCAAAGTCGAAAGATCCGCCGTGTCCTTGATGGTGGTCACTTTCATCTCCCAAACTCGCAAATCCAAGGTCGCAAGCATCTGTCGAGCGTTGTCCAAGTTGGGGTATGTGAGACCAACTGCTCGGAGGTTGCTCAAGATCTTGTGAAACCTCGTAAAACACTCATCCAGGGACTCTCCAGCGAACATTTCAAACTTGTTATAATCTCGCTTGAACTGGTCTTGATTGGGTGGTGCCCTCATGGTAAGCATCGAGGGTCACCTAAATGTTAAAGGCCGACGAAAGATGAGAAATGCGATCAAACTCGTTTCGGCTCAAACCTTGGATGATGATGTTCCTTGCCTTAAGCATCCGCCTAAACATCGGGCATGTTTGCCACATTGATGTTCTCATCGGCAGGAACAACAAAGCGAGTTTTGACCTTGCGCCAAATCGCATAGTCCTGAGTCTGTATGTAAGATCTATAGAGAAGAGCTAACCGGCTCTGATACCACTTGTAGGACCGAAATAGCAACAGAGGGGGGGTGAATGGTGCCTTAAACCGCCCCAAGAATTCTCACGAACTTCTTCTCCGATAGCTATAATAGCTATGAAGTAAGAAGATAAGTGCTCACTGAAAACGAATAATAGCAGAAAGCAGCAAGGAAAACAAGACTAGAAAAATAAACCCGACCAGATAGCAAACAAGGTCTGGCTGGTCTGACCGCCAAGCCACGGCCGGTCTGACAGCCGGTGAAGATCCAGTTTGACCGGGAACAGAAAAAATCGGAAGATACAGAACAGAGTCAAAAGCGGAGAAATTGAACTGAAAACTGAGAAAATGCAACTAGGCAAAGAACAGACCCAAGCTAACAAACTGAGATGACTAAACAGATCAGAGACTCCAAGCCAGAAACTGCAAACAAAAGAGAAAAGCAAAAAACCTGAAGAAAACAGAGAGAGACTGACTGACAAACTCTTGAAACAGTAAATACTCAAGAAGAACATAAATTAGAAAAATGGTTGAACGTTTGCTGCTCTTCTCCGGTCAATTCATCAAGACTGCAACCTAAATAGCAAATCTACCTTTGGACGAAGAAAATACAAAGCTAAAACAATTTTTCGCAGAGATCAATCATTGGAGTCTGGATGAACTGTGAAAATGGGAAGATGAACTGCAAACCTAGCCAGGAAATAAACTTTAATTCGAGAAGACAACCAGAGCACAAGATTCCTCTCCCTCCAGAAACAGTAAACCCTAGATAGATAAGAAACAAAGGAAGTCACTACTCATGACCAAAAATCTGATTTCTGCAAACCTTAAGATTCTAGCACTTTTGGGCATGAGAATTAAAACACAACTAGAACTCAAGGAACGAAAAAGAAAAAAGACAATGAGACTCCTCTACTCAATCCGAATTAGATGTCAAGGATGAACAAAGAACCAAAAAAAGTCAGAGGCTAACACCCGCTTTATCACAGAACCAGATCGAAATCTTTGCTCTCAGGACATAATTGGCCAGGATAGCCTGATGAAGGGTTCCTAGTTCAGAGCAGAAACACATCTCAGGCAAATCAAAAGAACTAGAGAGCCAGAAAGCAAGCATCAACTGGAGAATTAGCGGAGATGAGATAGAACAGATAAAACAAAATCATCACATCACAGAAAGAACAGCTCAAAGATTGAGGAGAAGACATGGATGATTGCATTAACGAAATTTTCTCCAGTCATTACAAAACAGGTCTCACATCCTGAGCAACTCACACAAAAGAAAAAAGACGAAGCAAAACTGACTCTGCCCAACAACTCCTCACACAGAAGAAGGGACAAAAAGCAAAACTACCACCAGCACCTGAGCTCTAACATCTCTTTTATAGCCTCAAGTTACCGGGTTTACATCTCCCTTTACCCATTAACACCAACAACTCTGCGCTTTACCCAATAATTCCAACCGAATCCGCTTCCACTTTGCAGCCTTGCATATTTTACCAAAATGCCACTCCTGCAGCTTCCTAAAAGCTTCATCTTTACTTGCTGTCCAAGCCTTGCAACCACCTTGAACCCTCGCCGTCTTCGGCATCTCTCGACCGCTTCGACCTCAGCACTGCCCATGCTTAGTCCGACCATCTCATGCCTCGCCACGACTTAGCCTCAAAGTCCTACAACCATCACAGACAAGAAAACATCACATAGCACCGCTCGAAACAATATGAACAAAAATTTGTGTTAAGAGAAGTTTACTCGCAAAGCATCCCTGCTGGTCGTAACCTACTTACAACAGACTGAATTCACAAGATATGCAACGCTCATAGAATACGACTTGGCACAAATCAAACTCAAACTTTCCAAAACAAGTGTCAATTACTCATCACACTCATGGGGTCATCTCCACATAGTCTCTCAAAGACGCTGATAGGAACGGGATCCCGATCTTCCAACAGGTTCTGGATATGTTTGATTTGGTGGAGGCGCGACACAATTTGATCCGGTTTCCGAACAACACGTTCCGAACCCCACAATCGCAGCACCACGTCTCCTCAGGTTATCAACCGTGCGCAGCCCGGTTGACCTCGCCAAGAAGGCTAATCCTCGCCTGCGAATCGAAGAACACAAGCAAGAACAAGGAAGAACACAACTGAATTGCAGATGTATTGATTTAGCACTCGAAAGTCGGGGTCTCACAAACCGATGAACGACGAAACTGTTCAAAGACAGAATTAATCTAAGCAAAACTCCAAACCCTAATGGTGGGGGTGGCGGCTGGATATTGAGGAGTGAGGGGCGTGCAAAACCCCTGGACGCACCCTAATGGGCTCCAACACGATACAAAGCCGAACGGCCCAAAAGACGGTGGCGCAGCACCCTGACAGATTCTGAATGCCCATTTGTTTCAATAATTCCCGTTGACTCAGAAGTAATTTTTCCATGGGACCAGAGCCATTGGAAAGGTCATCTTCTCATCTTTCCATACATATGTAGAACGTCCAAAACGGAGTCCGGATGCGATCTGGGCGTCCATTTTAGTGCGGCCTAGTCCTGGACTCCGAATTGGATTCGAAGTCGGCTTGAGTTGGGCCTCCAACATGATTCGTCCGCCCTTGCTGGACTTGTGCGCCTTGTAGCCCTTCTCCAAGTACATCCAGGTCCTCTCCATGGTTCCTAATCATAATTAAACCAATAGGTAGCAATCGATTCTCAAATGAACAAAAAGAAGTACTTAGGAACGAGCTCACCTGTAAATTCAATTGTCGGGCGCGAGCTCTAGTGATTGGTCCTTGAATGTCAAGTGGAGGAGTGTTGTGTGTATCCGAAGAAGTGATGTACTCATCATCCTCCCCCTTGAAGCGGAATTGTCCTCAACTCAGCCTCATCTTCTTCTCCCAAGTATGACTTCAAATCTGAAATGTTAAAGCTGGGACTAACCCAAACTCGGGAGGCAACTCAAGTTTATATGCATTATCATTTATCTTCTCAACTATCTTAAAAGGACCAGCAGCTCTAGGCATCAATTTTGACTTTCTTAACTCAGGAAATCTATCCTTTCTCAAGTGCAACCAAACAAAATCACCCGGTTCAAGTTTAACTTCCTTTCTACCTTTACTACCAGTAATCCTATATTTTTCATTCATCTTTTCAATGTTTTCCTTAGTAGTCTCATGCATTTTGACAATAAATTCAGCACGCTGCTTAGCATCATTATGAACTCTCTCACTAGTAGGCAAAGGTAAAATATCAATAGGGGCATGGGGATTGAATCCATACACTACCTGAAAAGGACTTACCTTGGTGGTGGAGTGTTCCGCTCGATTATATGCGAACTCAACATGCGGCAAACACTCTTCCCACAGCTTCAAATTATTCTTCAAAACAGCTCTCAACATGGTAGACAATGTGCGGTTCACCACCTCAGTTTCTCAGTTTGTGGGTGACATGTTGTAGAGAACAACAACTTTGTACCCAACTTGTTCCATAGAGTACGCCAAAAGTGACTCAAGAAATTGGCATCACGATCTGAAACAATAGTAGAAGGCATACCATGCAAACGAACTATCTCTTTGAAAACGAGGTCAGCAATATGAACGGCATCATCAGTTTTATGACATGGTATAAAGTGAGCCATCTTAGAAAAGCGATCCACAACAACAAAAATGCTATCCCTCCCCCTCTTAGTCCTGGGCAATCCTAAAACAAAGTCCATATAAATATCTGCCCATGGAATAGAAGGAACAGGAAGAGGCAAATATAAACCATGTGGATTCAAGCGAGACTTAGCTTTTTGACATGTAGTGCAGCGAGCCACAAACCGCTCAACATCTCGCCTCATCTTTGGCCAAAAGAAGTGTGTGGCTAGAACGTCCTCCGTCTTCTTAGCACCAAAATGTCCCATCAAACCGCCTCCATGCGCCTCCTGCAACAACAAAAGACGAACGGATCCAACTGAAATGCATAGGCGGTTAGCTCTAAACAAAAACCCATCATTGATCACGAATTTATTCCATGCTTGTCCCTCTTTACAATGCAACAACACATCCTTAAAATCAGCATCAAAAGCACATTGTGCTTTAATAGGTTCAAGACCAAAAATGCGACAACCAAGTTGAGACAACATGGTATAGCGTCGAGACAAAGCATCAGCAATCACATTATCCTTCCCTTTCTTGTGTTTAATGACATAAGGAAAAGATTCAATAAATAAAACCCACTTAGCATGTCTACGATTCAAATTGGTTTGACTACGAATATGCTTAAGTGATTCATGATCGGAATGAATGGCAAATTCTTTAGGCCATAAATAGTGTTGCCACGTCTCTAAAGAACGAACAAGAGCATACAATTCTTTATCATACGTGGAATAATTAAGAGCAGGACCATTCAATTTTTCACTAAAGTAGGCAACAGGTTTGCCTTCTTGCATCAAAACACCACCAATACCAATTCCGCTAGCATCACATTCCAGCTCAAAAGTCTTACCAAAATCCGGAAGTTGGAGCAATGGTGCGTGTGTAAGCTTGTCCTTCAAAAGATTAAAGGACTCCTCTTGTGATGGCCCCCAATGGAACACGACGCCCTTCTTTGTCAACTCAATCAACGGTGTCGCAATGGTGCTGAATTCCTTGACAAAGCGATGATAAAATCCTACAAGGCCAAGAAAACTCCGCACTTGGGGGACCGTCGTGGGCATGGGCCAACTCCATATCGCCTCTACCTTGGATCTATCAACCTTAATTCACTGTGGAGTCACAACATAGCCAAGAAAAGAGACTCGATCCGTGCAAAAGGTGCACTTCTCAAGGTTACCAAACAAACGCGCATCTCTCAAAGCATTAAAAACAGTACGTAAGTGATTCAAATGTTCATCCATGGACTTGCTATAAATCAAGATATCATCAAAGTAAATGACCACAAATTTGCCAATGAAAGGACGTAAAACCTTGTTCATTAATCTCATGAAAGTGCTAGGTGCATTAGTTAAACCAAAAGGTATGACTAACCACTCATACAAGCCGAACTTAGTTTTAAAAGCAGTTTTCCATTCATCGCCAAGTTTCATTCTTATTTGGTGGTATCCACTACGCAAGTCAATCTTTGTGAAAATTATAGCACCACATAACTCATCAAGCATGTCGTCTAGCCTGGGAATAGGATGGCGATACCTTATACTAATGTTGTTAATGGCTCTACAATCTACACACATACGCCAAGAACCATCTTTTTTGGGAACCAAAAGAACAGGAACAGCACAAGGACTAAGGCTCTCACGTACGTACCCACGGTCCAAAAGGTCTTGGACTTGTCTTTGAATCTCCTTAGTCTCTTCGGGATTGGTCCTTTATGCCGCACGGTTTGGCAAACTCGCTCCAGGGATCAAGTCAATCTGGTGTTCAATCCCTCGAATGGGTGGAAGTCCTGGAGGTATCTCATCAGGGAAAACATCTCTAAACTCCTGCAAAAGGTTAGTGATAGGAGCAGGCAAAGTGCAAGGCATATTTTCAAGAGAAAATAAAGCATCTTTGCACACAAAAGCATAGCATGTATCATTAACATCATCAATTTCAGCATGGTCTGATTTTGTGGCAAGCATAACAGAATTGTTCAAATGGAGTACTTGCTGTTTTTCAGATTTATCATGTTCCTTTGTATCATTAGCAGCAGCTCTCTCCCTATCGGCCTCTATAATCTCAGCTGGGGTCAAAGGCAGTAAAGTAACTTTCTTTCCCTTATGCATAAAAGTGTATTTGTTACTACTACCATGGTGTAAAACATCATTATCAAATTCCCAAGGTCGACCCAATAAAAGAGAGCATGCTTGCATGGGAACCACATCACAATCAACATGATCAGCATAACCACCAATGGAAAAATGCACTCGGCATGTTTGCGTTACCTTAGCTTTTCCAGAGTTATTTAACCACTGAATATGGTATGGATGTGGATGCAGTCGCGTGGTCAAGCCAAGCTTCTTGACCAAATCAGAACTCACCAAGTTGTTGCAACTTCCTCCATCAATGATGACACGTGCACGCTGGTTCTTGATTGCGAAGAAAGTCTGAAAAAAATTATGGCGTTGAAGCTTATCGGTTTGTTGTACCTGTATGCTGAGGACTCGTTGCACAATGATGCTCCGTAGCGTCACTGTGGATGCCCCACCAAGGACCAGGTTGTCATCACCATCACCATTGTTGTCCGAGGCAACAGCAACATCATCATCCTCCTCAACATCCGAAGTGCTGATGTAGCCTCCATCTTCTGTGGTGATGTATGCCCGTTGGCTAGGGCAATTCTTCTGCACATGACCAAGCCCATGGCAGTGGTGGCACTGAATGTCGGAGGAGCGGCCCGTTGAAACCACGGAAGAAGAACTCTTGGCGGGAACCTGCAAAGAATTTTTTGTAGGATCTGCAAGGCGTGTCGTGGAAGGTGGCTTCGGTGGCGCTGCTGTAATCTTGTTCACAGGTGGTGGAGTAGAACGAAAACTCGAAGAAGACTTGGGCAGTCCCATCGATGTAGTCGTTCGCGGCGTGTAGAAGAGTCGTCCGGTGCGTGCCTTAGCTGATTCTGTGCGTCCCTGCAATTCTTTTTCTGCAAGCATAGCAAGGTGGAACAACTGGTTGACAGTAGTAAATTCTTTATAATCAACAATGTCCTGAATTTCACGCCGTAACCCTCCATAGAAACGATAAATCTTATCTTCCGTATCCTCAATAACCCCACAACGCACCATTCCCTTTTGAAGCTCAGCATAATAGCCCTGAACAGAACTATCACCTTGTTCTAAGCGCTGCAATTTTTTTCTCAAATCAAGTTTATATGAGGGAGGAACAAAACGATTACGCATAGCTTCTTTTAACCGCTCCCATGTATCAGGTTGTAAGTGCATGGTACTTAGTTCATTCCACTAGATAATAGCAAAGTCCTTAAACTCACTAGTAGCTTGCCTAACTCTATGTTGTTCAGGAACCAAGTGAGAATTAAACTTCTGCTCTACCGTTATCTTCCAATCAAGATATATTTCAGCATTATAAAAGACCAGAAAAAGATGGAATGGTAAATTTGACTTTAGCAAAAGGGTCATCGTTACCATGACGGTTCTGGTTATTACCTCCCATACCATGTCGGTTTTGCTGAAGACGCCGACGTAGTCGTGCATCTTGTGTCGCCCGTGGATCAATGTTGCCATCCGCATCATACACTGTGTCATCATCACGATTATGGCCGTCATTGACAGGTGGCAGGCGTGTCTCCAATGTGTCCATCCGACCAGTGAGGTCAGCCATCCGCCGCTCCATCCGCTCAATGCCTTCCGTGGTGTTCAACTGGGAAATGGCAACGACGATGGTGTCCATTCTTGCGCCGAGATAAGTGATTGAAGCAGTTTGTTTGTCGAGCGCAGCTTGTAGCTGGCCGCGACTAACACACTCATTGAAATCGACCGGTGTCCCGTCCCCTTCGTCTCCTACCATGGTTAGTGGAAACACAGGAAAAACAAAAGGATTATCCCTATCAACTACAAAGTAAGGGCAGTGGGAACCCGCAAAGGAAGTGACTTACCAAGCTCTTACAAGTGTTCTCACCAAAGCAAGGCAAAGGATACCTGGAGAGTGTGATCCGGCGATTGCAAGGGTCAAAACTGTGATATCCGAAAGTAGGTATATGGAGCTTGGCAGGCCAAATATGTTAGTGGAACACAAATCAATAGCAAATAGTAATGCTGAATAAATGTCCAAAGTACTGGTCCTAGTTGCTGGTCTAAATGTGTCCTATATCAGGTATGATATGATGAATAAGGAGTCAAGAACATGATAGAAAGCAAAGACAGCAACAAAGATGGCCAGACACTGAGAAACTTAATTCAGCATAAGCACAAAACAAATGAATCTCTATCACCTAAATCTGTGCTCTGTCCCGTTTTTTTAGGCACGGATGGCCCTCTCAGCACTCCCAGGTGCCAAATTTTTTTCTTTTTTTCTTTATTTTTTCACAAAGCAGAGCACAAAAATAGGAATCACACAAAGTTTCACCGCAATCTGATGTAAGGTGTGGCCTACAGAAAATAATGAATGTGCTGTAAATTTGGTGATCCAATTTCGGAGCTCGAGTACTGCACTTTCCCGGCCGAATTTCGGCAAAATAAATTCACCGAACCCGACAAAGTTCGGGAGTTTTAGATGCAACATTTAATTTCACCCAATTTCAAAAAAATCGCCGGATTTCGAGTCCGTATGCGAAAGTTACGGCCGTTTGAAGGAGGACCTCCGAGTTATGGTTGCTGTGGAGGCCAAAACGAAATCGGGTGGAGGAAATTGGTGGAAATTGGGGGCGGCAGCTCGTGGAAAGATGGGGGATGGAGCTGGGTGATCACGAGATGCGACGGATGAATCAAAACAAAGGGTGGGATATTGGTGGGAAAACAGAAATTGACGGCTAGGGTTTGAAGGGTGGGATATGGGTGGGAAAACAAAATTGACGGCTAGAGTTTGTATGAGAGGTAGCGGAAGCAATACAACCCGAAACAAAACATGATCTAAAGCAGCAAGACAACTCGACTAAGGACACAAACTCAACACTACGGACTCTGAAATCAAATTGTGCAAAAGGCTAAACGAGATCTGGGACAGGAAACAACCTATGACTACAATTTTTTTGTAGGGCTTTTTCTTGGACTCTGGGATGAAACCGAAAATAACAAAGGTAGGGTAAACTCAAACCTGAAGGAACACCTGAAGCTCTGATTACCACTTGATAGGAACGGGATCCCGATCTTCCAACAGGTTCTGGATATGTTCGATTTGGTGGAGGCGCGACACAATTCGATCTGGCTTCCGAACAACACGTTCCGAACCCCGCAATCGCAGCACCACGTCTCCTCAGGTTATCAACCGTGCGAAGCCCGGTTGACCTCGCCAATAAGGCTAATCCTCGCCTGCGAATCGAAGAACACAAGCAAGAACAAGGAAGAACACAACTGAATTGCAGATGTATTGATTTAGCACTCGAAAGTTGGGTCTCACAAACCGATGAACGACGAAACTGTTCAAAGACAGAATTAATCTAAGCAAAACCCCAAACCCTAATGGTGGGGGTGGCGGCTGGATATTGAGGAGTGAGGGGCGTGCAAAACCACTGGACGCGCCCTAATGGGCTCCAACACGATACAAAGCTGAACGGCCCAAAAGACGGTGGCGCAGCACCCTGACAGATTCTGAATGCCCACTTGTTTTGACGATTCCCGTTGACTCAGAAGGAATTTTGACAGGGGACCAGAGCCATTGGAAAGGGCGTCTTCTCAGCTTTCCATACATATGTAGAACGTCCAAAACGGAGTCCGGATGTGATCTGGGCGTCCGTTTTAGTGTGGTCTGGTCCTGGACTCTGAATTGGATTCGAAGTCGGCTTGAGTTGGGCCTCCAACATGATTCGTCCGCCCTTGCTGGACTTGTGCACCTTGTAGCCCTTCTTCAAGTACATCCAGGTCCTCTCCATGGTTCCTAATCATAATTAAACCATTAGGTAGCAATCGATTCTCAAATGAACAAAAAGAAGTACTTAGGAACGAGCTCACCTGTAAATTCAATTGTCAGGCGCGAGCTCTAGTGATTGGTCCTTGAATGCCAAGTGGAGGAGTGTTGTGTGTATTTGAAGAAGTGATGTGCTCATCAGACGCTATGTGACGCGAGAGGTTTTTTAGGAGATCTCCATAGCAGTGGGAACGGCGAGGGAGTATGGTGGAGCGCAGCCGATGACACTAGAGGAGATGACCACGTTCCGGGTGGCTCAGTTGAAAGTGAGAAAATGAAAACTTCATGTTGAGCATAGATGAATGACACGGTTTTACAAAAATTTTCTGGCAATATAATATGGGAACCATGTGGTGGTGGTTGCTAGGAGGCGTAGCCCATGGTGAAACTAGAACTATGGTGAGAAGAGGCCCCAATTGTGGGCAGTGACCACCTGGCGCTTGACCTGCTCCTACTCCTTCCCAGCTCTGGCGGGATCTTGCCGGAGAGCTTGTTCCCAGAGACGATGAAGTACTACAGCCGCCCCATCGCTCATACTCTGGAGGGATCTCACCGGAGAAGAAGTTGCCGCTGAGGTGCAGGTGCTGGAGCTGCGGCATCTGCATGACCTTGAGGGGGAGTGGGCTGGTGAGGTTGTTGTTGTAGAGGTCAAGAACCCAGAGGCTCAGAAGGCGCACAAGGGGGCGCTAGGAAGGAGCTATTGAAGGGGATGAAGAAGAAAGAAAATGGTCAGCGCAAGGGGCCGAGCTGGCGCCGGCGGTAGAGTGGGAGGCGCAGGGGTGGCGCTAGATAGCAGGGGAGGCAGGGTGGTGCTAGAGATAGGAGAGGCGTAGGAGGCTAGTGTCGAGCGCAGGGAGGAGTCGGTGCCAAAATGGAGAGGGAAGAGATAGTGAGAAGAGAGGATGCTGAAATGGGGAAATGGGAAAGCTAGTAGGGGGAGAGAATAAATGGAGAGAGGGAAGAGACTGCCATGTAAGGTCTTGATGATTAGTGTGTCCACGTGGCCAAAAAAAGGTGAGGTGGTAGCCATGTGGGTAGAAAATCAATGACGTGTCCGTCTTCGTGGTAAAACCATCACTAAAACTAGCATCAAGGGTGAAAAGTAGACGTTTTTAATACTTAAGGGGTGTTGAATATTCGATTTTGCACTTAAGGATGGAAGTATAAATAACCAATAGAGTCACAAATATAAAGTAGACTTATTCCTTTCTTTTTTAGCCAAAGGTACATGGAACCTAGACAATCCCTCGATATAATCCTCCTTACAGAAGATACTGACATTTCCTACACACAATAAACTTATCTAAACAATTAAACGCTGATACAAAAAGGAACAGAGTTAATTAATGAAGAGATCATCGCGGCCAACTGGCCAGGAACATATAGCATAACCCCTTAATCAGTCGAAAAATTAAAAACACCTCAGTAGAACTCAGCATTACAATCATCGTTCTTTCATGATCACGCGACTGAGAGCCAGGCCGTCTCCGGTGGATTCGTATTCAGATCCTATTCAAAGAAGAAAACGTTACGATTCTAGTGCCACCGGGCGGTGGGGCCAGAAGCCGGTAGTCGTGGCAGCTTACCTCTGGACGCGTCCACGGAGAGCTTGCAGTGTGCAATGGTGCTCTCGATGCCGTCCTGCACTGCAGCACCGAGTCATCGCTGCGTTGTTGTGGTGGCACTGCGGCCATGTGGGAGCGGCTCTTGCCTAGGCGCTTCCCGATCGGGGCACGCGAGCTGCCAGCAGCCACGTCGATCGTCGCCTGGTAATGGGACGACGGCGAGAGGTCCGGCCCTTCGTGCTCGCCATGGCGGCGCGCGAGGGTCGTGAACTTGCTCAGGTACTTGAGCACCCCCTCCTTGGAGGTGCGCCATTCATCGCCGGGAATCACAGCCACCCCCGACTGCGGCGCGGCGTCCACCCTGGGCTTCACGAAGATCCGGCTCTGCTCCTCCGGTAACGCCGCGCCACCGGTGCCGGTGGGCTTCTCTGCTCCCTTCGGCTCCCGCAGCTTGTGTGTAGAAGCCCACGGGCGCCGTCTTCACGCAGTTTCGCAGTCACCACCTCACCATCATCGGCGAAATCAGGCTCCACATTGACCCGCTCCGCGCCTCCGCCCCACCATCCAACGCCGCGCTCTGGTCGCCGGACAGCGGGAGCTTCAGGTCAAAGAACGTCGCCTCCTCGTCATCAACGTCTCCCTTTCGCTCTCCCTCTCCCCTCCCGCCATCCCTGTGCGCAGGCGCTCCGGTGGCCATGGCATTGATTGCACTCAGGCTCTGGCAGCGCAGGTTGTTGCTGATGCAGGGGGAATCCATGGTGTCAGTCTAGTCACCACTTACGTCATTTTCACGGCCATTTTGTGGCACTAGCCGAGTGAGGAGTAAGAGGAGAAATGTACGCTAGTCATAGGAGGAAGGAAAGGTCGATACCTTGACCATTGACGGGTCAAAGATGGGGCAGGTGGAGATATGCTGGCATCAGCATTAAATTCAACTTTTGATACAGAATTCAATTTTCTACAACTATTTTGGTGTATATTATGATATCCAAGGGCGATATATCTAAGGTCATAAGGTGTGAAATGGAAGAACAACAATTATTATTTCGACTATGTTTAACACTTTTGAGGTTGTTCACAATTTTAAGATCTAGTAGTAGGGGTAGGAAATAGATATGAATTATCCGTATTATCCGGTTACCGTATAATATTTCGCCATGTCATATTTTAGTTCAAGTGTAACAAATTAATTATAACTAGTCATGATCAAAGCTACACAGCATATGAATAAAAATGATAAAGAAAGCTCTACAATTATTTAATTTCAATGGCGTGAACTTGTTAATTTATTTGACAAGTATAATAAACAAACATTCCTAAATTCTTAAACATCAAGCTCCCCCTCAGAATAATCCTATAGGACGCAACACGCCCAACTCACTTCACAAAAGAGCAAAACATGCAGAATCAAGAGGTTTTGTGAGAATTCAGCAACTTGAGAATCTGAATCAATAAAATGCAAAATAACATCTCCCTTTTCCACATGGTGTCCAAGAAAATAATACTGAATATCAATGTGTTTGGTTCTTGAATATTGCACAGGATTTTTGGCAATACTAATAGCACTAGTGTTATCATAAAAAAGTGGTACACTATCCAATTCTAATCCGAAATCATTAAGTGTAGCTGTCATCCAAAGCAATCGTGAGCAACAAGAAGCGGCAACTCCATATTCAGCCTTAGCAGTGGAAAGTGCAACAAACAACTATTTCCTACAAGTCCATGAAACAAGATATTTGCCTAAAAAGTAACAAGTACCAGAGGTACTCTTCTTATCAATTCTACAACCCCCAAAATCTACATATGAATAAAATCTAAGGGTAAGACATGATGAAGAAGAATATCATAAGCCAAATTCTAAAGTTGACTAAAGATACTTGAAAATTTGCTTTACCGCCTGACGATGTGAAGCACGCAGGGAAGCCTGAAAACGAGCACACAAACACACAACAAAGTGTATGTCTGGCCTCGAGGTAGTGAGATACAAAAGAGAGCCAATCATGCTTTTGTATTCCTTTTGACCAACAGACTCTCCATCTGCATCATGATCCAATACTGCAATAGATCCCATTGGTGTGGAGATTGGTTTTATTGTACCCATATCGAAACGACGAAGCAAATCCGTGGTGTACTTAGTCTAATGAACAAAGGTACCCAACTTTGATTGCTTGATCTGAAAGCCTAGGAAGAACGTGAGTTCTCCCATCATGCTTATCTCAAATTCGCTGATCATAGTATCTGAAAACATAGAAACAAGAGCATAAAAGGAACCACCAAAGATGATATCATCCACATAAATCTGTACGAGTAAAAGATCATTGCTATGCTTGAGAGTAAACAATGTTTTATCTACATTGCCCATTTGAAAATCATTTTTAAGAAAATATGATTTAAGCCTATCATACCTCTAGGTGCTTGTTTCAAACCATATAAAGCTTTAGACAGTTTGTAGACATGATCAGAAAATTTAGAATTTTCAAAACCTGCTGGTTGTTTCATATAAACTTCTTCCCCAATATAGCCATTAACAAAAGCACTTTTAACATTCATTTGATATAGCCTAAAACCTTTAGATGCAGCAAAAAGTTTCACCAAAATTAAGACCTTCTACCTAGGTAAATCCTTGAGCAACAAGTCTAGATTTATTTTGAATAACAACACCATCTTCACTTTGTTTATTCTTAAAAACCCATTTAGTTCCAATAATATTATGACCATGAGGAGGTGAAACTAAGGTCCAGACTTTATTACGTTCAAAATGTTCTAATTCCTCATGCATGGCATTAATCTAAGACTCATAAGATAAAGCGTGACTTACATCTTGGGGTTCAAAAATGGAAACAAAAGTAACATGAGCATATGAGGCATTGGTGTTATATCTGTTGTGAAGAACTCTCGTATTCAACTCACCAATCATTTGTTCAGGAGGATGACGTCGTTGAATATGCAGAGGAGCCTGTGGGGTCAGTGGTGACGTAGGTGTAGCAATAATGGCCTCTACCACATGAGAGGTAGGAGCAGAGTCATTAGCTGTAGACTTCATCGGTGTAGATACATGTGTCGAAATGTGAATCGAGGTCTCCCTTTCATCATCGTCAGAGTCATAAAAGATGTCTTCGAGTGTGTCAGTAATCTGTATACCTGCATTATCGGGTCTAGTACTAGGACTAGCCTCATTAAGAGTGACCTCACAGGTCTTAACAATTTTGTTAGTTTCTAAGTTGAGTACACGATAACCTCGAGTGTGAGTTGCATATCCGAGAAAAATGCCATCTGAAGATCCATGTTCAAACTTATCAAGATTGCTATGTTTAAGAATAAAGCATCAACATCCAAACGCCCCTCAAGTGAGAAATATTAGGAGTATGACCAAAACAAAGTTCATAGGAAGTTTTATGCAATTTAGCTTGCAAAAATACTCTACTAGAGATATAGCAAGCAATAGAAATAGCTTCAGCCCAAAACTTCCTAGGTATAGTATGTTCATTTAGCATTGTTCTAGCCATCTCAACTAAAGTTATATTTTTACATTCTACAACACCATTCTGTTGTGGCACATGAGATGATGAAAATTGATGATATAAGCCCTTTTTAGCACAAAAAGAAGCAAATTATGCGTTCTTGAATTCAGTTCTATTATCACTTCTAATCGTTCTAAGTGCTTCTAGATGATCATTAGCAAGTCTAAGAACAAGTTTTCTAAAATGACCAAAGGCTTCATCCTTAGATGCCATAAAATAGACCTAAGAGTATCTAGAGTACTCATCAATAATAACAAGAACATACCATTTACGTCCAGCAGACTGAACCCTAGACGGGCCTACAGTGTCCACGTGCAACAATTGACCCGGAGCATCAGTCATAAGAAGTGTGAGTGGAGGATGTGACGATGAAACCATTTTACCATGCGACATGGTGAACAAACCAAAGCCATCGACTTTTCATTTTTAAAACTAGGTATTCCTCTAACAAGATGCATATTACTGAGTCGAGCAAGATGATCAAAGACAATATGTTCTAGCCTACGGTGCCAGTGAAATAAGTCCTTAGAATCAGATGAAACAAGACATCTAAGATTAGAAGATGATGAATAAGAGAAGTGACCCTTAAACAAAAGACCAACTCGAATAATTTTGCATACTAGATCGCCTGATGGATCTAAAATGCAGCATAAATGCTTTTTAAATCACATCTCAAGATTATCGTCTATCAACTGTGAAACTGAAAGCAAATTGTAGCTCAACTTACTGACAAGTGCGATGTGTCTTTTAAAATGAATTTGTCGTTGACATGCACAGTACCTTTTGCAAGAACTCGTCCTTGAGCATTGTCCCCAAAAGTGATCATCTCATCACCGGTGGCACGAGTGAGGGAGGAGAACCATTGTGAGTCTCCGGTCATATGGCAAGAGCAACCAGAGTCAATGAACCACATATTTTCCTTTCGCCTATGGTGAGCCTACAAAGCACGAACAATCATCAGTATCTTAGTACTGGAGTTAGTAAAACAAGATTTAGGAATCCAGTACTAACATACACGGCAAACAAGAGTAACAAAACTAGAGCCAGAATCATGTGTGAGTAAAAGTGAATTATTTGAATTATATCCAAAACCAACATATGTAGCAGATTCAAAGCCATCATAAAAGTTCTCTAAAAGCCTAGCTTTTGCATTAGTTTTATGAACAACAAAGAATGCACATTTTTGTCTTACAGCATTCAACCTTTCCTTCTTCTCTTTCTTAGCACGCCTAAAATAAAATTCATGCAAGTGTCCATCTCTTTCACTGTAGGTGCAATAAAATTTAATACAACCAGAATTCTTTTGAGATGATGAGCTAGTACCTACATTATTATTCGATGAACTTTGCACAAAGCTAGCAGATTTAAACATGGTTTGTTTTGGTTCAGATTTTATTTCAATTTTTTCAAGTTCAAGAAACTTAACAACCTTAGGAGGATTATTCTTGGCACACTCAACAAAATTAAATCCTAGACTACGATTTTTCATACTTGTTTTTGACTTGTCTAGGATCGTATTTAGATTTTTCTTGCCAAAAATCTCTCTAAAGTGTCCTTAAGATACTCATTTTCTTTAGCCAATGAAGAACAAGATGTGCACTTAACCAGTTCATTTTCTAAATTCTTGGAAGCACTAGATTGAGCAACTCTTTCTTTTTCAGCAAAATTATTCAATTGCCTAGTCAAAGCATCAATTTCAATATTTAACTGAGGACAATTTGAGCAAGACATATTCTGATGATAAAGCATTTGTTGAATAGATTCCTGAGATGAATTAAGTCTAGCTTCTAACAGTTCACAATTAGAGCAAACTTTAGATTGAGCATTTGAAACACTTGACTCTAAACATGTAAAAGAACTAAATTTGAACTTTTCAATTTCATCATTAGCAAATTTTAATTTTTCATCACAAGAGTCATGTGTCAATTTTAATTTATCAAATTTATCAGTTACATCCCTAAGTTGAACCAGGTTTGATGCATTAATAGATCTAATAGCCTCCAACTCAGAATGTAAAACATGGCAAGACTCACATGATTCATCATCAGGAATTAAAACTCTAAGTCTATTAATTTCAGAATTTAGGCTTTCAATAATACAATTATTTTCTTTCAATTTATGTTTTGTCTTTTTTAATTCAATAGCAAGTTTAATCAAACCATCTTCAAGCTCATCATATGATGGTTTTACCTCATCGGGATCATTGTTGTCGTCATCATTGTTGTTGCCTATCATGAAGCATATGCCCATGAAGTCATCATTGTTCTTCTTCTTACGTTTAACATCATCGTCATCATTGTCATCGTCGTCGCAACTCTCATATTTCACATCGCTCAAATCAAGACGCTCGAGAGCAGCTAGGACCTTTTCAGCAAAATTACGACGAAAATTTCCACCCTTGGTGTTGTTGTTCTTGGATGGCCGATGACGATAATTCTTATCTTCTTTGATCACCTTTTCCTTAAGCTTGTGACAATCCATCTTAACGTGGCCTGGCTCGCCACACTCATAGCATCTGATCGGACCAGACACACCACCTCGCTTTCTCATCCTCACATTGTTGAGTGCCTTGTTTGCTTGTGAGGGGATCAACACCAAGTCCTCTTCAGGGCGCTGCTCGAAATGTTTCTCTGAAAAAGAAGACAAAGCAGAGAAAGAAACATAAGACGAAGCACTCGATGAAGCAGTCTACATGGGGTTAGTCACAAGTGCTAAAGGTGAAGATTTATCAATCTTAGATGGCAAAGCTTCCATCTCATAGGTTTTCAACCTAGAATAAAGATCATCCATGGTTAAAGTATTTAGATCGACAGTTTGATTAATAGTTGTAACAACCATCAACCACTCAGAACCCAAAGATCTCAAAATTTTAGTTGCATTATCTTCATCAGCAGGAATAACATTAACACCCCGCAAATTACTCAATATTTTCTCAAAATGAGCAAAGAGATCATCAATGGATTCGCCAGGGCTTCATAGCAAAATTAGAATATTCTTTTTGATAAAGATTTTTACGTACTTTCTTGATTTTTGTGGTTCCTTTATGATAATCACAGAGTTTTCCAAAATGGGTAGAATTAATATGAGCTACATGATTAAACTCTTTGCGAGAAATCCCTTGAAATAGCAAGTTACGAGCTTGAGCATTTAAATCAACATCTGCTTTATTTAAGTTAGTAACAGTAGCAGGAACCTCATATGGTGTAGATACTTTTTTCCAAACATCACTACTTTGAGCCTCAATATAAGTTTGCATCCGACACTTTCAAAAAGCAAAATCAGTATCATCTAGCATGGGGGACGATTCACATACCTCTCTGACACCATAGCAACCTACTCTGATACCACTTGTAGGATCGTCGATGGCAATCAGAGGGGGGTGAATGATTACAGTGCACACAAAAGATTTTTCTTTGAAATCTGTTGTCACCTTATTTTTCAACCTGTTCACAAAACAAACAGAAAACAAAACAAGGAACAAGGAGACAACAAAGAATACTACATGTGTAGAAACACGCATGGGAAGCAAACTTCAATAGCCTTTCTGTAGGACCGAAATGGCGACAGAGGGGGGGGTGAATGTCGATTTTAAAATTTGCTCCCTCAAAATACTCACGAAACGATTCATCTCCAATAGCTACAAAGCTATCAAGAAGGAGCAACTGGAACTGAGCAAAAAGACTGCAAACAGTAGCTACTTGTTGGCCACAAACTGCATGATATTAAATGGCAGAGCTGCACCCACAATGTTGGCTTTTGACTGCTGAAAACTGCACTAAAATTGCTGATTTTGACTGCTGAAAACAGCAGCAAATAGGTGATGAAAACAGCAGCAATTTCAGCTGAAAACTGCAGCTGGAAGGGGCTGAAAACAGCAGCAAAAAGATGATGAAAACAGCAGAAATTGTTGGCTGAAATCTGCAGCAACTTGTTGCTGAAAACTGCTGTAAAGAGGTGCTGAAAACAGCAGCTATTTTTGGCTGAAAACTGCACTACAAAAGGCTGAAATCTGCACTGCAGATGGCTGAAAACTGGACTGCAAAAAGGCTGAAAACTGCACTCCTATTTGGCTGAAAACTGCAGACTGAAAATCAGCAAACAAGCTGAAAACTTGAGATTGCTTCAGATGTCCAAAAACTGACAAATTGAGGGTTTTGCTTCTAACCTTTCCACCTCAAAGCATCACAAAAATATTATAAATAGCAAGGGATGCTTGGGAAACAAAGGAGACCAACTCAAAATCAATAATTTCAGATTTGTCTCAAACTCTGAAAAATACAGAGAGCTGCCCAAAAATTCCAATTGCCACTCAATCTCCAATCCTTTGGCCATGAGACTTTGCAGATATGTTAGCAATAGCCATTGGACTCTACAAGCCAAATTTCAAGCCAACTTGAGAAGGGAAACACGAATTGCACAAAAACCCTAGAGATGCCAAAACCTGAAAACCTACAAAGGCAACACCAAAAACTCAATTTCTCTTCAATCCTTGAACCTTGGCATATGAAACTTTGAGGATGGCTAATAGATAGTCTCAGGACCCTAGATATCAAGTTTCATGCCATCTCTCCAAAGGAATCAAGAATTCCATCAAACCCTAGAAACTCAAAAGATGAACAGAGGAAGCTCAAATGCAAAATCTGAAATTAGAACCTTGTCTCTGGGATTTTAATTGATCAAATGACCTTGAAGTACTATCCCATCATAGAGCAACCCATTTTGGGCCTTCCCAACAAGAAATAACAAGAAACTCAGAAAATCAAGAAATTGCTCAAATGGATAAACGAAGAACAGAACAGGAGCACGAGATAAAAACTTCAGATTTCATTCATTGCAGCAAGTGGAATACAAATACGTCCCGATACCGTGGACATTCGAACAAGAAGAAGTGATTACAAGCTCTCAACTTATCTCCAACCTCTCTATCTCAAAAACACCACCCATACAAGCTTAGAGGGGAGAAGCACACACTCTGTTCTACCAAGAAACCATCGAAGGGGACAGAGGGAACACGACTCTGCCTCTCCAACAACTCTCACCCACTAAAGCCTAAAGCCAAAAACAAACTCTCAAAGCCTCTTTTGACTCTAGCAAACCCTAATTCTCCTCAAAGTGTTCAAGTGGTCATGCAGCCCTCTCCACCTATTTATAGCCTCATGGCTAACGGGTCTCCGCCCCGTTACGCCCGCTAAGTCCAACGGAGCCCGCTCCCGCTTGTGCAGCCACGCGAATTTCCCGATTCGCCCCTCGTGCACCTTCCGGGAAGCTTCCGCGCTCCTTGCCT
The DNA here is from genome assembly GCA_017311315.1 of Dendrocalamus latiflorus. NCBI lineage: Eukaryota > Viridiplantae > Streptophyta > Magnoliopsida > Poales > Poaceae > Dendrocalamus > Dendrocalamus latiflorus. The sequence continues at coordinate 25,338,541 of CM029661.1, read as the reverse complement.
CGCACGCCTCGCAACCACCTCGAGTCCACGTCGTCTTCGACACATCCCGACCGTTCTGACCTCAGCGCCACCTGCGCCTAGTCCGGTCCACCGTGTCTCGCCACGACTCCGCCTTGACGTCCTGCAGCCACACAGACAAGAAACACATCAAATAGCACCGCTCAATACATGAAAGCGTAAATAGCATCACACTTACCATGATGAAGTCCAAACCTGTCGAATCATCGAAATATGCAACCTAATCCCATACGACCAGGAATGACCAAGTCCGACCGAGCTCGATTGCGCCACGCAACGACTCGACTCCTAACCACTCAAACCAAACTCGACTAGCATAACCAAGGTCAAATACTTATCATACACATGTGGTCACCTCCACATGGTTCATCACTTTCTTGTTTTCACCAAAATGAAGAACTTAATTAGTAATCTCTAATTGCTTTGCATGAGCTCTAATTACCCCTACTGCTGGCACTTTGCTGATTATAGACTCGACCAGAGCACATACAAAATCGATTGGCATCTCCCGTCAAAATCGGCGACAACACACCTGCATGCAGTGATCACAGCAACTCATGTCTGGTACCTCAATACGCATGCAACCGGTCGCTTTTTCTAGTGATGCCTGTGATGCGGATCCACCTAGCAAGCTAGTTGAACCCCGTTGCTTTGGCCCGGATCTTTCACGATACGCCTTGTTGGATGCCCTCTCCAAGATAAGCCTTCTCCCACGCACACCGCAGCACGTGAACGAAGGGTAGAGAAACCGAAGTTTCAGCAAATAGAATCCAACACCACAATTGGATTCAACACACCAAGAGCAATTCCTCGATGGAAATCTCAAGAACACGCCAACAATGGCCACCAAACCATGGAGATTTTATGGTTTCTATTTCTCAAATCATAACCTAAGTTACAATGGGGCTAAGGCCCTGGCCTTATATTGGTGCACAATGCACGGCCTTGATTACAACTCACGCACTACTTGGCCTAAGGCCGAAACAAACTCCAATACGAACTAAAAAGGAAATACCTAAACTGCTACCTCTGGTTTCTCTCTCAATTTACGACTTGACCATGAGGATTCCATGGCTGGCACCTCATCCATTGTGTGGGGCTTTAAAATAGCTTTCCAACGAGTCCAAGAACGCCCAAATATCGGACTCCGTTTGTGGAAGTTATGGACGTTTTAATATCGGTCTTGCCAGCTGTCCCAATCCGAGTCCGAATCGGTTTCAAATCTTTATATGTTTTGTTTTCTTGTTCAAGGGGCTTCCAAATCCGTTTGGAACCTGAAAAGGAGTCCTTCTCAACCTTTATAAAGCCATGGTGTGGTCGGATTTTATTCTTACTTGCATTGCAATACTCGAACTCTTTATGTTTGGCAAGTCTCGCGCGTCTCTCCGGACAGCTCGTGCAGCATCCAATGAAATTGCCATAACTTTGTGTAGGAAGCTCCAAATCAAGTGTCGTTTGATTCGTTGGAAAATAGAATTCATTAGCTTTCGAAATATGTCTCTTGTGGACATTAGAAATCTCAGAATTGGTATTCAAAGCTTCTTGAACATTATGCACGGAACTGCAAGTACTAACCAAAGTTGTAGTGCTACTTGGTGCCACATCAGCCTGCGCACGAGAAAATGAGAAAACAACGAGACACCGCCGATTGTGCTTCAGGATAAAGAGATCAGAACACATCGCTGCTCAACAATTTTTTTTCCTCCATTAACTAGTCTCGCCGATGGTTACAACTTCCATCAACAAAGCCTACAAGCAAACCCTTTTTTTCTTTTTAGATGCGACATGGCTTCCATTAGCTTCTTCTATATCACCCCCATCCACACGGTCACTGCTCACCACAAAAACATATAATGATTGTAACATCCTAAATTTCGGCTAATCAGAAATATGAAAGTTTTAAAACTTTTTCTTACATTTTGCTGGCGTTCAAATTCCTTTTTGAATAGTCATTCGAAATTCTCTGAGTTCATGCTATGCAAATTAATTACCCAAAAATAACTCAAGTGCAAATAATGACCCTAAAAATAATATTACATATCATTAAATTCAAAGTATCCAAATATACTAGAATTCAAAGTCAAGTCATAAAAAAATGTCAAAATCGAAGTTCAAGGGCAAACTGAATAAAAGTGAAAATAGAGGAATATCAAATTTTGTATCTAGATAGTTGAACTAAGGCTCAAATTGAAAATCCTAAAAATGGAATATGAAGCTTAAGTAAAAAATCAAGATTTAAATGACATGCCAAAAATTGAAATTAGCAAACTCTGATGCAAATTAAAAACTTGAATCTGAGAGTTTGAAACTGGTTTCAGTATTTTGTTCTCTTCTTAATTCTTCCTCCTGTCAATGCATGTGGGCCCCACTCCCTGTTCTTCTCTCCCCCTCTCTTTCCTCTCTACCCTGCCCGCGGGCCCTCCCTCTTTTCTCTTCCTTCTCCCCTCCCCTCATTTCTTCTTTCTTTTCTACCTTCTTCCTGCGCTGCCTACCGTGCACCCGCCCCCGTCTTCTCCGCTTGCGTCACCCGACGGCACGACTTCAGCCCCTGTGCGCACGTCGCTCGGCCACACTCCCCCGCCACACCCTGTGCCAACAACCTCCATCGCGTCGCCGTCTCCTCCGCCATGCCGCTGCCCACACCTGCATTATTTCCCGCCGAGAATTTTGGACACATCTAACACTGTTGCACACAAAAATTCCATTTTTGACCCCCTCAGCGAAAAAATTCCAATTCTAGCCCCCCGCCCGACCGCAAGACTGCACCGTTGTGACGTGTGTCCGATCGTGCGGTCCGGTACCGCACGATCGCACTGTAGCTGAGTCGTGTGGTACTAGACTGCACGACTGCACTGTGCTGCCTGCGGTTGTCTCTGCCGAGCGCATGATTTATTTGCCGACTGCACGTCTCAGCGCTCTTACGTCCCAATGTCGTTGTCCCAGCGCCGCGTCCTTCCTAGAGCACAACGAAAAATTCTCGCGAAATTTATTATTGTTATATATCAGTAATATCACGAGTGCATGTTCTGTGAATGCGATATGCTTGGACTTGCTCGTAATGCCATCTCCACCGTGCAAATAAAACCAAAGCTATGGCCCACCTTTTGGCAAATGAATCATGCGCTCGGCAGAGACAACTGCAGGTAGCACAGTGCAGTCGTGCGGTTTGGTACCGCACGACTCAGCTACAGTGTGGTCCTGCGGTACCGGACTGCACGACCGGACACGTGTCGCGACGGTGCAGTCCCGCGGTCAGGCGGGAGACTAGAATTGGAATTTTTTCGCTGAGGGGGTCAAAAATGGAATTTTTGCGTGCAGCAGTGTTAGATGTGTCCAAAATTCTCCCGCCGAGAGCGCCCTCAGCTCGCCCAGCAACTGCTCCCCCTCTCATCCATAAAAAGGGCTGCTGAACCCCCTTTCTTCCCCCACCGAATTCCTGTTGGTCCTTCCCTATCTTCTTGAGCCCACGCCGCCTCCGCCGAGCTCCCGGTGGCCGCCTCGTTGGTAGCACCAACCGGTGGGCCATGAGCCATGTCAAGCCGCTGCCTCAAATTGCCTCACCTCCCTCTTGCTCGCATCCGATGTAATTGAACTCCCGTATACCATAGGCCGCCGGAGACCACTGTCTTCCCCAATTCCGGTGTCTGATCTCCCCGACGATTCATCGAAACTCAACCCAATTCCCGGCGCCTGGAGCTTCCCCGGCAGCCGCTGAGACTATCCCCGGCGTCACGTCACCCTTTCCTCCCCCCTGGCGAGCCGGCCGCAGTGACCTCTATTGCGCCGCCGCCTGTGCTCGCCGCCGGCCCGCCACAGCACCTCCTGGCCGTCGCCGCCACCTCCAAAGGCTTCCTCTCCCCCACGGGTACCCGTTTTGGCCGTCGCCGCCGACGCCCCGACCACCACCCGCCGACGACGCCATTGGCCAAGCGCCGCCCCCAAGCTCCTCTGTTCTAGGCGCTGGAACCTTTGCTCTTCTGCGTTTCGTCCCTTCGGTAAGTCAGTAAACAACACGCGCTCGACTGGCTAACCGAGCGAACGCTCAGTACGCCGACCCGCGTTCGAGTTCCCCAGCCTGCGGTGTTATAATGTTTTAGGTTTTTATCCTTTTGCTAGCCGAGTCCAGTAGGAAAAATCAAGAAAAAAACAATATGAAAGTAAACCATGCAAGGTACAAACATTTATTAGGATGTACATGAGCTTAATAAATACCTAATCATGGATTAATTATTATATGTTAGTAACTAATGTACCTTTAATCTTTATTTTAAAAGCTTAATCAAAGGCATAGTGAGAAATGCAGAAAGGATGTAGTTTAGGTTTAAGCTCTCATGGAATGATGATTTAGTATATTGCCTACAGAATAAATTCTGAAGCCTTGCATATCAGTAGTATTACATTACTAACCACTACATGGTATAAACCATAATTATTAATTCTATGTCCTAGAAATTATGGAAATCCTTCTTGGACTATTAAATGACTCTGGTTAAATGCCTACATATAATAAAGGTCCCAAGTAAATAGACATCCAAGTTAAAGCTAAAGGGAGGTAAGTTAGATATAAAAGCAAGGCTTTAAATTAAAGATTATCACTCATTATAACTAAAATATATATACCCTAGCATTTAACATGTCGCCATTGAATAAATCCCAGAGGTAGGTTTAATCAAAGAGTAGTACTGAAATAAGACCCTGCATGATAAACTTAGCCTAGGTAAATAAAATTAAAAATAAAAGCTAAGCCTAATAATAACTAAAATGTAGACAAAATATTAATAGTGTCATTAATTAAATCCTAACACTAGATTTAATAAATAATAATGTTGAGCATGGTACGACAAGCTAAGACCCGAACAAATGGATCCTAATTCAAAATAAGTTATGTCTAGTGGTAACTAAGTGTACATAAAATATCGTATCACAGAACGCTATAAACCTAGACTCTAAAATTAATTCAGCAAACTAAAGATTGTATACATCGTATATATAACATGTACCTTGAATATTAACGCTCGACAAAATAATACCCAGCTAGATTTGTACACCAACTCATAGATCTAACCTAACTCATGGAACTCCTTTGATAAATACAAAAATAATAAAAGAGACTATTAATAAAAAGATCGAGTCATCTTATCTTACCCCCGACCTTGCCTCAAACCACCCGAATCACCCATTAACTCATAATAAAACAAAATTGAGTTTATTTGGATTTATATGGGTCTTTTGAGTCATTTGCCTTTATTTGTTTTCAGTCGTTTAGCGCGTAATTAGAAATTGGAGTCCTGAAGAATCAAGGGATCAAGTGAGATCACGAGCGAAGCGAAGATAAAGACCAGAAGCTCAAACCCTCGAATGAGGCAGCTTTACGTGAGCTCAAGACCGCGGTAAACTGCGCAAAGCGAGTCAATACTTTGATCATATTGAACCTACACTTTCTGCAAATTACTTTTGTTTAAATTATCAAATTGCATGCTGTTATTTTATATACAAATACATGTTTAATTTAAGATTCTAGTTATATGCCCGTTATTTAACTTGATTAATATTACATCTCCTTTGGAATATTTGAATATGTGAACCTTGTCGCCCTAGCAAAAATTATAATAGTAACCTTTCGAAAATAAATCCGTAATTATATGCCATGCTTAGTATTGCTTAGATATTCATGGGCGCGAGAGCGCCCAAGCATCACTTTTAATCCTGAGAAAAATTGGTTGGGCAGTCATGGTGTTAATGACTGGTGTATGTTGGATATGGTTATTTTATATTCCCAAAAACCTCAAATTGCTTATTTATCTGGGCGGATGGTTCGGGGGTATGGTGTAGGGGTGCACGAGAGTGTGGTTTGTGGTGAGAACCACCCAGATACCCTAAGGACTGAATCTTGTCATGACCTCCTGTGTAAAACAGGTGCAACCACAAGTCTGTAAAGTACAACTTGGCCTAGTAAATTTACCGGACCCTGAAAGACATCATCATCGGTGGAGGAGTGAAGTGGTGCAAGTGGTGACCTGTGTGGCAGGCTTGAATGGGACATCCACAGAGGGTGAGGTTCTGCTGTGGTGTGCTAGCAGTGTGGGGAGCTAGCTGCTAGGCGTTCAGAAGGAGAACATCCTGCACAACGTATGGGACCCATTGCAAGTGGGAACGGCCCATAGGGTGAGATGATGGAAGGGGCGAGGTACTTTGTAGAGATGGCAACGGGTAAATACCCGTCGGGTATAGCTAAACCATACCTGTACCCGATACCCGCACCCGCACCCGCTACAATACCCGTACCCGCACACGGGTATAGAAACTTACCCATACCCGCACCCGCGCGGGTATTTATACCCGACGGGTAACCCATACCCGAATTGATAAGGGTATATACGGGGCACAGGTATATACGAGTGCGGGTATTTCCATCGGCTTCGTTTCGAATATATATATACGGGCCACAGGTATATGTACCTGTTGCTATATCTAATATACACCCGGCCGGGTATATTTTACCCGCGGGTATGCGGGTACGGGTAGTATACACCCGCACCCGCACCCGCATACCCGATGGGTAGAGATTTTTGCCCATTAGCATACCCGCGGGTGAAGATATCTTTCCATACCCGCCTCCTTATCGGGTAAAACCCATCGGGTACTCGGGTTTCGGGTACCCGTTGCCATCTCTAGTACTTTGAACGGTTACTGTGATGGTTTGCTCAACCGCATGACTAAGGAATCGTGTGGGGCAACGAGTAGAGTCAAAAACTATTCGAATAGCCGTGCCCACAGTCAAGGGCAGACATGGGAACTTAACCAGATATAGTTCTATTTCAAAAATCCTGGTGAGTGGAATAGGAAAGTGGAGGGCGGTGGAAAGCTATGATTTGTGTTGCCCTGGGTGTCGTCCCAGTGATAATGTAAGCGGCTATAACGCTGAACTCTAGCATATAGTGCAGAGACCATGTAATGGTGGATGGAATCACTATTAATATTGCATTCTCTTACACATTATGATTTTGTTCAAAACTGCTAAGTCTCAGAAAATTTCTATGTATTATATTTTTAAAAAATGATAATACTTCTCACAAAATAAAATGTCAGGAAGAATAAATAGAGTCGTAAGAAAAGAAGATGGCTGTGACGACCCGTGTCATTACCATGGAGTAATAACACCAGTCAATGGATTGTTACTTGTCATTTCGGTAGAACACCGCATTTGACAAGTAGCAATCCAATCAGAGTAGTTGCAGCAGAACAATAATTAGAGACTGAAAGTACAATATTTATTACAGCTCGTAGGTGACTTAAGGTCGAGCCACCTAATTGTTCCAAACGGTTGCCATAATTCTGGTCCATTACACAACTAAGTACTACATCAGTGGGAGATACATGCTTGCTTATAATGTAATACCCGTCGGTCCAGATATGACAATCTAAAGACTATCTATTCCTCCCAGCCGTCAGATACGGCCTCCATCTCATCATCCTCTGCAACCTCATATCCCGAGGTGTCCTCATTTTCAAGCCCGCCCTCTTCAAAACCCAAAAATTCCCCTGCTGAGAAATGCTCTGAAAGGGGGAGATTTAATAGCAAGAGTGAGTACAGTGTACTCAGCAAGTTTATAAATAATGATGCAATCTTAACCATATTTCTGCCCGTGTCATACCTGATCCAATTTTCCAAAAGACATAACATAAGTTTTGAAAGTTTGGCAACGTTTTAACTTAGGAAATATCTATCACTCATTCTGTAACAGGAGAAAACCAGTGTTTTTCCCCGTAGACTCTTATCCAAGAGACTGGTATGAATTCATGGTTTTTAGTTCTACGCAGACTTGTATCACTTTACCCATAATTATTCTGAATTCTTGTGGACACTGGACATTCGCATTTCCTTTGATGCGACCCCAAATTCAGAATACAGAATATTTTCTTGACTCTTATTACTATATCTCCATCTGGCTATAAAGCCGTTGGTCGAGCGGTTCTGAATACTCGACACTCCACATACGCTAATATAAGCGACTTGGGACTCTCGGGTTTTCTTACCGGCCCGAGTCCCCTTCCTAAGTTATTACTTACCCAGCATGGAGATAATAGCAATGAAAGAGAGTAACCTGTCCCGCCTGTTCAGCACGGGAGTATGGTTGATACTGTTTTACAGTTTATTTCAGAATGAAGATTGTTTCTAGTCCTTATATAATAACCCTATGTAAAGGGGCTCACCTGCCTCTGAACTCTCAATCCAGAGCACCCTCTACCATCCTCTATTAATCTCTTTACAGTCCACTGCTCCTCCAGTGGACCTATTCTCTTTTGGTTCTTATCATGTTATTCATCCTTCTACCAGATTTCTTTCTTTTAGAAATTACTTTTAATGCATCATTCAAAATTTAGAAAATACTGTCAAAACAAAACATTTTCATGAACCACAGCAAGCTTGTCAGCCTGCTTTACTTGCCTGACCCGAGAGGTAGCCATATCAGCGATTGCCTTAACAGTGTCTTCCCCTGAAACCAAATTCCTCCTTGCATTATTTTGAGATAGAAATATTCCACTCTTAATTTTATGGATTCTCAAATGAAGCAATAACCGTTGTTAAATTTTATGTTTAAGAGTTTAAATCTCTAGGCTTTATAGGAATATTATTTACAGAGAGTCTTTGTTAATGATTTCCTTGTATATTTTAAATTGATATAATATACATGTATTTTAGCTAGCTGTTTTATTTTCCTTTTTATGTATTTTTGTGGACTTCTCTGTAAATTCAGGTTTATAAGAAAAACTGGCCCACTCGGCCTCTCAGCCCGAGCAGGCTCACCTGGCCCAAACCTGCCTAGTCGGCGCCGGGGTCATATGACCCAGCCGAACGTCTCGGCCCCCCCATCTCTCCCCTCTATTTCGACTACTCCCGAATCTCCCCCTCTGCCCCCCGTACGGCGACTCCGCTCGCATCGGCCCCACTAGCCATGGCGCCGCCGTCCGCCGGCCTTCCCGTGTCGTCCCTCTGCTCGGTTTCGCCTCCCCTCTACTCCCCTCCTTTAGGCGCCACCGAAAGGGCTCGGATTCTCCTTCCTTCTAGATCCCTGCTGCCGATCTAAAAATCAGCCGGTTCTTTGGTTGATTTGGGGTGGTATCTTCATGGATATGGTTTGGTTAGAGAGTTTTGGATGTTTGGATCTGGTTTTCCCCCTTTCTTCTATTATGCTCTTGGCTATTTGTGGCTACGGTTGGTCTTTGGGTTGGCCGGCGCTACACCTTGAGCCGTCGCCTCTGGATCTACCACTGTTGGGCAGATGCCTTGGTGAAACCAGGCTTCACCGACGCACTATGGCTTGCTGCCTCCCCTCATTGCGGCGGTGCGCCATGGCAACGGGGTGTTGCTGGCGCACAGCTCTGCATTGGCCATTGTTGGCTCGTGCCCGGTCTGCTACTCACCGGTCTCCTACACCACGGTGGCTACGGACCACCGACGCCATGCACTACTCCTTCGGCCTAACTAGGTTTTTCTTCTCTATCCCGACGCTATGCATGCAAGGTGGACTCGTGTCCTCTACTAGTCATGAGTGGCTGGTGGCTTTGTGCATGCATCATGGAGGAGTAATTTCTGATATGGCTTCCCAGGTAAGAAGGTAAGTTTTTAATTTGCCGGATGATGATCATCTACTTACGCGAGATGGTGCCGATTTGTCTCTGACAAATCCTGGTATCTCTTTGTGCGCTTTTCCTAAGGGCAAGAATTTTAAACCAGATTTCTGACGGCAATTATTTCTATTTCATTTCAGTTTTCCAACTATCTTTTGGACTAAAAGTTTTCTGCAGGTATTCAGTGGTTGCGATAATATGTATTTGTGATGTGGTTTCATGTATATAGGTTTTTATTGTATGAGATGGATTCCAAAGTTTGTAATATCGAGTTGTAATATTTATTCTTGTAACTTGAGAATGGAATTTGTGTATGAGAATTTACTTGTGATGTTTATTGTGTAATTGAGTATTTTTGTAATTCAGATTGTTGATATATATATATATATATATATATATATATATTCTCATTTGATTTGTGCATGTGAGTTGGATTTATTATCATTATTATTATTTTGTAATTATTGATATTAACATTAATTACATTCTTAATGGTGTGCTTTTGGTTAATCAATTTTCAAGGTTCTCACATCCTCCCCCCCCCCCCCCCTAGAATAGATTGCGCCCCCGAAATCACTTACTTGAAGAGGTGAGGATAGCGCTCGCAAAGTTCATCTTCTCTTTCCCATGTTGCCTCATGAATGGAATGATTTTTCCACTGCACTTTGCAGAAGCGAATAGTACGATTTCTTAATCTCCGCTCTTCAGTCTCCAATATCTTAAGAGGTTGCTCCTCATAGGTGAGATCATCTTGTAAATAGATGTTGGTATCTGACAGTTGTTCGGCTGGTGCGTTAAGGCATTTTCTGAGTTGAGATACATGAAATACATTGTGAATTCTTGAGAGATGATCTGGTAGTTCTAGCTGATATGCTGATGTGCCCTTTTGTTCAAGAATCTTAAAAGGACCAACATATCTAGGACTCAATTTGCCTTTTAGTCCAAACCGATGAATCCCCTTCATCGGTGAGACCTTTAGATATACCAGGTCACCAGGACTGAATTTGAGATCTCTTCTACGATTATCTGCATAACTTTTTTGTCTGTTTTGGGAAATCTTAAGTCGTCCCCTTATGATTTGTATTGCTTTATCATTTTCCCTTACAATTTCCGGTCCCAACAAAGGTTTTTCTCCTACTTCATACCAGCAAATGGGAGATCTGCATTTCCTCCCATGCAGTGTTTCGTATGGAGCCATTTAAATGCTAGCCTGGTAGCTATTATTTTATTATAAGCAAACTCTACTAGGGGTAAGTGCTTACTCCAAGATTCCCCAAAGTTTAGCACACTTTTCCTAAGCATATCTTCTAGTATCTGATTTACTCTTTCTATTTGACCATCAGTTTGTGGATGATAAGCCGTGCTGAAATTTAGTTGTGTCCCTAGTGAATTTTGTAGGCTTTTCCAAAACTCAGATGTGAAGACAGGTCCTCTATCAGAAATGATGGTTTTTGGGACTCCATGGAGAGTGACTATTCTCTCGATGTATAATTCTACCAATTTGTTAAAGGAGTATTTTTGGTTTGTGGCGATGAAGTGAGCCGACTTAGTGAGTCGATCCACTATTACCCAGATGGCATCTTTCTTCGTGGGGGTCATGGGAAGTCCAGTAATGAAATCCATTGTGATATCCTCCCATTTCCACTCTAGAATTTTGAGTGGTTCAAGAAGGCCAGCTGGACATTGATGTTCAGCTTTTACTTTCTGGCAGGTGTCACACCTGCTAACATAATCAGCAATTTCTCTTTTCATACCCCTCCACCAAAATGTATCCTTGAGGTCTTGATACATTTTAGTACTACCGGGATGGATAGTGTAGAGAGTGTCATGTGCTTCCCTTAATATGGTTTCCTTGATTTTGGGATCATTTGGTACACAGATTCTATGTTGATAGTAGAGGATGTCTTTGTCACTAAGATTAAATTCAGATGGCTGCCCAGTTTTAATTCTCTTTACTTCTTCCATTATAAATGAGTCTGTTTTCTGTCCCCCTTTGATTTGGTCTAATAGAGTTGGGTGGAAGGTCATGGCTGCTATTGTTGCTTCAGAAGGGGTGATTTTGAAATCGATTTCCATTTTGGCCAATTCTTGTGTCAATTCTGAAATATGTGCTTGCAGTAATATGTTGTTGCAATGAGCCTTTCTACTCAATGCATCAGCCACTACGTTTGCTTTCCCAGGATGGTAATTCATGGTCAGGTCAAAATCTTTTATGAGCTCCAACCATCTTCTTTGTCTTAAGTTTAATTCTTTCTAGGTGAAGATATATTTCAGACTTTTGTGGTCGCTGTACAGAGTACACTTGGCTCCATAGAGATAGTGTCTCCATATTTTCAGGGCAAAAATCATGGCTGCCGATTCTAGATCATGGGTTGGGTAGTTCATTTCATGTGGTCTTAGTTGTCTGGATGCATATGATATTACTCTATCTTTTTGCATGAGTACACAACCCAATCCATTTCTTGAGGCATCGCAATACACAACATATTCGATGCCTTCGTCCGGAAGGGCTAGTACTGGTGCGGTGGTTAACCTCTTCTTTAATTCTTGGAAGCTGTTCTCACAGGTTTCTGTCCATTTGTATGGAGTATCTTTTCTTAACAGCTTTGTGAGGGGTGATGTTATTTGAGAGAATCCTTTGATGAACCTGCGGTAATATCCCGCAAATCCTAGAAAGCTTCTGATTTCTGTAACATTGGTTGGTTGTTTCCAGGAGGTTACAGCTTCAATTTTTCCTGGGTCCACTTCTATTCCTCGCCCAGATACAATGTGGCCTAGGAATGCCACTTGATCTAGCCAAAATTCGCACTTGTTGAACTTGGCATAGAGTTGATGTGCTCTGAGAGTTTCCAGTATGATTTTAAGATATTGAATATGTTCTTCCTTACTTTTGGAATAGATAAGACTGTCATCTATGAAGACAACTACGAACTTATCCAGGAATTTCATGAAGATCTTATTCATCATATTCACGAATACTGCCAGTGCATTGGTTAACCCGAATGGTACCATTGTGTATTCATGATGACCATATCTGGTTACGAATGCAGTTTTCTCTATGTCAGCAGCCTTCATCCGGATTTGGTGATATCCTGATCTTAGATCTATCTTTGAAAATACACATGCTCCCTTGAGTTGATCAAATAGATCATCAATACGAGGCAATGGGTATTTGTTTTGATGGTGACATTATTTAATTCTCGGTAGTCCGTGCATAATCACACTCCACCGTCTTTCTTTCCCGCAAAGAGTACTGGGGCCCCCCATGGTGAAGTACTCTCTCGGATAAATCCTTTTTCTTCAAGATCATCTAGTTGTTTCTTTAATTCTACCAACTCTTGTGGATTCATCCGATATGGCCTTTTGGATATTGGAGCTGTCCCCGGAATCAGGTCGATGGTAAACTCGACCTCTCGATCTGGGGGCATACCAGGTAGTTCATCTGGGAATACATTCTCAAATTCTCGAACCACCGGTATGTCTTGGATTTTTCTTTCTTGCAGGTGTGTTAGTTTTGGATGTGTTGATTTTGGGTGAGTTCGGGCTCCCAAATATAACAGCCTGGAGCCGTCTGATTTTCGTATGGAAGCACTTTTCTGCTCACAGTCTATTTTTACTCCATTTTTGGCTAACCAATCCATGCCTAAAATCACTTCAAGATTTGTCAAGGCTATGACATGGAGGTCAGCAGTAAATTTTGTATGGCAGATGATTATCTCCTGATTCTTTCGGAGTAAGGAGACAGTGATAACTCCTTGTTGGACCGAAATGGCGACAGAGGGGGGGTGAGGAGCATTTTCGAGTGAATACTTGAGGGGGTTATTTTAAAAAATCAACATTCACCCCCCCCTCTGTCACCATTTCGGTCCAACAATTGGTATCAGAGACGGTTAGCTCTTCTTCGTAGATCTTAACCAGTCTCTAAAGCCATGGCGACAGACAAGTACTCGACCAAGCCTCCCGTCTTTGATGGCATCGATTACCCCTTCTGGAAGAGCCGAATGGAGACATACATCCAGGCTCAGGGGTATGCCATCTGGCGTAAGGTCAAAGTCCGGTTTGTTGTTCCTGCCGATGAGAACATCAACGCTGGGAATATGGCTGATGTTGAGGCAAACGCTAAGGCAAGGAACATCATAATCCAGGGCTTGAGTCGTAGCGAGTTTGATCGCATATCTCATCTTTCGTCCGCCTTCGATATTTGGGAGACCCTCGATGCTTACCATGAGGGCACCACCCAAATAAAGACGGTGCGACAAGACCAGTTCAAGCGAGATTACAACAAGTTTGAAATGCTTGCTGGTGAGTCCCTCGATGAGTGTTTTGCGCATTTTCACAAGATTCTGAGCAACCTCCGAGCGGTCGGTCTCACATACCCCGACTCGGATAACGCTCGACAGATGCTCGCTGCACTCGACCTTCGTGTTTGGGAGATGAAGGTGACTACCATCAAGGACACCATCAAGGACACCACAGACCTCTCGACTTTGACTCTTGATGTGCTGTACTCGCGCCTCAAGACTCACGAGATTGACATTGTCTTTCGCAAGTCGATGGCCCTAGTCACTGATCCTAGTTCGGCTTCTAGTCTTTCTTCTGATTCACTGTGTGGATTCTCCCTTGCTGCTCTCTGTGACATAACTGATGATCAGTTAGAGCAGCTTGCGGATGAGTAGTTAGCCCTCCTAGCTCGGAGATTTTCCCATGCTTACAAGAGGAGGAGGGACGGAAAGAGAGGAGGACCCGTGATTTGCTTCGAGTGTGGTGGCCCCAACCACATTCGGGCAAACTGCCCTAAGCTGGAGAAGGGCAAGAACGACTACGGCGGTTCGGGCAAGAACGACTACACCGATAAGAACCGCAACAAGAAGCCTCCAGTCCATGTCCAAGGGAAGAAAAAGTTCCATGACCTTTGCAAAGCCAAGAAGCTCTTCAACCGCGTCCTCACCGCCTTCGACGATCTCGACCTCAGCAAGGTGGAGGGATGGAGCGACGACAACGGGACTGGTGATCAAGACCCCAAGGGCGGCGACGACTTCTCCAGCATGTGCTTCATGGCCCTTGAGGGCGAACCGAGCGACAGCAAGCTGTACTCCGACTCCGACGAGGTATTCCCTTCCTATGACCAGCTCAATCATGCTTTCCTTAAGCTAGGTAGATTCCATGCTAAGTCTAGGGCTAGGTGTACTGAGTTGGAGAAGAAAGTAGATAGACTATCACAGGAGCTCACTTCACTTACATCTGCTCCCTCCCGTGATGATTGTGATACATGTTGTGCTCTGTTGGGTGACATGGAGAAATTAAGGACCTCGCATGATAGTTTGTCCTCCGAGCTTGATATTGTTAAGGTGGAGAATCTAAGTCTCTTAGCTGAACTAGAGATGAGTAGGGTTGCTTCTATTTCATCTGCTACTAAAACGCATTTAGAGGTTTTTATACCATGATTCTGGATCTGCCCAAGTCTTATGAAAATTGCAATAAGTTGAAGATGAATCTAAAACGGACAGACCATAAAATTGCTGAACTACAAGCTTCACTACTTGAGCCCATTGCTTCATGTTTGAACTGTCCTAAGTTAACTGTTGAACTTGAATCTGTCTCAAAACAGTTTCATGAAATGATTGACACTAATAAGAAAATGGCTCAGTTCGCGACTAAGGACCCTGTTAGCTCACCATGCATTAGCTGTAATAAACTAAAACTTGAACTCATTGCTTTGAATGAAAAATGTGTGAAGCTAACTAAGGATCAACTAGTGAAGGCATCGACTGATTGTGATGTGATTGCTGGTGTGGGGAAGAAGCCCAAGGGTAAGGTTGAGACGCTTAGCGACATGAACCAAACTGCTAGTAGTAGGACTGTCCCTTCCAAGTCGGCTGTGCGTGCACAAGCCATTCACTCTTCTGCTATTGGTTCTTCATCTGCTCCCTTACCTCCTGCTGTCTCTTCTTCTCCCTGCTCTTCTTGCACCTCTCTTTTTTGGGAGTGTCAGTATCTTATGAACACTCTCGAGAGATTTGTAGGCGGCAAGAAGAAGCTTAATCTTATTCTAGACCAGTCCAAATTTGCAAATTTAATCAAGGTCTAGGATACGATTTCTATTAGGACATTAGGAAGCATCCACCTTCTATTCTCAGACCCATAGTAGGAGGTGTTATCGAGGTTGAGCCCAGATCTGATGAAGTTAAATTCAAGTCGGCGGGCTTTGTTCAGGGGATCTCTGACAGCAAGATGATTCCACCTGCAGCTTTGGCCTCTCAGAAGGCGAAGCCTCATCATGCTACTTCTGCCTCTCAAAAGGCGAAGTATCATTGCTCCTTCTGTCAGAAGGATGGACATTTGATTGATCGATGCTTCAGGCGCGCCAGGATCGCGCAGAGAGTCCGTGTTGCAGCTCTTAGGCGTATTCAGGGTCAACCCCAGACCTTGAGTGCACCTAAGACCAACACGAGGTCTAGGTTTGCTTCAGGTGCTTCTGATGGTTTTGGGCAGCATCGAGAACTTGGTTTTTCTGAGTTTTCTGGTTTTCATCCTCATGCTACCTTTGGTTGTGACTTATGTCGTCCTGAGGGTAGATCTTGTTTCCCCCGTCGAGATAGCTACCCGCGGCGTGATCAGCATGTTGTTGGTGTCATGACTCGCTCCTCTGTAGCAGTCAAGCCCAATAACAAATTTGGGTCTGCACACAGACCTTCTGGCTTGGTGAGTGACAGAGAGCGTAGGGTAGCTAGAGGTCAGTCGTGTGTGGCTACTTCTTCTACTCGACGTGTTACTCAGTATTGGGTGCCAAAATTACTCTTGATTTACCCCAGTACTGAGACTTTACTCTCTTGTTGACTCAGGTTCGCCGGGCTAGGAAGGGAGAGGTTTGGCTCGTAGACTCCGGTTGTTCTCGTCATATGGCCGGAGACTCACGTTGGTTCTCTTCCCTAGCCTGCGCTCCAGGTGATGAGACGATCACCTTCGGAGACGCTTCGTCTGGGCGCGTCATCACCAATGGTACAGTGCGTGTTAATGAGTGTTTTATTTTAAAAGATGTTTCCTTGGTTAGTATGATGCAATATAATTTGCTTTCAGTCTCTCAGCTTACCGATGACAGTTATGAGGTGAGCTTTAAGAAAAATGCTTGCAAAATTCTTGATTCTTCGGGTAGTCTAGTTTGCGGGATTTCTCGTTATGGGAGGATCTTTCCTGTTGATTTTTCTGAGTCTTCTGGTGATCCTCTCTGGTGTTTGGTTGCTTCTGAGTCCCTCGATCTTACTTTCTGGCATAGGAGACTTGGTCATATTGGATTTGACCATTTGACCCGAGTTAGCGGCCACGATCTCATTCGTGGTTTGCCGAAGCTCAAGATGGTCAAAGATCTTGTTTGCGCTCCATGCCGGCACGGCAAGATGGTTGCCGCTTCTCACCCTCCGGTCACAGTGACTATGACCGATGCTCCGGGATAGCTGCTCCACATGGACACAGTTGGACCAGCTCGAGTGCAGTCAGCAGGAGGGAAGTGGTATGTTCTTGTCGTGGTCGATGACTTCTCGAGGTATTCTTGGGTGTTTTTCTTAGCCTCGAAGGACGAGACGTTTACACATTTCTGAGGTCTTTTCAGTAGGCTTTCTGTTGAGCTTCTGGGTGCCTTACGAGCGATCCGCAGAGACAATGGCACGGAGTTCAAGAATTCCTACTTTGAGAGGTTCTGTGATGAGACAGGTGTAGAGCACCAGTTCTCTTCTTCGCACGTCCCACAACAGAATAGCGTCGTGGCGAGGAAGAACCGTACCTTGGTCGAGATGGCCAGGACGATGCTTGATGAGTACTCTACACCGCGGAAGTTATGGGCTGAGGCTATAGCCACCGCGTGCGATGTCTCAAATCGAGTTTTTCTGAGGGCACACTTGCACCGCACTTCTTACGAGTTGAGATATGGGCGAAAGCCCAGTGTATCTCATTTTCGTGTGTTTGGTTGCAAGTGCTTTATTTTGAAGTCCAGGAACCTAGATAAGTTCGAGTCACGTTCTTGTGATGGGATCTTTCTAGGCTACTCGACTTCTTCGCGGGCTTATCGGGTTTGGAACTGTGAGTCTAGTAAAATGGTAGAGACCTATGAGGTGACCTTCGACGAGGCCAGTCCGGGGACTAGGCCCGATATCTCAGGTTCTTTAGAGCAGTCCGAGCCCATCTTCGTGGATGATGAGGACGATGGAGATGAGGGTTGTCTACCCGATCCAGTCCCTCATCCACCCCTCGAGGTGCCCTCTTCCACCGCACCTCCAGGTGATCAACCCATGCCTTCTGCTTCCTCCGGAGCTAGTGGCTCTGTTCCTACCTCGTCAGCTCATGAGGTAGAGGCCACTTATTCATCTCATCCTAGTCCTCCACGACATATCCAGAAAGACCATCCTTCCGAGCAGATTATTGGAGACCTCTTTGAGTGTGTCACTCGCTCAAAGTCTGGCATGTCACATTTCTGTCTCCATTCTGCCTTTGTGGCCACCTTTGAGCCCAAATATGTTAGCCATGCCTTATCTGATGAGTCATGGGTCAATGCCATGCATGAGGAGTTAGAGAATTTCGAGAGAAACAAGGTCTGGTCGCTTGTTGAGCCCCCTCGAGGTCACAATATCATTGGGACCAAGTGGGTGTTCAAAAACAAGCAGAGTGAGGATGGGGTAGCCATTCGAAACAAGGCTCGACTGGTAGCTCAGGGCTTCTCCCAGGTTGAGGGTCTAGATTTTGAGGAGACCTTTGCCCCTGTAGCTAGACTTGAAGCTATTAGAATCCTGCTTGCTTTTGCAGATTCTAAAGGTTTCAAGCTTTACCAGATGGATGTTAAGAGTGCCTTTCTCAATGGCTTTATTGAGGAAGAAGTCTATGTTAGACAGCCTCCAGGTTTCGAAAACCCCAAATACCCAAACCATGTCTTCAAGCTTTCCAAAGCTTTGTATGGACTTAAGCAGGCCCCTAGAGCTTGGTATGAGAGGCTTAAGTCCTATTTGTTGAGTCATGGTTTTGAGATGGGTAAGGTGGATAAGACCTTGTTCATTCGTAGGTATGGCACTAACCTACTGCTCGTCCAGATTTATGTGGATGACATTATCTTTGGCGGCTCCTCTCATACTCTTGTGCCACAGTTCTCGGATGTCATGAGCACTGAGTTTGAGATGAGTATGATGGGTGAGTTGACCTTCTTCCTTGGCTTCCAGATCAAGCAGACTCGGGAGGGTACTTTCTTGCATCAAGGCAAATACACTCGAGACCTCCTGAAGCTCTTCGATATGAGTGATGGAAAGCCGGTGTCCACTCCTATGGCTACATCAGTTTCACTCGACCTAGATGAGGACGACGAGCCAGTCGATTAGAAGGAGTATCGCAGCATGATTGGCTCCCTCTTGTACCTCACTGCCTCGAGACCGGACATACACTTTGTTGTGTGTCTATGTGCTTGGTTTCAGGCTTCTCCTCGCGTATCTCACCGCCAGGCGGTGAAGCACATCCATCGGTACCTTTGAGCTACCATGGACTATGGTATCTGGTACTCTTCCTCGTCATGTCTTTCCTTGAGAGCCTACTTGGATGCAGACTTTGCTGGCTGTAGAATAGATAGGAAGAGCACTTCGGGCACCTGCCAGTTCATTGGCACTTCTCTTGTTTCCTAGTCTTCAAGGAAGCAGTCCGGTGTTGCACAGTCCACCGCAGAGGTCGAGTACGTTACTGCAGCCAGTTGCTGTAGCCAGGTGCTCTAGATGGTCTCGACTCTGCGGGACTTTGGGTTAGTTATCGACAGTGTTCCACTCTTTTGTGATAACACTTCTGCGATTAACATTGCTAAGAACCCAGTGCAGCATTCTCGGACCAAGCATATCGATATTCGCTATTACTTCCTTATAGACCAGTAGAGAAAGGTGACATCGTGCTCCAGATTGTGGAGAGTGACCACCAGTTGGCTGATATCTTTACCAAGCGATTGGATAGCTCTAGGTTTTCAGCTCTGCGGGGAGAGCTTGGGGGTGGTTTGTCCTTATAGACTGTTGTGAGGGGGGCTTTGTGCTTTACTGCTTTATCATATTTATTATGCTCTTACTTCTTTCTGCTGCATTGCATTTGGGTGCATATGGGTTAGTCCTCGTAGCATAGATTAGAGTGCTTCTCTCGTCGAGTTGCTTAGACTTCTTACTCTTATCTTGTGATTCTAGGATGCTGCTTATTAGTTGTTCTCTCCTCACTAGGTTGAGCTCACTCACTGCTTATAGGTTCTAGCGAGGGTCAGGCCACCCTCGGGTAGACGGGGTACGTGTTTGCTCCTTAGTGTATTAGATGATCAATTGATAGTCCTAGAGTCATATGGGGTAGATGAGAGTCAGTCTGAGCCATAGTATCCTCTATATCTTATCTATGCTTTAAGGACAGCCTTTTGTGTTTTTCTTGCCAGCTTCTCGCATTTATTGCTTTGGTTCAAGGGGAGTTCATTTGGGAGCTTCTAGAGCTTAATATTGACATAACTCTACTTGAACTAAAAATTGAATCACATGTTGAGGGGGAGCTGAATTTCCTGCATGTCATTCTGCATTTGTAATATAACTACATGGAGCCTTGATTATTATCCTTTCATGACATGCTTAAATTGCTTTACATCCTGCTATGGTTTGTGCTTCATTCGCTAGATTGATCATGACTTTATATGTGTAGTCAAGTCTTTGCCATGATAGGTTGATTAAAATGCACAACTTGAATTAATTCATGTCATGATAATTTTTGAGATTAGTGTGCATTTAGTTATCTTCTTATGATTCATGCCATGTCAAATAGGCTGAGTTGAGTCCTGAATCTTTGTTGAGCGTCAAATTGAGCTATACTAGTTTCTTGATGACACATGAGTTAGTACATGTCTTACGTTCATGAGAATGCAAAAGATCTCTTTTGTGCGAAAAAACTGATCTCACCAATTCTTTCTCATGAGATGGCTTGCCATTGCACTAGGCATGAACTCAGGGAGAGTTTTGGATGACCAAGATCATCTTCTTAAGCTCATTGCTTGGAGTGGTTGCATAAGGCTTGAGGTCTAGCACATGACTAAACAAAAAATGTGGTTGGAAACAATCATGTGATTTCTAAAATAAAATTATGTCAATTGTGCTCAATTGCTAAAATTTCATGTACTTAGACAAATGTATCATTCTTGAACTTGTAGCACTCTAAAATGACTCAATACTAGCTTTCCATTTAGACTATTGACATGACTTGCATCATCTTTGGATGCCTTTAGCTAGACTATAATCATGGATAACTTGACATGCTAAGAAATTGGACTAAATTTTAGATTGTGACTGATGTTGGCTTAGCTTAATTATACATGTCTTGTCATGATCTTGATAACGTACTTATGAGTTATGGCTTGATGTAATTCTCATATGGTCATTTTGGATAATCTCATGGCTCAAAATGCTTAAAATAAACCAACTTCAGCCATTTCATCCATTTAGTGTGACTTATTCTCTCTTTTGCATCCTTAATGTGTTTATTGCCAAAAGGGCGAGAATAGTGGTAGAAAAAAGCCATTTGGGAAGCCTTCTAGAGCTTTGGAGAAAAATTTGCTCTTTCTTGTGTAGCTCTAGTGCTCCTTTGTTGACATGGTCATGAGGCTCTTTTGCTTCTTCCTTTGGACCATGTTTGACTTCTTGTTCAAACTCAACTTCAAGTTTTTTCTAGGTTTGTCAATATACTCATTAAGGGGGAGATTGAGAGACCATGTGGTTGAGACCCCATGTGTGTGATGAGTAATTGACATCGGTTTAGGAGAGTCAAGTTTGGCTTGTGTGGTTCAGACCTTGACGTTGCGTTGTGCAATCGGGCTCGGTTGGACTTGGTCAAACCTGGTCAAAGTGGTTAGGATGTATATTCTGATGATTCGACAGGTTTGGGCTCTTTTCATGCTTAATGTGTTCAC
This sequence comes from Dendrocalamus latiflorus, assembly GCA_017311315.1. NCBI lineage: Eukaryota > Viridiplantae > Streptophyta > Magnoliopsida > Poales > Poaceae > Dendrocalamus > Dendrocalamus latiflorus. The sequence goes on along the minus strand of CM029661.1, from coordinate 25,316,949 downwards.
TAATGCTATTTATGCTTACATATGTCGAGCGGTGTTATTTGATGTGTTTCTTGTCTGTGATGGCTGCAGGACGTCGAGGCGGAGTCGTGGTGAGACACGAGGTGACCGGACTAGACACAGGCAGTGTCGAGGTCAGAACGGTCGAGATTTGTCGAAGACGGCAGAGACTCGAGGTGGTTGCGAGGCTTGGACGACAAGAGACGCGGAAGCTTCCCGGAAGGTGCAGGAGGGGCGAATTGGTAATTTCGCGAGGCTGCACAAGCGGGAGCGGGTCCCGTTGGATTTAGCGGGCGTAACGAGCTGGAGACCCGTTAGCTAAAGGGCTATAAATAGGAGCGAGTGGCTGCATGTATCCCATGGCTTTGGGAGAGAGTTAGGGTTTGCTAGAGTCAAAAGAAGCTTTGAGAGTTTGTTTTGGATTTAGGCTTTAGTGGTTGGAGAGCTGGTGTAGGCAGCAGGTTGTGTCTCCTTCGTAGCTTCTCTCTGTGGTGTGTCCCTTCCAGGAAGAATGTAGGGTTCTTGTGTTCTTGAGTTTAGGAGAGGGAGAGGATGAGTTGAGAGTCTTGTAATCATTCCTCTTATTCAAATGTCCATGCGTATCGGGACTCCTCTGTATTCCTTGTTTTTCATGAATGAAATCCTGAAGTTTATTTCTCTGTCTCCTGTGTTCTTCGTTCTCTTTTTTGGTGGTTTCTTGACTTCTTGAGTTTTGAGTTGTTTCTCACTGAGAAGGCCCAAAATGGGTTGCTCTATGTTGGGATGATGCCCCAAGATCATTTGATTGTTTTTCCCAAGAGTAAATTGCATTTAATCTCAGATTTCACTTTTTGGGCTCCCCTGTTCATCTCTTTCATTTCTAGGGTTTTGGTGAGGATCGCGATTTTCTTGTTGAGATGGCATGAAACTTGGCATGTTGAGTCCAAAGGCTATTAAGTAGCTATCCTCAAAGTTTCATAACCAAAGGATCAACGATTGAGGAGTAATTTGGTTTTTGGTGGAGACCCTGTAAGTTTTCAGGTTTTTGCCCATTTCTGAAATTTGGGCTCATGAGTTGTCTTCTCCCTGTTTTCTAGGCCGTATAAATTATTTGAGAGGTAGTCACACTCATCTGGGCAGAGAAATCTAGAAGAATTTCTCTAATTTTGCTGCAGTTCGAAGTCCCAATTTCAGTTGTCTGAAAATCAGGTTCCCTGCTGTCCGAACCCGATGGGCGGTCAGACTGGTGTTGATGGGCGGTCAGATCGCCATATGACCAGCGGTCTAACCGGCGGCAATTGACCGGTCAGACCGGTGTTGCGGTCTGACCGCCCAGTGACCTGAGGTCAGACCGGCCCGTCCCTCTTGCATGATATTTTCATCGTTTTTCTTGGGTGTCTCTTGGATTTCTCTCCTATGCTTTTTCTTTAGACTCCAGAGAGCATGAACTCTTCTGCATAGCTTTCCATAGCTATAGGAGGAGCATTTTCGAGTGAATACTTGAGGGGGTTATTTAAAAAAATCGACATTCACCCCCCTCTGTCGCCATTTCGGTCCAACACTCCTGCTGGGGTACTTACTCCCATGGGTCTTTCTAATGGAATGCACTCTAACCCATTTTCATGAATAAAATGATGGGAGATGAAAGAATGAGTGGCACCAGGATCAAATAAGACAGTGCCAAATGAAGGTGGAAGAAGTAGGGTACCCATTATCACATCTGTTGCCTCTCCTATCTGATCAGCAGCCACATGGTTGAGCTTGGCTGATCCTCCTTTGCCATTCCACCTTGGTGCATTTGTCGAGGCAGATTCCTTGCCACGGCCTGCAGGTGCACGAGGTGGTGGCACTGGAAGTCTTGGGACTGAGTTTTGTGGAGCAACTGTCCCCTCGGTTCTGGCGGGGTACGGACAATCGCTCTTGCGATGACCCGGTTTTCCACAATTGAAACAAGCACCAGACCACTTGAGACAATCCTTGGTAAGATGGCGACCATTACATCTGGCACACACAATAGGAGTGATGGTAGGTGGTGGTGGAAATATTGGCCTTGGGGGAGCGATGGAAGAATGCTGGGACTGAGAGTGTTGGGACTTGTAATAAGGTGTTTGAGGTCTAGATTGTCTGAATTTGACAGGTCTAGAGGCTATTTTAGCTGTCTTCCTCCTTTCTTCCTGCAAGTGGGCATGCTCATTTTCAAATATGAAGGCTCGATTCACCAAGTCCTGAAACTCAGTTATACGGTGAAGTTTGAGGTGGAGTTTCATGTATGGGTTCATCCCGCAAAATTTGAAGTTTGGTTAGTCATGGAGGTCTGACTTACAGTAAAAATAAATTTTAGAAAAGTAAGTTTTGAACTTTAAACTAAATAAATGATTCCATGTAAAGAGTTAAAGATAGTATTTAAATGTCATATAGCATGGAAGTAAAACCCTCTTAAGTCTGTATGGCCTCTAATCATATGGGTGGTCCTCAAACCATTGCTCTGATACCACCTGTGATGACCCGTGTCATTAACATGGGGTAATAACACTAGTCAACGGATTGTTACTTGTCATTTCGGTAGAACACCGCATTTGACAAGCAGCAAGCCAATCAAAGTAGTTGCAGCAGAACAATAATTAGAGATTGAAAGTACAATATTTATTACAACCCGTAGGTGACTTAAGGTCGAGCCACCTAATTGTTCCATACGGTTGCCATAATTCTGGTCCATTACACAACTAAGTACTACATCAGTGGGAGATACATGCTTGCTTATAATGTAATACCTGTCGGTCCTGATATGACAATCTAAAGACTGTCTATTCCTCCCAACCGTCAGATACAGCCTCCATCTCGTCATCCTCTGCAACCTCATATCCCGAGGTGTCCTCATTTTCAAGCCCGCCCTCTTCAAAACCCAAAAATTTCCCTGCTGAGAAATGCTCTGAAAGGGGGAGATTTAATAGCAAGAGTGAGTACAGTGTACTCAGCAAGTTTATAAATAATGATGCAATCTTAACCATATTTCTGCCCGTGTCATACCTGATCCAATTTTCCAAAACACATAACATAAGTTTTGAAAGTTTGGCAACGTTTTAACTTAGGAAATATCTATCACTCATTCTGGAATAGGAGAAAACCAGTGTTTTTCCCCGTAGACTCTTATCCAAGAGACTGGCATGAATTCATGGTTTTTAGTTCTGCGCAGACTTGTATCACTTTACCCATAATTATTCTGAATTCTTGTGGACACTGGACATTCGCATTTCCTTTGATGCGACCCCAAATTCAGAATACAGAATGTTTTATCGACTCTTATCACTATATCTCCATCCGGCTATAAAGCCGTTGGTCGAGCGGTTCTGAATACTCGACAATCCACATACGCTAATATAAGCGACTTGGGACTCCCTGGTTTTCTTACCGGCCCGAGTCCCCTTCCTAAGTTATTACTTACCCAGCATGGAGATAATAGCAATAAAAGAGAGTAACCTGTCCCGCCCGTTCAGCACAGGAGTATGGTTGATACTGTTTTACGGTTTATTTCAGAATGAAGATTGTTTTCTAGTCCTTATATAATAACCCTATGTAAAGGGGCTCACCTGCCTCTGAACTCTCAATCCAGAGCACCCTCTACCATCCTCTATTAATCTCTTTATAGTCCACTGCTCCTCAAGTGGACCTGTTCTCTTTTGGTTCTTATCATGTTATTCATCCTTCTACTAGATTTCTTTCTTTTAGAAATTACTTTTAATGCATTTTTTTCAAAATTTAGAAAATACTGTCAAAACAAAACATTTTCATGAACCACAGCAAGCTTGTCAGCCTGCTTTACTTGCCTGACCGAGAGGTAGCTATATCAGCGATTGCCTGAACAGTGTCTTCCCCTGTAACCAAATTCCTCCCTGCATTATTTTGAGATAGAAATATTCCACTCTTAATTTTATGGATTCTCAAATGAAGTAATAACCCATGTTAAAATTTATGTTTAAGAGTTTAAATCTCTAAGCTTTATAGGAATATTATTTACAAAGAGTCTTTGTTAGTGATTTCCTTGTATATTTTAAATTGATATAATATACATGTATTTTAGCTTGCTGTTTTATTTTCCTTTTTATGTATTTTTGTGGACTCCTCTGTAAATTCAGGTTTATAAGAAAAACTGGCCCACTCGGCCTCTCGGCCCGAGCAGGCTCGCTTGGCCCAAAACTGCCTAGTCGGCGCCGGGGTCATATGACCCGACCGAACGTCTCGGGCCCCCCATCTCTCCCCTCTCTCTCGGCTACTCCTGAAACTCCCCCTCCGCCCCCCTGCGGCGACTCCGCCTGCATCGGCCCCGCCAGCCATGGCGCCGCCGTCCGCCAGGCTTCCCGCGTCGTCCCTCTGCTCGGTTTCGCCTCCCCTCTACTCCCCTCCTTTAGGCGCCACCGAAAGGGCTCGGATTCGCCTTCCTTCTAGATCCCTGCTGCCGATCCAAAAATTGACCTGTTCTTTGGTTGATTTGGGGTGGTATCTTCATGGATATGGTTTGGTAAGAGAGTTTTGGATGTTTGGATCTGGTTTCCTCCCTTTCTTCTATTATGCTCTTGGCTATTTGTGGCTACCGTTGGTCTTTGGGTTGGCCGGCGCTACACCTTGAGCCGTCGCCTCCGGATCTACCATTGTTGGGCAGGCGCCTCGGTGGGTTTTTCTTCTCTATCCCTACTCCCTACTCTTATCACCTTTAGTGATTAATGTAGAATATGCATGTCTTGGTGATTAATGTAGAATATGCATGTCTTGGTGGTTACTAGTAGGGGTGTTTGGCTTTCGGTGAGCAACCATGTGGGGGCTGGGCATTGCGCCGGGGGAGCAATTGTCGATGTCCAGGGCCTCATGGATGGCCACTAAAGCCTCTGTCCTGTTGGTTTTGGGGTGAGCAACCGTGGTTTCTTGTGGCACTGGACATGCATGGTTTATGCCGATCCATTACCTGAGGGGTGCACTAGATGGCCACCCGAGTCGGTTAACCTAATGCAGTGGATGGGCTAATCTTTTTGCTTGTGTTCTACTGGCTAACTTGGTGGTAGCTAATTACTTATCTAAGGGGAAAGGGCTTTCCAAAGACTTACCTTACTTGTGTCGTCGGCTCAAATGGATGGGGTGGTTGTGCTCTCTCTGCTGTCTTGCCCTTGGGTTTGGTGGGGTGGCTGGCTCCTGGGAGTACTTCCTGGCTGGTGTATTTGGTGCTCGTCCTTCTGGTCTTGTTGGTTCCTTGGCCTCTGTCTGGGTGCTAGGGTTTAAATTGGGGGATGCAGCTTCTTGGGCAGTAAAGTGGCCGTATGGGATTGATTGGAGATATTGGTGTCTTGTGCTGCTGTTTGATGGCCTGCACTGTCTCTATGTGCCTCCTCTTCTTTGGGCAGCGGCCTGTGCAGTGGCTGGTCAGTGAGCTTGAGGGCTCACTGAAGCTTTGAGGCAGTGAAATGCAGTGCTTGTGATGTTCTGGTAGGGCACTCTTTACTATAAGCACTCCCTTTTTGGTATGGCAAAGGCTTGGTCTCTTGCTGCCTTGTGGCAGTGGGTGAAACGTGGCTTGGCTCCCTGTTGGCTATGCATGCAAGGTGGACTCGTGTCCTCTACTAGTCATGAGTGGCTGGTAGCTTTGTGCATGCATCATGGAGGAGTAATTTCTGATATGGCTAAGAAGGTAAGTTTTTAATTTGCCAGATGATGATCATCTACTTATGCGAGATGGTGCCGATTTGTCTCTGACAAATCCTGGTATCTCTATGCACGCTTTGCCTAAGGGCAAGAATTTTAAACCAGATTTCTAACGTCAATTATTTCTATTTCATTTCAGTTTTCCAACTGTCTTTTGGACTAATAGATTTCTGTAGGTATTCAGTGGTTGCGATAATATGTATTTGTGATGTGGTTTCATGTATATAGGTTTTTGTTGTATGAGATGGATTCCAAAGTTTGTAATATCGAGTTGTATTATTTATTCTTGTAACTTGAGAATGGAATTTGTGTATGAGAATTTACTTGTGAGGTTTGTTGTGTAATTGAGTCTTTTTGTAATTCGGATTGTTGATATATATATTCTCATTTGATTTGTGCATGTGAGTTGGATTTATTATCATTATTTTTTTGTAATTATTGATGTTAAAATTAATTACATTCTTAATGGTGTGCTTTTGGTTAATCAATTTTGAGGGTTCTCACAATGGCCGTTTCAGGTAAACACCTAAAGATGTTGGTGGTTCATGTCGACCATAAAAAGGAAACGATAGTGTGGATTCTAGGAGAAATAAATTGGTAGAGCCTAAATGATTATATAGGCTAGATAGATGATTTAAATGATTTTTGGAGAATTAGGGGGTACAAAGGTAATTACTGGATTACAACACGGATAACTAATATAAATTCTTGGGAGATGTTGGCGACAATGGGATTAATAGGATTTGATTAAACATTCAATGGATGAATTGAATTTCGGGGGATTTGGAGAAATGATAACAATTATTGGAGTATAATCTTGATCAATGATATTCTTGGTGGATGTATACTAGTGAATCGTAGATTTGATCACTGATATTCTTGGTGGAGGTATACTAGTGAACTAGTTAGAGTTAGATAATGAAAAATAAGATTGATTATTGGAAGAGCAAATTATGGTTTTGGATCAATAACAAATGGATTGAATTGTTAGAAAGTCCTGATACAAATGATTTTGGTGAATTAAATAAATGATGACACTCGCTGTTTGGACTCTTAGGCATCAATGAGGGTATGATCGGTGGATTAGGTAAATGATGTCACTAGCTGTTTGGAGTTTTAGACAGCAATTGATAGGTGGATTATATAAATTATGATACTAGCTGTTTGGGAATTTAGGCAGCAATTGATTGGTGGATTGTATAGTTGATGACATTCGCTGTTTGGAGTTTTAGACAGTACTCAATATAGAAAGTGTGTGTTCGGTGGATTAATTAAATAATATCACTCGCTGTTTGGAGTCTTAGACAACAATCAATAAAGAAAGTGTATTTTTGGTGGATTAAGTCAATTATGGTAATCGCTAGGTGGAGTTTAGGCAGCAACAGTAACACTATGATTAAAAAAATAATGCTACTAAAAGCGATTTATGGCAAATAAAATAACCCGAGCCTCTCCTTTGATAAGCCATGCATACTTTTTATTTGCATTCTGTGTATTGGCTCGCGGGGCACGGTGGTTTGTGCTCACACTCACTTTCACAATAAATCCAGAACCAGGGTTCAGATCATTACGTTTTAGCAACACTATTGGTCATAGTGGCAAAGAAGATGAAGATGTCAAGGGCTAGGTCGCGAGCTTCCGGTTGGCTGCCTGTGGGCATGTCCTGAGGGTCCCACCTGTGTGTTTCATTTCCGCTGCTGCATTTTATGGATTTCGGCCTAATCGGCCCATGTGTAAGTCTTCTATTATATTTACGCTTCCGCATGATATGTACTTTGATGTTCAGAACTGTAACCTATGAGCAATATCTACTGATCTAGGGAATAGTGTGGTAGAATCACAAGGGATGCCGGATGTTAAAATCTGGGCTCCTACAATGATCCACCACTTGAAATCCTAGTACAACTCCTCCAACTAGACCTAGGCCTTTTATCTCAACTAGGCCTTTAGCCCACTATTATTCAAGGGACCCGAAACCCTTTGTAACATAGGTTTTAAAAATTCCAACTCAACACATATCAAAGCCTACAGAACCACACCCCCCGTAGCTTCTCCATGCATCATCCACCTTTGATCTTCATGTGTTCCAGCGTGAGCCCGACCACCTCGTGACATCCTTGACCGCCTGGACCTCAGATTTCCCCCTCCTAGTTCCAGTCTTCTTCGGCATCGACCATGACCGTCTTCACGCCCAATCTGCACATGCAAAGACCAAAGAACATTTTCCCGACATAAGTTTTTCTCCAACTTGATCAATATTAATACATGCACACAAGCCACACGCCTCGAATAACAATACTAAGCAATGTTGTCAATTATTTATCATCATAACTCTAGACCTAGCCACATGGTTTAACAAAACTGACCACAAAACTGCAGTAAAGCGGGCATTTCTACTTTGTTATTTTCAGTGAACTTTTGGATGGATGACGAACCAAGAGAAGGCCCTCTGGCCTGCATTGTCTAGCTGAGTACATGCGATCGAATTCAAGAATTAGTCAAACTGGTAGTGGCATTGGGCAATCTATGAAATTGGAAAGGTGTCTAGAAGTTTCAACGTGGGAATTGTAGATTGAACGCTCGCATTGTCAATGGAAAACTTAGTTGTATACCTTATTGAACATTGTCTGTGTTACCATCCCTGATAGAGCTTTGGAATAACAGGAAGCACAATATAATTCGCAGTGTTACAATAATATGAGTTTGGAAGTAACACACTCCAACGCATGTATCCAGGAGGGAAATAGTACTGACCACCCAGCTAATATGTATAGTAAAACATCATTGCAATATTACGAGCTTTTATTTTACAAAACGATATTAAGGAGCACCTCGCCGCACTAACTGCATTTCATCCTCCTTCTGGAGCCATTCCATGATTGAGCCCTTTAGCCTGTCAGGTGCATGTGCAACCCACAGATTAAGGAAGTCTGCGACCATCTTTATCCATCTCTCTTGGTTGTGGTCCTGGCATCGCTGGATTACTGACCTCCTGTTCTCAACCTCTCTAATCTGCTTCGGTGGCATCTTCATCAAGCCTGTCTTCTCAACCTGAAGGTATGCAGTGCCATGTTTCGACTTCCAGAGCATCTGATAGGTCGTTGCTTCAGCCTTTTGGTAAAGGCAATCTATTGCCTTTTCGTTACCTCTCAAGTTGTTCTAGGCTAATATTTGTGTGCATGCTACTCTGCTCTTCACCGTCGATTACCTCGATCACAGAACTCTCAACAGCAGGCATTAGGTCTTCTGAAGAGCCATGTGGTTAGAAGCTGAGCCCAAGTTTAAGATGTGGCAATTCTTTTAAACAACTTGTTTCTCCTTGGACGATTGTACTCCTCTGCATGTTGTACTTTGACAGTGGGATGTGGCATTGCAAGGACACATAAATAACTGGTTCTAGAGAAAAATCTGATAGTTTCAGTGTGCTTGCCTTGCTGCTACAGGACTTGGGCTCATGTTGCTTGCAGCAGTGTGGGTTTGGGCGAAACCACTGAGTCCCTGTAATATGAAGACTGTTCCGATGTTTATTGTCACTAGAATCAACATATGGCACCCAGGTGAAGTCCTGTGTTGGCAGCTGCGGGAGTTGTTTCCTAACAGCTTCAGCCGCGGACTTGAAGTGAGGGGTGACCAACTTTAAGCACTTGATGGTGATTCCAATAATGTCCGTGCTTTCCGAAAGCCGTAGAGCCAAACTTAGATACAAATTTTTATCTGGCGCCTCGTTGTCTTCGTAAACGAAGAGAAGTGCGGTCTCTAGCCCACGCTCTTCGAAGCTAATTGGGGGCGGACCCAGAACAGATTGTATTGGCTTCCCCGGACAATTCTATACCGTAGCTCTTTTCCGGTTAGAAGGTGCCCAATGAGAGGATTGAAAAACATATACTGTCGCGGTGTGCCGCTGAGCTCCACAAACCTAAGGAACTCACCGGCACCATCTGCGAACCGCTCGAACCTTTGAACGGTAGAGCTACTCGAGTTGCTTTTGTTATCACGTTCCAAGAATGAGGAGACGAATGACTTGGTGGCATGAGCCAGCCGTTAAAGGAATGCGCGTAGGCTACGAAAGCAGAAAACAAAATTTTTCTACCGCGCACACAAGGACATCATGCTTAAGGAGGGATCATGGATCGTTACCACTAGACGCGCAGCGCAGCGGAAGAAGAGTTGGAGAAGCCGATCCAACCACGCGCGTCGAGGTAGTAGTGGAAGTAGCCGATCGTCCCGAACAGATCGTCTCCTCCACGCGATCAACCACACCACGAGCAGATCCAATCTGTAGGTTGTTGATGCCGATCAACACCGCAACGAGCAGTGCCTCCACCGGTATCCACACGTCCGGGGCTGGAACGCCGATCGCGAGTGTACTAGCACTCATGAGCGGCTAGGGTTTGGCTCGGGAGGTGGCGGCTAGGGTTTTTTAGAGGTTGACAGAAGCACACTTACCCTCAGCCCCTCGCCACCATATATATAGGCCTCCTCACTTGGGCCTTGTGGACCGAGGCCCAATAGGAGTCTATTCGGATCTCTATCCGAAAAGAGCCCACATCCGAATCATATTCGAATTAGTGTTCCAACCCGTTAAGCGTGCGACCCTGTAGGTTCACGTATACTTGGTCGCGACCCGGAAACGCCTTTCCGGTCACCCTGTTAATAGCGGCCTCTAGTAAGACATATTAACCCCAAAGTATACGCAAAGATCATATCGGCTAAACCTGTAATATTCTCATGTACGAATCCCTTTGCCTCACGATATAGATTGAGCTCAAGGCGAGACCTGTGTCATCCTCTTAATAGCTCAATCACTCTCTCGATTCCGTGATGGATTATAAACTTGTGATTGACTCCTCAATCACCTTGGTATGGCCATGCACTTTCATAATCCATTACATCGAGGGGCCCAGAGATATCTCTCCCATAAGGAGGGGTAAATTCTATCTTGATCATTCACATCCCACTACATGTTTCATGGCAAACCCGAAGACTACTTTTATGACTACCCAGTTATGGAGTAGTGTTTAGTAGTCCCAAAATAAGCTACTACGCATGTTGGGAACCATAATGATCTCAAGTCTAAGGATTCTACATAAATACTACTTGAGACCAACTGATGACACATGGAATCTCTGCAGTGTCTCATGGCGGGTCTATCCAACATATGTTCACTAACACATGTCCATATTATTGATTTGGTATCACCATACCATGATCCATGAGACATGATCATCAATCAATACATATGCTGATCTTTGAATCATATTTGTTCCTCATATGATATATGATCAGGGATCATTTAAAAATAGCAACATTTTAGCATTAAGAGTCTCATGAATAAGTCACATACTCATTGATTAATAATGATAATGTCTATTTCAAGGAACAAAGTAATGTATCATAAACATAGTATGTGATATATATATAACATCTCCATGTTGTCTCTAGGGCATATCACTAACAGCCGTCTAGTAAAGGAGGAGTTTCTTACCTCCTGGTCATTCTCCTCGTTTTCCGCAACACGCTGCTTGTACTTGTGCAGCGTCTCCTCACACTCTTCAGCTGCACGCTTCAGCTTCTTGCGCCAACGTAGCAGCGACACGTCCTTGATCTGCCACTTGTCGGATGTATCAAGAACAGCCTCTAGCTTGATGTGCGCCATCTCCAATCTCTCCATGTTCTCCTCGTCTGATTTGTATCCATGCTTGTCAATCAAACGGGATACGATTTGGCTCGCTATCCCCTCGGCAAGCGCAGAGGCGACCGTCTCCGCCATAAATGAGGATCCAACCACTTGTGGGATTCCTGCAGAGGACAAAGTAATTTATGTATACAGAGAGGATGATTTCAGCAGGGTAGATGAGGACTCTAGAGAATAGATACAAGAACGAACTGGTAAGAACGTACGAGTGGTTGAATTTCATGAAAGTTGTGGAGAGAAGTAGAACGTAGAGGAAGGGGATGGAGATAGTGATGTCCAAGAAATAGCGAGGAAACTACCGAATCAACGAGAGCCTGTTCGGCGAGACTTTGCTTGGGGAGAGAAGTAGAACGTAGAGGAAGGGGATGGAGATACTGACGTACAAGAAATAGCAGGGAAACTACCGAGTCAACGACAGAGCCTTTTCGGCCAGACTTTCCTTTAGCCTTTGCTTCCACCTGCTAGGTTCATTGATAGATTATAGTATAAATTATATCAAATTTAGTTATACCAGCTAAAATCATGCGCGCTATTTTTTTACATACTACCTCATACAAACATCTAGAATTCAAAATTTTCAGCCAAACACTGTATGCCAGCTAAATCGTACAGATTAGTGGACTTGGATTGCTATCAATTGAGTCAGGAAAAAAGAGTAGATTTTTTGATAAACAATAGTGAGAACTGTAAATGAATAAATTCTCCACTTTTTTTTTTTCTTTTGACTGATTCGTTTTTGTCAAAACGAAATGGTTTGAGCTGAACCAAAAAACGACTGCGTCTGGTCGCCGAACGGGAGAGCGACTTTCATGCAGTGGCCCTCCCGTTGGGCGACTTTAATGCAGTCGCCCCCCCCTTAAGCGACTGTATGAATCCGCCGTGATTGTTTTAAATTTTGTGAATTTTGTAGTTTTAAACTGGTAAAAAATGTGGTAGAGTTGTAATAAAAGTTTATGTTCATTGTATGTTGTAGGTGCGTAAAAAATTGTAGAAAATTTTTTTTATGAAAGATTGACTGTAGAACGATCGATACATACATTGTTAAGTGACATACGCTGAGAATTGATATATGAATGATTGAATTCGAAAAGAAGAGATAATAGTCTTCTATGAATTTAAAAAACTTCATAAATAAACTTCATAACACTCGTAACATATAGCATCGGCATCAGCCCTCACTCGCCACCCTGAGGTGCCCCGTCACCGCGCCCGCGCCCTCTCGTACAGCCCCGCTTGGCGGTCCTCCGGTGCAACGGGTGACGATGAGGCTCCAAGAAAGTAAAACGTGTAGGAGGGTTTCGCACCCGCCCCTACGCAGGTGGAGTCAGCTGCACCACTGGCTGTGTGCCCTCCGGTGCACCGGGGAGGGCACTGCCGGAGAGAACCTCCGGTGCTGCGTCGGAGGATGGCCCGGCCCAGTCCGCAAAAAACTGATCTACATCGTCAGGGCCCGGGGAGACGCCATGATGCTGATGGTAAGGACCTGCAATAGTAATATCGTTAGTTCGTTGCATGTCGCCTCGGGATAAAAACGAGATCGGACGATGCGTACCCGTAGATGGCGCCATCGAGGTAGGATGAGGGGCGTACAGCTCAGAGTACACCCCCTGCGTGTGGAAGCCGGGATGTGCGGAGGAGACTTGAAGAGCTGCTGAGGTGCCCGTAACCAGGAAGAACTCCCTGGCTGCTCCGGGTGAGGTGGCCGTGGCCAGGTAGACCCCCCTGGCTGCTCCAAGTGAGGTGGTGTAGGACGTGTCCACATACTACCTCCGGAGTAGTGCCACGCTGGTCGGGGTGGCACTGGTGGACGACCCGTCGGAGCGCTGGGCGTGGGTGTGGAGACCGCCGGCAGCCTCGTGCAGGACAGCAGGCTAACGATACGTCTACACCCGGCCTGCACCCGACGCGCAAAACTGATGGTCTCCTCGTGGGTCCACTCCGCACCTGTGGTGACCCTCTGCAGTTCTGCGGTGGAATAGGCCCAAAGCGTAGAACCGACGTCAGCCTGGACAAAAAGACATAAAATGGTCCATCATCGAAACGATATTGCCATTTGGGAATATTTCAAATTACACGTAACATACCGCGATGTGAGCGTCGCGCGCGAGGTGCCCCGGGTACGTGTCTGTGGGAGCGGCGACGTGTGTGGCAGGCAGGTCTACGACATGTACCAGCCTGGTCCGTGTTTGCGCCTGGTACCAGATCAAGTACTCCGCGTAGTCCGCGCTGTCGTATGGGCGCTCCTCCTCCACGTGGTCGTCGAGCGCACCCTCCCACTGCACAATCCAGGGATGCATCTTCCTCGACCAGTCCGTGCCTTTTTTTAACTCCCTTTCTGTTGTGCCTGTGAACATAGTAATGTAAGTACTTGCGAACATAGTAGTAAGTACGTACATATTTATGAGAAGCGATCACTCACGCGTGCACCACCTGCGGAAGCGGTGGTCCGACTGGTACAGGAAGCGCCTGTCGTAGCCCGAACTGCCGCATGACTCACTGGGGTGCGTAGTCCTCCACATAGATATCGTAAACAAGCTTCTGGCGGGTGAGCCAGAAAGCCCAGTCACGCCAGCAAAGTGAGGATAGCCCGTCAGGAGCACGGGCCTACACTACCGTATCTGCGTAGGGCTCCCAGCGCACGTCGTCGGCTGTGAGGCGGTCGAACTGCTCCACAAAGGGCAGGTACGCCCGCGTGACCTGCACGTGCGCGAACTGTACCTGCAAGAAAGACAAGTTATTTAGTATGATGATCGTCATTAACAAAGAAATATTTGACTGTGATAATACTTACTCATCGACGGCACCAGAGAGAACCCATCGTCGGCCTGTCGACGTCTCCCCCCGGATACATCTCGACATCGTATGGACCCCTGAAGCGCTCGAACGACCACAACTATAGCAGCAGGGGACAGCCCGTGAGGATCGAGTTCGCTTTGATCCTCCTGCACGCATCGCACAGCTGACCTGGGGGGCTCGCCGTCGGCGATCGCCCTCGCATAAGCGATAAGGCGTGCATCCACGGAGTTGTCGTGGCTGGTGGTGAAGAGCACCCAACCAAACAGCCACAGCACGTACGCCTCCAAGTGGCGCGAGACCTGGTAATCATCGGCCTGTGGATCCATGCGCTCCACCTGAATGCAAACAAGTTGTTATTAGTATGTAATAGCACAAATAAGAGCGTCGAAGACACGATCGATTGTAAATACCACGTACCCGGTACTGTGCGAGCCACCTCAGCGTCGGCCCATGTGTCTGATCTTCCTCGAAGATGTGGTGGTTATCGGTCGGTGGAACGACCCCCTGGAATCTGCCGAGCAGGTTAGCGCGCCACTCGGCCGGGGCCTCCAGTAGGAAGGCAGCGCCTTCCGCGATCGGAAGGCCAAGGAACAAGGACACATTCTGCAGGGTCGGCGTCATCTCCCCGAATGGGAGGTGGAAAGTGTGCGTCTCGGGCCGCCAACGGTCCACCAAAGCCGTCAGCAGGGAACGGTCGAACGGGAAGTGTCGTGATCGCTTCACGCCGGCCTTGTCCCCGCCCGCGGCCAAGGCGGCTCCATCCTCCTCCGTGGCCCGCACCATCCGGGCAAGAGGGAGTAGCCCGGCATCCCGCAGCCTGCAAACAAAGTGAAGGTCAGCACGGTATGTTCTTATGGCAGCAGTAAAACGCTAGCATAGTGCAAACCTGGCAGTCCAACGGGGGTCGATGTAACAGCCCAGGTTTTTATGAAAATAAAAATAAATAAATAAATAAAAATTAATTAAAATAAATCTTAAATTAAAATAAGTATTTTTGTTGCCTAAATTTTAAATTTGGATTTGCCCTGGATTTCTGTTTTGAAAAAGCTGGATTTGAAAAGCATTTTAAGAAAACCTAAAAATATTATTATACAAAATGATATTTTGATTTTCTATAAAAATCTTATGTCAAATTAATCATTTGGAGTTATTTGGCTTTTATTTGGTTTCCTGTATTTTCTGGAGTTAAAAATGTATTTTTGAAAATAAAAAGTATTTTAAAGTATGAAAATTAAATACCAACATTAGTTGCAAATATTTTTATTAAGTCCAAAATGTCTCTAGGAACTTCTAGGGATTTTTCTGGAATTTTTGGAGTTATTTTAATATTTTTCTGAGGCTTAATCGAATTTCTAGGCTTTTCTGAAAATCCAAAATCAATTTCCAAAAATAAATCCGCAACCTACCCCTCCGGCCGCCACGTGGACGGCCAGATTGCCGCCCACGTCGCCACCGCCATCCTGCCCTCACCACCTCCCCGCTCGCCACGCGTACGGGCCTGATCCGGCCACGTCGCCCTCCATCGGCCCATCCGGCCGTCGCCTCCTCCCACCTTCCTTCCCTCCCCGCGCGCCACGTGTGCGCTCGAGATTTCGCCACGTCACCCCCGCGCGGTCTCATCTCCGCCGCCTGCTCTCCTCTCTCCCTCTCTCTCTGCCGATGGGGCCCACCCGTCAGCTCCATCTCCCCTACCATCCCCTTCTTCCCCGCGCCACCTCCCCGCCCGCAACCGCCGGCCCCCGCACCTCCCGGCCTCGCCCATCTCCCGCGCGCCGCCCACTCCCCTCGTGCGCCGCACGCTCCGCCCCCACTTGCCCCGCTTCCTCCGCGCCCCTCTTCCCCACGTTTCCCGTAACCGCCGCCGCCCCACGCCCGCCTCCGGCGAGCGATTCCCGCGGCCTCCCTTCCCGTCTGCCCCTATAAAAGCCATCCCGAGCTCCGCTTCACTCTGCCCCACCTCCCCCTATCCTCGTATCTCTCTCCCCGGTGCCCGAGTAGCCCCACACCGAGCTCACCCCGTGCGCGCGCCGGCGAACTCCTCCGGCGAGGAATCGCGGCCGCCTCCGGCATACTCGCGGCCCACCATCGCCTCCCTCGGCCTCCCCGTGCCCGTGCGTAGCTCCCCCGCCCCTCCGCCCGGCTCGAGCGTCACCGGAGCCCCGCCGCGCTGTTGAACCCGAGCCGCACCACCGTCTCCCTCGTCGCCGGTCGTCTCTGGCAATCCTCGGTAATCCCCGCACCATTCCCCGAGACCCCCGCGTCCTCCTCTCCCTTCTCCGCCCTTCGCCGCCGACCGCCGCCCGTCAGAACTCCGCCGCCATCGCCACTCCCGTGCGCCCCGGCCGGTGTTGCCCCGTGCTTGCGTCGCCGCTGACGTGGCGCCGAGTCAGCGCCACATCGGTGCCATCCAGCCTCCCCTCGGTCCCATCGGTGCCACCTCACACCCCCACCACCTCAACCCCCGCCCGAGTCCATGGACTCGGTCCACATGGACCCGGGCCCACCGGTCAGTCCGACCGCCCCTCGGGCTGACGTCATCTGGCGCCATAATCCGGGATTTTCAGTTGAAAAACAATTCGGTCAAAAATAAAATTCTAGGCTGACGCAATGCTGACGCCATAAATTCTTTTCCTTTAGAAAAATAATTCCAAAAGTTCAGATTTTCCATTTTCTCTCTTTCCAAACTTCCCGGAGCCCGTTCTCCTTCGTCTTAACTCCGATTTGGCCCATTCAAATTTCTAAATTCATCAAAAATTCTTCTCTATTCATTTCTAGCCTCAATTCAAATATTTGAAGTCAATTTGAATTGATTTGAATTTAGTGGGTTATTTTCACGTGCAGACTTCGACGATTCTGAAGATTTCCTCGACGACGGATCTCACCAATTCGAAGAGCAAGGCAAGTCACCCTCCTTGATCATGTTGATCCCAGTTTTTGAAATAAAACTATGTTGTTTTAAATTATATTGCATGCATATTTTTACTCAACGTATTTCAATTCAGTTTTAAATTTAGTTATTGCCTACTTGTTAATCCCTCCATTGAATTTGAATTCCTCAATACCTTGTCACCCTAGAATCAAACTCTAGTTAATACATTAGTGTTGGCTAGAGAGTTTAATCAAATGCTTAGCCCTGCATAGTCATATAATTTTGTTTTGGGATATCTTTCACATAAAATGACAACCCTTTCACATAAAATGATACGCTTTTGATATGGACTCTTGACTTTGGTGAGTCAAGGAGGTTTATGGAATTATTTTGAAAACAAAATACAAAACCTGGTTTAGACTTAGGCAATTGGTTAGATTGGTGGGTGCAGGCATGCCCTGTTGGTTGGAGCCGCAGTGGTTGATTGTTGTGCACAGGGGGTATGTGGTTGGGCCTAAGTCAGATTAAGGACCGGTCTGTGAGCTACTGTTGCAAAGCCCTAATCGTACTACCACATGGCTGGTATGGGACAGCCCTGGCTGAATAATTTGTGAAGTCCCAATCTGAGTTGAGTCGTAGGTTGAAAGTGAGCGTGGTTGGTGCCATGTGAAGTCTCACTTGGGCGAGCGTGGTTAAGCCATGAGAAGTCTCGTCTAGGCTCAAGAGGGGGTCCCGGTCTGGTGGATTCCTTACTGGGGTGAAACCTTAGAGTTGGCTCGATCAGGTTGAAGGCTTTGCATTGTAAAGGCCTTGTCACGACTCCTCGCCGCACACCTAAGGAAGTGTGTAACCCGGTGGCAATATGGGATGATCGTATCTTGTGGGTAAAGCTGTACAACCTCTGCAGAGTGTATAATCTATCCTGGATAGCCGTGCCCACGGTCATGGGCATGCTGAGTAAAAGTTTTTCATGGATTAGACTTTATTTTTCAAAAATGTTTTTGAAAACCTTGTGGGTAGATGGAACCCATGAGAGAAATTGAAAACCTTGCGGATGGATGGAATCCGTGAGAGATTGAAATCTGGTGAATGGATGGAATTCATCAGAGTTGCGCAGTGAAAGCATGTGGATGGATGGAATCCATACGTGAGCTTTTGGAAAAGATGTTCCGGTGGGATGCCCGTGGATAGGTTGGTGTACGGTCGGAGCCTGCACCAACGGTATTATTTTCTATTACAAGTAATGTTTTTACTTACTATATTAAATTCTGCGATTTCAATCTATCTATTGTATTTCTTAAATGTTGTTTTATGCAAACTAACCCTATAAGCTTCCATTGAAGCCTTTATCATTATGTTGCATTTTCCCGGGTGATTTGCGGAGTACAAGTTTGTACTCACCTTGCTTTTTTCACACAGAGAAGGAAGACGTCAACTACGGTGAGGATCTGGACGAATAGGCCGCGTCTTACTGTCGTTTTCCTGTGGGCAAGCATGGGCTTCGCTTTTTATCAGTTTGCTTCCGCAGTTATTTCCTTTATTTATTTTGCCAATGAGCGTTGATGTAAGACTTGGCTATAAGGCCGTACCCTTTTATTTAATATAATCAGTCATTTGTGCTTGGTACTTATCTTTGTAGTACTGTGTGCACTAGCTGATCCTGGACTAGTGCGATTTACACAGAGGATCCAGGAGTCGTTACTCCGGGTTCCGACAGTCGAGTCCCCAGGCCACGCGAGGTGTGCGTGTCCGGACCATTCCCAGCTCAGGCGTCTCGTCCGTGCTCCCCGGTGGTGGCACACGACGGGAAGCGTGGTGCGCGCGGTCCACGTGCTCGTCCAACAGTGGGTACCGCCACTCGGAGTCATGTCCATCATGAGTCATACCTGCAAAATTTGTACATTAAATTTTCTACATGTAAATATGTGCACTAAATTTTTTTAACAAAATTGCAACATTAAATTTTGTACATCTAAATTTCTACACAAAATTTTCTATAGTAATACATCAAAAATACTATACAAAATTTGTACACTAAATTTTCTACATCTAAATTTGTACACTACATTTTGTACAATAATACATAAAAAATTTTTGTACATCTAAATTTTCTAAACTAAATTTTGTACATCTAAATTTTCTAAACAAAATTTTCTACAATAATACATAAAAATACTATACAAAATTTTGACACTAAATTTTCTATATCCAAATTTCTAAACTAAAGTTTCTAAACTAAATTTCTAAACTAAATTTGTAAACTAAATTTTCTAATTTAAACTAAATTTCAAAACTAAATTTGTAAACTAAATTTCTAAACTAAAATTTCTAAACTAAATTTCTAAACTAAATTTTCTAAACTAAATTTTGTACACTAAAATTCTAAACTAAAATTTTGAAACTAAAATTTCTAAACTAAAATTTCTAAACTAAATTTCTAAACTGAATTTTCTAAACTAAATTTGTAAACTAAATTTCTAACCTAAATTTTCTACACTAAATTTTCTAAACTAAATGTAGCACATCTAAATTTCCTAAACTAAATTTCTAACAATAAAAAAAACCTGAAAATCGCGCAAATCCCTCTCCTCTTCTCCTCTTCTCCCTCTCCTCTTCTTCTCCTCTTCTCCTCCTCCTCTTTTCTTCTTCTTCCTCTCCTCTCTTTTCTCTCGCTCGTCGCTCGGTCTCTCGCGGTAACAGTGACCGGCGGCGGCCGAGCGCGGCGCGGTTTTAACCCCCCATAGTTGCCACACCGTTGGGCGACAGGATTTCAGTCGCCCAACGGTGGGGCAACTACATTCTAATCACTGCACCATTGGGCGACTACATTTAATCGCCCAACGGTTGGCAGATTTTTTAGCTGTCGCCGCTGGGTTGGGCGACTTGAGCCTATTTTTGTAAAAAGATGTCACGCGAGTATATTTCTGTAATTTCGAATAAAAAAGGATTATCCGTACAAAAAATTCCACTTTATGGGCCCTGGCACACCGCGGCATCCACCTACTGTTGGATTAATTGGTTTGGTCCATTTTAATTTAGCAATTAATCAAATGAAATTCCTAGGCCCATATGAAAAACTGTTTAGTCCCATATGGAGAATTGAATGGGAGTTACACCACTTTAAAAGGTAGGACGTGGTAACCCTCTTGTGGAATTGGAGAGAGCCAATACACCCGCGCGCGCTCTTTCGCTCGCTTGCTCGCCTCGCCACGCCGAGCCGAGTCATGCCGTGCGGTGTGGTGCGGTGCGTGTGCGTGTGTGTGCGCGCGCGTGCGCGCAGGCGTGTCGGGTGCGGGCGCGTTTTTCTTTATCTATTCGAAAATCAAAACGCACTGACTCGCAGTAAATAGTATTAACGAATGGTTGGCAGTAACGGTGCAGTTACTAGTGAATTATGGTTGCGGTTACTTTCGAGTAATGGCTGCAGTTACTAGTGACTAATGGCTGCAGTTACTCTGGACTCTTCGTTTTTGCTGTTACAAAAGAACAGAGCATAAAAGGCTCTCTACTCCATACGAAAAAGGGTTCTGTTTTTGTGGCTGTTCTCTGCAATCTCCGGTCCAGAACCTTGCGCGCAAAGGGTTCTGGGCGAGTAGGCTTCCGAAACTCCGTCCGTTTGCGTACCTGCACGGGTAGACGGGCGATCAAGTTTTTGGGGAGCGCATTGGCGCGACTACTCAATCTGTGATGTACGTCGTCTACTTCCTGGTGGTGAACTGTTCGCAAGACTGCACTGCGAACATCTTCCTGCATCACGCCTCGATCGACTACATCGAATAGGCCATCATGTCGACTGATGGTAACGGCGCATCCGGTGTCTCCGACACTGGCCCCGCCTGAGGGTATAACTTGCAAACTTCTCTGGTGTATTTGTTTCTGTGCACTATGAATATGTTAATAGGTGCTGCTGTTAGCTTGTTCGTTAGCGAATATGAATACATCATTGTTAAATTACTCATGCTTTTGTATGTCATGTCTTATATGTTGAATTTCTGGATTAAAATATGCCAAAAATTGACTAGATATTCAACACCTACTCTTTCTATTCTTTTTCCATGATCGATCGAATATACAACACAATGATAGGAGCATTTTAATTATATTCGTACCGTGTTTGGAAAGAAGCGGATTTGGAGAACGGTCTATTCCTGCTTAATCAGGAGAGGAAACTGTTTGAACTAATCTTGAGTTATGTTAATTATGATCAAATCTGTAATTAAAGACGTGATCGAAACAGCAGTCGTGACGTGGTCGAAGTGACCATCGTAGCGGTCGTGGTCGTGTGTACTGTAGCAGTCATAAATGTGTGAGTGGTCTTAAGGTTGGGAGTAGTCATAAGTCGTAGAGGGACTCGGAGTCATAGGCGTAGTCGAGAAGCCGTGACCGAGGCTAGGCGTCTGAGTAGCTGCTGAGTCAATAAGTTAAGCAAGTCTTTTGGATAGTGTACGATGTGCGCAAGAGTCAGGAAGTCGTGGCCAGTAAAATCGGATCATAGAGTGTCTATTTATATCTTTGTAAGTAGTCTGTTAAGTAAACGTGGTGAATAATAGAAAAAAAAGAAATGACGTAAGTCGAGTTCACATCAGAAAAATACTCTACTGTTCATCGTCTTCCCTGTGTAGTATGTGTTCACAGGCGAATCGAGTGTGTGATTCCTGCGTTGAATTCTAACAATTGGTATCAGAGCTCATGTGCAAGGAGAAGTGGCGCACGTCAGGCGAAGGTGCACAGGTGTTGGCGATGAGTCGGATGCAGCACTGTGCGCTCAGGTACATGACAGCAAAAGTCCATGCGGCCATAGAGAGGCCAACACGGTGTGCTAGAATCACACATGGTGTGCACACCAGTGGCAGCGTGATCGCTATGGTGTGGCGACGACAGACGCATCAGTGTCAAATTCCATGCGAGGTGGGCAGCACTAGTGGGCTGCAAGGCGGGAGTAGCATCGGCGGCGAACGACGTTCTTCCACCATCAGTAGCGTCATGGTGTAAGGTGTCGTGAACACGGCGATATCTAAAGTTGTGGCGGCATCGTCGAAGTGTGTGTTTGAGTCATTTTGTGTATATGGCACAGTAGGAGTGTTACATGTGTCATTGAGTTGTTTGTGCACGTAGAAGGTGTGTTATATGCATGTGCATAGTCATGTCATGGTCATGTATGTAGGTGAGTCCGTGCAGGATGCATGTGTGTGTGAGTTCTTGCAGTTGTGTCCAAGTACTCATGTGTGTAATCTCTAATGAGAGTCTCCGTTGTCGTCAAGATGTGCCATTGTCGAAAGACAATTGGAGCTAAGTAAGAGAAAGAAGTTGTCGACGAGGTGTGTCACCGGCGGTAAAGATGTGAGGTATACCGGTAAGTTGTGTCACCGATGGCATGGTCAGCAAGAAGAAGGCAAAACTCCTTAGAGACGCGTTAGGAGATCAAACATTGTCGTGTGAAGTTTAACAAGTTAAGATTAGGGGGAGATTGTTGGAACTAATTTTGACTCATGCTAATTGTGGTCGAAACTGCGGTCGAAGGCATGGTCGAAACTGCAGTCGAAGGCATAGTCGAAACAGCAGTCGTGACTATGGTCGAAGTGGCCGTGGTCGAAGTGACCATCGTAGCAGCCATGGTCATGTGTATTGTAGTAGTCGTAAGTGTGTGAGTGGTCGTAAGGTTAGGTGTAGTCGTAAGTCATAGAGAGACTCGGAGTTGGAGGCGTAGTTGAGAAGCCGTGATCGAAGTTGGGCGTCCGAGTAACTGCCGAGTCAATAAGTTGAGCGAGTCTTTTGGATAATGCGCGATGTGCGCAAGAGTCATGAAGTCATAGCCGGTAAAACCGAATTACAGAGTGTCTATTTATATCTTTATAAGCAGTTTGTTAAGTAAACATGGTGAATAATAGAAAAAAGAGAAATGACGCAAGTCAAATTCGTGTTAGAAAAATGCTCTGCTGTTCATCATCTTTTTCTCGTGTAGTATACTTCTATAGACAAATTGAATATGTTATTCCTGATTAAGTAACACCAGAAGCTTGAGAATGAGATGATAATCCTTTTTATCCTTAGCCCGATTGTTGACCGGCATTTCGCAAGTCTTCCTTGGCTAAAACTAGAATACACGTACGCGCGTGCGATCCTTGGCATCCAAGGATCCAACGACCTATGGGAGGGCAAGTGGTGTGTTTTCCCGGGCGGCAGCGCGGCGTGTCAAGCACTCAAGCTGCAGTGCATCCTGGCCACTGCCGACTTGCCGTACGCCGACTCGCCGAGGAAGATTTGATTCACCGCACGGGCATGTTGGAAAGATTCTCCAGCAGCGTGCTCGAGGGTGACTGCCGGGTCGATCGCTGCGAACATTGGACGACCCCAACAACCACAAATTGACGGACTGGTCGAATTAGCTCTCGGTATCAAAGCATGCAACACGAGCAACAAAGAGAAAAAGGGTCAGCGAAGAGCTCTTTTTCTGTACCTTTAAATAAAAAATAAATATCTATAATATCTTTATAAATTAACTGTTAAATTTTATTTCTATTATAATCTTTCTACTATTAGTATAATATGCTGTAAAAAATCTTTACAAGAACGTGATGATTCACATGCCCTATTTATATTTTTTTGGGCTGCAAATTATACCTTTTAGCTGTATCTTATTAGCTTAATAAATAGTGATTGAGTGATTGCTGAAAGAAGATAAAATCAAAAACCTGTTGAAAAGTTAAAAAATGACCTATATCGATTGTGTCGCCAGCTGACAATTTTCACTGATAAGATTCCGCCGCCTGGCAAATCTTGTAGAATACGCTACCCGGTGAGGTGCTTACTATTAACCGCTTATCATTAAATCTAACACACTAATTCAATTAGCGCTAATCTCTGCAGACATCAGCGGGGAAGGACGACTGGGTGAAGGACAAGCTTGCCCCTGGTGGGACGTCGGTGTCGAGGCTAACCCTCAAGGGGCTATAGAGTCTTTCCCTTATAAACAGTATCTTGTAAATGTACCACCCATTGTAAAGGACAGGAGAAAAAAGAGAAAAGAAAGAAAAAGAAAGGCAATCATGGCTCTTTGAGTTTCCGTTTCCCCTTTTGTGATCGAGTTTTCGTCCATAAAGTTTATTTGTCTGATCTCTTACTCCATGACAACAGTCCTAATAAATAGCTTGTGTTAGAGGATAAGTTTTGTGTTAGAGGATTAGTTCTACCCCGTGGATATCCAGTTGGCTCAGCTCGGCTCGATAAAGCTCGTTAGCGAGGAGGCTCAGCTCGGCTCATTAAGCTAATGAGCTGAAAAGGTAGTTTGGCTCGACTCGGTAGTAGGTACGAGCTTGGCTCGTTAGGCTCGGTAGGAATACTAATTACCAAATGCTCTCAGAATGAGAGTTGTTACATCTCAATTAAGCAAAAGAAAAAACAAATTACGCAATGACTAACAAGCAAAAGGCAATGACTAATGAGTTGATAAATGGTTTCATTTCATACATAACAGAAAAGGCTGCTAAAAGCTGGTGAATCACAATGTTGTTTACTATGTCCTAGCAGTTACTACCAGTCTAATAATCTAGCAACACAACTAATTTGGTTGGTTGATCATTACTACCTATAAGAACAAAGTGATCATTATCTTGCAATACTACGAGAAGTAGCATATCAAGTAAAATTTCAACAACAAGTTTTACCAAGCACCTAACACCCTCAACTTTGTATCTCTCACATGCATATGCTTAATTGTCTTGTAGACAGCTAACCTGTATTGCATTCAGTTCAACCCCCCTTGTTGAAATTTTGTATAACCTGACAATCGAACATTTGCCTAATAAGGCTTGAGATCACCGAATCATAGAATCAATACATTTGTACTAAGAAAGAATTAAACATAATAGCAGCTTCCGCAATAATATCCTCTAGGAAGGCAGCAACAGCTACTTTCTTCACAAGGTCATCAAAAGGATATACCAAATTAGAGAAGCTAAATTCACTAACTGTTATCGCAACAGCAAAAGCTATCAGTAGACCCCATGACATCAAGCTTATTATGCACTAATTGCTAATCCTTGCATTACCCTCTAGTTGTTCTCAATTTTAAGAAGCTAAACAGGGGAAATGGTACCTTGAGCCCTAGTTGCTAGCCACCACACCTTGAGTAGATAATGAGGATGAAGCTGACATGGACGACAATGACGAGGCCAACATGAATGGCGAGTAGTGGTGGAGGCGGCGGTGGAGGCGGATGGCGAGGAGGAGGCCGAGGCGGATGGGGATTTGAAGGGGAGGTGGATGGCGAGGAGGAGGGGAGGCGGTGGCAGAGGCGAACGACGAGTAGGAGGGGAGGCAGCGGTAGAGGTGGCTGGCAAGGAGGAGGCCGAGGTGGACAAGGATGGAAAGGGGAGGTGGATGGCGAGGAGGAGGGGAAATGGATGGTGAGGAGGAGAGGTGGCGGTGGAGGTAGATGGCAAGGAGGCCAAGGTGGACGGGGATGGGAAGGAGAGGTGGACGGCGAGGAGGAGGGGAGGCAATGGCGAAGGCGAACGGCAAGGAGAAGGGGAGACGGCGGTGGAGGCGGATGGCAAGGAGGAGGCCGAGGCAGATGGGGATGGGAAGGGGAGGTGGATGGCGAGGAGAAGGGGAGGCGATGGCAGAGGTGAACGATGAGGAGGTGGGGAGGAGGCCGAGGCCGACGGGGAAGGGGACGGCGAGGCGATGGCTAGGAGGAGGGGAGGATGAGCGTGCGGTGAGGAAGAGGCGAGGACAAATAGCTGTGTGTGGTGAGGAGGAGGCGAGGTTAACCCAGCTGGGCCAAGTGATTGGGTTGGCACCAGGCGCCAAGCCTAACGAGCCAATGAGCGGCTCGCGAGCCAGCTCGGACTCGGCTCGTTAGGCGACCGAGCTAATATCCTGGCTTGGCTCAACTCATTTATGCTATGAGCTGAGCCGAGCTGAGCCTACAACGAGCCAAGCCAGCTCACGCCTTAAGCTTTTTTGCCACCCCTACCCTCTACCATGGGCCCACTCTACTAAAGGCACCTACATATAGGTCCAAGAAATATGGTTGCGCTCACAATGGATGATCATACACCTTGCTTTTACTCATAAGCTAGTCTTTTCACTAAGGGGTATTTCAGTCATTTGTACGGGCCTAAGAGCCTATAAATACCCTATGTATCCCTCATTTGTAAATTAAGCTCACAAGAAATACAAAGAGCAATTCAAACTGGTGCCCTCTGGGAGGAACCCTCAAAAGCCCCTGAAGGTCACTAATAGGAGTAGGGCGGTCCTTTCAGACCCTCAAACCTGTATAAACCTTTGTGTCACTCTCGCTTTCATGGACACCAACCCGTAACATGGGCGACGTCCACCCCCTCTAACGTGTTTGGTTCTTCACACCTACAACATTGGTGCCATCCGTGGGGACCGTAGCTAATTAACAAAAGGCTATGGCTCCTACCAAGAAGCACTCCAAGTCCACAAGGCCTCCCCCCGCTCCGAAGCACAAGGAGCCTGTGGATGACCCATCCGCCCTCCGGAGGAGCCTGAGGCACATGCTACCTTAAAAGATTGGGGCTATTCACCCTAGGATAGACAGCGTCCTACGCATCCTAGGACCGCCAGGCGTACCCACTTTGCTCGTGCCAGCTGATGCGATTTCTGGCCAAGAGCAAGTAGCCCAAGGTACCATCGAAGCTTGAAGGCCAGCCACTACTTCTGGGGTGCTCGATGCCGCTAACTGCAGGGCAATGATGAAGGCAATCGCATGGCAAGTGGTGGACTACATGATGGCATCCTACAATCCTCCCGGTGGCCCTCAGCACATCTCTCAGCCCCTAGCACCGCCTTTAATTCAAGTGCCCGCGCGGGGGGATTTCGCCCTTGGCAAAGGGCAAGAGGGAAATCCCTACAACCTCCCTTCACTCGCCCACATGGCGGTAATGAATGGGGATCCTTACTGGCTGCTGCACTTGCCGAGCTCTGGATGGGGAAAAACTTAGCCCATCCCACTACAGTTTATCCCGTCACCTCTGCCCTCGAGGCCTAAGCTCATACCCCCAGGGATGGGAGTCCTAGGGCCTCCTCTCTAGTTCCTCCGCCCAGGCAAATACACATGCACCCAAAGATGGTAAACCAGCTCCCACCAGTCAATGTGGGGCTCTGCCCCTAAGGTGGTGCTACTTGGCCAGGAGCGACCAGGGAGCCCCTGGGGCCGAAAGTTGTTCCCCCCACCGGTAGTCCCTTTGGCACCTTCAAACGAACAAGTCATTCCCCCCGCTGCGGCACAAGCACGCTCACCAAGCCGAAGGGACTCACGTCGAGAAGACCATGGCCGAGATGGGTAGAAGAGCCTTTACTCCACAAGCACTAGGCGTGCCCCTGTGCTGCTAGCTAAATCTGTTGACAGGCATGGTTCTCATCGCCATGAAGAAGTGGAGGCTGGGTACAGGCGTGGTTCTCATTGCCATGAAGAAGTGGAGGCTGAGTCCCTGACCTCTTTGCTGGACCAAGCTACCAGTCGGCATGGGTGCCCCAACTCGCGAGTGCATGGGCACCACCGCCGATGCTACCAAGCATCTAGCTCTTCTAGCTCGGGGGAGCCCCTGCATTGCCGTCAACACAACATACAACACCGTCACCTCACGCATGAGGGGATAGGGGCATCTCAGAAACTGGAAACCCTCTCACCTGATACATCTCCGTAACTCTATTCTGACCAAAGTGTCGTCAGCCCAGCCTCGAGCCCTATGATGGGGACTTTGACCCCATGCAATTCTTGGAAGTATATTCCACGGTGATTCGGGCCAGAGGAGGTGGAGAGGTGGAGATGTGCAATTGCCTCCCACTATACCTCTTCAGGACAATGCACTCCTAATTCTTCAACTAGAAGAAAGGCTCCATCTACTCTTGGGACAAGCTACGGGAAGAGTTAGCGTAAACTTCCAAGAAGCTATAAACGCCCCATGCTCCCTAATCAACTCTTTACTGTCAAGCAATAGAAGGGCGAATCCACAAGGGAGTTCCTTAAACGCTTTTTTTAAAGTGCGAAGCCAAGTGCCAGACACCCCAGATTCCATTGTTATCAATGCATGCAGGGAAGAGCTACTCCTAGGGGAGCTGAACCGCGCGTTGAGTAGTGATCCCCTAAGAACCACCCATGAGCTCTTCAAGGTGGTGGAGAAATATGCCTGAGGAGAAGAAGACGACCTAACCAAAAAGGGAATTCTCCCGCGTGATGGAGGCGACTCCCCAGGAAAATGTCAAAAGGATCCTCTTGGATGAAGAACAAGGATCGGAGGGATCGCTCCAGCGGGGGGGGGGGGGGCGCGATTCCAAAGTCCTCGTCGTGGCTGACACCCTCTCATAGGAACACGGGGTCAATTCCGCTAGGGGGCCAAAGAAGGAGTTGAAGGCTAAGTCCCACTAGAAGGGGCGCCCCGATGAAGGCCACAAAGATAGAAAGAAGAACCCCAACCAAGGAGATGGGCGCTGGTGTGCTTACCAAAAAATTAATGGGCATGATACAAATGAATGCCGCCAATACGCTGCTGAGGTGGTAAAACTCCTCAAACGCAGCCCCGAGCCATGCCGAGGGTCTTCATCACATCCCATAGCTGCGGAGGCAATGCCCTTTCAAGTGATCTCACCACCTCAGGAACAGGCTCTTGGCGATCTACCCCTTGAGGGGCCCTTGCAAGATGCCAAGAAAGAACTCCCGTTCCAAGCACCACAAAGAGAAGTGAATGTCATAATGTGGGGCTCGGCCTTAGGACATGGCTCAAAGAATTGGTGGAAGGAGTATGCCCGAGAGGTTAACATGTGGGGGTGGATGATGGGAAAAGGAAAGTAGTGACCGCAGAGGTGCCTAAAAGTAGAGATTTACAGCGGTGCCCAATCAATCCTTGAGGATCTAGGAGAACTCTCCGACATCCCGTGTGTCATGAAAGCGGGCCATATACTTGTTGACACAACCCTCAGTGAGGTGATGAATCTGAGCCGCTGCATCATTGTCATCGAGGAGGGCATTTCGCTGGAGGAGTAGCTCTTGGCCTTGCCATGAGCCCCTGCGCGTGGGCCTTGACACTAGGAGGGGCCTTCTTGCCTCTCGGATGCTGGGCCTTGAGCTTCACCACCCCCGTGTCATCAGTACATGCTCCTGCCTCCGCAATGCCTAGCATCGACAAAAAAATATTGAGCAAGAGGCAACAAATAGCCGAAGACGCCAGAAAAGGATGAGAAGCTTTGTTTACCTTCATCGCAAAAGAGAGAGTCAAAGACGCCTGTTGTGGTTACGGACCAAACAGAGAGAGAGACTATGGTAGTGGAGAGTTAGGTGAGTAATGGCTTAGGGTTTCTCCCCATGGCCTGTGTTGTATATATATGTCCACATGGGGAGTGCTTTTACAATTATACTCTTATATCCGAGTATTCCCCTCAAGGGCACTTATGTCCTTACACATGCCCCATTTTGGGCCTTATATTCCTCTAACAGGCCTACTGGGCTTAGGTGGGGGCCACCCCTACAACAGGAGCCTCTCACGGTGAAGGGCTTCACGGGCCGAAGCCATGTCGCCGAGTCCTTTGGCCCCCTCCGTCCCTGCAGCCTGTGAGCTCATTAGATGATTGGCGGAGCCTTATTTGCTGGTATTTTACTAGACCCACGGCGGAGGTGCGACGACGGATGTGTTGGCAAAGCTGCCTCCCTCGTAGGGCCCGCCAGTGGCAGGGTCGAAGCCGAAGCTGAAATTGGAATCGGAAGTGCTGGCGGAGTCGAACGCGTTGGTAGAGATAGGCGAAGCGGGCCCTGAAGTCATCGCGCGAGCGCCAAGTGGCAGCGAACTCCGACGTCGAGCGCCCTTGATTGGTAAATGACCGTCGGCCTGCATGGCAAGACTTGGTTGACACGGCGCGAGACTTGAGGCGGCGGCGTGGCCATACTGTGTTGTGACGTTCCTTGTTCCGCCGGTCCATGTGGCGAAACATGCTTGGCGCGGCACGGGGCTTGAAGCGCCGCGGCCGCGCGATGCTGCGACGCTCCTCCGCCGGTTGAGCTTCCTCCGGTTGGGCTCCTGCCAGTTGAGCTCCTCCGGTTGGGCTCCTGCTGGTTGGGCTCCTGCCGGTTGAGCTCCTCCGCTGATTGGGTATATATATTCTGATGGTGTTGCGTTGTACCTGCATTGTACAGTCGGATAGATGGCCTCCTGCTCACGCACCGCGCTCCCGTACGGAAATGGCAAGGTTTGACCTATTCTCGTAGACAGATATGCTTGAGTTCATCTGCGTCCGCTGATTGTGCCAACTAGCGCTATCATCAGGGAATGTTGATATACTGAAGCTTATCTGTCTATGAGAACCCGTCAAAACCTACCGTAAATCAACCCTCGTGTTCCCAACGTACGGGAAACCCAGGCGACTGGATCCCCGCCGATTTAGGCTATGACGTTGTCGCGTGGACTCTGAAGCCGATGTGGCTGCCTGCGCTGCTCCCACGGCTCAAGGGCGGCAATTGGATGCATTGTGGGTAGACCGGCGTTCGCTCGCCTTCGGACGCTCGACTCCTAACGCGTGGGGCTGAGTCGGGGGCCTGGCTGGATCCCAGAAATGTAGGCCCAACTGGGCGTTCTCGCGGAAGTACCGGGGGCGGGGTGAGCTTCAGCCTTGTTGCGCAGATCTGTGGCGTCGAGGTAAGGTACTCCCCCGCGAAAGTGGGGCTGGGAGCGACACCGTCTTTTTGCCGAGGCAGAGCTCCCATCGAGGCTTCCGCCAAGGTTGCTTGGCCCGTGGCGGCTTGCTGTTACACCCCGGCGCGTTTCTCCGCTAAAGCGGGGACTCGCCCGTCTTAAGCTGCCGAAGTCGACGCGGCCCTAGTGGAGGCAGACTTCGCACCCCAGAGTCCGCTGGGTGCGGGGTGGTTGCGGCTTCGCGGACCGGTAGTGCGCTTTAATGACTCCTGGAATCGCGCCGACCTCTGAGCTGTCAGGCTGCTGCGGCCGTGCGTGTTGTTCCATTGGGGGTGTACACGCGGCGGGCTGCAACCCTTCGCGGGAACGGAGCCGAAGTCGGAGCCGGGGCCTCGCTCCTGGGGCGCCAATCCTGATACCATTGCCGCTGGGGCTGACTGACTCGTGGCTTTATGCTGATGCATCCCGACGTGGTCCCATGCCGGGCCGGAAACGAGTTGCCTCCGGGCAAAATTGGGTTGAACGACCGGAGTCTCCCCGCTAGGACGGGGGCTTGCCCATCTGGAGTTGTGCAGGCCCGAAAAGGCTTGCCGGTTGGTGGTCCCGATGGGACGGGGTGCAAGCCGGGGTCTCCGTTTGCTGTCCTTATTCCCACGGGCGCGAGCGTGTGGCAAGGTGGCCTCTCTCGGAGTCCGTGTGGCTTCTGACACCTTCGCCGTGATGTCCCTTCGCATGGGTGCGGCCAGAGTCGGGGTCAGGGCCTCGCCGCTGGGGCAGGGGCTCCTTTTGGACCGTTGCGGTTGATTAGCCCCAAGAGTTGGTTGACACGCGTCGGAGGCTATATCGGGTCGTGCGACCTGTATTTAATTCCTACGCTGGCCGACACGCGGCGGGATGCGACTGGCACGTCGTGCGATGTCAGGCCCCTGTACGGCCGCGATCGCAAGTGGCATACGTGCGCCATCGCGACGCTTCAGCTTCGCTTATGGGGAGATGAGCAGTTGTCGTCTGCCGGTTGCGCTTACCGGTGGTGGGGAGGCGAGGGGTCTTTAAATACCCCCCGTGATACCACGTCTGCGCCTCCTCCACGCGCTTTCTGATTGTTCACGTCGTCCCCTATACTTGTTCTTCTTGGCCGTGCGCTCCTTTTCATCATCGAGTAGCTCGTGGACACCAATGGCGACCTGCGGTGAGCGTGCTCAGGTGGCCGGCAGCTACGCCATCCGCCGGCGGTCGTCGCCACTTGAGGTGAAGTACGCGCTCGAGGAACGTGATCCAACCGCGGCAAACAGGTGGTGGGCGGCGACAAAGAAGAGGGAAGGTCTGTACTCCGGCGATTTAGGCTGCACGCTCGTGACGGAGGACACAATCTGGGCACTGTTGCGCGAGGGGAGGCTATCGGACCGCCAGGCGGTGTGGCTACCCGCCGATGACGAGATGGAGCCACGCCCTGAGAAGTCGGAGGCGATCGTCTTTGTCGCCTACTTCGAAGCCGGACTCCGCATTCCAGCCGCGACGATCGTTGGCGACGTGCTGCGGACCTTCAAGCTGGAATTGGCGCAACTGACTCTGAATGCAGTGGCTCGCCTTGCCGTATACAGCTGGGCCCTGCGCTCGGAAGCGTGTTGGCCCAGCGCCTCAATGTTCGCATACTTGCACGAAGCATGGTGTCAGCCGAAGGAGCGGAAGGATGGGACGCTGTCGAACTTTGGCAGCGTCAACTTCGTTCTGCGGGCATCATGCGGGAAGCTCTTCCCCGCGAACTCGATGCGAGGGAAATGGGAGTCCAACTGGACGAGACGGTGGTTCTACCACTGTGTGGCGAGTGGTAGCGGCCTTGAATGCACGGGCTGGCCGATTGCCTTCAAGACCACGCCCGGCCTAACCCTCGACCACGAAGATAGGCGAAGGGCGCGCAAACTTGTGGGGATCGACCGAGGAGTACATAATGTATGGCGTGGCACCGCTCGCCTGGGATTGGCGCCTCACCGCCGGGAAACTTCGGGACGACAACGTTCAGCCGTCCGTTTGTTCACTACCGGCACCAACTGGTCATCGTAAGCCTCGACCGCGCCCTCCCCTCCGTTCATATGTACTGCGTCGTGTCTGATCGTGCTCTTTGTGCCGCGTAGGAACTCGCCTAGAGGACGCGGAGCGTGCAGTGCGCGTGTTCGTTGGGCCATACACCACCAGGGAGCACGAGCAACGCACGACCGCGACTGCAGAAGCGGGATTAGGGCGGATAAACCGCGTGTGCGAGGTCCTGGGTCTTCCCGTGCCAGATCGCGCCCCTCCAGCCCCGCAACACCAAGATGACGGTGTTGCAGGGACGAAAGCGTCGTCCCGCAAGAGGACCCAGACTGCTGCGATCATGCCCTGTACAACGACTGTCGCTGCTCCCGTCGGTGCGGCAAGCGCGGAGTCGGATTCGGCGAAATACGCCGACTCTGACTTGGAGGAGGGCGCGGGTACTGGTGGCGAAGGTGCTAGGGGCGGGGAGCGTGCCGTGGGTTACCGGGAGAGAGAAGTCTCGCTGCCCACGACGGTCGCCGAGGCGGAGCTGACGTTGGTTGGCAGCACCGGGGCGAAGTCATTGTCTGTGGCCACGAGCATGCTGGGGCCGCCCTCCGCGGGGGTAGGTGAGGCGCGGTCTTCGCCAATAGTGGCGGCCGAGACGGAGGTGCCCCCTGCGGAAGTTACGAGGGTGGAGTCCCCGCCCACCGAAGTTGTGGCTACAGAGGCCCCCTCTGTGGGTGCTGCTGCTGTGGAGACCCCTTCGGCAGCGTTTACCGAGGCGGGGCCCTCACCTCCGGCGAAGCGGCCACATCTGCAATCCTCCCTTCACTGGACTTCGAGGGGGTTCGCCATAGCGACCGGCATTGGGAGCTTATGGGACTTCGCCTCGTACACCGAGGTTCCCTTGTCGCGAGCCCTCCCAGCTCCTCAGGCCGCAGTGGCTGTGGCGGGGGAACGAGTGTCGCTAGGTCCCATCCCGGAGGTCCCTCGGCCCTGCAGGCTGGCGCCGTCTGCCGGGGCCGGTGTCGTCGCTACCCCGCCCGGGGTTAGGGAGGCGTCCCAACGAAGTCCCCCGTCCGCCATTGAGGGTAGGCTAGTATGGCATACCTTTGGTGTGGTTTTCCCGTGTCTTGTAAGACTCTAATCGGCACCTCCTCCTGCAGCGGCACTTATCTAGAAGAAGAGGTGTCCCATGAACATGGGGGTCTTGGCGCTGGCGACACAGACGCCGTGCGCCCGAGCCCAGCTGACTTCGTCCCTCCATCGGATGCGCTGAGGGCATGGCACGGGATTGCGGACGATGCGGCCGCCAGCATTGGCCAGCAGGCGCTGCAGACCTATGGGACGGGGCGCCTTGGGGATGCGTTAGAAGTGTCGGCAGTGAGGGTAAGCACCTGTCCTTAGGACCACTCCTGGCCGTGCAACACTTGCTAACTCCTTTGCCGCGCAGACACTCGTGTTGGCCCAGGCCCTGCAAGCGGCTTACATCCACGAGCGAGGGGCACTACAGGGCAGGCTGCAGGCCGCCGAAGGGGAACTTCACGAAGCTGCGGGGGCGCGCTCCGCCGAGGATGCCCGTATCCACCGCTTGGAAGCAGAGTGCGCGGGGACGAAGGCACACACCGAGGAGCTCGTCGCTGTAGCACGGGAGTCGGCCGCAGAAGCGACGCGACAGGAAGCTGCGGCAGAGCGAGATGGCCTACTACAGCAAATCACTGCGCTGGAGAAGGAGAAAGGCGAGCTTGCCTTATCCCTGGCAGAGCGGGACCGGGCTCTGGCGACGCTTCGGTGGCTGCGTGGGATGCCATGCTTGCCCCGGAGGACACTCTCCGAGGGCTCATCGCCGAGGTGCCAGACCACTCCTTTGGGCCGAAGGAGCTATCCCGTACGCTCCGATGGATCGGAGACGCCGCCAACATTGCGCGCGACGCCGCGACGACCTTCGGCAACCAATGTTCGTACGTGACTTCGTGCCTGATCTGCGCGCTCCTGCGACACCGGGGCTGCCAGCACGTCAGCGGGCTGGCTGATCCACAATTGGAGATGCCACCCGGGGCCGGGGTGATGTCCGGCACCGTCCGCACTATTTGCCACCCTGTGCGGTTTTTCCATGAAAGGATTGGGAATACATCAGGGCGGATGCGGCGAGGGTCGAGCTTCGGAACAACCTGTACGACGAGGGTGACCTCGGCCAGTGGCTAGACGAAGTCCCGCGGCGCGAAGGGGGCAGCCCCGCGAGCTTGGGGGCGACGCAAATCCACAGGTGTGACGGCGTGGCCTTCACGCGTTGGTGTGCGTTGTAACATGAGCCCTTTTGCCTTATTAATAAAGTACAAGTTGCCTCGCCCATATTCTGACTTGCGTGCCCCCGTGTCTCGAGCAGCTACCCGACCGGCTGCTAGTTTCCGACCTTGTGACCCGACAACGCCTGCGACGCTGGCGGAGGGTCGAGGAATCGCTAGACTTCTGGGCAAGCCGGACTTCTTCGGGTGAAGCCGTGGCGCGAACACAAGTGAAGGAGGAGCCTGCCGAGTAGCGGCTCCCGACACCCAAGGATGCCTGTACCCTTATTACATTTCCTTGCAAACATCTTTTGATGAATATAAACGAAATAAAATGGTGTTGTTCACGCTTCCGTCCTCGTTTACGATTACACGGTTCCCCAGTAGATTGGCGATGCTACAGCACACCCGCCGTAGCAGGCACTTTACCCAAAGTAGATATATGGGCGCGGGGCTAGCGCCGCGAGCGCTCCATCCCCTACCCTTCGAAGGGGTGGCAGCGGAGCTGGCGCCTAGGTCGAGGTACGTCCCCTACGCTTCGTAGCGTTGGCAGCGGAGCTAGCGCCTAGGTCGAGGTAGACGCACGAGCGCTCCGTCCCCTACCCGTCGAAGTGGTGGCAGCAGAGCTGGCGCCTAGATCGAGGTAGACGCGCGAGCGCTCCGTCCCCTACCCTTCGAAGCGGTGGCAGCAGAGCTGGCGCCTAAGTCAAGGTAGGCGCGCGAGCGCTCCGTCCCCTACCCTTTGAAGCGGTGGCAGCGGAGCTGGCGCCGAGGTCAAGGTAGACGCTCGAGCGCTCCGTCCCCTACCCTTCGAAGCGGTGGCAGCGGAGCTGGCGCCTAGGTCAAGGTAGACGCGCGAGCGCTCCGTCCCCTACCATTCGAAGTGGTGGCAGCGGAGCTGGCGCCGAGGTCGAGGTAGACGCGCGAGCGCTCCGTCCCCTACCCTTCAAAGCGGTGGCAGCGGAGCTGGCGCCTAGGTCGAGGTAGACGCGCGAGCGCTCCGTCCCCTACCCTTGGAAGCGGTGGCAGCGGAGCTAGCACTGAGGTCGAGGTAGACGCACGAGCGCTCCGTTCCCTACCCTTCGAAGCGGTGGCAGCGGAGCTGGCGCCTAGGTCGAGGTAGACACGCGAGCGCTCCATCCCCTACCCTTCGAAGCGGTGGCAGCGGAGCTGGCGCCTAGGTCAAGGTAGACGCGCGAGCGCTCTGTGCCCTACCCTATGAAGCGGTGGCAGCGGAGCTGGCGCCGAGGTCAAGGTAGACGCGCGAGCGCTCCGTCCCCTACCCTTCGATGCGGTTGCAGCGGAGCTAGCGCCTAGGTTGAGGTAGACGCGCGAGCGCTCCCTCCCCTACCCTTCGAAGCGGTGGCAGCGGAGCTGGCGCCGAGGTCGAGGTAGATGCGTGAGTGCTCCGTGGAGGCCAGCCTCTAGTGCATCTCATCAAGACTCACGGCGTAGATCCACGCTTTGTCTATACTCCGTAGAGTACGCGTAAAGAGAACACCCATGCGCGCGCGGGAGCATCCGCGTCTTGTTTATACTCCGTGGAGTGCGTGCGGAGGCGAACCTCGATGCTACGTCTTGTTTAGAGTTCGTGGATTCCGCGCGGAGGCGAGCCTCCGCGCGTTGCGGGCGGTGAAGTTGCGTGTGGAGTGCGTGCGGAGGCAGACCTTAACGCTACGTCTTGTTTAGAGTCCATGGACTGCGCGCGGAGGCGAGCTGTCGGGACCCCGGATTTCCGAACCCGGACCCTCTGTGTATTACTGCACTAGTCCCAGATCAAAGCTAGTGCACACAGTTAAACAGAATGGAAAACATCACCAGCAACGCTTTATTACAATATTAAAGAGTACAGACCGAAAGGTCTCATTATTACAATTGAGGTTTCAAGACCTCGCACACACGAAACACAGCGGAAGCAAAAGATAAACTCGGTGAAGACCCATCAATACGCCACAGGCAATTGACTGGGGAAGCGCGACCTAGAACTCCTGGAATCCTTCGTCGAATCCACCCGCGAAGAAGGCGTAGTCGCCTTCTTGAGCTTCGTACTCCTCTGGTTATTATTTTTGAGTGTAGCATGTGAGTACATAAAGTGCTCCGCAAGTCTTGGAAAAAATGCAATAGATGCAAGGCTTGACCAGGGAAGGCTATATGGCTCTTTTGCACAAAGCAATATTTTATTTAAATTACTACTAATTCTTCTCGAAGGCATCATTTTATTAAATTAAATGTTTTAACAGAACTAACAATAATTCACTAGTGAAGGTTCCATCTACCAACACTAGATTAACTGATCAATTTTTAAACTGCGGGTTACATCCACCCTCTCTGGCTCCAACTGCCAAGATACCCTTCCGAGAGTTCCCTCCACTCTCGGAATACAAAACTTTTGATTTTAAAACAAAACCAGAAATCTACCATGTGAATGCATTCCTTGCCCGCCCTTGACCGTGGGCACGGCTATTCGAATAGTTTTACACTCTGCAGAGGTTGTACAACTTTACCCACAAGAGATAATTTATCCTAAAAGTCAACACACTTCCTTTGGCATGAGACTCAGATAAAATATCACAAAGCCTTTACCTTACTCTAATCTAGCTAGATACCACCCGCTGAGGTTTCACCGCAGGTAGGCTAACTGCCCGAACCGAAGCCCCCTCTTGCGCCATATGAGTACAGTAAATCCCTGTCCCTCACTGTGAATAACCAGTCCATCCCTGGCACCCACTTTCCACTGGTGGCACCTAAACTAGACTATCATAAGTTAGTCAGCTAGGTCGTACCCATATAGACTTGTGGTTGTACGGTTAATACTTAGTCTGGACAAACACAAGCATCGGTCCTTAATTGACTAGGGTGGAACATACACTTTACAAGATCTCGTGCTTCCTGCACCAAACCAAACCAACCATCCACCCTAATCTAAACCAACTTTCACATTTTAGTTTATTTTAAAAGAACAGTGGTAACTCCAATTACCACTAAATTTTAGAAACACAAGTTATTACAACAAATCATAATTTCTCATTTTCAAGATTTCAAAAGTATTCAATAGCATGACTAAGCATTATACTACCATTCTATTATTCACAACTGAATATAATAATCTCATTAAAGAGACAAAGGAAATCCTAAGGAGACAAGGGTACATGGCATTCAATTTCAACTGAGGGCATAACAAAGTTGGGGTAACTAATACCTTAGGATTTGAACTAATGTTTTATGTAAATAGCAATGCACATAATTTAAAATAATTAAAACATTTCAAAATCATAGGTTCAAGATGATCAAAGGAGACTTGCCTTCCTGCAGGATCTCTGGGTCTTCTTGCTGTTGGGTAGAGTGATCGTCGACAACGTTGGAATCTACGCGAGAAAAGACGAAGCAAACAAAGCAAATAAATACAAACAAAAATCAAATAAACTCAAAAATCCAAATAGATGCCATAGATGGATAGATCATGATTTTAGACGAATTTAGAAATTTGAATGGCTCAATTTGGAGTTAAATTGAGAAAGTTATGCTTGTTTGAAGTTTTCAGTTTGAATAAATCCAGAAATTAGGAAATTTCTGACAGGTGGGGCCCACTGGAATTATTAAATTTAATCTTTTATTTTTATCCTGAGATTATGACAGGTGGGACCCACTGGCAGGGAACCCACGGGATCGGCCTCTGACAGGTGGGACCCACTGGACAGTGAGCCCACTGGCTTAGCCTCTGACATGTGGGACCCACTGGACTCGGGGCCCATTTGTCAGTGACCAGCGCAGAGAGATGGGGCCCAGGCGACAGTGGCCAGCGCAGACGGCGGCCGCTGGCGTGTGGGGCCCACTTGTTAGCGCGATTAAATGAGAGAAAACTCAACCTCAGCGTGCGGAGCCGAGGGCTCGAACGTGCGCCGAGGGAGTCAAGGGGGAGAAGAGCGAGCGGTGATAGCCAAGTGAGCGGGGAGGCGTTGCCTACCCATAATGGGTAGGTAACCCTCTTGAGGGATACCTGCGGGGGGTTGGGCGGAGATGGTCAGAGGCGAGGTTGCCGGCGACGAGGGGAGGCCGGAGGGGTTCGGGTGGCGCGTGAAATGAAGTCCCGGTGCGGAGGGGGTCCGGTTGGAGGGGTCAACGAGGTGCGGCGATGAGCGGAGAAGGTCGGCGATGAGGGGGTGGCGGAGCTGGCTCGGGTCCTCCGGCGCGACGGCGCTCCGGCGGCGGGGAGGGGTGGCCGAGGGGTCGAGGAGACTCGCACGGGCACGGGGGTGCTCGGGGTAGCGGCGGCGAGCTTCGGGGAGGCCCGAGGCGACGAGGAAAGCTCGCCGGAGTGCGGCGGAGCTTGGAAGAAGGGGAGCTCGTCTGCGGGGCGCTTAGGTGCTCGGGAAGGAAGATGGAGAGCGCTGGGAGGTGGTGCGGGGAGAGAGGAGACCGATGGGGGCTATTTATAGGGGCGGAGGAGGGGACACGGGCGCGCAATTGCTCGCCGGTGTGTCGGCCGGAAAAAGGAAGGGAGCGGGGAAAAAAAGAAATAGGGGGCCGGAGAAGGAAGGGAGGCGCGGGCGTCCGGGATTTGGTCGTGCGGGGAGCTCGGGGATTCCAAAACCGGAGGGAGCCGGGGAAGGCAAGGCCGGGTCCGCTGAGGATTCGGTCGGCCGACGAGAAAAGGAAAGAGGAGAGGAGGAAAGGAAGGAGGCGCTCCGAGGGGACGACGGGTCCGACAGGCGGGTCCCGCGCGCAGTGAGAGAGAGAGGAGGGAGTGAGCGGGCGGTGCGGATGGCTGCCACGCAACCCAGAGGCGGATCGGGCGGCCGAGAGCGGGCGAAGCGGGGACGGCCAAGATGGGGCTGGCTGTACACGCGTCGCCCAAAGAGGAGGGGAAGGCGGGATGGGACGAGCGGCAGAGATGGCGGCGACGTGGGCGGTATCCACCCGTCCACGTGGCGGCCGGAGGGGAGGATTGGGATTTTTATTTTTATAATTTGATTTTGATTTTCAGAAAAGGCTAGAAAATTATTTAGGCCTCAGAAAAATATGAAAATACTTCCAAAAATTCCAGAAAAATTCACAGAAGCTCCTGGAGACATTTTGGACTTAATAAAAATATTTCCAACTAATGTTAGTATTTAATTTTCATACTTGAAATACTTTTTATTTTCAAAAATAGGTTTTAAACTCCAGAAAATCCAGGGAACCAAATAAAAGCCAAATAACTCCAAATAATTAATTTGAATTAGGATTTTTATAGAAATTCAAAATATCTTTTTATTTAACAATATTTTTAGGTTTTACTTAAAATACTTTTCAAATCTAGCTTTTTCAAAAACAGAAATTCAGGGCAAATCCAAATAAAACTCAAATACTTTAAAATAATTAATTTGAAATTAATTTTTTTCAGAAAGCAAATTTTTGGGATGTTACACGAGCCTCTGCGCGTTGCGGGCGGTGAAGTTGCGTGCGGAGGTGGACCTTGACGCTACGTCTTATTTATACTTCGTGGGGTGCGTGCGGAGGCGTCCCCCACGCGTCTTTGTTTATACTCATGCCCGTGTTTTTCACAGAGAGTGCGCGCGCGAACGCGTGTCTTTGTTTATACTCATGCCCGTGTTTTTCACAGAGAGTGCGCGCGTGAACGCGTGTCTTTGTTTATACTCATGCCCGTGTTTCTCACAGAGAGTGCGCGCGCGAACGCGTGTCTTTGTTTATACTCATGCCCGTGTTTCTCATGGAGAGTGCGCGCACGAATGCGTGTCTTTGTTTATACTCATGCCCGTGTTTCTTACAAAGAGTGCGTGCGCGAACGCGTGTCTTTGTTTATACTCATGCCCGTGTTTCTCACAGAGAGTGCACGGGCGAACGCGTGTCTTTGTTTATACTCATGCTCGTGTTTTTCACGGACAGTGCACGCGCGAATGCGTGTCTTTGTTTATACTCGTGAGAAGCAAGAAAAATTGTGCAGACGGTGAACTTTATTAAATTCCCGTTTACGCGGGTGAGCGGTTACAAAAGGCGGGATATCGACCACTGACCGCTTACGGACGGGAACCGCCGCCGCTGTCGTCGCCCGGTGATGATGTGGGGCACGGGGCAGGGGCCACTACTACCGGGACAACTTGTCCAAGGGAGTGCCGGGCGCTCTCGGTGGCCACCCGGGGCCTCCGCACTCGCACGCCCGACCTAGGTGCGTTGGCGATCCTTGCGGCACGAACCCCTGGTGTCGAGCTCGATGCGTCGAGCCATATCCTAGTCGCCGTGGACGGTGATGATGGCTCGCGGTCCAGGAAGCTTCATGCATAGGAAGTCGTGGTGCGGAACTGCCCCGAGAGAGTTTAAGGTTGGCCGCCCCAATATGGCGTTGTAAGGGTACGGAATGTCGACGACGTCAAAGGTGGCGTCCTCACTCCTCACGTTGTCGTGTTGGCCAAAGGAGACTTGGAGGCATATCTGACCCAATGCCCGCAGGGGTTGCCCTCCGAAGCCCTGCAACGGGATGCCTGAAGGGCCCAACCGACTCCGAGGGATCCCCATCTGGTTGAAGGCCGCGGCGAACAAGATATTCGCGGAGCTTCCTCCATCGACCAGGACGCGTCTGACCTCGCATCCTGCCATGAGGACCCGGACGACTAGGGGATCTTGGTGGGGGAACTCCATGCCTTCCGCATCAGCGAGCGTGAATGTGATTTCGTGTTGTGCCCACTCCGGTGGCGCTTGCGCTGGGTATGCCACGACGTGGTGCAGCCTCCTCGCATAGGCCTTCCGCTGCCGCGCCGAGGCGAACTCCAGTGAGGAGCCTCCAGAAATGACGTTTATGACCCTACACTAGGCTCCTTCCGGAGCTTGCAGCTGCAGGAGGCCCTCCCGAGGTTGCTGCACATGGGCCTGTATCCACAGGGGGCCTTCCTAGGGCTGTATTTTTTGGTCTTGGGGGTGTTGGATGTGAGCCACGACAGGCGCGCGTGCCTCCGGGTTTTTATCTCCGGCGACGCTCTGCCGGAGCGCTGCGATAGTGGCGCAGGCCCGCGTGTCGTGGTTGCCTCGGCCGTGGACTTCGCACCACTGCCTATGGTGCTGGTCGTTGTACTCTTTGCGGGCTCTATCGTTGCGACCCCGCCCGCGCCCCCGACCCAGGCCACGGCGCCCTCTGCCGCCCCGACCAGCGGAGGCGTTGTCTTCGGAGCCCCCTCGATGTCGAAGACATAACAAGGTTTCCTAGACTTGCGTTGGTCGCGCTTGGGTCTGTCACCCGACGAGTCTTTGTGTTGGATATCCTTGCGCTCGGGGGCGTCCTTCGATTGCTCCTGCTTATGCTTGCCCTTCGAGGAGCCCTGCTTCGGTGAGCCATCATTCTTTGCCGAGCCCTCCGCCTGGTTGGTGTCGGAGTCATCACCGTTTCGCCACCGTGCGTCCTCTTCCGCTCTGGCATATTCTTTCATCTTGTCGAAGAGCTTCGCGACCGTCTTGATTGGTTTGCGTGCGTTGTATTCGGCCATCGGTCCCGGCGGAGGCCTTGTATCGTTGCATGTTTCATTGACGTCCTTGACCTGGCAACGTACTTTTGTGAAGCGTTTGAAGTAATCCCGGAGCCTTTCCTCAGGTTTTTGCTTGACTGCGAAGAGCTGGTCTGCATTGAAGCGTTCGACGTAGTTTCCCTGGAAGTTGTTGTAGAGTCGATCGCGGATTTGCTCCCACGCGTAGATGGACTGCGACTCGATGGTGAAGAACCAAGAGAGCGCCACCCCTTGTAATGCGAGGGGGGGTCCCTT
This sequence comes from Dendrocalamus latiflorus, assembly GCA_017311315.1. Classification (NCBI taxonomy): domain Eukaryota; kingdom Viridiplantae; phylum Streptophyta; class Magnoliopsida; order Poales; family Poaceae; genus Dendrocalamus; species Dendrocalamus latiflorus. Next base: position 25,274,227 of record CM029661.1, on the reverse strand, counting down.
GGCCTTCGTGGTGTCGTCTCCGCCAGCGGCTTCGATGGCGGTTTCGTACACGCGTACGAATTCTCGCGGGTCTGTGTCACCTTTATACGCCTCGATGACACTCGGGAACTTGAAGTCCTCAGGCCATGCCGCCTGCTGCAGGCCCGCAGAGAGTGGGGACTCCGGGTCCACGCGTTGTAGTAGGGCGTGACTGGACGTAAGAGCGTCGCGGCTATGCGCCCTCTCCGGAGTGGGCTCGGATACAACCACCGGCGGGGCGTGTTGGCTCCGAGCCTCTTGTATGTCTCGCACGGCCCCGCGGAGGTCTGTTAGCTCCCGCTGAAACGCGTTGAGGGCCGCCAGCAGGGCGGTCTCCACCGTGGACGTGGTTGGGGCCGTCAGTACGCTCGACGACGCGACCGAGACGGCGGCGACCACCGCCTACGCGCCCAGGCTGCCCGCAGCGCTGTCTGGAGGACCCTAGAGCAGGTGACGAAGCTCGCATCGTCGCTGGGACCGCTCACCGCTCCTGCGCTGGGTGGGAAAGTGGACGCGCCTGCATTGCCACCGCCGACCACCCGGGTGGCGCTGTTAGCGATTGTTGCGGTGCCTGCTGCGGGGTTACCCACCACACGTGGGACGGTTTCGACGGCCGCAGCGACGGTGGGGGGGTTGGTCGTCGCGGCGGTGGTGGCGGGGTCTGGCGGCGCGGCAATGGTGGCGGGGTTGGTCATCGCGACAGTGGTGGCGGGGTCGGGCGTCGCGTCGTTGGTGGCGGGATTGGTCATCGCGGCGGTGGTGGCGGGGTCAGGCGTCACATCGTGAACGCCGGTGCTCACAATTGTCGCACCCGCACCGCCACCCGTACCTGCGGCTGCCAAAGCCGAAGCCCTGGTATTGACGTGACATTTCGTCGCTCCCCTCTTCTTCCTCGCCGCCGATGGTGAAGCTTTCTTTGGTGCCATCCTCCTTCGGATCTGGAGGCTTATCCTTGTCCTCCCCACGGACGGCGCCAACTGTTGTGGTTACGGACCAAACAGAGAGAGAGAGTATGGTAGTGGAGAGTTAGGTGAGTAATGGCTTAGGGTTTCTCCCCATGGCCTATGTTGTATATATATGTCCACATGGGGAGTGCTTTTACAATTATACCCTTACATCCGAGTATTCCCCTCAAGGGCACTCATGTCATTACACATGCCCCATTTTGGGCCTTATATTCCTCTAACAGGCCTGCTGGGCTTAGGTGGGGGCCACCCCTACAACAACGTCATAGTACTGAGTGTTGGGTGCCCTCGGGCCACCACGAGGGGTTGAGCCCAACTCCCCCTGCTCCAGCTGCTCCTCCACTACACGAACAAAGGACCTCATGGAGCTAGAGCCTGTGGAGTATGTGGAGCTAGAGCGCAAGGAAGAGGACATCGTGTGAAAAATCCTGTGACTCGGAGTAGGCCCCACGCTGACTCCGCTCCTAGGCTCGGCAACGGAGGTAGGAGGTAGACCGCAGTCAGACGCTGTTGACCCCTCTGCCATTGGAAAGGCTAGCCTCCTCAAGAGCCTTGTACTTGGTTACGGTCATCTCCTTAAGGATCTAGTTGGCCTCTTCAACTACCTCCCTAGGAGATCATGCTACATGAAGTTAAACAGAGGTGTCAAACACATGGACTCGAGGGCAATCCGCAGTGAATTAGCCAAGTCACACTCACCTCTACTTTTGGAGATCATAATATAGTTGTGCTTTTGAGCAACCAGGGGGCTAACATCGGCAAGGGTCATCTCCTGTATCAAGTCCCAGACCCCGCTCCACTTACAGACCTCGCACGCAGCATGAACAAACTCCTAGTCAGCAACTGAGAGAAGAGATCTTTGGATAGCTGTCCTGAGTGATCCTGGGCTAGCTGCCAGCATATGGAAAGCCCTCCACCTTCAAGTAGAACCACTTCTTCCCAAGGCGACACTAATTGTACTTGGTTGCATGAACCGGATACTTACCCTGGTGTTGAGTGGTTGAAATTAGCGTGCCAAGTGGTTCAAACCTCCTGTTTGTCCGCTGGAGGTGGAAGTAGTCGAAGGCTGCAACGGTAGTGTAGGATCATATGGCGCAATCAGAGGGGGTGAATGATTGCTTTTGCTTTGTGGAACCTGAAACCAAAACACAAACCAGATGAAAAGCAATCGATTGTAAGTCATTCGACTGCACGCTCAACTCCTCGCTTGACCTCCTCGTAGTCGAAATCTTCCTCCACTGAAAAACTTTGACTGCTCGAATGCTCGACCACTCGAAAGACAACACAGAGCTCTGCTCAATTGGATTGAACTGACGACCAAAGACACCAAGCTCGTAACACGCAAGATCGTGATGTGTTAGCATGCCGACGAGAACACAGAAAAGCATTGCACAGAAAACACATTGTCGACGCCAACTAACTTTTCTTGGAATAGATCTAATATATTATTTCTGTATCATATTTGTGGCTACAAAGCGCCCTCATGACACCCCTAAAACTCTAGCACAAAAATCTACTACCAAAGCCACCTTCAAATCCTCGGCCAAAACCCTTAGCCTCTTCCTGCTTTTATATGCTAGAACCCTAAACTGTGTTCGACTTAAACATGAACACAAAATCTTATCTCTTCCTCAAATCAAGGGGCCCAAAACCCTTCCTAACACGGGTTTTACCAATCTCCAAATCTTTCCTGTTATGGACTCCTTCCATATCGTTTCCAATCTTACCACGTGACGAAGCCTACAGGACAACACCTCCTATATCTTCATCACACACCATCACCACGATTTGAAGCCTCCGGAAACGCACCTCCCGTATCTTCTCCAGGCATCATCCTCACGTATTGAAGCCTCCGAGACCCTATCTCCCATATCTTCTCCATGTATCACCACCTTTGATCTTCATATGCTCCAATGTGAGCCCGACCACCTCGTGTGACATTCTCAACCGTTTAGACCTCAGATCTCCTCATCGGCTCATCCTAGTCCCGGCCCTCCTTGTCACTAACCATGACACTCCATGCCAACCTGCATGTGCAAAGACCAAAGAAACTTTCTCCCAGCATAAGTTTTTCACAACTTGACCAACATCACCACACACACTCTCGTCTATCCATAGACAAGAATCAAATCATCCACGAACACCAACCATGTCATCCACAACCACAAAATTCCATCACTCTCCACCTTCCAACTATTTAGCATGACCAATCTTACCGCCAACCACAGTCGGTCAGACCGTTGACCCAATCATGTACTCGATGCCTATGAGTATCGATCACAGACCACACGTATACGACTACCGATTGCAATGCCTACGACAATGGTTCACCGACCACCAAGTACCGAGCCCTTCTGACTACGAGTACTGTTCACCGATCACCGACCAATATGCACTAGCCAGTCATACCACTGGTCTAACACGAGTACTCGAAGTACTCAAGATTGCAAGAATTGAAGCACTCGTACCGATAATGAAGTCTACGAGTATCGACTTGTCGGGACCCCGAATTTCCGAACCCGGACCCTCTGTATAATACATCACTAGTCCCAGATCAAAGCTAGTGCACACAGTCAAACAGTGATGATTACATAACCAACAACGCTTATTACAATAATAGAGAGTACCGACCGAAAGGTCTCATTATTACAAATGAGGTTTCAAGACCTCACACACACAAAACACAGCAGAAGCAGAAGATAAATCCAGCGAAGACACATCAATACGCCACAGGCAATTGACTGGGGAAGCGCAACCTAGTACTCCGGAAATCCTTCATCGAATCCACCCGCAAAGTAGTCGTAGTCTCATTCCTAAGCTTCATATTCCTCTGAGTTGATTTTAGTCAAGCGAGTACATAAAGTACTCCGCAAGTCTTGGGAAAGAATGCAGTAGATGCAAGGCTTAACAAAGGAAGGCTATATGGTTCTTTTGTACAAAGCAATATTTTATTTCAAATAACATTAAATATTTTCGAAGGCATTAGTTTATCAAAGTAATTGTTTTAACTAAAACTAATAAATAATTTGTAGTGAAGGTTCTATCCACCAACACTACATAATCAGCTCTAACCGATAAAGATTAAAACGACGGGTTCCAACCACCCACTCTGGCTCCAACCGCCAGGACAACCTTCCGAGAGTTCCCTCCACTCTCGGGATACCAAAATTTGTTTTTAAAATGAAAGACCAAAGTTCTACCTGTGAATGCATTCCTTGTCCGCACTTGACCGTGGGCACAGCTATTCGAATAGTTTGACACTCTGCAGAGGTTGTACAACTTTACCCCCAAGAGATAAATTATCTTAATAGTCACCACGCTTCCTTTGGCATGAGACACAGATAAAATATCACAAAGCCTTTACCTCACTCTAGTCTAGCTAGACACCACCCGCTGAGGTTTCACCGCTGAAGGGTTAAATCCACCCAGTCAGAAGCCCCCTCTTGCACCATATAAGTACAGTAAATCCCTGTCCCTCACTGTGAATAACCAGTAAATCCCTGGCACCCACTTTCCACTGGTGGCACCTAAACTAGACTATCGTAAGTTAATCAGCTAGGTCGTACCCATATAGACTTGGGGTTGTACGGTAGTGCTCAGTCTGGACAATCACAAGCGTCGGTCCTTAATTGACTAGGGTGGAACATACACTTTACAAGATCTCGTGCTTACCGCACTAATCCAAACCAACCATCTGCCCCGGTCTAAAACAATTTTTACATTTTGATTTGTTTTAAAAGAACAGTGGCAAAAGAACAGTGGCAACACCAATCGCCACTAAATTCCGAATACAAAGATTATTGTAATGAAACATAATTACCCATTTCAATATTACAGTGGTTAAATAGCATGACTAAGCATTTTACTACCGTTCTAATATTTGTCAAAGATTTAATAATAATCTCATTATTGAGACAAAGAAAATCCTAAGGTTACAAAGGTACTTGGCATTCAAGTTCAATTGAGGGCATAACAAGGTTGGATTAACTAATACCTTAAGACAGAAATTAGAGTTCTATGTAAATAGCGATGCACATAACTTTAAAATAATCAAAACGCTTCTCAAACATAGGTGCAAAATGTTCAAAGGAGACTTGCCTTCTTGTGCGCTATTTAGTCTCTCTAGCTGTGGCTCGACAAACTCTTCGGCGACGTCGGGTTCGGTGGCAGCTCGGGAGATGGCCGGAGAAGGCGACGGCGGCGTGAAAAAGCGGCAGCGCGCGCGTAGGAGAGAGAGTGTTTCTGCGGTGGCGGCTTTTGGCGGCACGGCAGCGGCTCCGACGGCCGGGGGCGGCGGCCGAAAGGTGGGGGAGGGCGGTGGAGAGAGGAAAGGCCGAAGGAGAGGAACCAGTGCATGGGGGAAGGGTTTTATAGGTGGAGAAAGAAGAGGAGCGGCCGGCGGTTTTAGAGAGGCTTAAAGGACGGGAAACGGCCGGTATTAGAGAGGGGTGATTAGGGGCTTTCATTGCGCACTTGCTCGGGGATTAAAAGGGCAAGAAACAGCCGCAATTAAGAGCTCTAATTCGGCTCTAATGGAGGAGGAGATAGAGGGCTAGAGGAGGAAGAAGGTGAGGTAGAAGAAACATATGACATGTGGGCTCCATGCGTCGGTGAGAGAGAGAGGGGAAGTGAAGGGGTACGGGCCGTCGGATTGGTGACACGTAGCAAGTGAGTAAATCAGCCTCGTTGGATTTAAATGAAAGGGTAAGTGGCTATGGATGGCTAGGATTAGATCATGTGAAGGGATGGATTTAATCTGAGAGCGACACGTGGTAAGCTGATATTAAATTGATTTTTATTTTCGGATTATTTTCAGAAAATATTAGGAACATTATAAATACTTAGAAAATAATAATTAATGTCTAAAAATTCTAGAAAATTCATAGAATATTCCTGGAGTTATTTTAGACTTAGGAAAAATATTTTTAATTTCAGATTTGCCTTTAATAATTTTATAAAATACTTTTTAACTCTTTAAAATTGATTTTTAATTCTAGAAAATTCTCAAAAATTATTTAAAAATTTAGGGAAGGTTGGGAAAAATAAAATAAACTTTTTTTGGATTTAATAAAATATTTAAAATACATTTTCTTGATTTGGATTTTGAAATAAAATCCAGATAAATCCAAATAAAGTTCAAATACTTTAAAATAATTAATTTGAAATTAAGTTTTTACAGAAAGCGAATTTTTGGGATGTTACACGACTGCAAAGCCTTTGACTGCCGATCACGAGGTCTACGATAACCGACTGGAAAACCAAAGACAACAACAACAGACCGTGAAGTCTATGAGTACTGATCCTAAAGTCCAAGACCACCAACCAGAAGGGTCTATAACTACCGACCAATAAAATCTAAGACAACTGATCACAAATCTATGACTACCAAGTGCAAAGTCTGCGACCATAAACCGCAAAGCCTACGACTATCGATTACAAAGGTCGTCGACTATCGACCAGTAAAATCATTGACTATCGAGTATCGACCAGTTATTGTAACTACGAGCATAATAGCACTGTAGCTAAGACCATGAAAAGCACTATAGCTACAACCTTCATCGACCAAGTAAGGTCGTTCTGTCGTCGTTGACTTACTATGGTCGAATTGCCTGGTCGAAGTATGACGTGGTCGAACGTGATCGAAAAGCCATGGTTGAAGATTGCCATGGTCGAAGTATGCCATGGTCGAAGACTGGCATTTGGACCTACTGATCGGACCATCCATCAGGGCTGATCAGACCAACCTTCACAAGGCCGATCGGACTACCGTTCATGACATGGTCGTTTTGCCATCCTGAAAACTCAAGCATAGAAACGTATCGACCAAAACTTTCTCAAACACAAATTCTAATGGAACCCAAATATCAATTATTCATCATCTCTCAAATGCATAACCACCACATGGTCTAACAATCTCCCCTTGATGAATACATTGACAACACCGCAAATGCATCTGAGAGAATTTGCGAAGGAAAAGAAACCAAAAGCCGTAGACCATAGAAAACCAAATACCGAAGACCACAGAAAACTCCCCCTCAATACCCGAGAACTAAGTTTTTCGAATTTTTCCAAACTACTCAGAAAATTCTCCAAATTCTCCCCCTTTCTTCTAATTTTTCTCCCTTTAGCAATGAAATTATCAAGGGTTCCAAAGAGAGGATAATTCTAAAAACAGAGCAAGGAAAAACATCCAAAAACTTCAAGGATTATCCAAGTCACTTTTCATTGATTTAATAAAGTACCCAAGTAATATTTTCAAGTAGAGCTCTCTAGATCATACGAAGTCATATCATATAGCAAGTCAAAACAAGTATTTAGCATGATTAAGCCAATTAGATTAATGACAGGCATTATGACCATGACCAAACCGATCTACAGAGAGCACAGGAGGGATATCACACCGAAAAGTGTAAGCCTAAAAGTGAAGCAACATTTAAATCTAGGTGAACTAGGAGTCTCACAAAGCAACCTATTGCTCCACAATCAAATCTTTTAAGTATGTGGCATGCTTGAAGCATACTTCTTTTTATAATGCCTTCTTTGTAGCAATTATTTTAAATGGTGGAATGTTTAAAGCATACTTCTTTTCATTTGAGCACATTTTGTTTTGTTTAATCATGACATGCTTGAAGCATACATCTTTTCAACTTGTCTTATTTTCATCATTTTTTGTTTTTCAATAACATGCCTGACTAAGTGTTCATAAAAAGATTGCAATACGAAACATACAAGTCTCATCATCATAAGAAAGTTCATAATTGTCATTATTATTTACCTTTTTGTTATCTTTTGCCATGAAGTATTGAGTTGATGTGGAGGGACTTGTGGATTCTTCATCATCGGAGCTAGAGGTTGAGCATTCTTCACACGACATCCACTCTTGTATTGTATGTAATACTCATCGGTTTAGGTGGACATTTCATAATTTCTTGAATGTTAGTCCACATCTCATGAGCACTCTTAAGATTGCATATGGTATTGAACACCTCTATACTCAAAACATTAAATAAAGTGTTAGTTGCTTGAGTGTCAAGATGTGAGTATTTCTCTCCTCAATTGTTGGAGCAAGAGGATCCAATAGAGAAGAAAACCCCACATCTACAATTTGCCAAATTTTAGGGCTCATGGTCTTAAAATAACATATCGTACAGAATTTCTAATTATCATAATTTGTGCCATTAAATAGAGGCGCTTCATCTAGGTGCACTATATTACTAGTCACCATCCTTTAACTCTCTAGGCAGTAAACCCTAATAAATGAGAGGCTAAGATCTGATACCACTTGTAAAATCAAAGAGGCCGACTAGAAAATGGTGAATAGGCCGTTTTAAACATCTCTTCTTTTTAATTTCTATTTCTATTTGGCTAAAACTAAGATTATAATACGGATGCTTAACTCAATTTGTTTTAGCACAAATAAAGCCTAAATCAACTAGGCTCACCTAAGTGCACCAACAATCTATGTCTATGTCAAGATTTGCAATCCTGGGATGACAAGCAATCAATTTAATTCTATGAATATAAATTGCTTGAATATATATTGAGCACAAGAGAACAAACCACAATTAATACTAAGTAATATCATAATCAATAAATAAGTTAGTACCACAATTATATTTGTCATTATCACCAAAACTAACTTAATGGAACTTGAAGTTACAACATGGCAAGGTGGCACGGTGCTATGAGCTAGCGATTGAGGCTTATTTGGCATGGGTGTCACTGCTGCGTGGGCAACACATTGGCTCATGTGCTAAGGTGGCGAACCATGCGGATGTTGATGCCTGCTAGGAAGCATTATAGCATGGGCATTTTCGATGAACGGCATGACTTTGGGCTACACGACCTAACGTAATAGGTAGTTGGGCTCCTCGCAAACTCACCTGGCTTAGCTCAAAACCCTAGGGTCGATGGTGGAGACCGGCGGCTGGCTCAAAGTGGCGGAGAAGCTCGGGTACATGGCGATCTTGACGTCTGTTGGTCCACGAGCCTTGGCATGATGCGGGAATGGTGAAGCAAAGCACAATGAAGCTGGCGTGGTGGTTGGCAATGGCTCAGGCTTCCCACAGCTCAGCTAATTACTAACTGGATCTAAGGCAATCGGGGGCTCAATCTCAAATTTTGGTGAGACTTCAATGGTGCGCAGCGAGGAAAAGATCGGGGTGGCTCTAGGATGTGATTCCAGGGCTTGGGTGGCACTATTTAAGGCACGAGCGAGGAAGAGGCCGCAGTAGAGACAACATCGAGTCCCAGTCGGAGATGAGTCCAGGAGGAAGACATGTGGGGAAGAAGAACTCGTCTAACAGGCAGGCCCCCAGGTGGCAGCGAGAAAAGGGAAGGGAATGGCGGAGATGTAGTGTGAGCGAGTGGCCGATGGGCGACACGTGGTAGATGACGACGTAGGCTGGGCTGACGCAATGCATGAGAGAAAGGCAGGCCAGTGTGTGGGACTTGGGCCAAGCACAGCAGACTGCACGTAGAGAAGACGAATTGGGCTGGGGAAGGAATAAGGTTTGAGCCCAAAGGATAAAATATGGATTTTTACTGATTTCCAAAATTCAAAAAATAGGAAAAATAGAATTGAGCTCTAGAAAATAGCAAATAAATCTAGAAAATCTAAGAAAATACAAAAAATTCCTTGCAACGCAAGAAATCCAACAAAAACTGGTTTAAATGTAATTGAAGTTTATTTTATTCATATTAAATCTTTTTAATTTATAAAAAATTCATATTAAGCATTAATTAATTTGACAAAACCCCAAATGGTTAATTTTGTTTTAAAAGCTTCAAAAAGATATTAAAAATCATGATGTTACAATACTACCACTAGCAATGTGCAATTGCAATCATGACATCATTTTCTACAATTTTTAGTCACACAAGAGCAATAAGTATATACGTGCAGATTTATACACATATTTCCTAGATTACGAACGCACCAGGAACACTACAAATAACAAGACTTTTTTATCTATTTGAAATAATAATTATTCTCGTCACTAATAGGTGTTGGACCGAAATGGCGACAGAGAGAGGGTGAATGTCGATTTTAAAACTAACCCCTCAAAAAGTACTCACTCAAAACTCCCCTCCAATAGCTAAGAAGAAGCTGTGAAAGAAACGCATTCAAACTCTGTGAACCTTAAACAACAGAGGAGAAAGCCTAACCTTAAAAGCCAGAGAGAAAACAACAAAAGCACTGAGGAGAAATCACCAGAAAACACAGCACCTAACAGGGAGGGGCGGTCAGACCGCTGTTACTGAACCGGTCAGACCACTCCTCTGTTGCCGGTCTGACCACACCGGTGTTGCCGGTCTGACCAGTATTGGTAGGGTGGTCTGACCGCTATGTGAAGTCCGGTCAGACCGGCCTCCCTGAGAATAGACCAGTCAGGCTGATTTTCAGACAAAATGCAGACTTTGCAGATTCTAGCCAACAGAGAAATTCAAGGTTTCCCCCTGATCCTTTTGACTCAAAACAGAAGGGAGACAACCTAAATAGCTAGGAGAACCAAAAGAACCAGGAGAAACCACCTCAAGAACAAGAAATTGGGATTTGACCCAAAATCTGAAAATATGCAAAGAGCAGGACCAAATCTCACATTCCCATTCAACCCTTGATCCTTTGATCATGAAATTTTGAGGATATCTTCTCAAGAGTCTCAGAACTCTAGATACCAAATTTCACTCCATCTCAAGAAGGAAATCAAGGTTTTGCACCAAACCCTAGAAATGCCCAAAAACTTGAAGCAACTACAGAAGGGAGCATAAAAACCCAAATTGCTCAAGATTCACAGGTTCTTTGCATATGAGATTTTGTAATCAAGTTAGCAATAATCTAAGGACATGCCAGCAAGAACCTCAGGCCATTTCCTAAAGGGAAGGAAGAAATTCATCAAAACCCTAGAAGGCAAGAATAGGGAAAGGGAAGAACAGAGGAGCCCAAACTGAAAAAACTGAAATTAAACAAGGTTTGCTCGTAGGATTGACTAGCCAAATGGCTTTTGGGCATCTCCTAGATCACAGCAACCCATTTTGGGCCTTCTCAGCGAGAAACAACAAGAAAATGCAAAAACTCAAAAATCACCAAAAGAGGGCATCGAAGAACAGAAACAACAGAGAGCTCAAGAATTGAAACAAACACCATCTCATATTGATAAAGAGAAAAGGAGATACATGATTGATACAAGAGGAATGATTACAAGCTCATCAATCCATCCTCTCCCTCTCACAATCCCAAGAACACACTCCCTACATGTTTCTTGGAGAGACACAACACAGAGAGGAGACACGAAGAAGACACAGCCTGTGTTCCACACCCACTCTCACCAACTAAAGCCTAAAGCCAAAACAAACTCACAAAAGCTCTTTTGACTCTAGCAAACCCTAACTCTCTCCCAAAACCATGAGGGGGCATGCAGCCACTCCCTCCTTTATATAGCCCTTGGCTAACGGGTCTCCAACCCGTTACGCCCGCTGAATCCAACGGAACCCGCTCCCGCTTATGCAGCCTCGCGAAATGACCATTTCGCCCCTCCTGCACCTTCCGGGAAGCTTCCGCGTTCGTTGTCATCCACGACTCGCGACCACATCGAATCTCCGCCGTCTTCGACACATCCGACCGTTCTGACCTCAACGCCACCTGCGTCTAGTCCGGTCACCTCGTGTCTCACCACGACTCCACCTCGACGTCCTGCAGCCAACACAGACAAGAAATACATCAAATAACACCGCTCGATACATGAAAGCATAATGGCATCAACAAAACATACTTACCCATGATAGAGCCAAAACCTGTCAAAACATCATGATATGCAACTTAAACCCTTTGACCAGGTTTGACCAAGTCCGACCGAGTCCATTGTACCACGCAACGACATGGTCCGAACCAACCAAATCAAACTCGACTTCCCTAAACCAATGTCAATTACTCATCACACACATGGGATGACCTCCACATGGTCTCTCAATAGGTTCTAAACATGACCAATTACAAAAATGCATCTGTCAACTAAATATGGTTACGAAGCGCATTTCACACTAGTAACCCATTGCTATGCTAATGAAACGCTAACGTTATATTAAGCGTATTGCTCGCATGCGAATGAAGCATACCTTTTCTTGAAGGTCTCCACCTGCTCTCTTTCTAATTGCGAAAACTCCTAAATCACAGCTAAACTACATCAAAAAATATTACAAACTTATCTTTTAATCTCTCCTTCTCTCTTCTCCTTCGCTGCTCTCTCACTCGGCAAGAAACAAATCAAACTGCGCAGCTTTGGATGAGAGGGCACATGAGGCCTCCTATTTTTATGCACACGGGAAGGTGTTCACGATTGACATTCCCACGTAGGTGCATGCGGGTGCAGAGGGCCGCAGAATCCCCGATCGAATAAAATGGGAATCATGTGTGTGCCATGTTGCGTCGCCGTGGTGTCGCGGTCAGCTATGCAAGATTTTCCCTCTACTGCGCTAGCCAACCCAACTAAGCCCCCCTCTCGCGCCAGGCCACCTGCCGAGCTGTCAGTGCACGGCAGCACGCTACTAAGCTTGCCTAGCTTGGTAGGCCACTACTGCGGCTTGACAACTCAACAGGCCATGGGGCCCGACTGCTACCATGCATGCGCTCACCTGCCGATGTCGTCTACCCTACCACACACCGAATGCCCTGCCAAGCTCTGGTGACATGACAAGTGGTAGGTGTTGTCTGCTACGCCTACTTAGTTTGGAGACGTGGCTATTTTTGTAAAAACAGATGTTCAAAGACCAATTTTGAAAAAAAAAGTAGCTGCAATGCCAAATTCTTGAATAGTTACAGCACGCCAAGTTGGAGGTCTCAGCTCGAAGAAGGGCCCCTCATATCTGTTACAAGTCAGACACTAATATGAATATTCGATTTCTCAAAGCGGTTTTTCTATTCTTCTCGCTCCTCTCTCTCTAGGGATAAGGCATAGATCATGGATACATCACGTATCCTACTCCTGTTTCGCGTACGTATCTCTCTTTTACTTTCCCTACCGCTCGTCTCTTTATTCTAAAAACCACTTATTTATACGTATATCTCTTTCACTTCTTCTGCCACTAGTCCTTCCTTCTAAAAACTCACTCTTTTAGCCACTACTATTTAAAGCTATCAGCCGGAGTTACTAGAAGATGGCGAGGCAGCTGCAGATTGCAAGGGTTAGCAGTAGTCTGGACCACCAAGCCCAATCTTACATCTTGTAGTACTACTCCAGCACCTCACCCGCGTTTCCTTGCCTTTCTTCCAAGACCGGGGGATCACGCGTCGGATGACGAGACGGCACTGGAAAGAAACGCGAGACAACCAGGCGTCCATGCCTCGTCCCATGAGCTGTCCAACGGCTCCGCGTCTCTATGTCCCGTGCTCGCAAAGAGCATCACACAACTTGCACCATGTTTGGTTTGCAAGACAGCTCATCTCACACTTGACCAGTTGTATCCTGCCAAGCACACATTCCATTCATAGGCAAGAACAAGATACCCATAATAATATCAGTTAGCAACTTAGCATACATGATTCATGTACATGTAGAAGATACCAAAGGCCAACCATGACAGTTCACATTACTGAAGACCTGGTAAAAACTTCGAAGACGTGAAAACTGATAAAGAACCCATAGGGCAACAAAACTGGATAAGTATGAACAGTATATATACCAACAGTCAATTAGCTCTTTGAATTACATAGCAGACGGGCACAACATACTTATGAAAGAATCAACGATTACCGCTACCAAAAACTATACTTCGGTCAAACTTGGGGGTTCGTTACACGCAAGTCAGCAACTTTGCTCATATAAATTCCGCTGGGCTTTACAAATTGCAACAAAGAAATGTCAAAAGAAAGAAAGGAAAAAAAAAAGAGTTCCCTCACGTGGCTCAGCTGTATCCTGAACTGTAGCCGCTGTAGCCACCTTTATTCATCTTGCCCGACTCAATTTCCTGTGTTTGTTGGCCCTCGCTGCTTGATGCAGATGGTATCTGGCCGTACTCACTGGTTGGCGCACTGTACTGGCTGCTTGTGTAGTCATTGTTGTTAAAAGCTATCTTCCTGAACTTCTTCATGTCCTCGTTGTACTGGCCAGAATCATAGTCGGAGCTGCTGTACGATCCAAAGAAGCGGCTATGACCAGGCCGAACACCTTCGTTAAGATCCTCCAATGACACATCACCTTCCAAGGCCCGCACAACCTGAGCATCATATCGAGTATGAGACTAATAAACCACCAAGTGAATTTATGGCAATATGACAACACATAGTTGCCACCACAGTACTTTTCATGGTTGAATCAATTGTGTGCTATATGCAATGGATTCAGAATGGCATTTAACAACGCCCAAAGTAGATGTTGAACACAATTTGCTTGATGAAAAGCATTCGGGGCAGTTTGTGAAGCTTTTGTATGGCAGTAGAAAAGGATGCATTGAAACACAAGTTACCTGACTCATGCGTGGGCGACGACGTGAAGAATGGCGTACACATGCGGCTGCACAGGCTATCATTCTTGCCATCTCACTAGGATTGAAGTCCTTTCCCAGACGAGAATCCACTAAGTCGTCGTAGTTACCATCCTCAAGTGCTCGCATCAATAAAGGCCTTGCCTGCAGATGGTCAGATATGTTACACTCAAGAAGTTTAGAACGTAAAAGTATCACAAAAGAAAGAAAGAAAGAATGAAGTATTTAGGTTGACCACATGGAAATGACATGCGTAAACACTGTCAAAAACATTTTCATGATAATATAGTATTGCAGGCTGCAGCATTTATTGACATATTGTGATCAAAATTAGTGGTTAAAGTTGCTTCTTGAAAGTTGAAAACCATGGAAAGTCAAAAGCAGCACCTATTTTGGACTGAAGGTAGTATTATTGAACCACGCAAACATATGCATATGCAATTATAGCATGTAATGTCTAAATTTATATTGGAAAGTCATGATCAGTGAAGTCAGCAACAATTATTCATGTAGCACTTTCATCTAAACCAAAATGTCCCTTATTTAACATATATAAAAAAATTCAAAAGAGAGCTATGTTACCTAGCCCGTCAAAGTATCAGGAGTAACACCAAAGTTAAAACAAGCTGTTAAAGCACTTACCCAGCCAACCAAGCTGTCATCCATAAATGTTTGGGTTGTATCAACAGGCCGACGCCCAGTTATTAGCTCAAGAAGCATCACTCCAAAAGAAAAGACATCTGATTTTTCAGTGAGCTTGCCAGAAGAAGCATATTCTGGTGCTAGATACCTAAGTTTAGGAAAATGAGCATTAGCAAAACTGTAAGTCTTGCTACAGCATAGCAAGCTGAATGCTGAAATAATTCGGCTCCTAGGTAGACCACAAAAATATTGTGAATATGATACAAAAACTAAGGCAAAAAAATATCTTGAGGTGTTTTATAATAAAGAAAATTGACAATATCCACCAAGTCTAAATTGGGCCAGCAATAGGTTCACATGCTTTAGAAAATTATAACCATAGAATTATAATTATAACCATAGAATTATACATGTGTAGCATGTCCAAGACAATTTAACACCAAATTCAAATGACATGACGCTGCACTGAGAATTTCTACATACCCAAAGGTGCCCATTACTCTTGTCGAAACATGGGTGTTGTTATCAGTAGTGAATTTTGCAAGTCCAAAATCCGCAACCTGTAAAGAGGGTTATAATTAAGCTCAAAACAATAAATGGAATGATCTAGTCATATAGGCAAGAAGGCTGTAGAAATGTAGCGTTCAAGGCTATAATTGCAAAGAAGTTTCCAATCTAATGTCATCATGGCCTGCCAGCTGCCCAGCTTTCAGTTGAAAAAAAAATCAAAGTTGGTAATTCTTCACAGCCACATCAATAAGACTACACAGCAAAAACCACCATAAGACATCATCTCAAGTTTTCAACAGACAATACACTCGGATAATTGCTTGAAATGTTCATTGCCAAAACATGTAAATCCTTGATGTAAAAAATTCTAGTCAAGAAGGTGAATGTAAAAAGTAAGTGATGCTTCAAGAAATGCCTTTTAATTGTATAGACGCCAACAAACACAATAAGAAGGAAGAAGAAATAGAGAAGTATAACCTACCTTAGCTTCAAATTTAAAATCAAGAAGAATGTTTGCTGCCTTTATATCACGATGGATGATCTTAGGATGGCCTGTAAATTAAATGAAATATTAATGTAAGGGTCTGTTTGTCATTACACTTCTATGTTCATTTGAAAATGTAATTGTCAAACATAAATGGTAGTTGTGGATGTAAACTCACAGTCTTCATGAAGATATGCTAAACCCTTTGCAGCACCCAGAGCAATCTTTAGTCTTGTGGGCCATTCCATTGTTGGTCGGCCTTTTCCTGTGGAAGGTAAAAATGGGTCTTAACAATGCGCAATGAAAACTAACACAAATCAACATAGCAATTAACTTGTATCATGCATCCTTCAACAATCAACAAATTTCAGAAGATACAGAAAATTAATCCATGAACTGCCTTAGATGAAAAAGGCATTTTATTGTGCATTGCCATTTCAACCAAGTAAGAAGCAAAGGACGTTCGGCCAAAGGGACAAGTGGCATTGAATTTTTAAAGAGGGCAGTGTTTTAAAAAAT
This sequence comes from Dendrocalamus latiflorus, assembly GCA_017311315.1. NCBI lineage: Eukaryota > Viridiplantae > Streptophyta > Magnoliopsida > Poales > Poaceae > Dendrocalamus > Dendrocalamus latiflorus. The sequence continues at coordinate 25,257,610 of CM029661.1, read as the reverse complement.
TCACAATGGCTCTGAGGAGTGGCTAAGTGGTGATTTCTCCATGAGTGAAGATAATGTTAGCCTGCTATATCACTGCAGTATATCAAGCCACATGATTTCCTTTAACTGAGCAATCCTATTGATATGGCTATTGATTCTATGTAGCAAGGTTATTAAGGCGGTAAGGCGAGGTAAGGCGACCCACCCCCCTCACACCTTTTAAGCGGTAAGGCGTGAGGCGAGGCGACGCCTTACATGCATCATAAGGCGAAGAAAACAGAGTTCAGGAGGACTAAATCAGAAGAAATCTAAAGAGGCAAAGGACTTATAAGGACCTAATTATAATTTCGTAAACCTCTGAGGACTAACTTATAAAAATACCACCCATACCCTTTTAACCCTACCCTAACCCGATTGCTGCCTCATTCCAGCCGCCGCCGCCGCCTCCTCCATTCCAGGCGACGCCGTCGCCGCCTCCCTCACTCCAGCGCCGCCTCCTCCCTCCTCCCTCATTCCAGGCGACCTTCACCTCCGAGTGCCGACCTTCACCTCCCTCGGTCCCTCCGTTCTCCCTGCGCGCCTCCGCCTCGCCCCCTCCCTCCCCTGCTCCCCCTCCCTCCGCGTACCTGGAGATGGAGGCCGGTGAGCAGATGGCCGCCGGCGCGCCGCTTCGAGGATGGTGGCGCCACGGGGTGAAGGGGATGGAGGCCGCTAGGGTTCGACTTCGGCCGAGGCAGCGAGGCTTATGTGACAGGTTCCACTGGCCCCCCTCATCCCATCTCTTTGTACTTGCCTTTGCGGGTTCTTGGGGCGTCCGCCTTCACCGCCGCATCGCCTTTCTTCGCTTAACAGACGCCTTAGAGACGCTTTAGGGTTTGAGCGGACGCCATACGTACTCCTGGCAAGGCGTGGCCGACGCCTTACAGTGCAGCACCGCCTTACCGCCTAAGCGTCGCTTAAGGCGACGCCTTAATAACCATGCTATGTAGTTCTTCCTACAAATGCAAATTCTTATCATGATTTTAGAAGTTAATTTGGTAAAAAGGAACTAGAAACCAGAAAGCTCAGTCAAACAGTTTCAATAGTTGTCTAGTCTAAAGTAAAAAACCTTTGCTATGTGAATAGATGAATTTACCTAGTCACATTGTAGTGGACAGTAAGACATCTAACAGCTATTAACTACAGTCTCAATGTATCCTATATGAGTTAAATACTAACAAAATACCAAAGTTTTTTGTAATGCAATTTCAGAGACAAACTAAGTTGAACAACAAAACATGAGGAATCATGGATAAAGCAAATACATAAAAAAAACATACCATGTAAGTGGAATTCCAATGTATTGTTGGGGACAAACTCATAGACAAGCAACCTCTTGCCCCCAGAAATGCAGTAACCAACCAAAGACACAAGATGTTTGTGATGCACTCGGCTGATAATCTCAACCTCTGCCTGGAACTCACGCTCTCCCTGGCCACTTCCAATTTTCAATTGCTTCACGGCAATCTCTTTGCCGTTAGGCAGCACTCCTCTATGAACGTACCCGAAACCACCTTGTCCAAGGAGATTAACATCAGAGAATCCATCCGTTGCCCTCACCAGCTCATCATAAGTGAATGTGCTCTTGGAGAAGCCAAGAGCAGTGCCTGGGGATAGTGGAGGTAGGATCTCGCCACCAGAGTAATTAGAACCAGACCCACCGCTACTGTTTATCATAGCGGGTGGAGGCGGCGCCGGTGGTTGTGGAGGATGGTTGGCATATGCTGGCGGAGGTGATGGATGCATCTTGACCACATGCTCAGGTGGAGGAGGAGGAGCATTTTGCTGCCAACTCTGGTATGTTCTGCCATGCGGATCCTCTGCAGTAAGACAAAACATTGTGTGAGGAAAAGTCTTGTCTCCATTTTGCAAGTAATAACTTTGCACATCATAACCTTCAAACAGACCTCCCCATGCAACATATTTGAATTATTTTTTCCTCCAAATAAAAGACAGGTTAAACCAAATACATTACGACATTTGATTCAGACAACAGGCACGACATCATGTCATCATCTACTTCATATTCAGCACTACCAACTACCAAGTACTATTAGATAACGTATACAGACTAATTTATTGAGCGTAACAAAGACGCACCTTTCCCTAAGTCTCAGTCATGACAATTAAGAAATACTAAGTAATAATTCCAGGTCCAGTGCAATTGAAATTGAAAATTCCGTCGGTACCGACTAAAATTTAAAGGTTTTAGCCCGCCATGCACATGTAAACAACACGGCACATGCAGAATCGAACGCTAACACACCAAATCCGTGCCCAAGCAGAGGAATTGCAACCAAATTGTCAGGAACAGAAGAATTCCAACCGACAGCAACGTGACTAGCTGCTAGCGTACGCTATCTGCACACCAGATCTAGATGTAGACAGCGACAGCTAGGGTTCGGAGCGGTAAAGAGATCTCACTCACCCTTGTACGGCGGAGGAGGCGGGTAGCCGTAGTGCGGAGGCGGCGGGGGACGGCGCCGCTTCTTGCGGAGGCAGCAGAGGCACGCGAAGCTGGCTAGCAGCAGCAGTACGAGCCCGCCCACCGCGACGCCCACCACCAGCGAGGTGGACACGCCGGAGCCACCGCCCCCCGGCGAAGGCAAGGACGGCGACTTCAGGGACGGGTGGTTCGGCGTGGACGGCGACCTCCCCCCACCCCTGGACGACGGCGGGGACCTCCCCCCGGATGACGGCGGGGAGGGCGTGTCCGAGGGCGGCGACGGGGTGACGGGAGTCCCCGGGGAGGAGGGCGACGGCGCGGGTGGAGAGGCGGAGGGCGTGGCCGGCGGCGGGACGGAGGCGGGCGGCGGGGTGGTAGGCGCGGGGTTGGCCGGGGGAGGCGCGGCCGGGGTGGCAGGAGGCGGCGCCGTGGCGTTGGCCGGCGGCGCCGGCGCTGCGGTCGGCGACGACATCGCCCTCGTACCAGACGCCCGGCTCTGGGCTCTGTCTTGCTTAGCGCTTAATGGAGTCGCTTTGATTGAGGTGGGGAGATCGTCATAGTAGGAGGAGGGAGCAGTAAGAGCAGCAGAGGAGTTAAAAAGGCGGGGACTGGAACGTGGAGAGGGGGAGGTGGCTAGGAAAGGGCGCGGTGACAGCGGGGACGTTGTGGGCCCTACCTGGAGGTGTGCGGGTGGGACCCACGAACTGCGCGTTTCGACAGCGTCCGGGCTGGGCTCGTGCCCAGAGCGGGGGAGGAGAAATGCTCATGTGACTGACATGTGGTCCGACCGAGTTCTAAATCCCTCTGTCAGTGACACAAGTGGGAATCCTTTCGTTGCGGTGGGAGTTTCCTTTTCTTTATAGGCTTCGCCGGCGCTTTTGACGCGTAGGTGGGATAAAGTGAAGTACTTCCCCGTAAGCCCTGGGAGACTGGTAGAACCCCCGCGGTTTACCGATGGATTACTGGTTTCGACGGTGGTTGGATGGCTGTTTACTTCACGTGGACCCGCACGTCAGTCTCCGAGTGTTGACGACGCTAATCTCGTTTTACTAAGGCCGTCGTGACGCTAGTACTGGAGTAAGTTTTCTTTTTTCTATTGCGAGGGGTAATTGAATGGGCGTACGTAAATCTATGCTACATAAAATTTTAAAAGGATACAGAAGAGAGGATAATATCTACTATTTTATAGAGTGTTTAGGGGGTGTTTAGGATAGCTTATGCGCAGATTTGATTTTGTTACTATAGTAACTAGTTTTTAAATAGTATATTTTTAAGACAGTGTCTACAGATAGATTATAGTAGACACTGTATCGAGTTTAGCTATATCGACTAAAAGCACATACAACTATTTTTATGTGTGTATTATCTCTTATAAACAGCCATAATTCAAAAATTATAAACCAAAAGCTATAACTATTGTCCAAAGAATCTACCTTTATAAACACTTTTGTACTATATATTATTATATAGATAACTCATTAAGTACATAAGATCATTAAATTTGACTGTATAGATAATATATTTTATAAAGTTGTTTTAATTTTATCTATTAATAATATGAATACCGGACGCGGTGCCGTCAGGCACTGGCTGGCTTGTGAGATGCCGGTGCGGCGCGGCCGGGGGTCAGTCCTTCACGCTCAGGTTGCTTTCGGGGTTTATGGCCGTTGGAAACGAAGAACGTGGTGGGGCCAAACCTTGTAGGGGGGCCCGCCATTCAGTGTGTCTATCATGGCGTGATTGGCGGCAGGGCTCGTAGCATTACCATAGTTGACTCCATAAAGAAATTTTTTAAAAAAGATGATCTCTTTCAGTACAAGAAAAAGAGAGGGAAAATTGAGTACTGCGCTCTAACAAAGAGGAAAAGATCTCTATTGTATATTTGATTAAAGGAAAGTTTGCACGGCATTGTGCAAGCATAGTTGGGGGACTGTGACCAGACGCTGTCGCGCGGGGAAGGAATTGGTGGCGGCATTGAGGAGGAGGAGGCGTGGCACAAGGGTTTAGGGGAGAGAAGGAGGCAGCGGTTACAGGAGGTGGAGTGGTTGCGGGAGACGGAGGATGCGGGGGAAGAGAAGAGGAAGAGCGTGACTCACGCGTCGGCCCGACCTTTTCTATAAAGAGCAAAAGAACTACTTACATGCAGATCTGGACGGCTGATCTTTGATCAGACGACTGAGAAGAGAGGAGGAAGAACGGATCGACAACCATCAACTCACATTTTTAAGGAATAAAGATATATTGATTTAATACAACTGGACATTGAAAATGAGTTTTTTAATCTTTTCTTTTAAAACATAATGGTACCTCCACACAAGGAATATGGAAGGGATTAGAGCACAAAGCGAACAGTGACAAAAGAGATCATGAGTGAAATTGGGTGGGAATAATGTTCTTATGGAACAGAGCTTGGTACGCACCCGTGGCCAAGTGGGGCCCGCCACCCGCCGTGCTCGGCCTAGGTCCCCCAGTCGTCACACCATGCCACGCTTCCATAGCGTAGAAGGAGGCACACGTTGCACACCCCCTTCTTCTGTGCTCAAGAAAGGACCAAATGTGCCAAAAAAAAGTAGTAAGGAAGGAGATTTGCAAAGAAAAAAAGATGACACAAGGGGCCAAAAGAAAAATAATTCTAAAAAGTCTTACTTTTAGCACTATTTTGAGGTCTAAATATACAAATAACGACAGTTGCAATTGCAAAAATAGCACTTTTACCGTTCGGCCACCGCGCGACGAGCCCTAGGAAGCTGAGATGTCAGAGAAATACACGGTGGCCATGTGGCTAGGGGTTGCTACATGGCCATCGTGCGGCCGAGCAGCTCGTCGCATGGCCCCAATGCATTAGGTCATTAGTCCTGGTCATTAATTAGTTTAAGTACATGATTAGCACAAGAAAATTACCTGTTGCACAATGGCCATGAGGTAAAGGTTTGGCACCGTGCGGTCCATGCGGGGTTGATGTGTTTTTTTTTGGTTTATTAGTCACTTTTCCCCACATGCAACCAAGGCTAGTGGGCCAAAGGCCCTTCTATTTCTTCTGCTTGTGCCATGCACAATGAGGGAGCAAGCCACCGAAAGCAAGGTGCCGTCGCGTCAGCTCCTCACGCGTATGTAGAGTAGAGCTCATTGATGAAATTTGTACCACTCATTACTGAACATGTTTCATATGTCACTCCAATTGGAGTGGGCACAGCGCATCGCAAACACATATGAAGTTGCATCATCAACCTAGACACCTTACCAACCCTGCAGAAAACTTCCAAGTACATTCTATCGTAGGCAAATAAAATAATGAAGAACCTAAGCAGTGGCTGTTCAACAGACCACACCGTGCACATCAGGCACCTAGTGATGGCACCGTGCTCACCCGCTAGGTCATCACGACCTAGCGAGTTCAGTTGGCCATCACGACCTAGTGAGTCCGGCCGATGTCATAGTACTACTCATCATTCATCCACGGGCCAGACCGACGAGGAGGTAAATTACAAGCAAATGTATGTTTTGTTTTCTTGTTATGCCATACATTCTGCTAACATCATGACATTCTCCCACCGTAGGTCTGTCTTCGAGATGTATCACTTTTACCCTCCGCACCCCTACACAGACTACCCATCCTCGTCGGTCATCTTCACTACGCATCCAGGAGGTAAGAGATTCGTAGTCTACATCCAAAATATTTATTTCTACTAACATCGTTCCGTCTTGCAGCTTTCAATTCAATGTGGGAGTGACGGTCAGTCCACCAATGAGGATACGGGCCTCTCGCCTGCTTCCATGGAGCAGTACATTGCGCCAGGGTTCAGATCATATGTAGGGTAGAGCTTAGCGTTCGGACTGTATGCAAGGTCTAGAGCATAGAGCATACATAGGGTTTCGAGCATATGTAGAGTAGAGCTCCTCCAGCTTCGCTGGCATGTTGTACGGTGAAGGCCAGATCTCATCTGCATGACCGGGATTTCTAGAGTCCTTTGTTAATGACATAACCTCTAGTGGCCCCTAGTTGGCATGTCTCAGCAGGAGCACATCGACACTTACTAGACCGAGGCCACTCTAACTCATCTTACTGGTGTGCCGCTAGCCACTCAACAAAGTGAATGGTCTCTGTACCTCCTCCGACCCAACACGCACACTCTGGACTAGTTGTCCTATCCCACGGGACATGCTCAACAAAAGACAAGGCTATGCTTGTGGACGCAGATGTGGTGAGGAGACAGTAGCGGCTTAGATGAGTGAGCTATATCACATCCCGTGTGAATGCGCTTTTTGTACTGCTATGTATGTACAATTTTACATAATACAAAATTCTGCAAACATTATACAATCAAGTTCGCTACATAAAGATCCTTCAAAAAATATTTCATAATTTCTGGTGCTCATATGCTACATAAAAAATACCTACAAATAGTTTATTAAATGATTTTTCATGTAAAATTCAAAAAGGATTGTTGTGGCTACAGACCAAACAGATATAGGACACATTTAGGCCAGCAACTAGGACCAGTGCTTGGGACAATTATTCAGCATTACTATCTGTTATTGATTTGTGTTCCACTGACAAATTTGGCCTTCCAAGCTCCATATATCTACTTCTGGATAGCACAGTTTTGACCCTTGCAATCGTACCCACGCTCGTCATGGTTTCACGAACCAGCCACCGGTTGTACCACCTGCTGCTTTGGTAAGAACACTTGTAAGAGCTTGGTAAGACACTTCCTTTGCGAGATCCCACTGCCCTTCATTTGTAGTTGATAGGGATAATCCTTTTGTTTTCCCTGTGTTTCCACTAACCATGGCAGGAGACGAAGGGGGCGAGACACCGGTCGATTTCAACGAGTGTGTTAGTCGCGGCCAGCTACAAGCTGCGCTCGACAAACAAAATGCTTCACTCGGCGCGAGAATGGACACCATCGTCGCCGCCATTGCCAAGTTGAACACCACGGAAGGCATTGAGCGGGTGGAGCGGCGGTTGGCTGACCTCACTGGTCGGATGGACACATTGGAGGCACGCCTGCCACCTGTCAATGATGGTCATCGTCCTGATGATGACACAGTGTATGATGCGGATGGCAACATTGATCAGCGGGCGACACAAGATGCACGATTACGTCGGCGTCTTCAGCAAAACCGACATGGTATGGGAGGTAATAACCAGAACCGTCATGGTAACGATGACCCTTTTGCTAAAGTCAAGTTTACCATTCCATCTTTTGCTGGTCTTTATGATGCTGATATATATCTTGATTGGGAGATGACGGTAGAGCAGAAATTTAATTCTCACTTGGTTCCTGAACAACATAGAGTTAGACAAGCTACTAGTGAGTTTAAGGACTTTGCTATTATCTGGTAGAATGAACTAAGTAACATGCGCTTACAACCTGATACATGGGAACGGTTAAAAGAAGATATGCGTAATCGTTTTGTTCCTCCCACATATAAACTTGATTTGCGAAAAAAATTGCAGCGCTTAGAACAAGGTGATCGTTCTGTTCAGGACTATTATGCTGAGCTTCAAAAGGGTATGATGCGTTGTGGGGTTGTTGAGGACACGGATGATAAGATTTGTCGTTTCTACGGGGGGTTACGGCGTGAAATTCAGGACATTGTTGATTATAAAGAATTTACTACTGTCAACCAGTTGTTCCAGCTTGCTATGCTTGCAGAAAAAGAATTGCAGGGACGCAAGGAATCAGCGAAGGCAAGCACCGGACGACCCTTCTACACGCCGCGCACGACTACATCGACGGGACTGCCCAAGTCTTCTTCGAGTTTTCGTTCTCCTCCACCACCTGTGAACAAGATTGCAGTAGCGCCACCGAAGCCACCTTCCATGACACGCTTTGCAGATGCTACAAAAAATTCTTTGCAGGTTCCAGCCAAGAGTTCTTCTTCCGTGGCTTCAACGGGCCGCTCCTCCGACATTCAGTGCCACCGCTGCCATGGGCTTGGTCATGTGCAGAAGAATTGCCCTAGCCAACGGGCATACATCGCCACAGAAGATGGAGGCTACATCAGCACTTCAGATGTCGAGGAGGATGATGATGTTGCTGCTGCCTCGGACGACAATGGCGGTGGTGATGACGACTTGGTCCTTGGTGGGGCGTCCACAGCGACGCTACGGAGCATCATTGTGCAGCGAGTCCTCAGCACACAGGTACAACAACCCGATAAGCTTCAACGCCATAATTTGTTTCAGACTTTCTTCGCAATCAAGAACCGGCGTGCACGTGTCATCATTGATGGAGGAAGCTGCAACAACTTGGTGAGTTCTGATTTGGTCAAGAAGCTTGGCTTGACCACGCGACCGCATCCCCATCCATATCATATTCAGTGGTTAAATGATTCTGGAAAAGCTAAGGTAACACAAACATGCCGAGTCCATTTTTCCATTGGTGGGTATGTTGATCATGTTGATAGTGATGTGGTTCCCATGCAAGCATGCTCTCTTTTATTGGGTCGACCTTGGGAATTTGATAATGATGCTTTACACCATGGTAGTAGTAACAAATACACTTTTATGCATAAGGGAAAGAAAGTTACTTTACTGCCTTTGACCCCAGCTGAGATTATAGAGGCCGATAGGGAGAGAGTTGCTGCTGCTAATGATGCAAAGGAACATGATAAATCTGAAAAACAGCAAGTAATTCATTTGAAAAATTCTGTTATGCTTGCCACAAAATCAGACCTTGCTGAAATTGATGATGTTAATGATACATGCTATGCTTTTGTGTGCAAAGATGCTTTATTTTCCCTTGATAATATGCCTTGCACTTTGCCTGCTCCTATCACTAACCTTTTGCAGGAGTTTATAGATGTTTTCCCTGATGAGATACCTCTAGGATTTCCACCCATTCGAGGGATTGAGCACCAGATTGACTTGATTCCTGGAGCGAGTTTGCCAAACCGTGCGGCATACAGGACCAATCCTGAAGAGACTAAGGAGATTCAGCGACAAGTCCAAGACCTTTTGGACCGTGGGTACGTACGTGAGAGCCTTAGTCCTTGTGCTGTTCCTGTTCTTTTGGTTCCCAAAAAAGATGGTTCTTGGCGTATGTGTGTAGATTGTAGAGCCATTAACAACATTACTATAAGGTATCGTCATCCTATTCCTAAGCTAGACGACATGCTTGATGAGTTGTGTGGTGCTATAATTTTCACAAAGATTGACTTGCGTAGTGGATACCACCAAATAAGAATGAAACTTGGCGATGAATGGAAAACTGCTTTTAAAACTAAGTTCGGCTTGTATGAGTGGTTAGTCATGCCTTTTGGTTTAACTAATGCACCTAGCACTTTCATGAGATTAATGCACGAGGTTTTACGTCCTTTCATTGGCAAATTTGTGGTTGTTTACTTTGATGATATCTTGATTTATAGCAAGTCCATGGATGAACATTTGAATCACTTACGTGCTGTTTTTAATGCTTTGAAAGATGCGCGTTTGTTTGGTAACCTTGACAAGTGCACCTTTTGCACGGATCGAGTCTCTTTTCTTGGCTATGTTGTGACTCCACAGGGAATTGAGGTTGATAGAGCCAAGGTGGAGGCGATATGGAGTTGGCCCACGCCCACAACGGTCTCCCAAGTGCGGAGTTTTCTTGACCTTGCAGGATTTTATCGCCGCTTTGTCAAGGAATTTAGCACCATTGCGACACCGTTGATTGAGTTGACAAAGAAGGGCGTCGTGTTCCATTGGGGACCATCACAAGAGGAGTCTTTTAATCTTTTGAAGGACAAGCTTACACACGCACCATTGCTCCAACTTCCGGATTTTGGTAAGACTTTTGAGCTTGAATGTGATGCTAGCGGAATTGGCATTGGTGGTGTTTTGATGCAAGAGGGCAAACCTGTTGCCTACTTTAGTGAAAAATTGAATGGTCCTGCTCTTAATTATTCCACGTATGATAAAGAATTGTATGCTCTTGTTCGTTCTTTAGAGACGTGGCAACACTATTTATGGCCTAAAGAATTTGTCATTCATTCTGATCATGAATCACTTAAGCATATTCGTAGTCAAACCAATTTGAATCGTAGACATGCTAAGTGGGTTGAATTTATTGAATCTTTTCCTTATGTCATTAAACACAAGAAAGGGAAGGATAATGTGATTGCTGATGCTTTGTCCCGATGCTATACCATGTTGTCTCAACTTGATTGTCGCATTTTTGGTCTTGAACCTATTAAAGCACAACATGCTGTTGATGCTGATTTTAAAGATGTGTTGTTGCATTGTAAAGAGGGACAAGCATGGAATAAATTCGTGATCAATGATGGGTTTTTGTTTAGAGCTAACCGCCTATGCATTCCAGTTGGATCCGTTCGTCTTTTGTTGTTGTAGGAGGCGCATGGAGGCGGTTTGATGGGACATTTTGGTGCTAAGAAGACAGAGGATGTTCTGGCCACACACTTCTTTTGGCCAAAGATGAGGCGAGATGTTGAGCGGTTTGTTGCTCGCTGCACTACATGTCAAAAAGCTAAGTCTCGTTTGAATCCACATGGTTTATATATGCCTCTTCCTGTTCCTTCTATTCCGTGGGCAGATATTTCTATGGACTTTGTTTTAGGATTGCCTAGGACTAAGAGGGGGAGGGATAGCATTTTTGTTGTTGTTGATCGCTTCTCTAAGATGGCTCACTTTATACCATGTCATAAAACCAATGATGCCGTTCACATTGCTGACCTCTTTTTCCAAGAGATAGTTCGTTTGCATGGTATGCCTTCTACTATTGTTTCAGATCGTGATGTCAAGTTCTTGAGTCACTTTTGGCGTACTCTATGGAACAAGTTGGGTACAAAGTTGTTGTTCTCTACAACATGTCACCCACAAACTGATGGCCAAACCGAGGTGGTGAATCGCACGTTGTCTACCATGTTGAGAGCTGTTTTAAAGAATAATTTGAAGCTGTGGGAAGAGTGTTTGCCGCATGTTGAGTTCGCATATAATCGAGCGGAACACTCCACCACCAAGGTAAGTCCTTTTCAGGTAGTGTATGGATTCAATCCCCGTGCCCCTATTGATATTTTACCTTTGCCTACCAGTGAGAGAGTTCATAATGATGCTAAGGAGCGTGCTGATTTTATTGTCAAAATGCATGAGACTACCAAGGCAAACATTGAAAAGATGAATGAAAAATATAGGATTACTGGTAGTAAAGGTAGAAAGGAAGTTAAACTTGAACCGGGCGATTTTGTTTGGTTGCACTTGAGAAAGGATAGATTTCCTGAGTTAAGAAAGTCAAAATTGATGCCTAGAGCTGCTGGTCCTTTTAAGATAATTGAGAAGATAAATGATAATGCATATAAGCTTGAGTTGCCTCCCGAGTTTGGGGTTAGTCCCACCTTTAACATTTCAGATTTGAAACCATACTTGGGAGAAGAAGATGAGGCTGAGTTGAGGACAACTCCGCTTCAAGAGGGGGAGGATGATGAGGACATCACTTCTTCGGATACATACAACACTCCTCCACTTGACATTCAAGGACCAATCACTAGAGCTCGCGCCCGACAATTGAATTTACAGGTGAGCTCGTTCCTAAGTACTTCCTTTTGTTCATTTGAGAATAGATTGCTACCTAATGATTTAATTATGATTAGGAACCATGGAGAGGACTTGGAAGTACTTGGAGAAGGGCTACAAGGTGCACAAGTCCAGCAAGGGCGTTCGAATCATGTTGGAGGTCCAATTCAAACCGACTTCGAATCCAATTCGGAGTCCAGGACCAGTCCGCACTAAAACGGACGCCCAGATCACATCCGGACTCCGTTTTGGACGTTCTACATATGTATGAAAAGCTGAGAAGATGAGCTTTCCAATGGCTCTAGTTCCATATCAAAATTCCTTTTGAGTCAATGGGAATCGTCGAAACAAGTGGGCGTTCAGAATCTGTCAGGGTGCTGCGCCACCGTCTTTTGGGCCTTTTGGCTTTGTATCGTGTTGGAGCCCATTAGGGCGCGTCCAGGGGTTTTGCACGCCCCTAACTCCTTTATATCCAGCCGCCACCCCCACCATTAGGGTGGGGTTTTGCTTAGATTAATTCTGTCTTTGAACAGTTTCGCCGTTCATCGGTTTGTGAGACCCCAACTTTCGAGTGCTAAATCAATACATCTGCAATTCAGTTGTGTTCTTCCTTGTTCTTGCTTGTGTTCTTCGATTCGCAGGCAAGGATTAGCCTTCTTGGCGAGGTCAACCGGCTGCGCACGGTTGATAACCTGAGGAGACGTGGTGCTGCGATTGCGGGGTTCGGAACGTGTCGTTCGGAAGCCGGATCGAATTGTGTCGTGCCTCCACCAAATCGAACATATCCAGAACCTGTTGGAAGATCGGGACCCCATTCCCATCAGAGAGAGAGTATGGTAGTGGAGAGTTAGGTGAGCAATGGCTTAAGGTTTTCCCCATGGCCTGTATCGAGTATATATATCCTCATGGGGAGTGTTTTTACAGTGATACCCTTACATCTGAACATCCCCCTTAGGGGCACTTTCGTCATTACACATGTCCCATTTCGGGCCTTACAACCTTCTAACAGGTCTGCTGGGCTTAGGTGGGGGCCACCCCTACAACAGGAGCCTCTCATGGTGAAGGGCTTCACGGGCCGAAGCCATGTTGCCGAGCCCTTTGGCCCTCTCCGTCCCTGCGGCCTGTGAGCTTCCTTAACGCTCGATGGAGCCTATTGCTTGGTGTAGTATTCGCCCTGCCGCGAAGGCACATCGCCGGGCGAGTTGGCGGAGTCGTCCTAGCCCCGGGGTCCTCCAGCTGCGGGGTCAAAGTCGGAGCCGAAGTTGGAGCCGGGAGGGCACCTTCGGCGGGCCTGGTGTAACATCATAAATTTCGAGGATTTAAAAATATGGAGTTTTTAAAACTTTTCTTGCATCTTGCTGGTATTCAAAATTCCTTTTGAACGTTTATTTGAAATTTCTTGAGTTTTGTGGCATGCAAAGTGATATTTTGAGAAATAATACCCAAATTTTAAAAACAATGAAGGTGTAATAAAAGAAATGGACAATATAAGCACCTGCACACAAATTAAAGTTAAGAAATAAATAATGATAATAAGAATTTGAATTTCAATTTACCTAGGTAAAGAAAAATGGCAAAAAGAATATTACCGACTTAAGTCTCATAATAATAAAATAATAATAAAATAATAATAATAATAATAATAATAATAATAATAATAATAATAATAATAATAATAATAATAATAATAATAATAATAATAATAATAATCAAAGTGCAGATTAAGATTCAAAATTTTAAATGTCATGCAAAAATTAAAGTTATTAAACCCTAATATAAATTAAATTTGAAAATTAAAAAAATTAAGTTAAAAGTCTAAATCTCAAAGTGTTGGCTTGAACCCTCCATTTTATCCTTTTCTCCTCTTTCCCTTGTTCACTTCCCTATCTCTTTACCCCCTTTTCTTCCTCTGTGCACGGGGCCCAGCTCCTGCCCCTGGCCTCCTTTTCCTCTGTTTCCCCTCTGCCTGTGGGCCCCTCCCTTCCTTTCTTCTTTTACTTTTTCTTCCTTCCTCCTGCGCTGTTCGCCGTGCACCAGCCCCATTCCCGTCCTGTTCTCCCCGCCCTTTCCCTTGCGTCAGCCGGCCCCGCCTCCTCTGGCGCCAACTGCTCCCCTAACCCATCACCGCACGTCACCACGCCATGCTCCTGCGACACCGCACCTGCCCCCGTCGCATCCCGCCTGCGCCCGCACGATGCTCCACTACGCGCGCACACTGCCCACATCCCCTCCGTCTCCCATGCCACGCCATGTGCCCCGGTCGTCGACTATAGTTTCCCCACAGTGGCCACCGTCGGCTACAAATAGCCCCAGTCCTGCTTGCTTCCCCGAAGCTCTCCCTCTTTTTTCCTTCTGTGTTCGGTCGAGCTCCGTTCATGGCCGCCGGCGCCTCCAAAACACTCTGACCACCACGACCATGATTTCTCCAAATTGAGCGCGTCACGGTGTGTGCCCGCTCCCCCCGCTACCTCCCCTCAAGCTTAATTGGATTTTCGTGCCACCGAGTTCGCGCAATGCCTTCTTCCCTGCTACCGGCCGAAACCGTCGTCGCACTCTCCCTGGTGACTCCCGGTCCATTCCCCGCTGTGGGAGCATCCCCTCGACGCGCTGAATCTTCCCCAAGCATCGCCCTGCTCTTTCCTTCATCGTAGCACGCCGACCACGGTGACCTCCTCCGCGCCGTCGCCGTGCACGCCGACGGCCCACCTCGGCAACCTTCCGGCATGACCAACCACGCGGTGAGAGTCCTAGCACTCATCTCCAGCTCATGCCCCCCTATCCTCCCTCCTCCTCCACGCCGGCGCCGCCGCCCTCTCCACCCTCGTCGCCAGCCACCCTGCGCAGCCGCCCACCCGCCTCGCCGCCGCTTCGGCCAAACCGCCGCCACCCTAACTTCCCCGCCCTCATTACAACCCATTTTGAGGCTCACCACCCCCTCCCTAGCCACTGCCTGCCGCCAGCGAACTCGGCGCCGAGGGCCGCCCGGGGTTTTTTTTTTGCCTCGCTGCCCCCTCACCTCTTCTTGTATAATACCCTTTCTCTGTCAGTCAAAAACTTCCGTCCACTTGGCTAGCAGAGCTCGCGCTAGCAACTGGCAAGCCTCAGGTCCCGAGTTCGAACTCAGCCGGCCGCACCCTTTCTCCCATTTTCGTTTTATTTTTTTTGCCCTTTTCATTTGAGAAGAATCAAGAAAAATTAGGGAATAATAAAGGGAATGTAATAAATTTGATTAGGATATAAAATAAGGTTATTTGAGATATAATAACAGATTAAATGTTATAAGTAATAATTTGCTAAAATCTAAGTTTTAAATTAAGGTATTAATAGAAGATGACTTTGGTTAATTATCCAAAATTTCATAAAGATTTTAGATTTCATGTTTAGCTACAAAAGTAAGGCTTTAAATTGAAGATTTCCCTTGATTGTAAATAAAATATATGACCTAATATTAAAATGCCGCCATCGAAACATAGAAATATTTGCATATAAGTGATTAATTGGTTAATTAACAAAATAAGTAGGAGGGTGAAATAGGAGCTTAGGTTTCGACTAATATCTCACACGAAATAAATTAATGGCATATTTCCTAAAAAACTCAAGTTCCCAAAATTAATTATGGAACTAAAGTGTAGATAGAAATTTAAACTAAAATATGTTGCCAAATAAATTAGGGATAAGCCAAAGCATAAAATAGTCATGTTCCTTCTGCTAATACTCAAACCTTTGAAGTAAATTAAATAATGTTGGCCCATAGCTATATATATAAAAGAAAATAATCAGAGGAGTGTGGATGACATGTAAGCAGCCCACTAATAAATGTATTAGTACAATTGTTGTATCCACCGTAGACCCTATTAAAAATACAGGCACTATCGTTAACATATTACTGATCACGAAATCTTAAACGACAGCTTTAAATTAGTAACAATGACACAATATAATCATATGAAGCAGGCTCAATCAGTCATAAATGAGTTAGGGTTAAATTATGTCAGATGCTAAGGGATTATTAATGAAAAGATCAAGTCATCGTATCCCATCACCGACTTTGCCCCAAACCACCCGAATCACCCATTAACTCATAATAAAACTAAATTTGAGTTTATTGGATTTATATGGGTCTTTTGAGTTATTTGCCTTTATGTGTATTCAGTCGTTTGGCACGTAATTACAAATTGGAGTCCTGAAGGATCAAGGGATCAAGCGAGATCACGAGCGAAGTGAAGATAAAGACCGGAAGCTAAGCTCTTCGAATAAGACAGCTTTGTGTGAGCTCAAGACCCCGGTAAACCACGCAAGGCGAGTCAATACTTTGATCATATTGATCCTACATTTTCTGCAAATTACTTTCGTTTAAATTATCAAATTGCATGCTGTTATGTTTAATTTAAGATTCTAGTTATATGCCCATTATTAACTTGATTAATATTACACCTCCTTTGGAATATTTAAATATGTGAACCTTGTCACCCTAATAAAATTATAATAGTAACCTTTCGAAAACAAGTCTGTAATTATACGCCATGCTTAATACTGCATAGATACTCGGGGCGCTGAAATGCCCAAGCATCATTATCAATTTTTAATCATGCGAAACTGGTTTGGGAAGTCATGGTGGTAATGACTGGTATATGTTGGTATGATTATTTTATGTTCCCGAAAACCCCAACTTGCTTAAATATCTAGGCGGATGGTTCGAGGGTGTGTGTGTGGGGTGCAGTGGAAGCACAAAGTGGGTAGTGGTAGAACCGCCCAGATACCCCTAAGGACCGAATCTTGTCATGACCTCCTATGTAAAACAGTGCAATCACAAGTCTGTAAAGTACAACTTAGCTAAGTAAATTTATCGAAACCCCCAGACTCATCTCACTAGTAGTGGAAAGAAGTGGATACGCAAGGGCAAGGGGAGGCCTAAAGAGACACCGAGTGGAGGGTGAAGTAACTAGCCGTACTAGCGTTGCGGGGAGTGGAGCCCGCCTACGCTAGTAAACGTGGTTACATCCCGTGCATAGCATAGGACCCACCGCAAGTGGGAGCATCCCATAAGGTGAGATGACTAAAGGGGCTAGATACTTTGAAAAGTCACTGTGATAGTCTACTCAACCACGTGACTAAGGAATCATGTGGGGCAATGAGTGGATTGTCTCTTGTGGTGAAAGTGTACAAACTCTGCAGAGTCAAAACTATTCGAATAGCCGTGCCCACGGTTAAGGGCAGACATGTGAACTTAACCAGATATATTTCTGTTTCAAAAATAAACTTTGTGGGTGGGAATGGAAAAGTGAAGGGCAGTGGAAAGCCCTGTTTTGAGTTGCCCTGGGTGTCGTCCCAGTGATAATGTAAGCGGCTATAATGCTGAAGGTCTAGCATATGGTGCAGAGACCATGCAACGGTGGATGGAATTTGGATCGCTATTATTATCGCATTCTCTTACACATTATATTGTTGTACAAAACTGCTAGGTCTCACAAAATTTCTATGTATTGTATTTTTAAATAATGATAATACTTCTCACAAAATAAAATGCTAGGAAGAATAAATAGAGTCGTAAGAAAGGAAGATAGCTATTTGTGGTAAACAAATAAAGATGTTGGTGGATTCATGTCGATCATAAAAAGGAAACGATAGTGTGTATTCTGGGAGAAATAAATTGGTGGAGCTAAAATAAATGTATAGGTTAGATAGATGATTTAAATGATTTTTGGAGAATTAGGAAGTGTGAAAGTAATTGCTGGATTACAACACTGATTAATAATATAAAGTCTTAGGAGATGTTGGCAATGTTGGGATTAATAGAATTGCTCAGTTATTAGATGAGTCAATTGAATTTTTGAGAATTTGGAGATATGACACTCGCTGTTTGGAGTTTTAGATAGCACTCAATATCGAAAATATGAATTCGGTGGATTAATTAAATAATGTCACCCGCTGTTTGGAGTTTTAGACAGCAATCAATATAGAAGGTATATGATCAGTGGATTAATTAAATGATGTCACTTACTGTTTGGAGTTTTAGACAGCAATCAATATAGGAAGTATATGATTGGTGGATTAATTAAATGATGTCACTCATTGTTTGGAGTCTTAGATAGCAATCAATTTGGAAAGAGTATGTTCGGTGGATTAAGAAATGATGACACTCGCCGTTTGGAGTCTTAGGCAGCAATCAGTGAAGAAAGTGTATCTTTGGTGGATTAAGTCAATTATGGCAATCGCCGTGTGGAGTTTTAGGTAGCAACAATAACTCTATGATTTAACAATAATAATGCTACCAAAAGCAATTTATGGCAAATAAAATAACTCGAGCCTCTCCTTTGATAAGCCATGCATACTATTTATTTGCATTCTGTGTATTGGCTCGCGGAGCACGGTGGTTTGTGCTCACACTCGCTTTCACAACAAATCCAAAATCAGGAATCAGATCACTACGCTTCAGCAACACTATTTGGTCAAGGTGGCAAAGAAGATGAAGATGTCGAGGGCTAGGTTGCGAACCTCCAGTTGGCTGCCTGTGGGCTTGTCCTGAAGGTCCTACCTGCGTGCTTCGTTTCTGCTACTGCATTTTATGGATTTCGGCCTAATCGGCCCATGTGTAAGTCTACTATTAAATTTACGCTTTCGCATGATATGAACTTTGATGTTCAGAACTGTAACCTGTGAGCACTATCTACTGATCCAGGGAATAGTACGGTGGAATCACAGGGGATGCCAGATGTTAAAATCTGGGTCCTTACACCTGGCCTGTTGGCGAAGTGTGGCCACGACCTGGTTGCCCGGGCTCCCCTCGACCGCAGGTTCCTTGAGTGGTGGAGTCGAAGCAGAGGCGGAGACAAACCCTGCATCGCGGACTCTCCTGGGGGCGAGGTGTGTGAGACTCCTGCGCATAACCCCGGGCGATCGAGTAGGGTGAGGGGCTCCGCCCGGCCTGATGTCGACATGGCTGGCGGCTCCGCGGTGCGGTAGTGCGCTTTAATGGCACCTGAAATCCTGTTGACCGTTGAGCTGTCAGGAACAAGCTACTGCAGCCGTACATGCTGTTCCATCTGGAGGGCACACGCGACAAGCCACGATTGGTGCGTCGTGGGTTGTCAGCGGTCGCATGACCGCGGCCGTTCGCCCCTTCCCAAGGGGTCGGGGCGCGTGGCAGGGTGCTAGTGGTGCGTCATGCGCTGTCTGCCCACCTACCGGTATGCGCCCCCAGCTATCGGCAGCTGCGCTTCCCGATCGTGGGCAGCCGAACTGTTGGGCTCCCGCCAGTTGCGCTTCCGCACGTGCGATCACCGGTTGAGGTTCCCGTTGGCTCCGGGACGCAGCAAGTATATATATATATATATATATATATATATATATATATATATATATATATATATATATATATATATATATATATATATATATATATATATATATATATATATATATATATATATATATATAGGACGAGTGTTTCATGCACCATGGTGCCTAGGCACCAATATCAATACCCGTTGATTTGCTTCGAGATTCGCAACATTTGATGTGGGTATCTTCATATACCCATAAAAAAGTATATTTGAGATATCAAACTCCGAAAAAATTTAAATTCAACTTCAGTTTAATTAGTTTGAACTATTTTTATGGTATATACTCACTGTAGTTGCATTGAACTCAAAAGTAGTTCAAACTAGTTTGAACTGAGTTCAAAACTAACTTACCATAAATATATCAAGGGTATAAAACATTTTCATACCCAAACTCAAAAAATTATCAATCATACACGTGTATCGGATGTTGGTGCCTAGGCACCATGGTGCATTACGTAATTTTCCTATATATATATATATATATATATATATATATATATATATATATATATATATATATATATATATATATATATATATATATATATATATATATATATATATATATATATATATATATATATACACGTCGTCGTCCTACGCCATCCTTCATAGGGCCACGGGCGGGTACGGCTGGAATGATCTTGGCCTCGAAAATAGGCTGCCTCTGTTCATCTGCATTCTTTGAAGGGACTATCTTGCGGCAGGATTAGTGCGGATGGGCATTGTCATAGAATGTTGATGAACAGAAGTATGCTTATTTTCGAGTTTCGGAAAAAACTTATCTTCATCCTGGCGCCGGGGCACCGTGGTCCACCGGCTGCGCTGTGCTGCTGCATATGACGCGCGTTCCGGGGACAACTAGGATGATCTTGCCCTCATAGATAGGTCTTCCTCAGTCCATGCGCACTCTTTGATGGCAAAGGATGGTGATGGACTGATGGAGGCCTATTTATGAGAGTTCGGTCAGAGCCTACTGACGATGGCCGATCTTGTTTCCCGACCGATTGCGCGGTTAGTTGGGCCTTCGGCATCCGGGGGCTTGGAGTTTGCTTGGCCGAACCCTGAGGGAAGGTGGCCGCCAACGCGGCTGGCTGGTTCGGTCGGAGCCTATCCTGGAGTCTTCACGCAAACCCAAGGCCAGAGGGCCTGATTACGACTGCAGGCTAGGCCGGCGCCTACCTGTCTCTGCACCACCTTGATGTCGTCCTCACCCTTAGGGCCCTTGGTAGCCAGGCCGAGGTCGAAGCCGTGGCGAAGCTAAAGATGTTGGCGGAGCCGAAGTGGGTGGTGTCAATGGGGTTGAATGTGTCAACGAAGCCGCCTGGGTGAGACAGGAGCGGTCGGAGTCGGGCGTCTCCGGCGGGCCTACCGGTGAAGTCCAAGATGCGACCTCGACCTGATTGCCCGGGCCACCCTTGGCTATGCATTCCTGGGGTGGAGAAGTCGAAGCCAGAGCGGAGACGATGCATGCACCCCGGGGTCGTCTGCGTGTGGGTTGGCTGAGGGGCTTCGCCTGGTCTGGCGATGCTGGGCGGCTTCGCGGTCCAAAAGTGCGCTTTAAAGGCTGGGAGAATCGCGCCGACCCCTGAGTTGTCAAGGACAGGTTGCTATGGCCGTATGCGCTATCCCAATGGGAGGGTACATGCGGTGGGCCACGATTGACATGTTGTGGGCTGTTAGTGGTTGCATGACCGCAGCCGCCCGCCCCTTCCCTTGGGGGGGACGCGTGGCAGGATGCTACCGGTGTATCTTGCACTGTTGGCCCGTCGTCGATCGCGTTCCTTGATCCCGGGGGTCCGAACCGCTCGGCACCCACTGGCTGCATTCCCATCGATTGGAATGTCGTCAGTTACGCTTTCCTTTGGTTCGGAGACTTGGGGCTTGTTGGTCTCCGCATTTGGCCCGCTCTTCATCGTGGGGCCGTGTCGGAGGTCTGGGTGGACCCCAACGTACAGGCTGGGAAGGCGGCGGCTCTCCCCGGTCCGTCGAGGCCGAGGTGGTTTGTAGGCTTACCGCCCGGGTCGAGGGCGACGTGGCGAGGTGCCCCCTTCGCGGGACGGGGCCGGGGCAGAAGCCGAGGTCTCCTTGCTAAAGCGAAGACTCCGGCGTAACTGCTATCGAAGTTGGCCGACGGCCCCAAAAATCGTGCCGACACGTGCTGGGAGGTACGCTACATACCGCAACTTGTAGTTGTTCCAGATGGTGCGGACACATGGCAGGAAGCTATTGGCACATCGTGCGCTACCCGACCATTGTACGACTGCGATCGTGCGCGACGCACGTGGACGGTTATGTCGCTTCGGCTTCGGTCGTGGGGAGGTGAGCGGTTCGTCTCCCATCGGTTACGTTCACCGGCGATGCGAGAGATGAAGGGGCTTTAAATAGCCCCTATGTCGCCGCGTCTGCCCCCCTCTTCACGCCTCTTGGACCCTCTTTTCGCCCCTACTCTTCTTGCCCCCCTGCTGCCACGCTGCCCCCTGCTGCCGTCTAGGTTCCGGATAGCGATGGCGCGCGGTGAAGGACTCATTCGGACGGTCGGCGATAACGCCATCTCCTGCCGGTCGGCGCTGTTGGAGGTGGAGTACACGCTCGAGAAGCGCAGTTCAGCGGCGGTGGACAAATGGTTGGTGGCGACGGAGAAAGAGGGCCTGTGTTCCAGGGTTTTGGGTGCCACGCATGTGACGGAGGAGACGATCCGTGGGCTGCTGTGCGAGGGGAAGCTATCGGACCGTCGGAAGGTACGGTTGCCCACTAGTGACGAGGTGGAACCGTGACCCGAGAAGTCGGAGGCGATCGTCTACGTTGCCTATTTTGAAGCCGGGCTTCGCATCCCATCCGCCATGATTGTTGGCGACGTGTTGCGGACCTTCGAGCTGGAGCTGGCGCAGCTGACTCCGAACGCGCTGGCCCGCCTGGCTATGTACAGCTGGGCCTTGCGCACGGAGGCCTGTTTGCCCAGTGCCTCAATGTTCGCTTTTCTTCATGACGCGCACTACCAGCCGAAGGAGCGGAAAGACAGGATGTTCTCCAACTTCACAGCGTCAACTTCGTTCTGCAGTCATCGTGTGGGAAGATCTTCCCTGCCAACTCAACCCGGGTGAAGTGGGAGCCGAACTGGATGCGATGGTGGTTTTACCACCGTGTGGCGAGCGGTAGCGGCCTCGAGTGCACAGGCCAACCCATGGCGTTCAACACCACGCCTGGCGTGTCGATCAACAAGGAGGACAGGCGAAGAGCATGAAGGCTCGTGGGGATCGCCGCCCGCTTCAACATACGCGACCGCGTCGAGGAGTTTGTTATGTACGGCGTGGCGCCGCTTGCCCATGAGTGGCACCTCGCTGTTGGGAAACTTCGGGATGACAACGTCCGCCCATCCGTGTCCTCGCTACTGACGCCTTCCAATCTTCGTAAGTCTTGGTCAACACGTTGACTTCCCCTTGTTCCTTGTGCTGTTTTTTAACCTCAACTCTTATCTCTTATAGGGGTTAGTCTGGAGGAAGCGGAATGCGAGTGAGCGTGTTCCTCGGGCCGTATACGGCCAGGGAGCATGGCTTGCGCACAGCTGCGACCTCGGAGGCGGAGATGGGGCGGATAAACCGCGTGTGCGAGGCCCTAGGTCTTCGCGTGCTAGAGCGCGCCCCTCCGGCTCTGAGCCAACCTCGCCATCGGGACGACGGTGGCAAAGGAAAAAAGGCTCCGTCCCATAGGACTCGGACTTCTGCCCTCCCTTGCGCTGACGCGGGGGACACCGAGTCCGATTCGACGAAGTACGCTGATTCGGACCTAGAGACGGGCGCAAGGGACGAAGGCGAGGAGTCTCTAAGAGGTGTCGGGGACCGAGAGCGCGCCACAGACGATCGGGATGGGGAAGCTTCGTCACCCGCGGTGGCCGCCAAGGTGGAGCTTCCGCCCGCGAGCGTTGCTGCAGTGGAGCCCTACCCTTTGGCGGTTGTCGGAGCGAGGTCCCCGCCTCGTTCCACCATGGCAAAGAGGCGACGCCTTCGATCGCCTCCTTACCGGACGCCCAGGGGGTTCGCCGTGGTGGGCCGCATCGGGAGCTTGTGGGACTCCGACTCTGACGCCGAAGCCCCCAGGCCTGACGTCCCCCCGGCTCCTGCCTAGGCCGTGGCGGCGGAAGCTCGGGACTGGCTAGTGCTGGGCTCCAACACGGAGGCTCCCCGGCCTCTAGGGCCGACGTCATCTGAGGGTGCTGGCGCCCTGGTTGCTCCGCTCAAGGCTGAGGGGACACCCCAGCAAAGTCCACCGGCTGCCACCGAAGGTAAACTGTCTTAGCGTAGCTTAGCATAGCTTTGCGTCGCTCTCGTAGGACTGTAACCAGCACGCCATCTTTCAGCAGCATTCATCCCGGAGGACAGGCGATCCTTGGGGCACGGGGACGTTCCTTTCAGGGGGTGTCCAGCGCTCCCGGAACTGCCGCCGCGGACGCCACACACCCGAACTTAGCGGACCTCATCCCTCAACTGGAGGTGCTGGTAGCATGGCGCGGGGTCACGAGTGATGCGGCTGCAAGTATTGATCAGCAGGAGCTGCTGACCTACGGGGCGGGGCGCCTTGGAGACACACTGGAGGTGTCGGGAGTGAGGGTGAGTATCTGGCCTTGTGACTATATGTGGCTTTTAGGGGTTTGCTGACCACTTCGTCGCACAGACCCTGGTCCTAGCTTAGGCGTTGCAGGCGGCTCACGCCCGCGAGCAGGGAGCGCTAGAGGGACGGTTGCGGGCCGCCGAAGAGGCTTTGCGTGCAGCCGAGGGGACGCACTCCGCCAAGGACGACCGCATCCGTCGCTTGGAAGCAGAGTGCGCAGAGGCGAAGTCGTGCACCGAAGCACACGTGGCCGTAGCGCGGCTGTCAGCCACAGAAGCAGCGTGACAAGAAGCTACGGAGGAGCGGAATGGCCTGCTCCAGCAGATCACTGCCCTGGAGAAGGATAAGGGTCAACTTGCCGTGTCTCTTGCGGAGTGGGACCGGACTCTGGGCGATGCCTCGGTGGCTACGTGGGATGCCATGCTGGCCTTGGAAGGCACCCTTGAAGGCCTCATCGCCGAGGTGCCGCCTCACGCCTTCAGGCCGAAAGAGCTATCCCGGACACTTCGGCGGATCGGGGATGCAGCCAACCTTGCACGTAACGCCGTGACATCGTTCGGCGACCATTGCTCTTATGTGACGTCGTGCCTAATGTGCGTTCTTCTACAGCTCCGAGGCTGTCAACACGTCGACGGGCTAGCTGACCCCAACTGGAGATGTCGGCCGGGGCCGAAGTGATGTCTGGCGCCGTACGCGCTGTTCGCCGCGTCGTGCAGTTCTTCCACGAGAGGATTTGAGAGTACATTAGGGAGGCCGCAGCAAAGGTCGAGCTACGGCAGACCATGCACGGTGAGGGGAACCTCGGCCTGTGGCTGGATGAAGTCCCTCGGCGTGACGAAGGCAGTGCCGAGGCGTTGGGGGGCAACGCGAAGCCACAGGTGTGATGCCAGGGTTCTTGTGCGTTGACATGTGTTGTAACATAAATGCCCTTCTTATGAATAAAGTAGAACTTGTCCTCTCCATGTTCTGATTTGTGTACCTCCGTGCCCCGAGCAGCTACCCAACCGGGACCGGCCGCTATTTTCTAACCTTATGACCTGACGGTGCCTTTGACGTTGGCGAAGGGCCAAGGAGTCGCTGGATTTTTGGGCGGACCGGGCTTCTTTGGGCAAAGTTCCGACGCAGACGCGCGTTAAGGAGGAGCCTGCAGAGTAGCAGTTGCGCGCATCCGAAGATGCTTGTATACTCTCGCTGCGCCTCTTGTAAACATCTTGTGATGAATATAGACTTCATCATTGCTCAAGACCGCGTTGTTCCGCGGTAGACTCGTGAGGCTATACTTCTACGTTCGCTTGTACGTAGGTACCCTCCGTCCCCTACCCTTCGAAGTGGTGGAAGCAGAGCTGGCGCCTAATCGAAGTAGACACGTGAGTGCTCCATCCCCTACCCTTCGAAGTGGTGGCAGCGGAGCTGGCGCCTAGTCGAAGTAGACGCACGAGCGCTCCGTCCCCTACCCTTCGAAGCGGTGGCAGCGGGGCTGGCGCCTAGTCGAAGTAGACGCGCGAGCGCTCCGTCCCCTACCCTTCGAAGCGGTGGCAGCGGCGCTGGCGCCTAGTCGAAGTAGACGCGCGAGCGCTCCGTCCCCTACCCTTCGAAGCGGTGGCAGCGGAGCTGGCGCCTAGTTGAAGCAGACGCGCGAGTGCTCCATCCTCTACCCTTCGAAGTGGTGGCAGCGAAGCTGGCGCCTAGGCGAAGTAGACGCGCGAACGCTCCGTCCCCTACCTTTCGAAGTGGTAGCAGCGGAGCTGGCGCCTAGTTAACGTAGACGCGCAAGCGCTCCATCCCCTACCCTTCGAAGTGGTGGCAGCGGAGCTGGTGCCTATCCGAAGTGGACGCGCGAGCGCTCCGTACTCTACCTTTCGAAGTGGTGGCAGCGGAGCTGGCGCCTAGGCGAAGTAGACGTGCGAACGCTCCGTCCCCTACCTTTCGAAGTGGTGGCAGCGGAGCTGGCGCCTAGTTGACGTAGACGTGCAAGCGCTCCGTCCCCTACCCTTCGAAGTGGTGGTAGCGGAGCTGGCGCCTAGGCGAAGTATACGCGCGAACGCTCCGTCCCCTACCTTTTGAAGCGGTGGCAGCGGAGCTGGCGCCTAGTTGACGTAGACAGGCAAGCGCTCCGTCCCCTACCCTTTGAAGTGGTGGCAGCGGAGCTGGCGCCTAGTTGAAGAAGACACGCCGGAGGTAAGCCTCTGCTGCATCTCGTGCCACGTCTGCGAGGCGTGTGCGGAGGCGAGCCTCTGGTGCAGCTCGTGCTGGCTAGGTGCACAGGACCATGGACCACACCTTTCTTGTACTTGGTAAGGTGCGCACGGAGGTAAGCGTCGACGCTGCATCTTGTTCATACTCCGTAGCGTGCGCACGGAGGCAGACCTCGGCGCTACATCTTATTTATACTCCGCAGAGTGCGTGCGGAGGCGGACCTCGGCGCTACGTCTTATTTATACTCCGCAGAGTGCGTGCGAAGGCAGACCTCGGCGCTACGTCTTATTTATACTTCGCAGAGTGCGTGCGGAGGCGTCCCCGCAGACGTCTTTATTTATACTCATACCCGCGTTCTTGTTCACGGAGAGTGCACACACAGACGTGTGACTTTGTTTATACTCATACCCGCGTTCTTGTTCGCGGAGAGTGCGCGCGCAGACGCGTGACTTTGTTTATACTTATGCCCGCATTTTTGCTCACAAAGAGTGCGCGCGCGGACGCGTGACTTTGTTTATACATATGCCCCCATTTTTGCTCACGGAGAGTGCGCGCGCGGACGCGTGACTTTGTTTATACTCATGCCCGCGTTTTTGTTCGCGGAGAGTGCGCGCGCGGACACGTGACTTTGTTTATACTCATGCCCGCGTTTTTGTTCGCGGAGAGTGTGCGCGCGGACGCGTGACTTTGTAGGAAACAAAAATAATTTTGCAAATGGTGAACTTTATTGAACTCCCGTTTGCGCGGGCGAGCAATTACAAATGACGAGGTACTAATCGCTGATCGCTCGAAGGCACGAACGGCCGCGACTGTCGTTGCCCTGATGACGAGGCGGTGCACGGTGGGAGCCTCTGTTGCTGGAGCGACCTGCGCAGGAGCCTGGCGAGGTGCTTCCCGAAGCCGGTCTAGGTGTTCCGTTGAGCCTCATGGTGTGGACCCCTGGTGCTGAGCTCTATGTGCCGAGCCATATCCTAGTCGCCGTGGATGGTGATGATTGCCCGTGGTCCGGGGAGCTTCATGCACAAGAAGCCGTGATGTGGAACTGCCCCGAAAGAGTTTAGGGTTGGTCGCCCCAGTATGGCATTGTAAGGGTACGAGATGTCGACGACGTCGAAGGTGACATCCTCGCTCCTCACGTTGTTGCCCCGGCCAAAGGAGACCTGCAGGCATATCTGGCCCAACAGTCGCAGGGGCTGACCGCCGAAGGTCGTTGCGAATAAGATGTTTGCGGAGCTTCCTCCGTCGACTAGGGCGTGCCTAACGTCGCGTCCTGCGATGACAACCTAGACGACTAGGGGATCTTGGTGTGATGATGGTCGTTTTGTTGACGTCCTTGACCTGACAGCGTACCTTCGCGAAGCGCTTGAAGTAGTCCCGGAGATTCTCTGAGGGTTTTTGCTTGACTGCGAAGAGCTGATTCACGTCAACGCGCTCGACGTAATTCCCTTGGAACTTGTTGTAGAGCCGGTCGTGGATCTGCTCCCACGCGTAGATGGAATTTGGCTTGATGGTGAAGAACGAAGAGAGCGCCACCCCGTATAGCGCGAGGGGGGCCCCTTCGCCTTCGTGGTATCGTCCCCGCCGGTGGCTTCGATGGCGGTCTCGTAAACGCGCACGAACTCCCGTGGGTCCGTGTCACCCTTGTATGACTCAATGGCGCTCGGGAACTTGAAGTCCTCTAGCCACGCCGCCTGCTGCAAGCCTGCGGAGAGTGGGGATTCCGGGTCGACGCGCCGCAGCAGGTTGCGACTAGACGTGGGGGCGTCTCGGCTGTCCGCCCGCTCCGGCGCGACCGTTGGTGGAGTCTACTGGCTCCGAGCCTCTTGCATATCCCGTACGGCCCCGCGGAGATCCGCTAACTCCCGCTGGAACGTGCTGAGGGCCGCCAGCAGGGCGTTCTCCACCGTAGTCGTAGCCGGAGCACCCGATGTACCTGGCTACATGGTTGGAACAGCAGGGATCACGGTCTGCACTCCTGGATTACCTGCCGTGGTGGTGTGGTGGACGTCGGAGTCGACGGCGAGGCCCATGTTGCCGCCGGGACCGCTCACCG
The DNA here is from genome assembly GCA_017311315.1 of Dendrocalamus latiflorus. Classification (NCBI taxonomy): domain Eukaryota; kingdom Viridiplantae; phylum Streptophyta; class Magnoliopsida; order Poales; family Poaceae; genus Dendrocalamus; species Dendrocalamus latiflorus. Next base: position 25,229,432 of record CM029661.1, on the reverse strand, counting down.
CCTCCGCACCGGGCGGGGGGACGACGGCCGCGCCAACGTGGGCGCCAGCGCTGCCACTCCCGGCCACTCGGTCAGCGCTATCGACAGTTGTCGCCGTGCCCGCGGTGGGACCTCCCACCGTACACGGGGCGGTGCCGACCGTCGTGGCGGCGGTGGCGGGGTCAGTTGTTGTTACAACGGTGGCGGGGTCGGTTGTCATGGTGTGCTCGCCGGCGTTCGCTGCCGACGCGCCCGCGTCGCCATCCACGCCCACGGCTGCCGATGCCGAAGCCCTGGTGTTGACGCGAGACCCCGTCGCTCCCGCCTTCTTCTTCTTCGCCGCCAACGCTGGAGCTTTCTTCGGTGCCATCCTTCTTCGGATCTTGAGGCTTGCTCTCCGTTCCTCCCTACGGACGGTGCCAATTGTTGTGGCTACAGACCAAACAAAAAGAGAGTATGGTAGTGGAGAGTTAGGTGAGCAATGGCTTAGGGTTTTCCCCATGGCCTGTATCGTGTATATATATATATACTCATGGGGAGTGTTTTTACAGTGATACCCTTACATCTGAACATCCCTCAGGGGCACTTTCGTCATTATACATGTCCCATTTTGGGCCTTTCGACCTCCTAACAGGCCTGATAGGCTTAGGTGGGAGCCACCCCTACAACAAGGATAAAATTATAAATAAATTATACAATGATTTACGTTGCATCAGTAAACTCCACAAAACATTTTGTAAGTTTTTGAGCTTATTTACTATATATATAAATGTTTCAACATGCACTATGGGTAAATACATTCCCTAATTATGCTCTCATGTGCTTAAACTAATTAATAACCGAGACTAATGGCCTAATGCATGCTGGCCGTGCGGCAACCATGCATTAGGCAGGCCCTGGCTGTACGGCCACCGTGCGTTTATTTGACGTTTCAGCTTCCCAGGGCTCGCCTCACGGTGGGCGAACGACAGAGTGCTATTTTTGTAATTACCGTGTAATTGTCACTATTTCTATATTTAGACATCAAAATAGTGCTAAAAGTGCTATTTAGTAAAAAAAAACATCGGTGGTACTGATTATACTATGCTATGCTAGTATATAGAGCAAATTTTAGTTGAGAAATCAATGATAAGGTTGTTCGGAGTTCAACGCCGCGTTAATTCCCACATTAATCGCGTAACTAAACAAGACATTTGGCCGGCAATGAGCAAACTAGCCGGGGGAGGATTAGTTACGCGGGGATAAACTAATAACGGCGCACATGGTCAGTATGCAAAGCCTGCTGTCCCTAACGAAATCATTCAAGAGTACTCCTACGGTGGAAGAACCAAATTAATCGAGCTGAGTACTACACTCATCATGTTCCCATTTGCATAATGCTTAAGCCTCGGACGACTGGGAGCTGAATACATGGAGGGCTAGCCTTTTGGTTACTGGGAAGTGAGGAATTTTAAATACAGGGAAGGAAGAATTTCTACGGTCTTCTTCAGAAAATTTTCTGGTGCAACTAGGCAAGCCAACTAGAGTAACAATGTTTTTGTCAGCTTGTGAAGCAAACAGGGTAGAAAAGCCAACATCCATTCCACCGCCTTCCCTTGAAAAGCCATTGCTTAAAGAAACCGAGTCGGCTCGGCTAGTACGAGGTGTGGGTGTACATCCCACCACACAAATTCAACTCCTCTTCGGCTCAAATTTGAGTGCCTATTTCTTTTTAATTAAATCGATGACCTATATTTTTTATTGCTTATCTGGTAGCAGCTTGCAAGACCTAGCATTCATCGCATTTTATTTCTGGAAATAAGGAAAAGAAAAAAGAAAAAGAGAGGCAGACAATCTATGCATGTCAGATTTTATTTCCAGAAAAGCAATAGGTGGATATTCCTATAACACTTTGGCCTTATTTAGATGCGTACAGCTTAGGCGGCCATATCCTTTCCAATGGGTGGGAAATGTCTACATATCCAAACAAGCGCTTAATGCAGTGCATGTAAGCCCCTGAAGTCTCATTGTTGAGATTACTAGTAAGATGTCCGTATGTTATAACAAAATTCCAAAAAAGATGATACATATTATTAAACATGATCTAAATCATACAATGCATATTAAAAAAAAGGGAGACAGTGCGAGAACATGTGGATGAAGCTCTTGATGGGTAGTTGCATTAATTCTCATCCATAACAAGCTTTTTTAAATTCAAGTCTAAGTGCATTCTTCTGTAAAACTACAAACAAGAGCTCCTCTCTACCAATTCAGCAAAAATACACCTCTGATACGAAGAATGCCATGAGAAGCAAAATGGCAAATAAAACAAGTAGAAGATTGTGAAGTGGTTATGCATATTTGCATTCTATCACGAAATGTCATCTTGCAATCCCAACAAAAAGCGAAATAATTCAGTATGTTGTGCTTATATATCTACCTATCTAACCCCCCTCTCTCATTCTCCCCATTTGTTCTCACCTTACTCTCTCTCTCCTTCACCAGTGGCGCATAGTGGCGGGTTGCAGCAGCGGATGGTGGCACGGCGTCCGACGGCGAGTAGTGGCGTAGCAGGCGAGCATGGTTGGGAGTGGTCGGATCCACAACGATGCGTTGGGAGATAGACAGATCCAGCATATTCGTCATGTCCGATCGTTGGGTCCGCTATCTTCCTCGGCTTAGGGCCCCGATCCTGGCAGACTAGCCCACAGCTGTTGGATCCTACGTCCCCAACGTAGGCACACTGGATCCACTATCTCTGAGGTCATCACTGTAGGATCAGCCATTCGTGAGGTCAACGCGGCTGGATCCGCTGTTATTGAGATTGCCACTTCGAATATGCCCCGCCTGACCCTGCCAGCTTCACATTTCTTCCTCACCTCCAGCGATGTACACCTCACCCGAGCCGGTGTACTTCGCTTCCCTGTTTGTCATCTGTGTCGGTGTACTCCACATCCTAGTCGTCGACCTTGGCGGTGTACACTTCCCTTTCATCGTCATTCTTGGTGGTGTACACCAACGCCTCGTTGTCCGCACTAGTGTGGTCCTTTTCTTCGCTGCCAAGTACCACTCCACCTCTCTCTTCTTCCCATCTTAGTGCACCAATAGTATGGTGGCGCATGGGTGGAAGGAATAGAAGTGGCTTCGAGGGAGAGAACAAATCAAAGGCAGTTGTTGCCTCGCTATGTGTGAATAGTACAAAAAGTAAGGAACTTGGCGAAGCGGTCAAGTGAGAACGGGTGATAAAGCAGTTTGTGGGCTAACAACATAGGCCTAAGTGTCGATGCATGAAAGAGAAGACCGGATATAGGAGGGGTGAACAGACAAACTCTCTTTTTATATTAGTAAAGATTAGGACCTCAAATAATGGGGTGGAGCCTCTTGCCTATTCCTACTCCTAGTTGTACAGTAAAATTAATACTAATTCAAAAGGAATGATTTAGTAAAAATAATATGAGTTCTTTTGTGACAAAGAACAATACTATGAATTAGCATGTTCTAAAATGTCCTTTCCTTGAAATAGAGTAATACTAGCATGCTCTGCCTGACTGCCTCTAAAGTCTAATCTACATTAGGCCAGGGCTCTTTGGTCACTTTATGTTTCAAGTTCCAACAAACTAAAAGCTAAATAAAGTAGGCCACTACACCTCCTACACCCTCGAAGCTCTCAAAACCTCTGTCCCCTACCTCTAGCCCCTTCACTACTTTTCCTAGGTCTGACCCCCTCCTCTCCATCTCTGGCAGCTGGCATGCTCACCAGCGGTAAGAGGGGAGGGGGACCATTTCTAGACCATAGATCTACTAGTAGGATACTTTATTTTTTAGATTTTGTATAGCTAGCTGGTCCTTGTGGAGACAACCTTCTTCTTGGTGTTGCTGGAGGAGCGAATCGTTAGGAGGAGGTGTCAACGGTTGGCGCCTGCAACATCCGCTTGCATTTGTTCTTGGCGTCTTCCACATTTGTGCACAGCGACATCGGCAGCTCTACCTAGGTAGGCTCCACCATCTCCTTGTTTGGAGCCATCCAAATTTGGCTCTAAGATGGAGTCTTGAAGTTAATAGCAGTGCTTCCTCTCTGCGATCTTCTCCAACATCTAGCCCCAACCAAGTCGCTGTCCTTCGGGAAGGTTTTCTTCCTTTGTGTCGGTGAGTTGTGTCTCCTCCCCCAACTAAATAATTAGCTTCCCTTTTGTAGTTATGGTGTCAATCACAGTCTTGCTCAGTGAGTCGCTTCCTCTGGCTGCTGTATATCTCTCCCCCGGCTCTATCACTCTGGATCCCCACCCGCTACTCCATCATCAGCGAAGCTACCGAGATCGAATACCAAATCCTCATAAGTTCTCGGTGGTCGATTGGATTATCACCATGTATATCATTGGCATCTCTTGGCGATGTAAATCTTCTAGTGTCTCCCTCAACCTCCATCCAAAGGAGGCCCATTTTCCTTTTCCGCCACTCGACATCACCGGCAAACGTGCAGTATGTGGTGGAGCCATGGCTAGATACGAATCTTCAAGGCGAGGAGCATCACAGGCTTTGTTCTCAGCTACTAGAGGACTTGAATGTGATTTTTCCTTTCTTTGTACTCATTTTTCTTATGTGCCAGGGACCAAGTTATGAAAGGTCTTTTTTGTAGGGTCCTTTATGCAATATACTGGGTGGATGTACTTACTCTATAATATTAATTCAGAGTTAATGGACTATAGGGCCATATTAGCCCCTAAAAAAAACTAAAAGCTAGCACCAGGTAATCATAGCTTGCAAGTTGAACAGAGCCAGAATGATGTGTTGGAAATAATGTGCTTATACACATGTTTCCGTAAATTCTAAAGGTAGTGTAACTTCAGAAAAAGAGAATTTGTATACTGTAATTTTAGGTGATTCAAAGTGTAACTTTAAATGGCTGAGAGATAAAAAAATGAAAGTGTAATAGTAAAACCGAGTTCCAAAGGCCATTGGTGGCATTGAACGCGCATAGTCTCTCGTTTGAATCTTCAACTAGTCTATCGTTGAGGACGTGCACACGTACGTGGACCGTTCGGCGGCGGCGTCCTACGCGGATTCGATCAAAGAATCAAGCAATGAAGTAGCGCGTCGTTGGGGCTAGTGAAGGGTCTATAAAGAGCACAGGGAGGCGTCCTTGGAAGAACAGAGAACAACACTACACTTCATCTTCTTCCTCTAGTTTCCTGTTTTGCCTTTGTGCTGCGCCATCTCCCAAACTGAGCCGGCCGAGCTGCTCGTCGTGCAACGGCAGCCCGGTGAGCGGTGTCTCTGAGCCTCGTCCGTGTTGGGTCCCTGCACGGGGCGGTCTAGAGGTCTCTGGGCAGCGCACTGCACGACCGGTTGAACCTCGATCTTCCTCGACAATGTCCTCTTGGAGGCGCGTGGTGAGACGGCTTCATCGACATCCTTCTCTCACGACGAGATCTTGGACAAGCTGCTGCTGAGTACGTCCGAGGCAACATCATCTGCATCCACTGCTCTGCGGCCATGCACGCGGAACGTCTTCACCGACCAGACGAAGTTGCTCGCGTGAAGAAGATCGGCGGTACACCCAATCGGCACCGCATCACTCTTTCTAACCTGCATCGAGGCACTCCGTAAGTTTGCATCTCTTTGGTGGTGATCGGTTCGGCTGAAAACACTGTAGCTGGTTGAAAAAAGCACTGTAGCTGACAAAGACTTATTTACCATAATTAAATTTAAAAAAATTTAAAAATAGAAAAAACATATTAGCCCATCACATATAATGTAAACAAATACGAGGAAAAAAAGAACCGGTAAAAAACTCAAAAAAAAGCCAAAAGTTCAGAAAAAGACGAAATTTATGAATAGTGCAAAAATAAGCTGAAACCATATTGATTGTTTACTCAATATGTGTGATATTTGTTAGAAATATGGACCATATTTTAATTCCAGAATTTACTAAGAGTCAAATATCGCAAATAACTAATGATGCATAAATCAGTATCAATTACAGACAAATCATTGTACTTCAAAATATATATAGAAACAAAATTTAAACAAGTCGATTGATCATACAAACAACTTACAGTTAGGTGAGGAGAAAGAACAGGAAGCAACACAGAATATAGATGCCACAGCGAATTAGCGAGCGGTCGTGCAGATGTGTGCTGCTCAGAAATATTATTGCCGCCCCTGTGCAGGTCTTCATGGCAGTAACAGCTCGGAGATACCACTCTCCTTCTTTAGGTGCACACCGAAAAAAAGAGTCAACGAAATTCAAATGGCACAATACTACATCACAGATTTATAGGAGGAAGAAATGGAGGCAATGATTCTTAGCCCTATACTCTGGATGTCTTTAGGCATATATATAGATGCAGACTGTGAACTGACAGATTAACTAGTCATTTACCAACTGATAACTGACACATTTAACCAGCCATTTACCTACTAGTAATTGCCAGTCATCAAAACCCAATAAAGCCTCAAATTCAAATGTTTGAATCTCATTCAAACACACACACACACAGAGAGAGAGAGAGAGTGATGGACAATTCAGTAAAAATAAAGCGGACTTGGTCTGCCAAATGGCATGCCACATCACGGCACGGTCATGCGTCATAAGTCACGTGATTTTCACGCGAAAATACGTAAATACGTGTGCGTGTGTGTGATTAGTCAAAGCCCTCTTTAAGGCATCCTCATCTATGTCACATAATTCAAGGAGTGGTAAGTACTTCACTTTATAAATTGATTTTCTCTACTTTGTCTTAGCAATATGGTGTTAAACCATACATACTTTGAAATTATAGAAAATGACCCTCACTCAGATAGGTCTATTTCTAACAACGTTAGCTTAGTGTATTGTCTTCTAGTACTCTAGACATCCAATTCGTGCTTTTCTTCTAGCATGCTTCTGTGCTAGAGTATAATATCATGGCTAGTTTACTTGACCGGTTGATCATATTCTTGTTATATTGGTTGGTCACGTACTGTGTTTTTGCTACTAGCATGGTAGGCAATACCTTTGATATGTACGGTACTAGTTCATGCGTATTGCTAGTATGGGGTGTAGCAGGTTTAATGAATCAGCTGCTGTATGTCTTGCAATTCGTTAGAAGTAGTTGGTTCAATTACTTTACTGTGGCAAAGTACAATTAATGGATTGAATTAGTGACAAAGTATGCTTTACATTTACAATGATGTATGATACACAGATATCAAATCTGTACCAGACTTGGATCATGATTCATGAATGGCTAGTCCTAATAATGGCAGATATGAGAAATTTGCCTGCCCGGAGAATGTATTCTTGCCTCTTGGTGGGATGGCACGGGTGGCATCTCCTGTCCAGTGTTGGACACTTGCACGCCATGTGCTTGTAATCATCCAAGAAGTTTCCATCTATCGGGAATTTCTCGCCAACTCATTTTTCCATGTTCATTTATGTTAAAATTATAAAAGGATAGAATAAAATTATTTAAGATGATTTATATTCAATAAGGTTCTTCCATATCTACAATAACTTCTTTATATATTTAAGTTGACTTGATCTTACCCTGTACTCTTTATATGTATACTCTAAAGGTTCAATCAATACATCAACAACTATTCTGATTATTTTATCCACCTAGAGTGGATTCGTATTTGGGTCTATTCTTAGCCACTACCAAATTCCACTGCGCGCTGTTCTGGAAAAGACAATGTAATCACTTGGGGGGTTGTTTATTGTAGATAGATGGTCTCCCTTCTCTCTTTAATCAATAGATCCGTTTCTTTTTCATCAATCAATAGATTGGTTCTTTCCTCTTATTAGTAGATCGTTTTTTAGCTTCTTCTTCACTATTGACCATATCTACCAACCATGATTGACTGCCTCTTCATCGTCTCTTCCTGTGTCTCCCTGGCTACCGTACACTCCGTCGGTGTCCGCCGCATCAAACAGATCTCTTCTGCTCGTGCCCATCGGCCTGTCCTCTCCACGGATCGATTCTAGTTTGTTTTTTGGTCCGATCTACTCGGCCGTGTCCTATATGCATGCATGCATGCATGTTTGTTGTTTTCCTCTTGAACAACGTCATGCATGCACTACGTGCAATTTCCTTGATTTTTCTTTCTTGTTTTGTTTGTTGTATGATGCATGCATATCTGCCTGCACATGCACACCTCCCATGCTGATCACTACATGTCTCACTTCTCCCTGTCTACCGGCCGCCGCGTGCATCGCTGGTATCCATCAGTAAATTTCTTCCTCGCAGTCTTTCTTCCTCTACTTCTTCACCGATACTTATGCTGATTCATGCTCGATTCCTTGTAGTCGGTTTCTCCCCTTCGTCGCCACTACGAGTGCACGATTCCAGTCTAATTCCCTGTCATCGGTTTCTATGACCGTTGCATCATCGGCTTCTATGGCCGTGGCAATCCTCTGTCGTCATCCCTTGCTGTTCTTATGGCCAACGCAGATTTGCTTCCGGTGTCCTTCTCCTTCTATCTTTTTTTTTAATTTTTTGTTTGTATACATGCACCACCTGTCTACTCTGGCAACCGTCATACTACACGGTCCTCTCTTTTGGGCCGATCCCACAAAGGCAGTGGGATCTCATACAAATTTCTCCAAGGATCTAAGCTCACCTTCTCAACTTATTCATGAGCACTAGACTCAATAGATCCAACTAATTCTATTTCGCACAATCCCGTATATAGAGAGGAGGCATACCTCCCTCTCTATCTATCAGATTCTAATATGAACTCTTAATGGATACTATCCATTTTGACATAGGAAAACCCACAAACCCATATCTTATCAGATTTTTTACTCATACAACCCTTCTGAACGCTTTTCAATGTACATAAACTTGAATCTTGTAAGACTTGATCCTCTTGATCTCCTCAGCTTCTCACCATGACCTAAGCCACCCCTTCCCAAGCACCATGGTTTAGTCTCTTCACTTTTTCCGACATTTGTCAAAATACAAAAAACATACTTGCCTTGACGTGGTCACGTCCTTCACTTGACATGTGTAGTTTCTCTGCTTGACATGTGTAGTTTCACCAATAGCTTACCTCGCGTCGGCAAGTCCCTCCCATTCCAGTTTTCGCCAGACCACCACCACACTTGCACCGACCAAGCCGTTTAGTACAACCTATCGCTCGAACTTTACATTCCATGTTCTTGTCCACCATGTGCCTTTCCCGAGCTCAACCATCTCAGCCAGTATTCATAACCGTTATGGACTTTTGTTTCCCCAACCAAGTCCTGGTCCTCCACTATTACAGAAAGCCTAATACTAGACGGCCAATCACAGACGGTTTGACAAAACTGTCTGTGATCGACACTAACACAGACGGTTTTAATTTGGACACCGTTTGTGTTGGTGGCGTCGGAGAAAACGAGTATCACAGACGGTTTGTGTTAAAAACCATCTGTGATAATCTGGAATTATCACAGACGGTATGGGATGCATACAAACAAGAGAACTTCACTTTGCGCTCCTTATTGTTCTGCACCATAAATGATTATCCTGCCCTCGGTAACCTATCGGGCTATAGTACAAAAGGTGCCAAAGCTTGTACTCACTGTTTAGATGGTACCGAGAGTGTGTGGCTGAAACACTCACGCAGAACCGTCTACATGCGTCACCGCCGGTTCCTTCGGAGGGCTCACCCATACCGCAAGATGAAGAAACAATTTAACGAAGAGAAGGAAGACGGTGCAGCTCCAAGGCATTTAAGGGGAAAAGAGGTTTATAATATGGTTAAGGATTTAGATGTTGTCTTTGGAAAGAGACGTAAGTTGAGGGTTCATGAGAAGAACACCTGGAAGAAGAGATCAATATTTTGGGACTTACCTTATTGGGAGTATCTAGATGTTCGACACTGCATCGACGTTATGCACGCAGAAAAGAATGTATGCGACAGCTTGATTGGTCTCTTTCTGAATATTCGTGATAAAACAAAGGACATCGTCAACACACGACTTGACTTGGTTGATATGGACATCAGGCCTGAGTTAGCACCGACATGCACTGATAATGGACGAACGTACCTTCCCCCTGCGTGTTACACTCTGTCCAAGACTGAGAAAACAAAACTGTGCCAGTACTTGCATGGTGTCAAAGTTCCGTCTCGTTACTCCGGCAACGTGAAGAAACTTGTTTCGATGCAAGATTTGAAGTTAAATGGCATGAAGTCTCATGATTGTCATGTGCTGATGACATAGATGATCCCTATTGAAATTAGAAATATTTTGCCGATCAAAGTCCGAGAGACAATCATGAGGCTATGTTATTTCTTTAACACAATTGCTCAGAAGGTCATCGATCCCGAAGGACTAGATGCTATGCAGGACGAGGTGGTGATGACTCTATGTAATCTTGAAATGTATTTCCCTCCTTCGTTTTTCGATATCATGGTCCATCTCATTGTTCACGTTGTGTGGGAGATAAAAATGTGCGAGCCCGTATTCCTACGTAGCATGTACCCATTTGAGAGGTTCATGGGAATTCTCAAGTCCTACGTACGGAATCGATCTCGGCCGGAGGGTAGCATCGTCGAAGGTTATACAAGCCAAGAGGTTATTGAGTTTTGTGTCGATTATATGGCTCAGATTCAACCGATAGGTGTGCCTCAATCTCGTCATGAGGGGAGGCTGAAGGGTATCGGAACTATCGGAAGGAAAGCAATCACTCCAAATATGGACACGTATACTCAAGCCCATTCCACGGTCTTGCAACACATGACTGAAGTGGCACTTTATATCGACCAGCACAAGCATGTGCTTCGGCAACAGAATCCGGAGTGGCCGGATGTTTGGATCATGAGGCAACACAATAGTCGGTTCAACCAATGGTTGAAGGAGAAAATCGCTAGAAGCTCGCCAAGTGAGATGCTGACATGGTTGACAAAAGGGCCAACATTTACAGTTGTGACATGACAAGGATATGACATAAATTGGTACACATTCTATACACAGTCTCAGGATGTAAAGAGCACTAACCAGAACAGTGGTGTCCGCATAGATGCGTTCAATACCGATGGGTCGAGAAACTCATACTATGGGTTCATAGAAGAGATTTGGGAGCTCGACTACGTGGTTTTCAAGATCCTCTTATTTCGCTGCCGTTGGGTGCATCTCCCACAGGTGAAGGTTGACAAGTACGGTGTCACTACCGTGGACCTCCAATATGTCGGCTACAAAGACGAACCATTCGTACTCGCCAATCAAGTTGTTCAAGTTTTCTATGTAACTGACCCGGCAAATAAGAAACGCCATGTAGTTTTCATGGAAAAAGGAGAATTGTCGGAGTAGAGAATGTAGTGGACGAGGAAGAATACAATCAATTTGACGAGTTACCTCCTTTTGGAAATGGCATAAGGGTCGACGACGAACAACGTGACGAAACTAGTTATGTACGCATTGATCATCATGAAGGGCTAATTTTTAAAGGAAATAAGCAAGTAGAATGAGATATGTGTGATGTATATGTGAATTGGCATTTATGTACACAACAATGCATGTGTGTGATGTATATGTGAATTGGCATTTATGTATACAACAATGCATATGTGTGATGTATTTGTGAATTTACATTTATGTATATGTGAAAATGTGTGAAGAAATACACTCTGTGAATGCAGCTGGTTGGTGTTGTATATGAATGCAGCTGGTTGGTGTTTGTCTTAATAACTACAGTCGGGGGCAAAGGCTTATCACAGACGATTCTAAAGGTAGTATAACTATCACAGACGGTTCTAAGTGTAGAACCGTCGGTAATAAGCCTCCATATATACCCTTTGGGTAGGGTTTTCTGCGTATGCTGCAGTTATAGATCTAAGTCTCGCCGCACTCCCGATCTGTATCCTCGGACCTCCATCGCCGCTGCCTCCTCGCACCTCCGTTGCCGCCGTCACCCTCCTCCTCCCTTGGGCCCGTCGCCGCTGCCTCCTCGAGCCCCTCGTCGGCCGCCTCCCCGAGCCCCTCGTCGGCCGTCCCCTATCGCCGTCGTCGTCGCCTTCTCGCATCTGTGAGTTTCGCCGCCGCCTCCTCTCTAGTGACATGCCAGATCTGTGAATCGACTGGTACTTTGTTGTGAATAGAGATCTTGTTGTGATGCTTATACGAATTTGCACCAACTTAGAATAACACATGGCAATATTTTTAGGTGGATATTTTGTAGAATAAAAGTATGGATGGAATCCACAATCTTTGAGAAGTGTGGAAATGTTCATTGTAACTCTGATATAACAATCATTGTGTCATTCCAAACATACTACTGACCATTGTGTCAAATGAAGCCAACATAACATGTACCCAGCTGTTTGTTTACTGCAGTAGCATAGTTTGCTATTTGGTTTATTTTGTAATGTTTATTTCTTGTAGTAAATTGTCTTTTGCTTGTTGTGAGTGTTAGTATATAGTATTAGCAACTAAAGTAGGTGCTAAGATAGGCACATCACCCCTCTCTCTGTCCACATCACCCCCTCCCCTGTACTCCTCTCCTCTCTTCCTAACATTGAACATCATGTTTCACTTTTTTTGCTTCCTCATCTTTCAATTCAGTATGATCATTTTCTTATCTTATGGTATAGCACTTTCTTATCTTATCCTAATAGACCCACAAATTGAGCAATATGTCATCCGCAAATTCTTCAACATCATCGCCGGATGCGTCCGCTCCAAATTCAAAACGCCGAGGAAGAGGGCTATCGAAGAAGCCGGAGGGCCGATTTACCATCACAGATGTCAATGGATCTGGGACCCCTCTCATTCCTCCCAAAGCAGTAAGCGCATTCCGAAGAATGGTCGGAATAGTTACACGAGGACGAATTGAGATCATATTCAATTCGTGGAAGAGCGTGCCTGAGACTCGGAAACATGAGCTGCTGACTGAAATTTTGGCATCGTTCGAGATCCCAGAAGAACACCAAGATACCGTGCAACGACAAACCTTGCTAGCGGCATGTAAAGTATGGAAGAACTTCAAGAGCACGCTTGTCAAGAAATACGTGGAGAAAGACGAAACGCCCTTTCATAAATACCCATTCCTGGAACCACAATGGGAAGAGTTCAAGGCTTCGAAGACGACCGAAGATTTCAAAAGTACAAGTGTGGCACACAAGGCCCTCCAGGCAAAAAACACACACCCCCACAGACTTGGCACAGCTGGGTATGCGGGTAAAATCCCGCAGTGGAGGAGCGAGGACGACCAGGCAGCCCTGCATGACACCGCCTCGCCATTTGCCAATATCCCGGATGACCGCGCTCGAAATTGTATTAGAGCAAGGTCATCCACAACGACATCGGGGGACGTATCCTTTCGAAACCCTACAGACCAGCAAGTGTCCGAGCGCCTGGTAAGATATCGATCGAACTACGTAGCTGGTTTTTAGTTACGAACCGTCTGTGATATGTACACCATAGACTTCGAAAACCGTCTGTGATAACCTTCAATTATCACTGACCCATAAATTCAGACGGTTCAAAAAACCGTCTGTGATGACTTTTTTGAACCGTCTGTTATACGGTTTTCTGTAGTAGTGCTCCTCAATATTAACCATAGTCGACTTAAGCTACTTGCATATCAAAAGACCAATAAATCAAATCCAGGCATGAGTCCTTTATGTTAGTTATAAACATACATCATACAACCATACACAAAGACCCAAAGCTCAACAGACAAATGAAACGCTCAAAACCCCACTTAAGAGCACAATTAGTCGCTTGGACCACCATCTCTTGATAGGATAGTCCTAGCTCTCCAACTGGACCATCCACACCCACATTGGACAACCCAACTTGCCTTAGGTCCAACTTACACACTCTTTGGAAAATAGTCTAAACCAAATGGTGCATGATCCAAACCGTTTGGACGGTCCGACCGACCATAGACTCATTTGCACCCTCTGAAAAATTGTCCGATCCAAATAATCTGAATGGTTTGGACGGTCCGAACTAAACAAGAACACACGCATTTCATCAAAACCAGCCCAAAACAAGCACTGATTCGGCTACATCTAGAAAACTGCATTCTTCTGGTTGTGGTCATGCCAATCATCGGTGATATTTTGGGGATACTGGCAGTGCATCAACGTGGGCAGCTTCTGTAGACGAGCTATACGTATTACAACATGCATGCATTAGAACCGTATAAGAACTCAATGAAGAACTAACTGGGGTAAGTGCAACTTCTCGAATTTTGTTTTTTTAAAAATGGTCAATCTTTATCTTCTAATTTTTATATCATTTCATCGCAAATAGTATGTATGTACTCAAGACTACATTCTAAACTACATGAGTACTCAAATTGACTTGATGTAAAACATGTCGGGAATGTATCGTCGGCCAATATTCGATACAGAAACTTATCTAAGCCTAAACGACTCTGGTCGACACTATATCAACAGTTCGTACTACCTTCACAAGAACTAAATGATTGGTTATATTTAAAGGAAGGGTAACGAGCGAACCAAGAACTAAATAATTGGGTGTAAGGGAAGGGAAGCGAACGAACTTTAGTTTCTGCTGGTACTTAACTAAATCTTTGTGGCAAGCGTCTACGGCCCTCCTGATGTAAGATATAATCACGTGTCAAGGTTCCATTAGGATTGGTCTTCTGTAGAACCGAAGATGGTAATAGAGAGAGGTGAATGGTACCTTCAAATTTTCCTTCAAATATTCCATAATCCTTCACTCTAATAGTTACAAAGTTATGAAGATTAGGAGGAAAAATCATCACACAATAAGCAAGACAAGCTGCTGAAATTTTGCAGAATAATCAGCAAAATCGATAGTACCTTTCTAATAATTGCGGTGCTACCTTTGTGCGGTAGTACCATTGTTATAACTGCGGTACTACAGATTTTCGGTAGTACATTTGTTTGCACTACGATACTTTCGATTTTCGGTAGTATCTTTGTTTGCACGCGGTACTACCTTTCCTCGATGAACAGAGATTTTAGCACAAGTTCAAAACCAAGAATCAATGGAACTTTTGATCCGTAGACACAAATGATACGAAATTTTGCAGAGATTTTCTCTAGAGTATTGTGAACCTATTCCAATAAACAGTCATGAAAATCATGGCCAAAGTTAAGACCTTTTTCAGTTTGTTGGAATATTGCACCAAAACCGAGTCAAAATCAAAATCGATGAATACAACTTGCTCGTAGGTGGACGATGGCCAAGATAGCTTTAGATATGTTCCCACATATCCCAGCGAGAAAGAATACAAAACAAATCACGTCAAAGACCCTCGGATCAAGAAATCACACTTTGAGGCCAAACAAAGCAAAACCGAATATTCTTGATAGACTTGCTATCAAAGTGGCTAGATGGATGGAGATAGATTCTTAGAGGTTGTCTCCATCTCTTATACGTACTTGGTACAACAAGATCATAAAAAGTGAGTAGGAGAGATCAAGATCAACCAAAATCAAAGCACATCAATCAAGACAAAAGAGACACAAGAGTTGCATAACAATTGATGTATTGCTTACTTGAGAAGATAGGTTTTACAGCCACTCCACCTTATAGGACAAAAAGCATACAAGACACTCACTCTCAAACCTAACCCTAGAGATGAGAGCACATGAGATAGGTTGGATAGTTAACCACATATCTCCATCCCAACCCATTCCATAGGTGGGCAAATAGCCACCTATATTTCTTAGTAGATCCTATCCACTATTACAATGGGGAAACCCGTTTAACCGCCACATATGGGTTTACTCTCACAAGTTCACTTATGCACGCTTTTCAAAGCGTATAAGTTCATATCTGCTAAATCCTTAGTCTTGATCTGCCTTGATCCAACCAACTCCACTTTGACCTAAACCGCTCTCCAACACATCAGCCATGCGTCGTGGTTTTGATCCAAGATAATTTCAGTATTTTAGTCAAACTACGAAAATACCCCTCCTTGATTTGGTCATTACCAACCATTGCAAGCAATCGCCATGCTTGCCACATGTAGATGCACCACTAGCTTGCAACTCATCGCCAAGTCTCTCCCATCCCAATTCCCCCAAACCATGGCTTATTAGGCCTATGCAAGCTACATGGTGCAATCCCACCATTCGAACTCGCATTCAACATTTTCAAAGGAATACCACATCTAGAAGAACATTTTCTCTGCAATTTGGACAGAATCCTTTCTCATGCCATGCTTGAGCTCACCGACTTACCCGGCATCCTTAATCATTCTGGACCTCAACTCCTCCGTGAGCGTAGCCTCGATCGTCGCCATTGACCACAATTGATTCCAAGCAACCCTGCACATTCAAAGACAAAGAAATTATTTTTGGGCACAAGTTCTTCACAACTTGACCCACGTTAACCAAAATATGCATCATGCAACCTTAATGCAACAACCTCGGTCAACCTAAGTCAATCCATCATCCAATTTCTCTTAACCCTGTTTTTTGTGAAGATCAGTAGTACCGCACCTACAATGCTAGTATTACCGCACTTTGGTAGTACCACTCCCCAATGCGGTACTACTGCACCCTGCAATTCTTAACTAGATCTCTCTGAAAAAACATGTCGTTGCACAGCCGGAGCTACTGCCATGCGGTACTACCGCGTTCACAACTGCCGTACTGCTGATTTTTTTGGGACTTCCTAAAATCAGTCCAAATCAAATGCAATCTTGGAAAACCATTTGACTGCTCTGCAAACCTTGCAATGGTTCATTAAAATATTATCCTGAACCTTCTCACATGGTTCTTCAATCTCCCTCTCGATGAATCTATTGTCAATACTTAAAAAATGCAAATTGGAGGTGGTTTTAAAAAAGGAAAGCAGAATTTTGCAAAGAAAGCTTCAAATGGTCAAAGAGATGATAGCAAAGAGGTAAAGATGACCATGTAAAGCAAAATAGATAGAAGCTACGGAAAATAACAAGTTTTTTTTATAAAAAACTTCAACTCCACCAAATGAGTCATAAAATCTCACTCTAGGTCCAAATGAAAGAACAATTGTTCTATTTGATCTTGATCATGGTGAGAATAAATCAAAATGTTCAAATTAGCAAAAATTTGCATGCACAAACACAAACTCCAAAACATGCTCTAGATATGCATTTTTACCGATCTTTCTCCCTCTTTAACAATGAAGTCATCAAAATATATGGAAGAAGATAACACATGAAAGAAATGAAGTGACTGCATTTTATTCATATTAAGCATTAGGAGCTATAAAGATTATCCTAAATGACTTTCTAAGTATTACACCAAAATATAAAAAGTGAAAGTGCTATCTAGATCATAGCAAGTCATATATAGCCGAGCTAAGGCCAAATATGTATTGATATGAAATTAAATAGCTTTTTAGCATGTCAAGATACTCAAATTCAGAGTTTAGTCAAAATGCTCCAAAAATGAGCCAAGCCATATCAATATTCTAAATGGAACCAAGAAGCTATACTTGAGTCAATTTAAAGTGTTACAAGTTCAAGATTGGAATATTTTGTTCAAGCACTTGAGATTACTTGTAATTGAGCAAATTTAACACATTTGATATTTCCTTTGAAATTCATTTCTGGTCGCTTCAACCATTCTTCACAAGATTTTGTTTTCTTAGCCATGTGCTAGATCTCAAACTTATGTGACCACCCTAAGCAAAAAGATTAAGAGAGTGGTCTTTGTCATAAAAAACTCACATTGAGTTCATGCCTAGCTCAATGGCAAGCCGTCTCGTGCGTAAGAATTGGTGAGATCAGTTTTTTTTGCACAAAAAAGATCATTTTGTATTTTCTTAACTTAGTTCAAAAACAAAGAGTTAAAACTAACTCATGTTTCAATAAAGAACTAGTGTAGCTCAATCTAAAGCTTAATCTAGATTCAAGACTCAACTTAGTTTATTTGATATGGCATGAATCATAAGAAGATCTCTATAGGAAGACATGATTTAATTCAAGTGTTTCACATTTAATAGAGCTAGCATGGTAAAATCTAAGCTACACATAGAAGGACATGATAAATCTAGGTCACTAGCAAAAGATATGGTAAGATGTAAATCAAAGTATCATGTCACAAAAGGATAATAGTTAAGGTTTCATGTATTTATATTACAATGCGCATTACTAAATTTAAATGCAATATGATACAATAAAAAGAAATTCCAGCTCCCCCTTAGCAAGTGAATCAATTTTTGAAGTAATTTGATTCAAGTTGAGTTATAGAAGCATTAAGCTTAAGAAAATCTTAAATGAACTCCCTCTGAACCAACGCAATAAGCAAGAGAGAAGAAGTTTGGAAAAAATAAAAAAATGGCAGGCCTTAAAGCATAGACAAGATAGAAGGATCACTATGGCTCATACTGCACTCATCTACCCCATATGACTCTAGGACTATTAGCTAGTCGTCTAAAAACACAAGGAAGTAAACATATTCCTAGTCTTCCCAAAGGGGCCCAACCCCTGCTAGACCTAAAAGAAGTGAGTGAGCTCAACCTGGTGAGAAGAGAGTCAACTAATAAGCAGCATCCTAGGATCACAAGATGAGAGAAACAAGTCTAAATAGCAGAGTATGAAAACCACTCTAGTCTATGCTAGAGAGACTAACCCAAATGCACCCATAAATAAAGTGCAATAGATGATAAATGTAAATATAATATACAAAGTACATGATGCTCGCTCTCAGATTATGCGATAAGGATAGACCACCCTAAGCTCTCCCCATAAGGCCATGAACCTTGAGCTATCTAAAGGCTTGGTGAAAATATCAGCCAACTGGTGGTTACTCTCCACAAACTAAAGCACTATATCACCCTTTTCCACATGGTCTCTAAAGAAATGATATCGGATATCTATGTACTTGGTCCTAGAGTGCTACACTGGGTTCTTAGTAATGTTAATGGCAGAAGTGTTATCGTAGAAAAGAGAAACACTATCTATGGCTAACCCAAAGTCCCACAAGGTCGAAATCATCTAAAACACCTGACTACAACAACTAGCGACTGCAACATACTCGACCTCTGTGGTGGACTATGCAATACTAGACTGCTTCCTAGAAGACCAAGAAATAAGAGAAGTGCCAATGAATTGGCAAGTGCCAAAAGTACTGTTCATATCTATCCTACAACCAGCAAAGTCTACATTAGAGTAGGCTCTGAGGGAAAGATAGGAAGCAGAAGAGTACCATATACTATAGTCTAGAGTAACTCAAAGGTACCTAGAAATGCGCTTCACCGCTTGACGGTGAGAGGCACAAGGAGAGGCCTAAGATTGAGTGCACAGACACACGACGAAGTGTATGTTTGGCCTCAAAGCTATAAGATACAGGAGGGAGCTAATCATGCTGCAGTACTCCTTTTGATCTATAGTCTCGCCATCCTCATTAGGACCAAGTGTAGTCGAGGTCGCCATCGGAGATGACACAACTTGCAATCATTCATGTCGAGGTGTCTCAGGAGGTCTCGAGTGTACTTGCCTTGATGCAAGAAGGTACTCTTCCAAGTCTACTTGATCTAAAAGTTGAGGAAGAAGCTCAACTCACCCATTATGTTCATCTCAAACATTGTGCTCATGACATCAGAAAACTGAGAAACAAGAGGATGAGAGGAGCCACCAAAGATAATGTTATCTGCATATATCTAGACAAGCAGAACGTCATTGCCATGCCTGCAAATAAACAAGGTCTTATCTACCTAACCCATCTCAAACCTATGACTCAACAGATAGGATTTAAACCTCTTATACCAAGCTCTAGGGGCTTGCATAAGCCCATACAAGGCTTTGGAAAGCTTGAAGATATGGTTGGGTATTTGGGGTTCTCAAAACCTGGCGGCTGTAACATAGACCTCTTCCTCAATATACCCTTTAGGAAGGCACTCTTAACATCCATCTAGTACAGCTTGAAGCCCTTAGACGCTGCAAAAGCAAGCATAATTCTAATGGCCTCTAACTTAGCTACAATGGCAAAGGTATCCTCAAAATCTAAACCCTTAACCTGGGAGAACCCTGAGCTACCAATCTAGCCTTCTTTTGAATGACTACCCCATCCTCACTCTGCTTGTTTTTGAAGACTCACTTGATTTCTATGACATTATGACCACTAGGGGGCTCAACAAGCGACCAGACCTTGTTCATCTCGAAATTTTCTAACTCCTTATGCATCGCATTGACCCAAGACTCATTAGAAAGTGCATAGTAGATATCCATGGGCTCAAAAGAGGCGACAAAGGCAGAATGTAGACAAAAGTGAGATAAGCCAGATTTTGAACACGTGACATACTCAAGAAGATCACCTATGATCTGTTCAGGAGGATGTCAACGCTGAATATGTTTGGGAGGTCCTGGATGAAAAGAAGTGGCCTCTTCGTCATGAGTTGAGGAGGTAGGACTAGAGCCACAAGCTTCAGAAGAATCAAAAGGTAAGGGCTGATCTCTTTGAGGCGCAGTGGTAGAAGTAGGCACCTGAAGGGAAGGATGGACTGGATCAGGTAAAGAACTTTCATCTCCATTCTTCTCATCATCTACAACGATATCAGGCCTAGTGATAGGACTAATCTCACCAAAAGTAACCTCATAGGTCTCTACGATCCTGCTAGTCTCACAGTTCTAGACCCTATAACCCCACGAAAAAGTCAAGTAACCCAAAAAGATACTGTCAGAAAAATGAGACTCAAACTTATTTAGATTCCCAAACTTCAGAATAAAGCACTTGCAACTAAAAACATGAAAATGAGGGACATTGGGTTTTACCCATTCCTCAACTCATAAGAACTGTGATGTAAGTGTGCCCTCATAAAAACTTTGTTTGAAACATGGCACGCGGTGGCTATAGCCTCAGCCCAAAACTTTCTAGGTGTGGCATACTCATTTAGCATCATTCTGGTCATCTTGACCAGGGTACGGTTCTTCTCTTCACTATGCCATTTTGCTGAGGGACGTGTGGAGAAAAGAACTGATGCTCTGCATCTGTCTCATCACAGAAGCTCTCAAAGTAGGAGTTCTTAAACTCCATACCATTGTCACTACGAATCGCTCATAAGTCACTAGAGAGCTCAACGGACAACTTATCAAACAAACCCCTAAAATGACTAAAAGTCTCATCATTCGAGGCTAAGAAAAACACCTAAAAAACATCGGGAAGTCATCAACCACG
This sequence comes from Dendrocalamus latiflorus, assembly GCA_017311315.1. Classification (NCBI taxonomy): domain Eukaryota; kingdom Viridiplantae; phylum Streptophyta; class Magnoliopsida; order Poales; family Poaceae; genus Dendrocalamus; species Dendrocalamus latiflorus. The sequence goes on along the minus strand of CM029661.1, from coordinate 25,208,399 downwards.
ATAAGAATGTACCACTTCTCACCCATCGACTGCATTCTAGCTGGACCAATAGTGTCCATATGAAGAAACTATCATGGTGCATTGGTCATAATCACAGTAAGTGGGGATGAAAGCGGCGACCATTTTGCCATACCGGTAAGGAGCAAAAACTATGTTTTTGACCATCTTGAGGTTAGGCAGACCACGAACGAGGTCGTGGTTGCTCACTCGGGTCAAATGATCAAAGCCAGTATGACCAAGTCTCCTATGCCAGATGGAGAGATCACATGACTCAGAAGCAACTAAGCACTTGAGAGAATTACCAGAAGACTTGATAAAATCTGCATAAAAGATCTTTTTAAACCTAGAAATCCCGCAAACTAAATTTCCTAAAGTATTAAGGATTTTACAAGCATTTTTCTTAAAACTTACCTTGAAATTGTCATCGGTAAGCTGAGAAATAGATAGGAAATTATAACGTAGCTTACTCACTAAGGCAACATCCTTAAGAATGAAGGAATCATTAATACACATAGTACCTTTAGCAATGATTCGACCTGATGAAGCGTCTCCAAAGGTGATGAGCTCGAACTAGGGAAGAGAACCAATGGGAGTCTCCGGTTATGTGACGAGAACAACCGGAGTCGACAAGCCACACATCTTCCTTCCCAGCCCGATGAACCTGAGTCAATGAGAAGAAAACATCGGTGACTTAGTACTAGGGTAAATAAGAGCAGATTTAGGAACCCAATATTGAGTCACACGATGAGTAGTAAATCCAATCATAGAAAAAGAAGACTAACCTTTATCTACTCTATGCACTCTGCCTCTCACAGAACTAGATGGTCCAAAAGCAGACCTCAAGCCTCTGCTAGGTCTGACCAATAGCAGTATGCTAATCACACTATGGATAGCCACCTCGATAGGGAAAATGAAGTCTATTATCAGAATGATGAAAACCCCGATTAGAGGCAACTCAAGGACTAAAACTAGAAGATACCTAAAACCCAAGTCCTCAATGCCGCCTAACACCAAACAGATAAGGAGAACTACCTACGACTCCAGACCTCATGTTGGTCTTAGGAGTACTTTGTGTCTGGGGGTGACCCTGAATACCTCTAAGAGCACGAACATGGTCTCTATGTGCGAGGTGTAATGACACTTCGCCTTCTGAGAGGTCGAAGCAGCAGGTGGCACAATCTTACTATAATATATCCCTTGGACAAAACCTACAGATTTAAATACTATATTCTTAGCTTTGGGTGTACCCTCGATCACGCCTCTAGCTACAGCTCTAACAACTACAAGTGGATATTTTCTCACATCCTCTAAAAAAATCATACCCTAGACCTTGATTAAATTTGCAAATCTTGGATTTATCCAGGATAAGACTAAGCCTTTTCTTCCCTCCAACAAATTTTTTGAGAGTGTTCGTGAGGTATTCACACTCCCAAAAAAGAGAAGCACATGAAGAACAAGGGGAAGAAGAAGATGAAGAACCAGAAGGAGAAGATCAAATAGCATGTGCATATCTCTCCTTATGCATGGCTACCTCAACCTTGAGAGCTTCACAAGACACACAAGAGGTAGTCCTAATCCTAGCCGTCTAGGCCTCGTAACTCTCCCTAAAGATCTTTTGCATTTCCTCCATTTTCTCCCCTACTTTAGCACAGAACAAGTAATCAAATTTTAGCTTCTCTAGTAGATCCTTAGTTAGCTTCACACATTTATCATCCAATGTAATCATTTCATATTTTAGTTTTTCATAATTATTACATGGTAAGCTAACAGGTGCCTTAGAAGCATATTGAGTCATTTTCTTGTTATGATTGCACATGTCCTAAAATTGTTTAAAAACAGATTCAAATTCAACAGTTAATTTAGGACAGTTAGCATAAGAAACAACAGGTTCCATCAAAGCAGCTTGCATTTTAACAATTTTATGATCTGCCTTCTTTAAATTAATCTTCAAGTTGGTACAACTTTCACAGATTTCAAGTAGATCAAGAGGCATAGTATATAATCCTCTAAAAGCATTGTCCTTATCATCACATGAGATGCAGAATGTAGTGTCAATAGAATCAGATTAAGAAGGAACCATTCTAGCCATTTCTAATTTAGCAAATAAACTAACATTCTTCATCTTAAGCAAATCCATCTTAGAAATCACACTAACATACGAGGTTTTTAGTTTCTCCATATTTCTAAGTAAGAAAGCACATAAATCGTAATCATCACAGGAGTGAGCAGATCTAAGTGAAGTAAATTCCTGTGACAAGCTTTCTACCTCCTTCTCTAACTTACCACATCTAGTCCTAGATCTAGAATAAAACTTTTCTAACTTGAGAAAAACATCATTGAGTTGGTCGTAGGAGGGACATATCTCATCAAAGTCATTGTAGAGATCGTCATCGCTGATGCCGTTCTTGTCAGCAATGAAGCACATCCCGGTGATGTCGTCACCATCTTGGTGTCCTTCTACAGATCATCCTTGTCATCGTCATTGCTCCAGCCCTCCATGTCGCTGAAGTCGAAGTTGTTGAAGGCAGTGTGTACGTGGTGGAAGAGTCTTCGCATTGCCAAAGTTGTGGTACTTCTTCTCCTTGCTTTGATCATGAGTTAGGGGCTTCTTGTTGTGGTTCTTGCTGATATAGTCATTCTTGTTCACGTCGCCGTAGTCGTTCTTACCCTTTTCTAACTTGGAGTACTTTACTCGAATGTGGTTGGGGCCACCACACTCGAAGCAAATCACTGGACCTCATCTATTCCTCTCTCTAACCCTCTTGTATGCATGCGAGAACTTTCTAGCTAGGACGGCTAGATCACTCTCTGGAAATTGCTCGAATTGATCATCGCTCATCTCACACAAAGTAGCGAAAGAGAATCCAGAAGCACCATTAGATGGTGCTCCAAAGGTAGAAAGAGGATTAGTGGCTAAGGTCATCGACTACAACTTCGTCTTGTGAGAGACAATGTCTATCTCATGAGTCTTGAAGCATGAGCACAACACGTCAATAGTTAAGGTCGATAAATTAGTTGTGTCCTTGATGGTGGTCACCTTCATCTCCAAACCTTGAGGTCTAAGGCAGAAAGCATCCAATGAGTACTACCCGAGTCTGAGTATGTGAGACCAACAGCTCGGAGGTTTTTCAGTATCATGTGAAATCTACTGAAGCACTCATCCAATGATTCACTAGCAAGCATCTCGAATTTGTTGTATTCTTACTTATACAGGTCCTGTCGAACGGTCTTGATTTGGGTGGTGCCCTCATGGTAAGCATCGAGGGTCACCCGGATGTTGAACACCGACGTGAGATGAGAGATACGATCAAACTCACTCTGGCTAAGACCTTGAATGGTGATGTTCCTTACCTTAGTATTTGCTTCCACATCTAGTGTAAGACTCCATCCTACTCTTCCAAAAGGGATTGTTGACCCCATCGAAGGGAGATGTCTTGCTGGAATAGTTGTCTACTACCATGGCTCTAAAGACTGGTTAATATTTGTAAAAAGAGCTAACCGGGCTCTGATACCACTTATAGGACAGAAGATGGCAACAGAGGGGAATGGTGCATTCAAATTTCCCCCAGATATTCCACAATCCTTTACTCCAATAGCTACAATGCTATGAAGATGGCTTTAGATATGCTCCCACATATCCCAGCAAGAAAGAATACAAAACAAATCACGTCAAAGACCCTCGAATTAAAAAATCACACTTTGAGGCCAAACAAAGCAAAACCGAGTTTTCTTGATAGACTTGTGGCTCATTTGGCCCATGCAAGCTACATGGTGCAATCTTGTCGTTCAAACTCGCCTTCAATATTTCTCGCCTTTCTTGTGGCATGCTTGAGCTAACCGTGTCACCCAGCATGCTTGATTATTTTGGGTCTCAACTCCTCCATGAGCCTAGCTCCAATCCTTGCTGTTGACCGAGGTTGACTCCAAGCGACCCTGCACATGTAAAGACAAAGAAATCATTTTTGGATACAAATTCTTCACAACTTAATGCACGTTAGCCAAAAACATGCATCACACAACCTTAAAAGCAACGACTTCGATGAACCCAACTCAATCCATGATCCAATTTCCCTTAACCCTGTTTTTCTGTGAAGATCGGTAGTATTGTACTTGCAATGCTGGTACAACCGCACTGCGGCACTACCACTCCCAAAGCGGTACTACCGCACCCTACAATCCTGAACTGGACGTCTATGGAAAAAAACGTTCCACTGCACAGTCGAAGCTACCGCCTTGTGGTACTATTACTATGCGATACTACCGTGTTCACAACTGTGGTAATACCGATTTTTTTAGGACTTCCAGAAATTAATCCAAATCAAATACAATCTTTACAAAACTATTTGACCATACCACAAACCTTGCAATGGTTTATCGTAATATTATCATAGACCTTCTCATATGGTCTTTTATCTTCGTTACAATTGGAGGCCATGGCCGACGGAGTGGAGAGGAATATGCAGAGGAGTGTTTGTCTCGAGTTAAGGCTACTCCTCGTGTTGGGATATCCCCTTGGGTGCAGCTGTGGATCCCTAGTGGACTTGATTTCTTTCCCTCCCGCTTGCATCCTGTTGGCTTCGGTGTTCCTTGTGATCTCCCCTTTGTTCTTGCCCATGTCCAGGTCAGCGTTAGCGGCAGTGGTGGCGATTGATCAAGAGGTGGGATACATGGAGTCGACGACGGTCTTGTCCTGGAACTTTTGGCCATCCTCTGCCTCTTCCACTTCCTCCTCTCTTGCACAAACGATGTGGTGGGGTTCATTTGGACCTCCTCCTCCCCTTCTGTCGGGCGGCCACAGACAGGGTCAGGATGGGAAGGAGACGAATGTGATGCTGCCCTAGAATTGGCTCTAGTGATATCTGTCCTCCCCCTCCTCTCAAAATCCGACGCGGTGGGGCTTTCTAAACTCCGCTTGATCCTCGCCCGCCGCCTTGGCGTTGAAAGGCGCAGCTGCCATGCCCTTGACGCAGGTGAACCAGGCCCAATGCGCGGTCTGACCCTTAGCCATTGGTGTGTGCACATTGTAGGAAATAATCCAGACTTGATGAGCTGGCAGTAGACTAAGTCCATTTTACTTGTTAAACTGCATGTAGATCGTGACCGGAGTTAACGGATCCGATCTAGTAGTGTTACTGAAGTTTAGCGCTGTTTGTTAGCATTCAGTTAGCGCGTTGTGTTTTCTTCAGAGTACTGTAGCATTTCATTCTTTTGCCGAATTATTCAGAGTGAAGTATTCCCATTTTGCTGTCTCAGATTTGTGCTATTGCCGATACATTCCCCACTCAAATCATCACCCGATAGTCTAGAATTACTGGGCTGTGACTTTCATTTGGTATCAGAGCCTTGTAATTAGCGAAGAATACCCCGGCGGAAGGTCATGTCGTTGCCTGAGCGCATGGGAGCCGGTGCAGTCCAGGCGACGAAGGAGGCCGGAGTGTCGCTCCACTACCCAATGCTGATGCCGACGAATTACTCTACTTGGGCGATCAAGATGGAGGTCTTCATGGACGCGCAGGGCGTCTGGGACGCAGTAGAGCCGACGACCGAGGAGGTCGTCGACAGAAGGCGTGACAAGATGGCGTTGGCCTGCATTTTCCAGGCGGTTCCAGAGGACGTTCTTCTGCTGCTCGCGAAGAAGAAGACGGCGAAGGAGGCGTGGGACAGCCTGAAAACCATGCACCTTGGAGCAGATCGGGTGAAGAAGGCTCGAGTTCAGACCTTGAAGAATGAGTTCGCCGCATTGCGCATGAGGGAGACAGAGACTGTTGATGAATTTGCAGGCAAGATCAGCACCATCGCAAACAAGGTACGTAGTCTCGGAGAGAGTCTTGAAGATGCAGTACTTGTAAAGAAATTGCTTAATGTAGTGCCTGAAAGATTTCTCCAAGTGGTCGCCGCAATTGAGCAATTTGCGGATATGGAGACAATGTCTCTGGAAGAGGCGATAGGGAGGCTTAAGGCCTATGAAGAGTGAATCCGTGGCAGGAGTGAAAGTGCCGAAGACAAATTGCTACTCACCCATGCAAAATGGCAGGCCCGGCAGAAGAGTGGCGGCAGAGGGCAGTCGTCAGGGTGGCAGACACACGGCAAAGGGAAGGAGTTTGAAAGCTCAGATGGGCAAGACCGTGGCAGAGGCCGGGGCAAAGGGCGTGGAAGAGGCCGAGGAGGTTACAACACTCCGAAGCATGGTAATTCAGGTAGTAGCAGCAGCGGCAAAGACAAGAGCCACATTAAGTGTTACAATTGCAAGAATATGGGGCACTATGCCTCCCAATGTCGCAGCAAGCGCAGGAAGGAGAGGCCAATCTTGTTCAAACACAAGAGGATGAGCAGCCTGCATTGCTGCTAACTGCATGTGTGGAGGAGCTACACAAACCGGAGGATCTTGTGCTGCTCAATGAGGAGAAGTTTACTCCCAAGCTGCAAGAGATGGAGGTAAAACAATCTGACTCGGATCTCTGGTATTTGGACAACGGTGCAAGTAATCACATGACAGGTCACCGGTCCAAATTCAGTGATTTAGATGAAAGCATCACCGGGCGTGTCAGGTTTGGAGATGGATCAACTGTGCAGATAAAGGGAAAAGGATCAGTTTTGTTTCAGTGCAAAAACGGTGAGCAAAGACTCTTGACCGATGTCTATTTCATACCCAATTTGTGTAGTAGCATAATTAGTCTCGGGCAATTGTCAGAAGATGGCAGTAAGGTAGTTTTGCAAGGTCAGTTTTTGTGGGTCTATGACAGAAATGGCAGGCTGCTTATGAAGGTCAGGAGAACGCTGAATAGACTCTATAAAATTCAGCTAGAGACCTGCAAGCCGGTTTGCCTTGCAATTAGCTTGGAGGAGCCGGCCTGGTTGTGGCATGCCCGGTTGGGTCATGCAAATTTGCAGGCATTGAAGCAGCTACATGATGATCAGCTGGTGCAGGGAGTGCCAAAGATCAACCATCCATTGAAGATATGTGAAGGCTGTCTGATTGCAAAGCAGACTAGAATTCCATTTCCAATCCAATCCAAGTACCGAGCAGAATTGCCTCTACAGCTTATACATGCGGATTTGTGTGGGCCAATTACCCCTCAAACTCCTGCAGGTAACAGATATTTCCTTCTCTTAGTTGATGACTTCAGTAGAATGATGTGGGTGTATGTGCTGAAGTATAAGAGTGAGGCAGTAAATGCATTCAAGAGGTTCAAACCGACAATAGAGAACCAGGTCAATCACAAAATCAAGGTGTTGAGAACTGACCGAGGTGGAGAGTTCTTGTCACATGAATTTGCTGATTTTTGTGAGCAGGCTGGAATACAAAGACATCTCACAGCACCATATACTCCACAACAGAATGGAGTGGCAGAGAGAAGGAATCGATCTGTGATGGAAATGGCAAGAAGTCTGTTGAAGACAAAGTTCTTGCCAGGAAGATTGTGGGAGGGGAAGCGGTCAGACATGCAGTATTCCTCCTCAATCGGCTGCCGACAAAAGCCCTGAACAAGAGCACCCCTTTTGAAGCCTGGTTCAACAGGAAACCCAATCTCAGCTTTGTCAAGATTTTCGGGTGTGTTGGACATGTTAAAGTACCATCCACTCAAACAAGAAAGTTGGATGACAGGAGTAGAACTATGGTTTATCTGGGGGTGGAAGAAGGCAGTAAAGCTTATCGGTTGGTAGACCCTAGAACTGGAAGAATCCATGTCAGCCGAGATGTAGTATTTGATGAGAGTGCAGTCTGGAAATGGGATGGTGAAGAACCTGCTGATTCTCAGAAGTGGGTGACTTTTTCTGTTGAGGATGAAGATGCAGACGCTGTAGTGCCCGGGGCAGAAGAGTTCTCAGAAGGCAATGGGGGACAATCACCTGCCGTGGCAGCAAATCCTTCTGCCATGGCAAGTGCCTCAGCTGGAGCAGCAAGCATGCAGCCAGGAACACTGGGTGAGCCCGAAAAAGAAATGGGAGACAATTCCAGCACACCAAGGAGTAATACAGCAGAGCCAGCATCACCTTATACAGCCGAAGACTCAGAAGGGGCACCAGCCAAATTTAGATCTCTAAGTGAGATTTATGAGAACACAGAAGAAGTGGAATTGCCGGATGAACTCCTAATGCTGACAGCAGAAGATGAGGCCATGTCTTACAGAGAAGCTGCCGGCAATAAGGACTGGGAAGAAGCAATGAAGGCTGAGTTAGATGCAATCCAGAGAAACAAGACCTGGGAATTAGTTGTTGAAAATATAAGCACATGTAGGTTCAATTTATTCCATAAATTAATCATGACATCATGCACGCACAATAACAGAACCATCACAGGCATAAAAGATCTAGATATGTAAACCAGGAAACTGTACATGAACAGATCTAATACGGAGAACATTACTGTTACGTACCGATGGTTCTGTTCTGATCGGTTTGCCGATGTAGACGCCGCAGGCATGGTGAGGATGACACGAAGTCGATGACGATTCGCCGAAGCCGAACGACGAGGAAGACGAGCCAGAGCTACAGCGAGCAGTCGCGCAGAGCGCTTCCCAAAAACCTTATTCGCCCTCTCCCGGTGCAGGACTTCGAAGGCGACGGTTTCGGAGACCTGCTCTCCCGAACGACAGTGCACGCCGGCGGACGGGACGGAGTAGACTACGTGGGACGGCGCAGCACAATGGATGGAGGAGGCAAAACCCTAGATTGATTTTTGCATATTCTGTATGAAGGCGGCGGCTCCGTATTTATAGAAGACCAGGACGCGTGATCAAGACGCCTGCACGTTCTCCATAACTCGTAACCGAACCGGATTAGCAACCGTAACCGATCCGGATTCACCGCCACTCAAAACAGCAAAATAAAACTGCAAAAGGAAGCCGCGTCTGCGCAAGCACCTGGAGCGGATTTTGGCGGACCATTCACGCAGGTGCCGTGCGCCCGCGCCGCCCGCCCTGCCCAGCCCAGCCCAGCCCGGCCCGGCCCGGCGAGGCGAGGCGAGCGAGCGCGCGCGTGTTATCCTCTAGTTCTCTCCCACACATGCCTCAAGTGGCTAGGAGTGCACCATCCCTTTTAAGGTGGTCTTCCTCTCCTAGAACTAGCAATATGGTACTAAAGGTCACATGCATGCCTCCTTTGCATGAGTGGGCCTTTGAGATTTAATAGGAATTATTCTTATTATATGGGCTTGGCCCACATATAATCCAACAATCCCCCACCAGATCTCAAAGTCCCACAGAGATTTGCCTGAATTCCAATGTACTGTTTATATATCAGTATTTCAATGGAGACCGATTAAGGTTGAACATCCACCTAGAACTCCAAGCTACACTTACTCACAACTTGAACAATGGACTATGCCTTGAATTGCAAGTTTAGTGCAAGCAAGCTTCACTTAAAGACTTAACTGATACTAGGCCGCCAGTAGGCTACCCCTCGGTTGGAGCGTATAAGTCATACTCCTTGGTCTCTTCATGAGCTTAGTAGGAGATTACCCAAGATCTCCATAGACTGCGACTAACAGTCGGGCTCATATAGGTGTGTTCTTTCAAGAACGCTCTGCAGGATAGCGTCTTCGCTTCTAAAAGCCAATGGAACACATTAAGACCTTAGTCAACCTGCCTTGCAGTTTCTGAGAGTATTGCATCTTCACATAGAGAGGGTTGAAATTACTCTCCTCCAGTTAACTAATGGCTTGTTTTTCCCAGATCCTAATTCACGGGATCTCCGATCACATAGGTTGGGTTACTACCATAGATAACTCACATGGGTCTCATACCCATCTCCTTCGATGCACTATCTATCACATTCCGTGATAGTCCCTTTGTAAAGGGATCTGCCAGGTTTTTATCTGTTTGGATGTAATCCAAGGTTATAACTCCGGAGTTTCTCAATTTCCTGACAGACTTCAATCGTCTCTTAACATGCCTAGACGATTTCATATTATCCTTAGAACTGTTCACTTTAGCGATAACGGTTTGATTATCACAGTTCATAAGGATAGCTGGCACTGGCTTTTCCACCGTAGGTAGATCCATCAATAGATCTCGTAGCCATTCTGCCTCAACAATAGCAGTGTCTAGTGCCGCAAGCTCTGCTTCCATGGTTGACCTCGTCAAAATGGTCTGTTTGCAAGACCTCCATGAAACAGCACCACCACCAATAGTGAAAACATATCCACTAGTGGCTTTGATCTCATCAGCATCAGAGATCCAGTTGGAATCACTGTAACCCTCCAGCACCGACGGGTACCCAGTATAGTGAAGTCCAAAGTTCGAGGTACCTTTCAGATAGCGCAACACTCGCTCAAGCGCCTTCCAGTGATCATCTCCTGGGTTAGATGTAAACCGACTCAATTTGCTCACAGCAAAGGAGATGTCTGGCCTTGTTGCACTAGCTAGGTACATTAGTGAGCCAATTATCTGGGAGTATTCCAGCTGATTCCTAGCAATTTTCTTATTTTTACGAAGTAACACGCTAGGATCATAAGGTGTTAGAGAAGGCTTGCTGTCAGAAAAGCCAAAACGGCTCATGACCTTTTCCACATAATGAGATTGCAAAAGTGTAATCCCATCCTCACCTCTAACCAATTTAATGTTTAGAATAACATCAGCCACTCCCAGATCTTTCATCTCAAAGTTTTGGGACAAGAATGATTTGACCTCATTTATCACACTGATGTTTGTCCCAAAAATCAAGATGTCATCCACATACAAACATAGAATAACTCCCTCACCCCCACCATAACGATAGTATACACATTTATCTGCCTCATTGACAGCAAAGCCTGCAGATGTCAGTGTTCTATCGAACTTCTCATGCCACTGCTTAGGGGCTTGTTTCAGACCATACAAAGATTTCAACAGTTTTAACACCTTGCCTTTTTGACCTTCTACTACAAATCCATCAGGTTGTTCCATGTAAATTTCCTCATCCAGCTCTCCGTTAAGAAAAGCTGTCTTAACGTCCATTTGATGAACGAGAAGACCATGTGAGGCAGCCAAAGCAAGTAGTACTCGAATTGTGGTAAGTCTAGCAACAGGTGAGTAAGTGTCAAAGAAATCTTCGCCTTCTTTCTGAGTATAGCCCTTGGCAACAAGCCGAGCCTTATATTTTTCAATAGTACCATCAGGCCTAAGCTTCTTTTTGAACACCCACTTGCACCCTACAGGTTTGCACCCATAAGGTTTATCTGTCAGCTCCCAGGTTCCATTAGCGATAATGGAATCCATTTCACTACGGACAGCCTCCTTCCAGTAGTCTGCATCAGGGGATGCATACGCTTCTGAAATAGACTTGGGAGTGTCGTCCACAAGGTACACAGTGAAATCATCACCAAAGGATTTGAATATCCTTTGTCTCTTGCTCCTTCTAGGAGCTCCACTGTCATCCTCCTCATTGACAAGTTCATGTGTATGTTCAAAAGGTTCAGGTGATGTGATTGAACTGGAAATTATTTCAGAAGGTTGACTAGTAGTGTTATGTGTATCCTTCATAGGAAAAATATTCTCAAAGAATGTTGCATCTCGAGACTCCATAATTGTACCAACATGCATGTCAGGCACCTCAGTTTTAACTATCAAAAATCTATAGGCAATGCTATGATTAGCATATCCCAGAAAAACGCAGTCCACAGTTTTAGGTCCAAACTTGCGTTTCTTAGTTATTGGCACATTAACTTTCGCCAAGCACCCCCATGTACGCAAGTAAGAAAGTGATGGTTTTCTCCCAATCCATACCTCGTATGGTGTTTTGTCCTTATTTCTGTTAGGAACTCTATTTAATACGTGATTAGACGTTAGCAAAGCCTCCCCCCACCATGCCTTAGGTAATCCCGCAGTATCTAACATGGCATTCACCAAGTCAGTCAACGTGCGGTTTTTCCTTTCGGCAATCCCATTTGACTCGGGGGAATAAGGAGGCGTCCTCTCATGTATAATGCCATGTTCCTCACAAAATAAGTCAAATTCGTTTGAGAAATACTCTCCACCACGATCTGACCTAAGTCTTTTTACCTTTCTATTTAACTGGTTTTCAACTTCTGCCTTATAGATTTTAAAATAGTCTAAAGCCTCATCTTTCGTTTTCAATAAATACACATAACAGAACCTAGTTGCATCATCAATCAATGTCATGAAATATCGTTTTCCACCCTTCGTCAACACGCCATTCATCTCAGAAAGATCTGAATGCAGGAGTTCTAGTGGTGCCAAGTTTCTCTCCTCGGCAGCCTTGTGAGGCTTACGAGGTTGCTTTGATTGCACACAGCTATGGCATTTAGAACCTTTGGTGATGGAAACGTTTGGAATTAAATTCATACTGGAAAGCCGAGACATCAAACCAAAATTAATATGACATAGACGTGAGTGCCAAACATTAGCCTCATCATCCACACTGCCACAAATATGGTTTACAGTCTTATTGCAGAAATCTGATAGGGAAAAACGGAACAAGCCTCCGCACTCATAGCCTTTACCAATAAAATGTCCATGTTTAGACACGACTACTTTATTAGACTCAAATACCAACTTAAGCCCGTCTCTACATAAACGGGAGCCACTAACGAGATTCTTGTCTATAGAAGGGACATGCTGCACGTTCTTCAGCTGCACGATCTTTCCCGAAGTAAACTTCAGATCTACCGTGCCAACACCATGTACAGTAGCATGTGACCCATTCCCCATTAGGACGGAGGAATCTCGGGCGACCTGATAAGAAGAAAACAACGAAATATCAGCACACACATGTACATTAGCTCCTGTATCAATCCACCAATTGGTAGATTGACTAACTGAAAGAACAGTAGGTAAATTACCATACCCAGTCCCATCTCCAGTCTTGCCAATGGTCACGTTGACAGACTTAGAAGTCTGTCCTACAGGTGCCTTCTTTCCTTTGCGTTGTGGGCACTTCTTGGCCATATGACCAGGCTCACCGCACACAAAGCAAGTTCTATCATCCTGATTGTTGTTGTTCTTCTTCTTCTTGAAGTTGGTTGTCTGTTGGGCTTTGACAAATTTCCCTTTGTTCTTGTTTGAGGGTTTCTGTACCACATTGGCACTAGACTGCCCTCCATCACCCTTAGACACAGCGTCCTTTTCCCGAGCTTTCTCCTCAATTTCAAGAGACCCAATCAGATTCTCAACAGAATATTTTTGTCTCTTGTGTTTGAGTGCTGTTCCGAAATTCCTCCATGAAGAAGGTAATTTCGCAATAATACATCCAGCCACAAACTTGTCGGGTAAGGCACACTTCAGGAGTTCGAGTTCCTTGGCAATGGCCTGTATCTCATGAGCCTGATCTACTACAGAACGGTTATCAACCATCTTGTAGTCATGAAATTGCTCCATGACATACATGTCATTGCTGGCATCAGTAGCACCGTATTTGGAATTCAGTGCATCCCATAACTCCTTCGCGTCTGTCATGTGCATATACACCTCGCACAGACGGTCAGCAAGAACACTAAGAATGCATCCAACAAAGAGAGTAGTGGCAGTCTCGAATTCTTTCTGCTTTTCAGCATCAAGAACACCTTCAGGCTTGCCATTACTAACCCAGAATACATTCATAGCAGTAAGCCACAGAGTGACCCTGATCTGCCATCTCTTAAAGTGCACACCGGAGAACTTATCCGGCCTCAGTGCATCGGCAAATCCAGCCATAGTAAAACCACAGTGCCTACAATAAGGTTTTTGGATTGTTGAAAATATAAGCACATGTAGGTTCAATTTATTCCATAAATTAATCATGACATCATGCACGCACAATAACAGAACCATCACAGGCATAAAAGATCTAGATATGTAAACCAGGAAACTGTACATGAACAGATCTAATACGGAGAACATTACTGTTACGTACCGATGGTTCTGTTCTGATCGGTTTGCCGATGTAGACGCCGCAGGCACGGTGAGGATGACACGAAGTCGATGACGATTCGCCGAAGCCGAACGACGAGGAAGACGAGCCAGAGCTACAGCGAGCAGTCGCGCAGAGCGCTTCCCAAAAACCTTATTCGCCCTCTCCCGGTGCAGGACTTCGAAGGCGACGGTTTCGGAGACCTGCTCTCCCGAACGACAGTGCACGCCGGCGGACGGGACGGAGTAGACTACGTGGGACGGCGCAGCACAATGGATGGAGGAGGCAAAACCCTAGATTGATTTTTGCATATTCTGTATGAAGGCGGCGGCTCCGTATTTATAGAAGACCAGGACGCGTGATCAAGACGCCTGCACGTTCTCCATAACTTGTAACCGAACCGGATTAGCAACCGTAACCGATCCGGATTCACCGCCACTCAAAACAGCAAAATAAAACTGCAAAAGGAAGCCGCGTCTGCGCAAGCACCTGGAGCGGATTTTGGCGGACCATTCACGCAGGTGCCGTGCGCCCGCGCCGCCCGCCCTGCCCAGCCCGGCCCGGCCCGGCGAGGCGAGGCGAGGCGAGCGAGCGCGCGCGTGTTATCCTCTAGTTCTCTCCCACACATGCCTCAAGTGGCTAGGAGTGCACCATCCCTTTTAAGGTGGTCTTCCTCTCCTAGAACTAGCAATATGGTACTAAAGGTCACATGCATGCCTCCTTTGCATGAGTGGGCCTTTGAGATTTAATAGGAATTATTCTTATTATATGGGCTTGGCCCACATATAATCCAACATTAGTGTCATTTCCTCCAGGACACAAGCCCATTGGTCTCAAGTGGGTATTTAAACTCAAAAGAGACTCTGAAGGCATGATAATCAAACACAAAGCCAGACTAGTTGCAAAAGGTTATGTGCAGCAACCTGGGATAGATTTTGAAGAGGTTTTTGCTCCTGTGGCCAGAATGGACACCGTGCGACTATTGTTGGCTTTGTCAGCTCAGCAAGGCTGGAGTTTGCATCATCTTGATGTAAAATCAGCATTTCTGAATGGAGAACTCCAGGAAGAGGTATATGTCTCTCAACCAGAAGGATTTGCAGTGAAAAATCAGGAAGGCAAAGTCTACAAGCTGGCAAAAGCACTCTATGGGCTTAGACAAGCACCTAGGGCATGGAACATGCGGCTGGACAGAAGCCTGAAAGGTTTGGGGTTTGGAAAATGTCCACATGAGCCTGCAGTTTACAAAAAACACAGTGCAAGTGGTGTACTTGTAGTAGGAGTCTATGTGGATGATCTCCTGGTTACAGGTAATAGTGATGAAGAGATTGCACAATTCAAAGGGCAGATGAAGGTGGAGTTTGAAATGACAGATCTCGGTCTGTTGGCACATTACCTGGGAATTGAAGTGAAACAGGAGAAAGAGAGAATTGTCTTGAAACAAGAAAGTTATGCCAAGAAAATTTTGCAGGTAGCTGGGATGTCGGACTGCAATCCAGTGCAGTATCCAATGGAGGCAAAGCTCAAATTGTGCAAAGATGAAGAGGGAGAATCAGTTGATTCAACTCAGTACAGGAGGATAATCGGGAGTCTGAGGTACCTGACTCATACCCGGCCTGATTTGGCTTATGCAGTAGGCATTACAAGCAGATACATGGAGAATCCGAAGAAATCACACAATCAAGCACTCAAACATGTTTTGAGATATGTAAAGGGGACTTTGGACTATGGTCTGGTATACACAAGAGGTGGAGAGGACACAGATGTTCGGCTACTCAGATAGCAACCTTGCTGGAGACGTCGACGACAGGAAAAGCACTAGCGGTATGGCCTTTTACTTCTGCAGAAATCTGATAGCTTGGGCATCCCAGAAGCAAAAGTGTGTCGCACTCTCTTCTTGTGAGGCTGAGTTTATGGCAGCTACATCTGCAGCGTGCCAGGCAGTGTGGCTCAGAAGTTTGCTGCAAGACATATCGGGGAAAGTTCAGAGTCCAGTGAAGCTCTATGTTGACAACAAGTCAACCATTGCATTGATGAAAAATCCAGTGTTTCACGGGAGGAGTAAGCATATAGACACACGGTTCCATTTCATACGTGAGTGTGTGGAGAAGAAGCAAATTACAGTTGAGCATGTCAGCACTGAAGACCAGAAGGCAGATATCCTGACAAAAGCTCTCGGAAAACTGAAGTTTGCAGAAATGCGAGCAAAGCTGGGCGTCAGAAGAACAGGGAATTAGCGTCTGGATTAAGGGGGTGAATGTAGGAAATAATCCAGACTTGATGAGCTGGCAGTAGACTAAGTCCATTTTACTTGTTAAACTGCATGTAGATCGTGACCGGAGTTAACGGATCCGATCTAGTAGTGTTACTGAAGTTTAGCGCTGTTTGTTAGCATTCAGTTAGCGCGTTGTGTTTTCTTCAGAGTACTGTAGCATTTCATTCTTTTGCCGAATTATTCAGAGTGAAGTATTCCCATTTTGCTGTCTCAGATTTGTGCTATTGCCGATACATTCCCCACTCAAATCATCACCCGATAGTCTAGAATTACTGGGCTGTGACTTTCACACGTCACCCCCTCCTGCTTTGTACTCTCGCCGCTGCTTCCTCATGCACGGGGAGGCTCTGATGCCGGCCGCCTCCATCGACATCTCCCGGCAGTCATCTCCACCACTTTCCCTTATTTCCTTTTTTTGTGAATCAAGCTCAGGCTCGATCTCGACAGTTGGATGGACATACGGTGAATCGAATGGTTCTCGTTAGCTTAGTAGTGTTTACAGTGGGATAGGATGAATGGTCCATGATAATATAATGGTTTTTAATTTTTTTATTTTTCTCAGAGAAAGTTAATAGTTGCTACAGTGTAATTTTAGCCAAAAGTAAAAAGCCGTCAAAAGCTAGTTGGAGCACAAACTAAATCTCAAATAAATTTGAACGGAGTTTAAAATTCAAAATTTTAGTATTGGACAAAAGATCTTGAATTTATAAAAAAACTAGAGACAAAAATAAGGTAGATTGAAGTTTATACGAGGGAGAACGTGCTGGGGAGAAAATAGAGAGAAGAGTTCTGCATTCTATCTAGAAGTCAAATCGCAAGGTAGTGAGGTCTGTGATGCTTGCTAGAAGCAAAGGAGAGCGGGAAAGGAGGCAGGCAAGTAGGGCGAGCATCTGTGCAGCTTTTGGCTAGCTTTTTGGATTGGCACGGGGGTGGCAAGCTAACTGCAGTAGCGGCCATGGATTGGCGGGAGCGAGGCAGGAAGCTAGCTGCCTAGCTGAAGGCGGTGATTATGGCTTAAATTGAGTGGAAAGGAGGGGGAGGCGAGGCAAATGCATCGACATCTCTCGGGTGGCTGGGAGAGAGGGACTGAAAGGTGGGTCCTGGACTTTTGGGGATGCACTTCGAATAGCAAACAAACCTAAAAATTCTGAAATTTTTAGGGATGCACTTTAAATTATAGTGAACTTAAATAAAATATTTTTAGGTTTTTTACCTACTCAAATTTGTATATAAAATTCATATTTGGCTGCAAAAAATAGGGAAAGCATTTTAGAAAATCCCAATGTTTTTTTTGAAAATTCACCAAAATCGTAGAAATGATTTTTAAGAAAATTTTTAATTAGTTTTGGAAATTTGGGATGTTACACTGTTGTTTGGCATTCAAGATTATGTCATGTTAAATTTGGTAGCATTTCCCACATGAGTAGCTTGAATTTAATTCCAAAGTTTTCTATAGTTAAAGGTTCTAAGTTCCAAATCTGTGTGCAATCAAAGCAATGTCGGAAGCCATTTAAGGTGGTTGGGGAGAGAAGTTTGGTACCCCTAGAACTAGTTCATTTTGATTTCTGTGGGATGAATAGGGTGTTGACAAATGTAGCAAAAATGTGGTTTTTTTACTTTTGTTGATGACGCCGCTAGATTTTATTTCCTGTACTTGCTTAAAACTAAAGATGAAGCATTTAACTATTTTAAAATATGCAAGGCTGAGGTTGAGAACCAACTAGAAAGGAAAATTAGACGTCTAAGGTCTCATCAAGGTAGAGAGAATGTATCTAATGAGCTTTCCAAATTCTATACAGATCATTGGAATAATTCATGAAGTGACACCTCCTTATTCACCGAAATCTGACGGGTTGCCGAAAGAAAGAACCGCACTCTAAATGACTTGCTTAATACCATGTTAGATAGTGCTGGTATTTCTAAGGCATGGTAGGGGGAGGCTGTCTTGATCGCTTGCTATGTCCTCAATCAGGTTCCCACTAAAAATAATAGGGTAACTTCATATGAAAGATAGAAAGGGAGAAAACAGATTCTGACATAATTTGGATGTGCTCAGCAAAAGTCAATGTGCTAATAATTAAAAAGCGCAACTTGGATCAAAGACTATCGATTGTGTCTTTCTAAGTGAGCACATAACAGTGTGACCTATAGATTTTTAGTAGTGAGATCCAATGTGCCTGATGTACCGTAAATATGGTGATAGAATCTCATGATGCCACATTGTTTGATGATAATTTTTCCTATGAAGGATACAGGGGCACCATCTAGTTGAGCAAATTTTATTCCAACTCCTAATTCTACTTAACGTTGTGAATAAACACATGTGGAGGATGATAGTGATGTGGTTCCGCAGAAGAGAAGATACAAAGGATTGAAAAATGAGGCTGTTACAATATTCTATCTGGAGGACCAAATTTACAAAAGGTGAAAGCTGGGGACTGCACTTTCGTGGTAAAGAAGCGGATGCGAACGTGGGATGCAACTGGAGAGTACAATGTCGCACGCCACTCGGAACTTTCGGCTCCATTAGCTAGCTTTGTAGGGAAAAAGTTTCACTTTTCTCAATTTAATTTGTTGGACTCATGGAGCGCATGGCGACGACCACTGGTGAAATCGTGGCTGGTGCATGACAGATAAAGGAAGAGTTCTGGGCTTGGCTCATGGCAATAGTGGGGGCCGCGGTCCTACGGTGTTACTTTCGCTGGGGAGTAAAGCACCGGCTTTTGTCGCTGGTCTGTTTGTAAAGAACAAGAGAAAACTACAGCCGTGGGCAAGCTCGGTGGTAGGCGCACAGGCCAACAGCTATAGCGTCTGGTGGGTGCAACGTCACCGCGGTGAGCGGCCGAATGGCTATAGAGGAGCACGTCTGGATTTTGCTTTTGTTTGCATTTCTGATGAAACTTCCTAAAATCTTTTGACTAAAACTTGTTAAAACTTAAGTTGCAAAATCCGAAACTCATTGAAATAGCTTGAAACTTACTTGAAATCTTCTATAAACTTACGGAAACACATGAAACCCACTGAAATCTGAAACTTTTTAAAATTTTTCATGAAACTTCTTGAAACATTATAAAACGTAGTTATACCGTTGGCTAGTCGAACTTGAAGAATAAACATACTCCCTAGAGGGGGGGAGGAAAGCCTCTCTGCGGTCCACCAAGAAAAAAAAGAAAAAAATAGTTGTGGTTCGAGCTTGTCATAGACTTAGCTACTCCTCCTCTTTCACCATATACGGTAGTACCCAATCAACACCGCTCACCTTAATTTCTTCTCTGTTGCTTCCCTCGCCTTCCTCTCTCTTCTTATGCCACCCTCCCCGCCTTCTTCTCCGACGCCGGCCCAACTCCGCGTTCTTCCTCCACCTACCTCTACTCCTCCGCTCCCACCGGTGGTGTAGGGACCCAGATATTAACATCCGGATTCCTCTGTGATTACTGCACTATTCCCTGGATCAGTAGATAGTGCTCACAGTTACAGTAATGAATATCAAAATACATATCATGCGGAAGCGTAAAATTTAATAGTAGACTTACTCATGGGCCGATTAGGCCGAAATCATTAAATTGCAGCAGCGGAAGAACGAAGCACACAGGTGGGACCTTCAGGACATGCCCACAGGCAGCCAACTGGAGGTTCGCGACCTAGCTCTTGACATCTTCATCTTCTCTGCCAGCTTGTCCAATCTTGTTGCTGCGGTGCAGTGACTTGATTCCTGATTTTGAATTTTGTCGCAAAAGCGAGCGTGAGCACTCCGACCCCGTGCTCCGCGAGCCAATACACAGAATGCAAATAAATAGTATGCATAGCTTAACAAAGGAGAGGCTCGGGCTATTTTATTTTGCGTAGAGTGCTTTTGAATACAATTAATTAAAAAACCCTATGACTTAGCAATTTTGGAACAAATCATAATGTACAAGGAAATGCATTATTAATATCGATTCAGATTCCATCCACCATTACATGGCATCTGCACCATATAGCAATTTCTTCAGCGTTATAGCCGCTTAACTTACCACTGGGACGACACCCAGGACAACTCCAAACTAGGGCCTTTCACTGCCCTCCACTTTTCCATCCCACCCACAAAACATTTTGAAATAGAACTATATCTGGTTAAGTTCCCATGTCCCATTTTCAAACATTTTGAAACAGAACTATATCTAGTTAAGCTCCCATGTCCGCCCTTGACCGTGGGCACGGCTATTCGAATAGTTTTGACTCTGCAGAGTTTGTACACTTTCACCACAAGAGACAATCCACCCATTGCCCCACACGATTCCTTAGAAGTGTGATTGAGCAGACCATCACAGTGACTTTTCAAAGTATCTATTCCCTTTTCTCATCTCACTTTATGGGCTTCTCCCACATGCGGTGGGTCCCATCTATGCGCGGGATGTTCCCCACAGCCACTAACGCAGCCGAGCTCCCCTCCCCGCAACGTTAGGACAGCTGGGCAAACTTCACCCTCCACTGGTGTCCCTTCAGCCCCCCTTGCCATAGCTTAACACTTCTATCCTCTACCGGTGAGATGAGTCCGGGGTTTCGATAAGTCTACTTAGCCAAGTTGTATTTTACAGACTTGTGGTTGTACTGTTTTACATGGGTTGACAAGACAAGATTCGGTCCTTAGTGGTATCTGGGCGGTTCTACCACAAACCACACTCTCGTGCACACCTGCACCATACCCCCGAACCATCCGCCCAGGTAATTAAGCAATTCGAGGTTTTTGGGAATATAAAATAACTATATCCAACATACACCAGTCATTACCACCATGACTGCCCAACTAATTTTTCTCAGGATTAAAAGTGATGCTTGGGCGCTTTCGCGCCCATGAGAATCTAAACAATGCTAAGCATGGCATATAATTACAGACTTACTTTCGAAAGGTTACTAATATAAATTTTTGCTAGGGCGACAAGGTTCACACATTCAAATATTCCAAATGAAGGATAATATTATTCAATGTAAACAGTAGGCATATAACTAGGAGATTAAACTAAACATGTATTTGCATATAAAGTAACAGCATGCAATTTGATAATTTAAACCAAAGTAATTTGCAGAAAATGTAGGTTCGAAATGATCAAAGTATTGACTCGCCTGACGCGGTTTACCGCAGTCTTGAGCTCACACAATGCTTTCCCTTGATCTTTTGGGCTTTATCTTCACTTCAAGCTTGATCTTGCTTGATCCATTGAATCTTCACGACTTCCAATTTCTAATTACGCGACAAACGACTGAATCCAAATAAAAGCAAATAACTCAAAGGATCCAAGTAAAACCGAGTAAACACAATTTAGTTTTATTATGAGTTAATGGATGATTCGAGTGATTTGGGGCAAGATTGGTAACAGAATACGATAACTTGATCTTTTTTTATTAATAATCTCTTTTATTATTTTTGTATTTATCAAGGACGTTCCATGTGTCAGATTAGACTTATGAGCTGGTGTGAGACTTGTATGGAGGTGTTGAGTGTTATGTGCCGAAGGTCATCTTTTAAGAATTAGGTCAGGAGGTTTCCTCGTGGTGTACATTAGTTTAACTTATCGAATTAATCTCAGACCTGGTGTTTGTGGTATTTCACCTATGATATTTTAGGTGAGTTTTGCTATCAATTAATCAGTTGAATGATTAATATCCTAATTTATTATCACCTGGGACAATTTATTTAGTCACTACTATTCAAATGGCCCATATTGATCATGCATACATTCATGGACTAGTTTCTGATTTTTACTACATTTGGGTATTTATCAAAGCCACTTTTCTTTATTAATGCCGTTAATAACTAATTAGATTTAAAATTAAGTATTAATGGCACACCAAGTATTTATTATGATAACTAATCCAATTTAATTCATGCATAAGTTCTTTTAAATCTTAATTAAATCTTATTAGCTTCCATGGATTATCTCTAATTTTTCCTAAATTTGTCCTAATTAAAAGGATTACAAAAATAAAAATAAAAATGGGGTGAACATGTGCGGTCGGCTGGATTCGAACCGCAGACCTTGTCTAGCATATGTTAGCACGCGGCTGCTCTGACCAACTGGGCTGTCGCCCGCTTGTGAGTAGAGGGAGGGGACAAATTAGAAATGCATTGCACCGGCTAAAGCAAAACAGAGCAAAAGCAGAGATGGCTTGGGCGGCGTTCGGTGCTGCGCACACCGGCGGCAGGCGGCGGCCCGGGAGACTGAGGCAACCGGCAAAATGGAGCCGCGGGGAGGCAAGGAGACTAGTGGGGTGGTGGCGCGGCCCGGAACAGCGGCGAGGCGGGCGGGTGGCTGCTCGTTACGGTCGGCGGCGAGGTGCGCTCGGGGCGGCGGCGCCGGAGGGGAAGGAGAAGGGGGTTTAGGTGGGCGTGAGTTGGAGGGGGGTAGGGGAAACTCACCGGAGGTGTCGGCGGGGTCGGGAAGAAATCGAGGTGGGCTGGCATCGTGAGCCGGCGGCGGCGCGGGCAGGGACACAGTGCCGGCGAGCTGGAGGAAGAGGGAGGTGCCGGCGACGGGCGGAGGAGGTTCGTGGCCGCGAGCAGATGCTCCTGGAGTGCGGAATCGACCGGAGACCTACCGGGGAGGCGTCGGCAGCGGTAATGGCGGCGGCGGTCGGTTTTGGGAAGAAAGCAACGGCGGCGAGCTCTGGGGATCGGGAGTTCGATTAACTCAGGGAGGGAGCGGATGGGAGGTGTTGGCGCAATGTGACGCGGTCACACTTGTGATGGCACTGCCGGAGCGGCCGGGGCGGCGTGAGGCGGTGGCGGCCGGGCTTCAGGCTGGCGCGGGAGAAGACAGAGGAGGAAGGGAAGCAAAAGCGGTGCGCAGGGAGTGAGGGAGGGGCCGAGGCCTCTTTAAATTTGCTTGCCATTATTTTTAGGGGTGAGATTTCATGTTTAGTTGCATTTTCTCCTTTGGTATTTTATGGATCATCTTTTCAGATTCTTAATTAGATTTTTAAATCTCTACTATTCAAACACATATGTTTCTTTTTGGATCCTTTTAACTCTTAAATCCTTTTTCCCAATTTTAGGAAAACATTCTAACTGCAAATGCAAATGGAAATACATTGCAACATTAATTCAAAAGCTTTACATAATTCTGATTTAATTTCCAGGATGTTACAAACCTACCCCCCTTAAAAAGAATCTCGACCCCGAGATTCAGCCTAGCTAGTAAACAGGTCGGGATAATCTTTTCGCAGTTGATCTTCACGCTCCCATGTGGCTTCCTTCTTGGAGTGATGGCTCCATTGCACTCTGCACATGCGAATGGTTTGCGTTCTCGTCTTCTTTTCTACGGTGTCCAAGATCTTGATCGGGCGCTCCTTGTAGGTTAAATCTTCTTCAAGCTCAATTGTCTCCAGTGGAGTTTGATCCTCAGGTACCCGTAGACATTTCTTGAGTTGGGATACGTGAAAGACGTTGTGTACGTCCGATAGGTTTGGGGGTAGTTCCAACTGGTAAGCAACTTCTCCTTTCTTAGCCACAATTGGGAACGGCCCGACATAGCGTGGGGTAAGCTTGCCTTTAACCTTGAATCGCTTAACTCCCCGTAATGGGGATATCTTTAGATAGACATGGTCCCCAACTTCAAAACTTAATGGCCTTCGCCTTTTATCCGCATAACTCTTTTGCCTGGACTGAGCTGCTAGCAGTCTGTCTCTGATTATGCGAACCTTTTCTTCGGCCTGTTTTAGTGTATCTGGCCCGAAGATATAACCTTCTCCTACTTCTGACCAGTGAAGGGGGTCCGGCATTTTCTTGCATATAGTGCTTCAAATGGGGACATTTGAAGACTGGTTTGATAGCTATTATTGTAAGCAAACTCAGCATAGGGCAGGCATCTGTCCCATTCTTTTGAGAAATCCAGAGCGCAAGCTCGGAGCATGTCTTCCAATATCTGGTTTACCCTCTCCGTTTGCCCATCTGTTTGAGGGTGGTAGGCGGTGCTGAAATCCAAGTGGGTGCCAAGGGCT
Source organism: Dendrocalamus latiflorus (assembly GCA_017311315.1). Classification (NCBI taxonomy): domain Eukaryota; kingdom Viridiplantae; phylum Streptophyta; class Magnoliopsida; order Poales; family Poaceae; genus Dendrocalamus; species Dendrocalamus latiflorus. Next base: position 25,184,323 of record CM029661.1, on the reverse strand, counting down.
TCATGTAGGCTAGCCCAGAAATGCGAGGTAAATTGAGATCCTCGGTCTGAGACTATCCTTTTGGGTACACCATGCAAACTCACGATGCGAGACATATATAATTCTGCCAGCTTGTCTCCCTTGTAGGTGGTTTTAACAGGGATGAAATGTGCAACCTTGGTCAATCTGTCTATTACCACCCATATGGAATCATACCCGGATTTTGTTCGAGGAAGTCCAGTTATAAAGTCCATGCCGACTTCTTCCCATTTCCATTGGGGCACTTGCAATGGTTGTAGCAACCCTGCGGGCCTCTAATGTTCTGCCTTCACTCGCTGACATACATCACAGCAGGCTACATGTTCAGCAATGTCTCTTTTCATGCGAGGCCACCAGCAGAATTGTTTCATGTCGTGGTACATCTTGGTGCTCCCGGGGTGAAGAGAGTATGCAGAGCTATGAGCTTCTCTCAATATCAATTCTTTAAGATCCTTTTGATGTGGCACAACGATACGTGTCCCGTATCGCAGAGCACCTTCATGATCAACTGTCATCCTGGGAGCCTTCCCTGCTTCCATCAATCTTTTTAGTCTCAACACAGTTGGATCTTCTTGCTGCGCGGCCATGATCCGCTCTTCTATGCTTGGTTGGATTTCCATGGCTGCTAGGATGCCTTGTTCCACGACCTCCAAGTTTAGTGTCATTAGCTCCTTGTACAACTCTGGCTGCTGCTCCAAAACCATGATGTTGTTGCAATATGCCTTACGACTCAAGGCGTCAGCTACCACGTTAGCCTTGCCGGGGTGGTAGTGAACACTTAAATCGTAATCCTTGATTAGTTCCAGCCATCTTTTCTGCCTTAGGTTGAGATGAGATTGCGTGAAGAAGTACTTGAGACTCTTGTGATCAGTGTATATATCACAATGATTCCCGATAAGGTAATGTCTCCAAATTTTCAATGCATGCACCACTGAAGCCAGTTCCAAATCATGGGTTGGGTAATTGACTTCATGGGGGCGAAGCTGCCTTGACGCATAAGCTACCACCTTGCCTTCTTGCATAAGCACACATCCAAGGCCTTGATGTGAAGCATCACAATATATCTCAAAGTCCTTGCGTACATCTGGCAGGACCAATACAGGGGTGGAGGTTAACCTCTTCTTTAGTTCTTGAAAACTTTCCTCGTAGGCCTTGGTCCACTCAAATTTCTGCTCCTTCTTGAGTAGCTGTGTCAGGGGTCTAGCAACTCGAGAAAACCCCTCAATGAATCTGCGGTAGTATCCAGCCAATCCGAGGAAACTGCGCACTTCCGTGACGCTGGTGGGCTGTTGCCATTCCATTACAGCGGCAATCTTAGATGGGTCCACTGCAACTCCCCCAGCTGACACTATATGGCCTAGGAAGCTGATATCCGACAGCCAAAACTCACATTTGCTAAACTTGGCATAGAGCTGGTGTTCTTTCAATTTCTCTAATACTAAGCGCAAATGCTCAGCATGCTCTTCTGCGGTCTTGGAGTAGATGAGAATATCATCAATGAATACCACCAAAAACTTATCTAGGTATTCCATGAAAACCTTATTCATAAGATTCATAAAACAGGCTGGGGTATTTGTTAACCCAAAAGACATAACTGTAAACTCATACAGCCCATATCTAGTGGTGAAAGCAGTCTTTGGAATATCTTCGGGCCTGATCTTCAACTGATGGTAACCCGACCTCAAGTCAATTTTGGAGAATGCAGTGGCTCCTCCAAGCTGGTCAAATAGATCATCAATTCTGGGCAGCGGGTACTTGTTTTTGATGGTCACTTCATTTAAGGCCCGATAATCCACACACATGCGGGCTGTACCATCCTTCTTTTTCACAAAGATTACCGGAGATCCCCAAGGTGAGGAACTCGGCCTAATAAATCCTTTGCCTTGTAGCTCATGTAGTTGTTTCTTTAACTCTTCTAACTCATCCACAGTCATTCTGTAGGGCCTCTTAGAGATGGGAGCAGCACCGGGCTTTAGGTTAATGACAAACTCTAAATCTCTGTCGGGTGGCATACCTGGCAGTTCTTCAGGAAATACCTCAGGGTAATCTTGTACCACTATCATCCCTTCTAATGGTACATCTTCACAATAGTAGATTGCCCGGCCCCATCGGTACGGGCGATCCACCCTCACTTCTATTGTTAACCCAGGGCACTTGGTAAGTTTGACTTTCCTAGTGGCACAGCTTATGATCCCATCATATTTTGCTAGCCAATCCATCCCTAATATGATGTCTAAGGTCTGGGAGGGTAAAACTATTAAATCTGCTAGAAAGTCACATCTTTCCATGGTAATCACTACCCCAGGGCACACTAAGGTGGCGGTAATTGGACCAGCTGGCGAACTGAGCACCAGTGGTTTCTTTAAAGCAAAGGTAGGTAATCCCAATTTATCAGCATATCCTTTTGACATGAATGAATGAGAAGCTCCCGAATCAAACAATACTTGTGCTGGTATAGATTTGACAGAGAACGTACCCATAAGAACTCCAACGGCTTCTTGAGCTTCCTCAGCCGTGATGTGGTTGACCCGACCACGGTTTGGTACGGCTGAATTTCTACTGGCCTGAGAGCTCTGTTGTCCTCTGCTAGGGGCTGGTGCTTGACTGCGGGCTGGAACATTCTGCTTGTTGGGGCATTTATTGGCAAAGTGCCCTTTTTCCCCGCAGCTAAAACAATTAAGATTAGCCGCGGGATTATACTGGCCTCCTGTACGCGGAACTTGGGATGTACTCCCACCCGACCGAGAAACTGACGCGGAAGCACCGGATGGGTTGAACCTTGAGAAGGAAGGGTTGTTGAAGAACTTCTGGATAAACCTTCCTTGGGGGCGTTGGACTGGCAACTTCCGCTTACGGCTGGCCGCTAGATTTTTCCTTTCATTTTCTAAAATTAAAGCTTTGTTCACCAATTGGTGGAAGCTGGTGAAGTCTTGGACGATTAGTTGAACTCGTAGTTCTTCATTCATCCCTTCAAAAAAATCTATCAATTTTCTCCTCTTCCTCTTCCACATCTTTAGGAGCATAACGGGCCAGTTGAGTGAATTTGGTAAGGTATTCATTCATGGACAAATTCCCTTGCTTCAGAGTGCGAAATTCGTTCCTCTTCATCCTCATTACTCCTGATGGAACGAAATTCGCTTTGAAAGCGGTCTTGAATTCTGACCAAGGGATAGCTTCGGCGTTGTTCCCAGTGGTGGCATCCTCTTGGCCTCTAGCAGCCAAGTAATTCTCCCACCAAGCTGCTGCGGCACCCTGCAGCTGGTGTGCAGCGAACATGACTTTGTCCTCCTCTGCGCATTTAATCAAGCGCAGTTTTCTCTCAATATCCCGAAGCCAGTCTTCAGCTTCAAGTGGTTCTTCTGCCGCTGTAAAGGTTATTGGCTTTGTCCTTTGGAAATCTCCTAAGTCAGCTTTGTGCCCTCCTTGGCTCCCTTGCTGCCCCGCATATATGGCTTGCAAAAGCTGGGTTTGTTGTGCCATAACTTGGGCCATTGTAGGGTGTTCCGGAGGATTTGGAAGGTCGTCATTGCCGTGATCCTGGTTTCTGCCCTGACCTTCAGGTAAAACCCCCTGTGGGGATTCTACCTCGGCCGGGTTAGTATTGGCTTGAGCTCTGGTGGTCCTTCGACTGGCCATCTGCAGTTATAATTCCGTAATTTATTACTAATATTAGGCAACTAAAAGAGGAATACCTCTCCATACGAGAAAACCAATAAATGCAAAAGACAAGGTAATTCACAACATAAAACATGCATTAAACGTACATTACCACATAGCCAGCATTTTTAAAGTTCTAGACCAAGCTGGACTTACAAAACACACCACATAACACACATAGAGTTCATAATTATACATCACCGGACTAAGAAACTAGCAAAAGTAATACTACCACCACTGAGGAAACCTGCAACTACTGCTGCTGCCCACCCCCTGCAAGCGTCCTACTCCTCCATGGGTCCAACACTGGGGCTAGAGGGGCTATCGCCCGGTGACTCGGAACGGGAGCGACTACCACTGAACTCGGAGGGGTCAGTGTCGGAGCGGGAGCGAGAGCGGCTACGGCTGCGGCCACGGCGGGCCTCTCCACGGCGTAGTGCGGACTGCGGCCCCGGGGGACGTACACTCTTACGAGCGGTGAGTCTGGTGCGTAGTCCCCCCGAGCGTGGCGGAGGTGGTGCGGGGGCCGTAGCTGAGGTAGGAGTCTGCTGGGCACGTGCAGTAGCCGCCTCTGCCTTGGCCTCCGCCAAGGCCGCCTCGCACGCGGCAAGACGCTCACGTAGGGACTCCGCCTCACTGTGGGTAGCGTGCAGGCGCTCACGCAGTGCCGTGATCGCCTCCTGAGCCTTGACGTGGATCGTCCCCAGAGCCCGGGTGAGGTCCACCTGGTGTGTCAGCCTCGGGTCGTCCTCCATATAGGGGATGAGGATCTCGTCGAAGCGGTCGCCCTCTCGGCGCAGCAGGTAGTAGCGAAAAAGAGTCCTCCGAAGTGCGAGTCCCTGAAGATCGCAGAGGCGGGCCACAGCCAAACGGGCTGCGTCCTGGAGCGCTGCGGTAGCGGTGCCCCTCCTATGGATGGCCGGGAAAACGTGAGGAGGGTCCCTCTCGTCCTTGGCGTCGATGTAGACCTCCATAAGCCAAGACTCGTCTGCTCCAACTCTGGTCCTCTTGCCCCTGTAAATGGGCGGCTTCTTAGAGCCCAAGTAGTGGAGAAGTCTGCGAAGCAGGCTTGCAAACTCTCCCTCCCTCACGCCATGGGCTAAAAAGTCCCAGTGCCCCTCGGCGGCGGCTCCTGCCATCTGCAGTTTACAATACTTACATTAGTAACTTTTTAAAATAATCAACTGAAAAGTAGACTAGAACAGATCTAAGAAGGATACGAACAGCAATAATACTTTATATTTTTAGAAGTTCCTTTTTCTAGAGGTTTAAAATTAAATCCCTAAGACCCTTCTAACGACCATTCTAAGGCTTTTACCCTACAGTCATATGCTCTGATACCAGCGCTGTAGGGACCCAGATATTAACATCCGGATTCCTCTGTGATTACTGCACTATTCCTTGGATCAGTAGATAGTGCTCACAGTTACAGTAATGAATATCAAAATACATATCATGCGGAAGCGTAAAATTTAATAGTAGACTTACTCATGGGCCGATTAGGCCGAAATCATTAAATTGCAGCAGCGGAAGAACGAAGCACACAGGTGGGACCTTCAGGACATGCCCACAGGCAGCCAACTGGAGGTTCGCGACCTAGCTCTTGACATCTTCATCTTCTCTGCCAGCTTGTCCAATCTTGTTGCTGCGGTGCAGTGACTTGATTCCTGATTTTGAATTTTGTCGCAAAAGCGAGCGTGAGCACTCCGACCCCGTGCTCCGCGAGCCAATACACAGAATGCAAATAAATAGTATGCATAGCTTAACAAAGGAGAGGCTCGGGCTATTTTATTTTGCATAGAGTGCTTTTGAATACAATTAATTAAAAAACCCTATGACTTAGCAATTTTGGAACAAATCATAATGTACAAGGAAATGCATTATTAATATCGATTCAGATTCCATCCACCGTTACATGGTATCTGCACCATATAGCAATTTCTTCAGCGTTATAGCCGCTTAACTTACCACTGGGACGACACCCAGGACAACTCCAAACTAGGGCCTTTCACTACCCTCCACTTTTCCATCCCACCCACAAAACATTTTGAAATAGAACTATATCTGGTTAAGTTCCCATGTCCCATTTTCAAACATTTTGAAACAGAACTATATCTAGTTAAGCTCCCATGTCCGCCCTTGACCGTGGGCACGGCAATTCGAATAGTTTTGACTCTGCAGAGTTTGTGCACTTTCACCACAAGAGACAATCCACCCTTTGCCCCACACGATTCCTTAGAAGTGTGGTTGAGCAGACCATCACAGTGACTTTTCAAAGTATCTATTCCCTTTTCTCATCTCACTTTATGGGCTTCTCCCACTTGCGGTGGGTCCCATCTATGCGCGGGATGTTCCCCACAGCCACTAACGCAGCCGGGCTCCCCTCCCCGCAACGTTAGGACAGCTGGGCAAACTTCACCCTCCACTGGTGTCCCTGTAGGCCCCCTTGCCATAGCTTAACACTTCTATCCTCTACCGGTGAGATGAGTCCGGGGTTTCGATAAGTCTACTTAGCCAAGTTGTATTTTACAGACTTGTGGTTGTACTGTTTTACATGGGTTGACAAGACAAGATTCGGTCCTTAGTGGTATCTGGGCGGTTCTACCACAAACCACACTCTCGTGCACACCTGCACCATACCCCCGAACCATCCGCCCAGGTAATTAAGCAATTCGAGGTTTTTGGGAATATAAAATAACTATATCCAACATACACCAGTCATTACCACCATGACTGCCCAACTAATTTTTCTCAGGATTAAAAGTGATGCTTGGGCGCTTTCGCGCCCATGAGAATCTAAATAATGCTAAGCATGGCATATAATTACAGAATTACTTTCGAAAGGTTACTAATATAAATTTTTGCTAGGGCGACAAGGTTCACACATTCAAATATTCCAAATGAAGGATAATATTATTCAATGTAAACAGTAGGCATATAACTAGGAGATTAAACTAAACATGTATTTGCATATAAAGTAACAGCTTGCAATTTGATAATTTAAACCAAAGTAATTTGCAGAAAATGTAGGTTCGAAATGATCAAAGTATTGACTCGCCTGACGCGGTTTACCGCGGTCTTGAGCTCACACAATGCTTTCCCTTGATCTTTTGGGCTTTATCTTCACTTCAAGCTTGATCTCGCTTGATCCATTGAATCTTCACGACTTCCAATTTCTAATTACGCGACAAACGACTGAATCCAAATAAAAGCAAATAACTCAAAGGATCCAAGTAAAACCGAGTAAACACAATTTAGTTTTATTATGAGTTAATGGATGATTCGAGTGATTTGGGGCAAGATTGGTAACAGAATACGATAACTTGATCTTTTTTATTAATAATCTCTTTTATTATTTTTGTATTTATCAAGGACGTTCCATGTGTCAGATTAGACTTATGAGCTGGTGTGAGACTTGTATGGAGGTGTTGAGTGTTATGTGCCGAAGGTCATCTTTTAAGAATTAGGTCAGGAGGTTTCCTCGTGGTGTACATTAGTTTAACTTATCGAATTAATCTCAGACCTGGTGTTTGTGGTATTTCACCTATGATATTTTAGGTGAGTTTTGCTATCAATTAATCAGTTGAATGATTAATATCCTAATTTATTATCACCCGGGACTATTTATTTAGTCACTACTATTCAAATGGTTAACACTATCTGATTTCTATTGTTCATTGACCCACGACCATTGAACTATTTAAACACAGCTCAGATGAAACACCACTCCTAGCTAAGCCTAGCATCACTAGACAGCATACTACACATTAGTGAATTTATTGATGACCCGCGGCTATTATATACATATATACGTATACAGAGATAGTCGTACCTTTCTTATGCACATTTTTATATGCCTAATTTCATTTATATGTGTAGTTAGGGTCCAACATGGGTATTTATTTAATCTAGTGTTAGAATATAATTCATGACACCACTATTTCTTTGTCTACACTTCAATTATTATCAGGCTTAGTATTGATTTCAATTTGAACTTTATTTATATGGGCAAAGCTTGTCACATAGGGGTATATTATTAATATTTGCTGTTTAGCCAAATCTTTCTCTAGGATTTGTTAAATGATGGTATGTTAAATGTTAGTGCATATATTATATTTTAAGGGTAATCTTCTTGAGTATTTAACCAAAGCCATATTTATTGATTATTGCTTTGAATTTAATAATTAGCCTTTTAGATGATTGCTTAAACCATATTGATCATGCATACATGATCTAGTCCAAATATTAGTGGCTTAACATCTACATCACCTAATGATCACAAGGGTTCTTCTAATTGCTTGGGACATAGAGATGATGGTTATGCATTAAACCATGCCATGGTTAATTCTATAACATTTACTAGTATGCCACGGTTTAGGATATATTTCTTTAGACCATCCCCATTGGTTAAGTCGTCATTTCATGTGAGCCTAACCTAAACAAGATTATGGCTAGATTCTTCACTATGCCTTAGTTAGGAATTAAGCTTTTTATAAAAAGGTTAAAAGGCACATTTAGCTACTAACATGAAATATTTAATCCATGGTTAAATATTCATTAAGCCCATTTATACCTTAGATAAATCTTAGCATCATTCATGGACTAGTTTCTGATTTTTACTACATTTGGGTATTTATCAAAGCCACTTTTCTTTATTAATGCCGTTAATAACTAATTAGATTTAAAATTAAGTATTAATGGCACACCAAGTATTTATTATGATAACTAATCCAATTTAATTCATGCATAAGTTCTTTTAAATCTTAATTAAATCTTATTAGCTTCCATGGATTATCTCTAATTTTCCTAAATTTGTCCTAATTAAAAGGATTACAAAAATAAAAATAAAAATGGGGTGAACATGTGCGGTCGGCTGGATTCGAACCGCAGACCTTGTCTAGCATATGTTAGCACGCGGCTGCTCTGACCAACTGGGCTGTCGCCCGCTTGTGAGTAGAGGGAGGGGACAAATTAGAAATGCATTGCACCAGCTAAAGCAAAACAGAGCAAAAGCAGAGATGGCTTGGGCGGCGTTCGGTGCTGCGCACACCGGCGGCAGGCGGCGGCCCGGGAGACTGAGGCAACCGGCAAAATGGAGCCGCGGGGAGGCAAGGAGACTAGTGGGGTGGTGGCGCGGCCCGGAACAGCGGCGAGGCGGGCGGGTGGCTGCTCGTTACGGTCGGCGGCGAGGTGCGCTCGGGGCGGCGGCGCCGGAGGGGAAGGAGAAGGGGGTTTAGGTGGGCGTGAGTTGGAGGGGGGTAGGGGAAACTCACCGGAGGTGTCGGCGGGGTCGGGAAGAAATCGAGGTGGGCTGGCATCGTGAGCCGGCGGCGGCGCGGGCAGGGACACGGTGCCGGCGAGCTGGAGGAAGAGGGAGGTGCCGGCGACGGGCGGAGGAGGTTCGTGGCCGCGAGCAGATGCTCCTGGAGTGCGGAATCGACCGGAGACCTACCGGGGAGGCGTCGGCAGCGGTAATGGCGGCGACGGTCGGTTTTGGGAAGAAAGCAACGGCGGCGAGCTCTGGGGATCGGGAGTTCGATTAACTCAGGGAGGGAGCGGATGGGAGGTGTTGGCGCAATGTGACGCGGTCACACTTGTGATGGCACTGCCGGAGCGGCCGGGGCGGCGTGAGGCGGTGGCGGCCGGGCTTCAGGCTGGCGCGGGAGAAGACAGAGGAGGAAGGGAAGCAAAAGCGGTGCGCAGGGAGTGAGGGAGGGGCCGAGGCCTCTTTAAATTTGCTTGCCATTACTTTTAGGGGTGAGATTTCATGTTTAGTTGCATTTTCTCCTTTGGTATTTTATGGATCATCTTTTCAGATTCTTAATTAGATTTTTAAATCTCTACTATTCAAACACATATGTTTCTTTTTGGATCCTTTTAACTCTTAAATCCTTTTTCCCAATTTTAGGAAAACATTCTAACTCCAAATGCAAATGGAAATACATTGCAACATTAATTCAAAAGCTTTACATAATTCTGATTTAATTTCTAGGATGTTACAGGTGGCCACTGCCTCACTGCTCTGCCGTCTCCCCTTCCCCCGCTGCCTCCACCCCGCCTAACTTAACATTCAGCACACCACTGCCTCGCCGTTCCTCCCTCCACCACCCAATGCCCTCCACCACCTCCCTAGCCTCCCTCCACAACTAGGGGCGTGGTAAACCCGTCAGTAGTGGTGGCAGGACTCCCGTCAACTCTCTTCCTCTCCTGGTATGTGTCGATTTGTGGTGCTCATCACTGATGAGTGTGAGAGAGAGAGTGTGTGGGGGAGAAGGCAAGTGGAAGGAGAGCTAGCCTAGGTATACTGTTCGCTAGTTTTTTCAATCATATATGGACATCTTGCCGGCCGTCAACTAACCGAGACGTATGGTAAGCCTATGGGTGTCCTCTCATCTCTATTGGTTTCTACTCTTTTAGTACTGCATATAAATAACCTCCTCCTCTTCTTCTTCTGTCATGAACATCAGATAACCTGATGGTCTAAATGACTAGAAGGCAGGTAGTTAGCCAAAGGAAATTACGGATATCTGGAATACAATCCAATCAAATTAATAGCAAACAAAGACTTCTGTCTATTTCCCTGTAGGTATGGTGAGTTAAAGCCAGAATTGGCACTGTTACACATTGTATTATGGAACTAGCCGTATGCACACCGTATTTGCAAAAATAGCATTTTTGCTGTCCGGTGGGTGGGCGATAGCGCTGACAAGGACACTGGCAGCAGGCGCCTGCCGTCCCGCTAGCAGACGGCAGGTAGCCTGCTGCTTGGTGGGGGGACGGCAGGCAACAACGCTGGCAAGGCGACACGCAGCAAGGCCACCGGTGGCAGGCGCCTGTCGTCCCACCAGCAGACGATAGGCAGCCTGCCACTTGGTGGGGGGATGGCAGGCAAGCCTACCATCTGGCGAGGGGGCGGCACGTGATTAAGCCGGCTTAATTACCTGCCCTAATTCTTTTACATTTAGTATTTATTTGAATGTTTAAATATATCAGATGAGCTCAAAAAATTACAAAAATTTTTATACAGCCTCTTGACACAACGTACCTTACAGTGTAATTTTTGAGTAATTTTATCCATTGTGAATATTGCTCAAAGATTTATAAAATTTTGATAATTTTATGAATTTTTACATATAGCAAATGTGCTCCAAAAATTATGAAATTTTATGCAAAGCCTTCCACAGTCATAGTTATTATGTAATTTTTTTAGGAATTTTATGTTATCCAAATTTGCCACATTTATTCAAGTTATTTTAATCATGAATTTAACAATGCTTAGGCATCTTTTGAAGTGGTATGTATCGGCCAATCGTGCTGTATTTATTTCCTGCTATTTAGTTCACACAATTGTCACTCTCTGTGTATTGTGCCCCTCGTGTGCTCTCTTATTTGCACCAATGTCATTATGTCCGTGTCGTCCCCCTCGCCCGCTCTCTCGTTTGCACATTTGTTAGTGTTACGATGCCACCCCCTTACCCAAAGCACTGCTCATGATAATGGGTCCTCAATGTACGGGGTGAGCGCACCAGGTTCACCTTTCACTCGGCCATAAATATGAACCTCTCGCAGTTCGTACTCATCTCAGTCGCTTATCGTAGAAGCTCATTATCACGGTTGTCGCTCAAAATTGGGAGTGCGTAGCTCATTACTTTGAGAAGCTAGTGCGTAGCTCAAAATTGGCAGTGTTGATTTCTTCTCCCAAAAGGCAGCTAATTTTTGATCGTTTGTTTTTGACTTTATTCCTGTAATCCTAATCAAGTAGTGTTATTTAGATAGTCATGATTAATGTAGTTTGTATTACGAAGTAAGTAGGTTGTAGTAATTTAGACGTAGTTTTTACTATTTTTGTGTATGTACGGTACCCATAATTTGTTATTAAATGGGAATATGTAATTAAGTAGTCATAATTACTGTAGTGGCAATTAGTTAGGGGTAAGTAATGAGTTAGTGGTAAGTAATTAAGTGGTAAGGACGACGGTAATGAATGGCTCGTCATTTTTTTCGGATGAGTAATTGAATTATCAATAAGTAGTGAAGTATTCATATGTAGTTACACACATGTAATCACTGACTTGTAGTATGTTGCTGTTATTATCAATCTTTCTACTAATATTTTGTAGGATCGGAAATGGCAACAGAGGGGGGTGAACGGTGACCTTTTGAAGATCGCCCCTCAAAAGTATCCACATGCGAGTCTCCTCTCCAATAGCTACGAAAAATTATGAAGAGGAATACTCATGCTCTTTGGAATGTCTTGCTAAACACACACGAGAAAGAAGCAATGATGAAAATCAGCTCAAACAACTTTTTCTTGAAGGCCCGGTCTGACCATAGTTCAAAGGGAGGTCAGACCTCTCTTATAACGCCAGTTAGACCGCCCTTATAACTCTGGTCAGACCGCACTTATAAGTCCGGTCAGACCGCCCTTATAACTCCGGTCAGACCGCCCTTATAACTCCGGTCAGAGTGGTCCTCAGGCACAGCATCCTGAAACTTTTTCAGCAAGCACTAAAATCTTCTCAAACTTGAAAATTGTGATCTTTATTCTTTTCTTCTCAAGCCAAAAAGGTCAAGAACATGTTCTAAAAACATATAGACCTCAGGAAACAAAGGAATTCATTCCAAAAGCAAGGAATCAAGATTTAGCCCAAAATCTGAAAATGAGATGAGGGAAATGCTAAATTTCAGATTTCTTGAGATTCATCTATTCTTTGCTCATGAAATTTTGCATTTCACTTGGGCATGGTCTCACAACACTAAATCACAAGTCTCAAGCCATCCTTTGAAGGCAAATCAAAAGAACCAAAGTTCCCCTGACATGAAACCCACAGGAGCTTTGATCTTTTCATTGAACTCTTGGGATTTTATCTGACCAAATGGTCTTGAGGCATCATGCCATCACAGAGTAACCCATTTTGCAACTCCTTGCTCAAGGATTCAGCTTAAACATCAAAATGATGAAAATGGGCAGAAAACAGCAGAAAACTGAGAACGAACTGGAAATACTCAAGAACTCAAGTGTATTCATTGGAATGGAGATGAATGATTACAAATAAGAGTACTACGTCCCCATACGCAATTAATACAAGGAAATCACACTACATGCTTGGGAATACACACATGAGCTCACTCACTCTCCTACTACTCAAGCACGTAGACTCACTCCATTTAGCTCTTTCCACTCAATTGCTCACTTGAGCTTTCATAGAGTGTTTACACTGGAATGGTTGATTTGCTACTGCCTTCTCCTCTCCATTTGAAGGCCGAGGGCTCACCCCAAACTAGCAAATCAAGAAGAGTCATACCAAACACACTCCATGCCTCACACACACTTGAGGCAAAAGGGTCAAACCAGATTTTGGAGGGAAATCTGCCTCCACCTCCATTGCTTGAGTCAAATTACCAATTTGCCCCTCAAGCACCTTCCTGGAACCTTCCCGCAACCAGCACCTTTGACTGACTGGACCTCGACTCCACCTGAGTATAGTCTTGGTCTGTTCCGTCGCGCACGACCGCAACCGACCTTCAAACCGTCTCGACCTCCGACTCCTCCCTGAATCTAGTCCCGGTTCGCTCGTCATTGCTAGTCGTGTCCGTCACCGGTAGCTCCAGCTCCGGTTCCTCGTCTCCCGACTCGCAACCACCTCACTAGCCTCAATCTTCTTTGGCATCACCGATCGTCTGGACCTTAACACCTCCTGTGTCTAGTCCCTGTCCTCCTCGCCTCACCATGACCTAGCTTCGAAGTCCTGCAATCACACAGACAAGCAAACCGTTACATAGCACCGCACAAAACAGCATAATCAATATTAGCACAAGTAAAGGTACTCATCCCTAGAATACCTGAAACAAACTCAACCTCACTAAACCAATCGTCAATTACTCATCACCAACATGGGGATACCTCCACATGGTCTCTTAATCTCCCCCTTGATGAGTATATTGACAAACACCGAAAAAGCATAAGAATTGAGTTTGTTTAAAAGTCAAACATGGTCCATAATAAGAATGATGATAATGACTATGTTGACACAAGGAGCAAAAGAAAGAGCAATTTTTCCTCAAAGCTCCCAAAATGTGGCTTTTTTCTCCAACTATTCTCCCCTTTTGGCAATCAAGTCATCAAGTTACTTGGAGGAAAATATAGCATGGTATGGCTGAATTTTATTCAATCTAAGCAATTAGAGCCATCAAGATTATCTAAAATGACCATTAAGTATTACACCAAGCCATAACGCATATGAAGGCTATCAACATCATAACAAGATATGCATAATCAAGCCAAGCCATATAAGTATGAATATGAATATTAGATGAAATTTTGAGCATGTCAAGCCATTCAAGATCAAAGTCTAGCTAGAGGTATCCAAAAATAATGCAAGCCATGTCAATAATCTAAGTGGAACCAAGAAACTAGAATTGAGTCAATTTAGAGTGCTACAAGTTCAAGAATGAATCATTTGTTCAAGTATTAGATTCTTTTTGTAGTTAAGCAAACTTAGCACAATTGACATGTTTGTCTTTTGAAACTCATGGTCGTTTCCAACCAAAATTTTTGTTATGTGCTAGATCTCAAGCCTTATGCGACCATTCCAAGCGAAAAGCTTAAGGAGATGATCTTGGTCATCCAAAACTCCCCCTAAGTTCATGCCTAGTGCAATGGCAAGCAGTCTCATGAGAAAGAATTGGTGATATCAGTTCTTTCGCACATAAAGAGATATTTTTGCTTTTTAAACAGTTGTACTAACTCATGATTTATCGAGAAACTATCATAGCTCGATCTAAAGCTCAATTAGAGATTCTAGACTCAACTTAGCCTATTTGACATGGCATGAATCATAAAAGGATAACTAAAGACAGACTAGTCTCAAGAAGTAACATGACATGTCTTAATTCAAGTTGTGCAATTTTAATTAACTTATCAATGGCAAAAGCTTGACGACACATATAAAGTAATGATAAATCTAGCAAATAAGCATAAATCATGGCAAGATGTAAAGCATTGTAAACATGTCAATTAAGGATAGTAATCAAGGCTCTATGCGGTTATATTACAATGCAGAAAATGAAATGCAGGAAAAATCCAGCTCCCCCTCAACATGAGATGCACTTTTAGTTCAAGTTGAGTTATGTCAATATTAAACTCCAGAAGCTCCCAAATGAACTCACCCTGAACCAAAGCTATAAATTGAGAAGCTGGCAAAAAATCAGAAAAGGCAGTCCTTAGAGCATAGATAAGATGTAGAGGATACTAAGGCTCAGACTGACTCTCATCTACCCCATATGATATTAGGACTATCAACTGTTCTACTAACCTACTAAGGAGCAAACACGTTCCCTGTCTACCCAAGTGTGGCCCAACCCTTGCTAGAACCTATAAGAAGTGAGTGAGCTCAACCTAGTGAGAAGAGAGACAGCTAATAAGCAGCATCCTAGATCACAAGATGAGAGGTAGAAATCTAAGCCACTAGACAAGAGAAGCACTCTAATCTATGCTAAGAAGACTAACCCTGAATGCACTCCAAATGCAATGCAACAAAATGAGAACAGGAGCATAATATACATGATAAAGCAGTAAAGCACAGAAACTTCCCCTCACTACAGTCCATAAGGACAAACCACCCCAAGCTCTCCCCGCAAGGCTGAAAACCTAGAGCTATCCAAAGGCTTGGTGAAGATATCAGCCAACTGGTGGTCACTCTCCACAAACTAGAGCACTATGTCACCCTTCTCCACATGGTCTCGAAGGAAGTGATATCGAATGTCAATATGCTTGGTCCGAGTGTGCTGCACTGGGTTCTTAACAATGTTAATAGCAGAAGTGTTATCACAAAAGAGTGGAACACTATCTATAACTAACCCAAAATCCCGTAGGGTCGAAGCCATCCAAAATACCTGGCTGCGGCAACGTACTCGGCCCCTGCAGTGGACTGTGCAACACCGGACTGCTTCCTAGAGGACCAAGAGACAAGACAAGTGCCATTGAATTGGCAGGTGCCAGAAGTGCTCTTCCTATCTATCCTACAACCAGCAAAGTCTGCATCCGAATAGGCTCTAAGGGAAAGACAGGAAGAGGAAGAGTACCAGATACCATAGTCAATGGTAGCTTGAAGGTACCGAAGAATGCGCTTCACCGCCTGGCGGTGAGATACGCGAGGAGAAGCCTGAAACCGAGCACAAAGACACACGGAGAAGTGTATGTCCGGTCTCGAGGCAGTGAGGTACAAGAGGGAGCCAATCATGCTTCTGTACTCTTTTTGGTCAACTGGCTCGCCATCCTCATATGGGTCAAGTGAAGCTGTAGAAGCTATGGGAGTTGACACCGGCTTACCATCACTCATGTCAAAGCGTCTCAAGAGATCACGAGTGTACTTGCCCTGATGCAAGAAAGTACCCTCCCGAGTCTGCTTGATCTGGAAGCCAAGGAAGAAGGTCAACTCACCCATCATGCTCATCTCAAACTCGGTGCTCATGAAATCCGAGAACTGTGAAACAAGAGCATGAGAAGAGCCGCCAAAGATGATGTCATCCACATAAATCTGGACGAGTAGAAGGTCAGTGCCATGGCGGTGAATGAACAATGTCTTATCCACCTTACCCATCTCAAAACCATGACTCAACAGATAGGACTTAAGCCTCTCATACCAAGCTCTAGGGGCCTGCTTAAGTCCATACAAGGCTTTGGAAAGCTTGCAGACATGGTTTAGGTATTTGGGGTTCTCGAAACCAGGAGGCTGTCTAACATAGAATTCTTTCTCAATAAAGCCATTGAGGAAGGCACTCTTGACATCCATCTGGTAAAGCTTGAAACCCTTAGAAGCTGCAAAAGGAAGCAGGATTCTAATGGCCTCAAGTCTAGCTACAGGGGCAAAGGTCTCCTCAAAATCTAGACCCTTAACTTGGGAGAAGCCTTGAGCTACCAGTCTAGCCTTGTTTCGAATAACCACCCCATCCTCACTCTGCTTGTTCTTAAACACCCACTTAGTCCTAATAACATTGTGACCTCGAGGGGGCTCAACAAGCGACCAGACC
The DNA here is from genome assembly GCA_017311315.1 of Dendrocalamus latiflorus. Classification (NCBI taxonomy): domain Eukaryota; kingdom Viridiplantae; phylum Streptophyta; class Magnoliopsida; order Poales; family Poaceae; genus Dendrocalamus; species Dendrocalamus latiflorus. The sequence goes on along the minus strand of CM029661.1, from coordinate 25,167,616 downwards.
TTGTTTCTCTCGAAATTCTCTAATTCGTCATGCATGGCATTGACCCAAGACACATCAGATAGTGCATGACACACATCCTTGGGCTCAAATGAGGCAATGAAGGCAGAATGGAGACAGAATTGAGACAATCCAGACTTTGAGCGTGTGACACGCTCAAAAAGGTCTCCAATAATCTGCTCAGAAGGATGATCTTTTTGGATGTTTCGGGGAGGTCCTGGGTGAGATGAAGAAGTGGCCTCTACCTCATGAGCTGAAGAGGTAGGAACAGAGCCACTAGCTCCAGAGGAAGCAGAAGGCATGGGCTGATCGCCTTGAGGTGCAGTGGAAGAAGGCACCTCAAGGGGAGGATGAGGAACTGGATCAGGTAGACATCCCTCATCTCCATCGTCCTCATCATCCACAAGATGGTATCGGACTGCTCTAAAGAATCTGAGATATCAGGCCTAGTCCCCGGACTGGCCTCGTCGAAGGTCACCTCACAGGTCTCTACCATTTTACTAGACTCGCAGCTCCAGACCCTATAAGCCCACGAAGAAGGTGAGTAACCTAGAAAGATCCCATCACAAGAAAGTGACTCGAACTTATCTATGTTCCCGGACTTCAAGATAAAACACTTGCATCCAAACACACAAAATGTGAGACGCTGGGCTTTCGCCCATATCTCAACTCATAAGAGGTGCGATGCAAGTGTGCCCTGAGAAAAACTCGATTTGAAACATGGCACGCAGTGGCTATAGCCTCAGCCCAAAACTTCCTCGGTGTAGAGTACTCATCAAGCATCATCCTGGCCATCTCAACCAGGGTACGGTTCTTCCTCTCCACAACGCCTTTCTGCTGAGGGACATATGAAGAAGAGAACTGGTGCTCTACATTAGTCTCATCACAAAACCTCTCAAAGTAAGAATTCTTGAACTTCGTGCCATTGTCACTGTGGATCGCTTGTAAGGCACCCGGGAGCTCAACAGAAATCTTACTAAACAAACCCCAAAAATGGATATATGTCTCATCCTTCGAGGCTAAGAAAAACACCCAAGAATACCTTGAGAAGTCATCGACCACAACAAGGACGTACCACTTTCCCCCTGCTGACTGCACTCGAGCTGGTCCAACTGTGTCCATATAGAGCAGCTTACCTGGTGCATCGGTCATAGTCACTATGACCGAAGGGTGAGAAGCGGCAACCATCTTACCGTGCCGGCATGGAGCGCAAACAAGATCTTTGACCATTTTGAGTTTTGGCAAACCACGAATGAGATTGTGGCCGCTAACTCGGGTCAAATGGTCAAATCCGATATGACCAAGTCTCCTATGCCAGAAAGTGAGGTCACGGGACTCTGAAGCAACTAAACACCGGAGAGGATCACTAGAAGACTCAACAAAATCAGCACAAAAGATCCTCCCATAACGAGAAATTCCGCAAACCAGACTACCCGAAGAATCAAGAATTTTGCAATTTTTTTTCTTGAAGCTCACCTCATAACCGTCATCGGTAAGCTGAGAGACTGAAAGCAAATTATACTGCAGCTTACTCACTAAAGCAACATCCTTCAAAATAAATGAATCATTAACGCGCACAGTACCTTTTGCGATGATGCACCTAGACGAAGCGTCTCCAAAGGTGATTGTCTCATCACCTAGAGCACGGGCTAGGGAAGAGAACCAACGGGAGTCTCCGGTCATATGACGAGAACAACCGGAGTCTACAAGCCAAACCTCTCCCTTCCCTGCCCGGCGAACCTGAGTCAAACAGAGAGTAAAGGCACAGTACTGGGATAAATCAAGAGTGATTTTGGCACCCAATACTGAGTAACACGTCGAGCAGAAGAAGTAGCCACACACGACTGACCCTACGCTCTCTATCGCTCAAAGAAGCAGAAGGTCTATGTGTAGACTTGAAGCTGTTGCTGGGTCCGACTGCTACGGGAGAGCCAGTCGGAGCACCGACAACATGCTGATCACGCCGCGGGTAGCCATCTCGATGGGAGAAATGAGATCTACCCTCAGAACGGCGGAAGTCACGACCAGGAGCATATCGAGGATGAAAAACAGAAATCTCAAAAAATCCAAGTCCTCGATGATGCCCAAACCCATCAGCTGAAGCAACTCTCGACCTCGTGTTGGTCTTAGAAGCACTCAAGGTCTGGGGCTGACCCTGAATACGCCTAAGTGCCTCAACACGGTCTCTACGTGCGATCTTGGCACGCCTGAAGCATCTCTCTATCGAGTTTCCATCCTTCTGACAGAGGGTATAATGGTACTTCACCTTCTGAGAGGTAGAAGTAGCATGATGAAGCTTCGCCTTCTGAGAAGTCGAAGCAACAGGTATAATCATCTTATTGTCAGAGATCCCTTGGACAAAGCCCGCTGACTTGAAATGAACTTTCTGAGATTTGGGCTCTATCTCGATCATGCCTGCTGCTATGGGTCTAAGAACAGCAGGTGGATGCTTCCTCAAATCCTCCGAAAAATCGTATCCTAGACCTTGATTGAATTTGCAAATCTTTGATTGGTCTAGAATAAGATTTAGCTTCTTCTTGCCTCCTACAAATCTCTCGAGAGTGTTCATAAGGTACTGACACTCCCGAAAGAGAGAGGTGCAAGAAGAGCAGGGGGAAGAAGAGACAACAGAAGGTAAGGAAGTAGAAGAAGAACCAATAGCAGACGAACGAATGGCTTGTGCACGCACAGCCGACTCAGAAGGGACAGTCCTACTGCTAGCCAATTGGTTCACGTCGCTAGGCGTCTCTACGAAACCCTCATGCTTCTTCCCAACAGTAACACACACATTACAAGCAGAAGATGGCTTCTCTAGAAGGTCCTTAGTTAGCTTCACACATTTTTCATCCAATGCAATCAAGTCAAATTTTAGTTTGTTACAATTATTGCATGGTGAGCTAACAGGGTCCTTAGAAGCAAACTTAGCCAATTTGTTATTGTCATCAACTAATTCTTGAAACTGCTTAGAGACAGATTCAAGTTCAGCAGTCAGCTTGGGACAATTCACACATGAAGCAATAGGCTCAAGTAGAAAAGCTTGTAACTCAGCAATTTTGTGATATGCCCTTTTTAAGTTCATCTTTAAATTATTGCAACTTTCACAAGTCTCGGGCAGATCAAGAAGCATGGTATAAAGACCTCTAAAAGCATTCTCCTTGTCCTCACATGAGGTGCAAGAAGTAATCTCAACAACAGTAGATGAAAAGGCAGCTACCCTACTCATCTCTAGTTCAGCTAAAAGACTAACATTCTTCATCTTAATCATATCAAGCTCAGAGGACAAACTAGCATGCGAGGTCCTTAATTTCTCCATGTCACCAAGCAAAGCACAGCATGTATTACATTCGTCATAGGAGGGAGCAGATATAAGTGAAGTAAGCTCCCGTGACAATCTATCTACTTCCTTCTCCAACTCGCTACACCTAGCTCTAGATCTAGCATGAAATTTACCTATCTTAAGAAAAGCCTCATTAAGCTGGTTGTATGAGGGGTATACCTCGTCGGAGTCGGAGTACAGCTCGTTGTCGCTCACTTCGCCCTCAAGGGCCATGAAGCACATGCCGGAGAAGTCATCACCACCCTTGGGGTCTTGCTCGTCCTTCCCATCGTCGTCACTCCACCCCTCCATCTCACTGAGGTCGAGGTCGTCGAAGGCAGTGAGGACACGATGGAATAGCTTCTTGGCTTTGCCAAGGTTGTGGAACTTCTTGTCTTTGCTTGGCGGCTTCTTGTTGCAGTTCTTGTTGGTGTAGACGTTCTTGCTCGAACCGCCGAAGTCATGTTTGCCCTCTAGCTTGGGGCAGTTTGCCCGAATGTGGTTGGGGCCACCACACTCAAAGCAAATCACTCGTCCTCCTCCTCTCTTTCTCTCTCTAACCCTCTTGTAAGCGTGGGAGAATTTTCTGGCTAAGAGAGCTAGCTGGGTTTCTGGTACCTGTTCTAGTAGGTCATCACTCATCTCACAAACAGCAGCAAGAGAGAAACCAGAAATACCATCAGGAGGAAACTCAGAAATCGAAACGGGATCAGTGACCAAGGCCATCGATTGTGACATCGACTTGCGAGAGACAATGTCAATCTCGTGAGTCTTGAGGCGTGAGTACAACGCATCAAGAGTCAAAGTCGAGAGGTCCGTGGTGTCCTTGATGGTGGTCACCTTCATCTCCCACACATGCAAATCCAAGACCGAAAGCATCTGACGAGCGTTGTCCGAGTCGGGATATGTGAGACCGACCGCTCGGAGGTTGCTCAAGATCTTGTGGAATCTTGCAAATTATTCATCCAAGGACTCTCCAGCGAGCATTTCAAACTTGTTATAATCTCGCTTGAATTGGTCCTGTCGAACCGTCTTTATTTGGGTGCTTCCCTCATGGTAAGCATCGAGGGTCTCCCAAATATCGAAGGCCGACAAAAGATGAGAAATGCAATCAAATTCATTTCGGCTCGAACCCTGGATAATAATGTTCCTTGCCTTAGCATTCGCCTCAACATCAGCCATGTTTCTGGCATTGATGTTCTCATCGGCAGGAACAGCAAAGCGAACTTTGACCTTGCGCCAAATCGCATAGCCCTGGGCCTGAATGTAGGTCTCCATCTGACTCTTCCAAAAGGGATAGTCGATCCCATCGAAGATCGGGGCTTGGTGGAATACTTATCCGTTGCCATGGCTCACAGACCGGTTAAGATCTATTGAAAAGAGCTAACCGGCTCTGATACCAATTGTAGGATCGGAAATGGCAACAGAGGGGGTGTGAATGGTGCCCTTTTAAAGATCGCCCCTCAAAAGTATCCACATGCGAGTCTCCTCTCCAATAGCTACGAAAAAATATGAAGAGGAATACTCATGCTCTTTGGAACTTCTTGCTAAACACACACGAGAAAGAAGCAATGAAGAAAATCAGCTCAAACAACTTTTTCTTGAGGGGCCGGTCTGACCATAATTCAAAGGGAGGTCAGACCTCTCGTATAATGCCGATCAGACCGCCCTTATAACTTCGGTCAGACCGCCCTTATAAGTCCGGTCAGACCGCCCTTATAACTCCGGTTAGACCGCCCTTATAACTCCGGTCAGACCGCCCTTATAACTCCGGTCAGACCGCCCTTATAACTCCGGTCAGACCGGTCCTCGGGCACAGCAGCTTGAAACTTTTTCAGCAAGCACTAAAATCTTCTCAAACTTGAAAATTGTGATCTTTCTTCTTTTCTTCTCAAGCCAAAAAGGTTAAGAACATGTTCTAAAAACATATAGACCTCAGGAAACAAAGGAATTCATTCCAAAAGCAAGGAATCAAGATTTAGCCCAAAATCTAAAAATGAGATGAGGGAAATGCTAAATTTCAAATTTCTTGAGATTCATCTATTCTTTGCTCATGAAATTTTGCATTTCACTTGGGCATGGTCTCACAACACTAAATAACAAGTCTCAAGCCATCCTTTGAAGGCAAATCAAAAGAACCAAAGTTCCCCTGACATGAAACCCACAGGAGCTTTGATCTTTTCATTGAACTCTTGGGATTTTATCTGACCAAATGGTCTTGAGGCATCATGCCATCACAGAGTAACCCATTTTGCAACTCCTTGCTCAAGGATTCAGCTTAAACATCAAAATGATGAAAATGGGCAGAGAACAGCAGAAAACTGAGAACGAACTGGAAATACTCAAGAACTCAAGTGTATTCATTGGAATGGAGATGAATGATTACAAATAAGAGTTCCACGTCCCCATACTCAATTAATACAAGGAAATCACACTACATGCTTGAGAATACACACAGGAGCTCACTCACTCTCCTACTGCTCAAGCACGTAGACTCAGTCGATTTAGCTCTCTCCACTCAACTGCTCACTTGAGCTTTCTCTACAGAGTGTGCACACTGGAATGGTTGATTTGCTACTGCCTTCTCCTCTCCATTTGAAGGCCAAGGGCTCAGCCCAAACTAGCAAATCAAGAAGAGTCATACCAAACACACTCCTGCCTCACACACACTTGAGGCAAAAGGGTCAAACCAGATTTTTGGAGGGAAATCTGCCTCCACCTCCATTGCTTGAGTCAAATTACCAATTTGCCCCTCAAGCACCTTCCCGGAAGCTTCCCGCAGCTGGCACCTTTGACCGACTGGACCTCGACTCCTCCCTGAGTCTAGTCCGGTCCGCTTCGCAACACACGACCGCACCCGGCATCCTGACCGTCTAGACCTCCGACTCCTCCCTGAGCCTAGTCCCGGTCCACTCGCCGCTGCCCGTCGCGTCCACCTGACACCGACCGAGACTTCCGACTCCACCTGAGTCTAGTCTTGGTCTGTTCCGTCGCGCACGACAGCAACCGACCTTCAAACCGTTTCGACCTCCGACTCCTCCCTGAGTCTAGTCCCGGTTCGCTCGTCATTTCTCGTCGTGTCCGTCACCGGTAGCTCCAGCTCCGGTTCCTCGTCTCCCGACTCGCAACCACCTCACTAGCCTCGATCATCTTTGGCATCACCGACCGTCTGGACCTTAACACCTCCTGTGTCTAGTGCCTGTCCTCCTCGCCTCACCATGACCTACCTTCGAAGTCCTGCAGTCACACAGACAAGCAAACCGTCACATAGCACCGCACAAAATAGCATAATCAGTATTAGCACAAGTAAAGGCACTCAACCCTAGAATATCCGAAACAAACTCAACCTCACTAAACCAATCGTCAATTACTCATCACCAACATGGGGATACCTCCACATGATCTCTTATATTTTGTCTGTCCCATTTGTTGCAAGGTACTCTCAAATTAACAGTGCTTTGCTAATTATTTAGAGAAGGCAGTGCATAAGTCATTAAGGATGCGACAGTGCTGATTACTTCTCTCGAAAGACATGTAATTTTTTATAGCATGCTTTCGACGTTATTCCCGTAGTCCTAGTCATAATTAATGTAGTTATAAAGTAAGTTTTACTGTCATTATTAATCTTCGTACTAATATTTGGTTTGTCCTCTGTATTGGAAGGTATGGCTTTATCGGAGCTTCTGGAACACTCGTATGATGAGAAACACTATTGCCACTCATGGATGATGGGTGATGCGGCTGGCCCTTCGTTGTTCAAGTTGCGCACCGGGGGGGATCCGTGGGCGCTGGAGAACGCTACATCCCAACCCTGTGGGCCACGAGCTTGTTACCCTTAGCGAGGCTGGTCTCCACCGGACACGAGTTCACCATCGATAGCAGTCTGCTTGCGGCACTGTGGACTAGTGGAGGCCCGAGATGCAAACACTCCACTTTCGGTGGGGTGAGATGACGTTCACTCTAAAGGACGTCGCGTTCTTGACCAATCTCCATCTTGGGGGTGATGCACTTATTCTAGCCCCTACACCAGCCGCCTAGAAGGAAAGGATGGTGGACTGGTTTGGCCGACCTATCCCGGAGAGTGCACGTGGCGTCCCCTGCACTTGGCTGAACAATTTCAGTGTGTTCCCGCAGTTTGCACTACCGGAGGTCGTCAGGACGCACCTCGTCGCATTCCTTAGCTAGCTCTTTGGTTGGAGCATATTTCTAGCCATACGCAGTGATATTTGCAACGCAAAATTCATCAGTCTTGCTAAGTCTTTGGTGGACACAGGTTTGGGGCAATGTCTCAGTATAGCTTGGGATCAGTGGTTCTGTATGCCACGTATCGGGGCTTATGTGACGCTTGCCAGCGTACCACTGCTGGTGCCCCCAATCTGGCTATCTGCTACGTGCTCCTACAGCTGTGGAGCTGGGAGCACTTCCCTATCGGGCGCCCGACCACATAAATTAACCTGAATAAACGTAGTAAATTTAGATTGCATAAAATTCCCCAAAAATTACACAATAACTATGACGGTGTCGGGGGGCTTCATGTAAAATTTCATAATTTTTAGAGCTCATTGCTATATGTAACAACTCGTAAAAATATCAAAATTGTGTGAATTTTTGAGAAAAATTCGCAATGGATAAAATTACCCAAAAATTACACTACGAAGTACGTTATGTTGGGAGGCTGTACATAAATTTTTCGTAATTTGTTGAGCTCATTTGATATATTTGAAAATTCAAACAAACAATAAATGCAAAACAATTAGGGTAGATAATTAAGCCAGCTAATTAGCTGGCTTAATCACCTACCGCCCCATCACCAGACGGCAGGCTTGCCAACCATCCCCCCACAGGGCGATAGGTTGCCCGCCATCTACTGGCTAGGCGGCAGGTGCCTACCACAGGTGGCCTCGCCGCGTGTCGCCTCGTGGGCGCTGCCGCCCACTCATCGGACAGCAGAAGTGCCATTTTTGTAAGTACGATGTATATACTGCTAGTTTTATAAATACAGTATACAACAGTGCCAAATCTGGAGTATGGCATCACGTACGTACGCATGTCTTGCCTCGTGCTCATACAACTCTCAACTTTCTATTTATTGACGAAAATGCAATCAATTAATTAAGTGACCCATGTATGCATGTGGATAGTTTACATAAAAATGTTTAAAAATTTGGAATACAAGGTATAGTGGGGAAAGATGTGCATTGGTTCGAATTTTAGATTCATTTTCAAATTTGGAATACACTTGGATTTATTGGAGAGAGAAAAATGAAAATTGAGCCAAAAATGAAAAGTTACATAATCTGTTGGTGAGAGAAAAACGAAAATTGAGACAAAAATGAAAAAATTACATAATTTGTTGGAGATAGAAAAACGGTACTTTTTAAGCTCACTAATTGAGCCAAATATGTAATCAGATCAGTTGAATGCTCGTGCGTTGCTACAGAAAACTTTTGTGCTATAAATAATACAAATGTGAATCATACAAAACAATTGTCACTTTAATTCCTTATTTATGATCGAATATAATTGCATATAGAACTACTTATATAAAAGAGAGTGGGCATAATAATCAATTAATTACTAACATGAAGAAGCATATAAAAGATGAACAGAAACACCTGAAGCTCATTGTTAAGATAATTTCTATTAAGAACAAAGCTCTACTACGCAGCCATCAGAAAAAAAACATAAGCGTAAATTATTACAAACAGATATTTATTTTTTAATAGAATTTACGAAGAACGGTAGGTGAGGCTTCTACTGTAAGGATATATGAATTAACAAAAAAGAGTTTATTTACAACCCTTGCAAAGGGAAAAAATAACTAATGGAGTCTATCCAGCTAAAATGAATTGATTTAAGTTGCTCCTTCACTCTTTGCACCTGTAGAGTGATATTCTGCTTAAAGAGTAGTTCCCAGTTTGAAACACTCCGTGTAATCTGCTGAAATACAGGTCCATTTGGTTGCCTCCAAATGTTCCAAACCCCTATAATGAAAATCTCCATAAAGAAAGGTAGTTTGAAGCTAGCTTTGGCTTTGAATTAACCAAAGAAATGTCAGTGTTGTTTTGCCAGGTGATACTATATTTATTAAACTTGAAGCAAAACCAACAAACTGTCCTTGCTCAATCCAACAAATACGTAAAGATATCTGCTAGAGCAAGTTCATTATCAGCATTAATTTTACTAGGAGATAGACACAATAAAAGACTAATGATACAACAAACGAATTGAATCTAACAGCAAGCTATTCATTGAAGAATTCGAGGCAGAGATGACACGGACGTCGAGACGAACACAACAGGTGGTGGAGTTGTCTGAAGTGAACACGACAACGAACTCCCAAATGGAGACGACACACCTGACAAGGTGGACCCACCTGGCGGTGAGAGATAAGAGAAGAACAGCTGAGATCACAACATGTGGCAGCGAGGGAGCACGAACGGCGGGCAGAAATTAGGCCGTGGACTATGTGGATAGGCTAGGCTGAGGCGAAAGGAAATGGGCCGAAACTTAGGGTTTTGGCTCAAAGGTTTTTTTGAAGACTTCTAGGGTTTTTCAAATTCCAAGAATTAGGCCAAATCAATTTGAGCTCAAATAAATAGCAAACAAATCCAAAAAAAATTCAAGAAAAATAAAAAAATTCCTCACAACACAAGAAACTGAAATAAAACTTGTTTTAATCTAATTTTAGTTTATTTTACTCACATTAAATCTTTTTAATTTCTAAAAAAATTCAAATTAAGATTTAATTGATTCAAGAAGAATCCAAATGGTTATTTTTATTTCAAAAACTTCAAAAAGGCACTAAAAACCAGGATCACGATGAGCTGAGGGTGTAGCAAATCATTCAAGACTTCCTAGCTTCCACCACTTGGTCAACAATGCTCTTATTTTGAAAAATAAGAGAAGGATGATGGAGGCAAGACGCAAGTGCAAAATGGCAGCCCAAAGGCCACAAAGAGGTTACCCTTAGGCCAGCATTCCACGAAATCCTTCCATCATACAAATGGCAGCCCCACCACCTAAGGCTCCAACTCTAGCTCCATGTCCCAGTGGTAATGTACTCCACACCCCTTGTCCTATAGGTCAGCCTACTACAACCAACCCGGTAGCCAATCTCCATTGTTTCAACTGTGGAGAAAAAAGGCACTTTGTTAACCATTGCCCACATCGCCAAGTTTCACTAGTAAAGTTCAATCTAGGGACCACTCCAGCTCAAGGTCAAGCATCAACACCTAGCAAGGGCTATCAGACCGCACAAGTATCCATGGTAGCTTTGACACCAAACCAGGGCTATGTGAATCATGTCATGGTAGAAGAAACACAAGAAGCTACAGGAGTTCTGATGGGTACGTTCTCTATTAAGTTAGTGCTTGCACATGTTCTCTTTGATTCTTGGGCTTCTCATTTGTTCATACCAGGGAAGTTTTTTTGAAAAGCTTAAGTTGCCAACCTATAAATTGAAGAAATACATGGTACTTAGCTCACCCGGAGGACCCTTAACTGCCATGTTAGTCCTAGGTAGAGATTGCCATGGAAGACTTTGCGTTCTTAGCAGACCTCATAGTGCTACAATCCCAAACACTGGATGTCATCCTAGGGATGGACTAGTTTGCCAGATAGCAAGGAATAATAGATTGTGCCAATAGAAAGGTGGTACTTACCAAGTACTCTAGATTAACAATAAAGGTAAATGTGGACCATCACTATCAACAGAGTCGTGCAATCCACTACTTTGAGGATGTACCTCTAGAAGGAATACTAGTATGCCATGGAAGACTTTGGGTTCTTAGTAGACTTCATGGTGCTACAATCCCAAACACTAGACATCATCCTAGGGACAGACTGGTTTGCCAGATACCAAGGAATAATAAATAGTGCCAATAGAAAGGAGATACTTACCAAGTGCTCCAGATTAACAATAAAGGTAAATGTGGACCATCACTATCATTGGAGTCGTGCAATCCATTACTTTGAGGATGTGCCTCTAGAAGGATTGCTAGTAGTTCAAGACTACCCTAATGTATTTCCAGAAGAATTGCTTAGCATGCCACTAGACAAATGTAAAGACCTGAATATGCAAATCTGGACTCTCCTGTGTATTCTGCACTAGTCCAGGATCACGCTAATACAGATAGTGTAAATATAGATGAAATATCGACCACATCATGATTTACTAATAAAAGACTTAAATACTAATAGTTATTAGAGTTGCGACCTTATAACCAAGCTTACAAATAATAGCCTGAAGGGCTTAAGAAACTAGCAGCAGAAAACAAAAATAAGCATAGTAGTTGTTCGTCACACCCATAGGCAATCGACTAGGGAGCGAAGTCCTAATTCATAAGCCATCGAAGAATCCTCCTCCAAATATCTCTGGCTGATGTTGCTCTTCTTCAGTAACTATGCAAATATGAATATAGCCATGAGTAAATAGAGTACTCAGCAAGTTATTTGTAACAAAGATGCAATATATAATGATGTAAGGCTCATCAAAGGATGACTGAATGGTTATTTTTTGTAGAAAGTGATAATTTCGAATAAATATAATAAGTAGATTAAATACACAATTTTGTAAAGAACATATATAAATAATTAATAATCAAAATAAGATATGAGCTAAAGACCCTAAGTCAAGCTAATAAAAAAGAGAAGGAAAGCTATAATTAAGATCCAATAAAGCCCAAAACTAAGAATTATTTATAAATCAAAATTTGAACAAAAGTTTATTTTAAAATTAATGGTTTCAAGAAGAAATTGCTACTTAAAACCCTAAATTGGCATTTAGGAAATTCTATGAATAAAAATGAAGTAACCCCATATGTGACTTAAACCCAAAAATTGAGTTGACCATGGCACCATTCAAATTGAAAGTTGAAATCTAAACACAATTTAGAAAAAATCATGGAAAATAAAAATTAAATAGAAAAGAAATTTTGGGCTCGACACATTTGGCCTAGGAGCCCACTGGGCTTGGTCCATTTTTCCTCCCGTAGCCTCTGGCTCAACCCAAAGCTAGCCTGGCCATGCTCACTCGTGCCAGAGCATGCCCAGACATGTGTTGTGCAAGCCTATGCCACGCCGGACCACGGTGGCATGCCCGCCAGTGGTGCCACAGCCCGGCATGCCCTGGCCATGCATTGCCCACGCCCCACCTCATGCTCACTACCATTTCCCCATAGCCCCTTCCTCTCCCATACCGTGCGGCTAAGCCATGTTGCTCACTATGCCATCGCCCACGTTGCCCCCACCGTGCGTACAACACTGTGCAAACGCCATACTAGAGCACCACGACCACCACGCGTGTCGTGCATTCCCCCACATCACCCCACACCTCCTGCACCATGCCACCTTCACGCCGCCATGCCACTCCATGCCACCGCCATAACTCCTCACATTGCCCAGTCAATTCAGCCAATATAAGTACCCCGAGCATGCCACCAATGTCTTCGCCTCACGTTACTGTCCCTCCCAGCACAAGGAATCGCTCCCAAATAGCTTGTAGCTCGCCGGTGGCTTCATCTTCCCCAACTCCAGTGATTCAAGAATTTGCTAATTGAAGCCATTTTCGACCAATTTCGTTGGACCAGAGCACCATCGCAGCACCACCAACTTGACCATAGTCACACCTTGGGCCGCCACCGCCTAAGAAACTCTGGTGCTGTGTTCTTTCTTTGCCCGCCTCTGGTCCACGATGCCACAGCGCCTCCGTTGTCCCTGAGCCCAGCCAAGCCCTTAGGCATTATCCTCACCGCTTGTAGATGCTCCACTAGCAAAGAATTGAGCTCTGGTGCCACCTAGGCTCACCACCAGCCACTGCCTCGATCAAATATGTTAGTGAGAGTTGGCCTAGAGGCGTGCGCTGTGGTGTGGGTTCCATTTTAGCCATGCTCATCAACAACCATCATTCTCCTCACCGGCAGCAAGCGCTGCTCCCTCCTTCACGTGGAAGAATGATTGATTAATTAAAACTAAAAGTGTGCTTAGCCATTCAGTAATCCCTACTGACATGTGTGGGCCCTCCCAATTTAATTAGCTCGTGGTCCCTATGACCTATGGGCCCTTTACTGTATAGAAACACTGTTATACTCAGTTAAAAGAGAATGAGTCACTGACAAGTGGGCTCGATCCATAGTGTCTACAGTGCCCAGGTCCAACATGTTAGTCACAGTAGGCTTTTCCAATTATAAAATAATTCTAAAAATAAATAAAAATTCTAGGGACTAGCCTGTTAGACACAATAGTATTTCCAATAAGCAAAAAAAAAAATAGAAATGATGAAACAAATTTCTAAATTTGTCTAAATTGAAGATCTATCCAATGGAACCAAAATCATGAATTTTGGAGTTCATTCAAATTTTTGTTTGAATTTAGTTCTATTTGTCTGATTTTTATCCAAATTTTCATGCAACATTTGAATAGCGTACGAGTATCAAGAAGAAGAATCCGAGGCAAGCCAAGATCCGCAAGACCAATCAACTTGTGAACAAGGTGAGTCAATACTTTGATCATATTGAACTTACATTTTATGCAAATTATTTCTATTTAAATTATAAAATTGCATTCTGTTAATTACTATGCAAAATATGTTCACCTTAAGATTTTAGATACACGCCCACTATTCGTCGTTGTAACTATTATATTCCCATCGTTGGTACAATTGAGCAGTCAACCCTTGTCGCCTTAGTAAATATAAATGGTAGCATACAAGTAGTAAATCTACAATTATACACCATGCTTAGAATTGCTTAGGAACTCCGGGGCACTGAACGGCCTCAAGCATCATTTTCAAATCATGAGAAATTGTCCTAGGTAGTCTTTTGGGGGGGAAGGCTAGTATGATGTAGCATGATTATTTTATGTTCTCAAAATCCCCAACATGCTTAATTATCTAGACGAATGGTAAGAGGGGTTGGTGTAGTGGATGCACGTGAATATGTGGGCTGGGGTAGAACCTTCTAGATAACTCTAAGGACCTAATCTTGTCATGACCTCCCAATGTAATAGAATATAACCACAAGTTCATAAAGCACAACATGGCCTAGTAGATTTATCAGACCTTGGAGTCATCTCACTGGTGGGAGAGTGAAATAGTGCAAGCGGCTGGTGCATTCTGGCTTAAATGGGACACTGTGTAAGGTGGAATTCTCCAGTTGCGCTAGTCAGTGTGGAAAGTTGTAATCAAGCTACGCTAGTCATTGTGACGAACATTCTGCACAACTTTTGGGACTCACTATGTGTAGGAGAAGCTCATATGGGTGAGTTGACCTCTGCAAGGTAAATTGAAATGTTACTGTGGTGATGTACTCATCTGCAAGACCAAGGAATCATGTGGAGCAACAAGCTAATTGTCTCTTGTGGGTATAGTGTACAACCTCTGTAGAGTGTAAACTGTTCGAACAGCCATGCCTATGGTCATAGGTGGGCATGGGAACATAACATTGATGTAGTTCTATCTCAAAAAATTTTGTATGTGGGACTAGAAAGTGTCGGATAGTAAAATCTCTGATTTGTATTGCCCTGGCACATCGATCCCAGTGATGAAATTAAGCGGATATAATGCTGAAAAACTAGAATGAGGTACAGAGACCATGTAACGGTCGATGGAATATGTACCACTATTACTATTGCAATCTTTCACACACTTTAACAAAATATGTTTTTAGTTAAAACTGCTAAGTCTTAGGAATTCCTAGTTATTATAAATTTTCAAGGCATTTGACAAATAAAGCAACTCAAACCACCATATGATAAGCCATGCATATATATAACTGCATACTGTGTGCAGACACACGGGGCACGATGATTAGTGATCACACTCACTCAATACAAATCAAAAATAGGTGAATAGGATCACTACGCCTACGACGATGCCCCTGGCCCAGAAGAAGCTGATGAAGGAAACTAGGATGGTCTTCCATAGTTTCTTCTCCCAAGTTAAACAAACTTTGATGGAGATTGTGTACACATATATTATCTAGGCCTAGATAAATATTTGTCATTCACATTTCAACCCCAGTTGCTTACCTGTGGATATTTATGGTCTCACTTTTGCCTACTACTTACGCTTTCGCATTTTGTATCGTAAATATTTGGCTTGATCGTCCCTTATGAACAGCTACCCGATGTAGTGTATTTAAACTTTGGTATGTAATATTAATGTATGGTATGATTCAAGCAATGTATGAAATGATTCAATAATATTGTATCTATAAGTGCTATCTACTGATCTAGGGAATAGTACAGTAGAATCACAGAGGATTCTAGATTGAAAATTTTGAGTTCAACATTTCTCCATCTATTTAGTAGGTTGAGGATGGATGCTTGTATGCTAACTGTTCCAACCATTCCAACTATTTTCATTCCTGAGTTAGGGTTAGGGTTTGAGAGAGCCTAGTGAGTGTGTGTTGTGTGCTCTCTTGTCCTCATCATGGAGTAGTTGTAAAACATTTATCCTCAATTAGCAATATAATCAACTTCGTTAATCTCCCATAAAGTCTTCTAGTCTTAGTTAATTTGCTCTTGTTCTTATTGGTTCTTTACCTCTTCTTTTCCCTTCTTGATCTTGTTGCGTGCGAAGGACGTAAAAGTGATGGAGATAACTCATGTACATTAGATCCCCATCTATCTAGGCACTATGATCTGCAATTGTCCGATACTTGCTTGATTTAGAGCCCTTCTTGAAGAATCTTGGTCTTAAGGTTTTGGCTTCATTTCATTGGGTAGTTTTGCTTGCTATGACATGTGCTCTTAACCTACGAGCAAGTTGTTTCTTAAGTTTTTGAGATTTGCCCGATTTTGGTGTAACCTTGCATGTTCTGAGGAAATGTTGGGACTTTGAGCAAGATTTATGTGATCTTTAGATGGAATAGGTCATGGGACCCTCAGCAAGGTATGTGTAAAGTTTGACTTCATTTGATCATGGATTTTGATGTTTGCACCAAAAGTGGTTCGAACTTAAGCTAATTTTCTATTCTTGAAATAGGGGAGCTATCAGACCACTCCTAGGATAGGTCATACTGGCCATCGGTTAGACCGTCCACTAGTTAGGCAGCATCTCCAGTAGTGGTCAGACCAGGTAGGTGCTAAATTTGTAAGGCTTTGTTATTTTTATTGTGGTTTGGAGTTAGTCCATCAAATTTGATCTTCTTAGTTCTCTAACTCCAGAGTGAAAGATTTTTGGGTACTTAGCAAAAAAATTAGAGAAGGCATCATTCACCCCTCTAGTGAATGCATGCAGAAAGCTAGTTAGTGGATGAACTCACGTGTGACTAGTACCGGTGGAAAGGTAGATGGGGAGTTATTAATAAGGGCCAAGCAGTGGGAGGAATGGTGCTTGCCATTCAATGTGGAGAGAATGGACGGGTGAGATCGAAATCCTGGGTATACGCTAATTATCGGTGACATGTGATTATCACAGACGGTTCTTAATACTAAACGTCTGTGATGTCTCGATTATCATAGAAGGTTCATAGTAAGAATCGTCTATGAAAGTTTACAGACGGTTATCAATATGAACCGTCTGTGATGTCTCGATTATCACAGACGGTTCGTATTAAGAACCGTCTGTGAAAGTTCACAGACGATTATTAACATGAACCGTCTGTGTTGTCTCGATTATCACAGACAGTTCGTGTTAATAAATGTCTTTGAAAATATCGTAGACGGTTGCTAGTATGAACCGTTTGTGATAGTTTAAGCACAAACGGTTCCGTATGAACTGTCCGTGGTGTACCTGTCCAGTATAGCCTCTTTTGTAGTAGTGTGTCGAGAACCACCTACCAAGCCAAGAAAATTCTTTGTCTATTGGGAATAGAAGTAGAAAGAATACATGTATGTCTGAATGATTGTATCCTCTACCGTAAACAGTGTGCAAGCTTACATATTTGTCTGATGTGCAAAGTATCCCGATACAAGCGTAAAAATGACCCGATGATGGGGATGGCATCGAGGTGAAGCAAGAACCTCTTGCTAAGATGTTATGGTATTTTCCTATAATTCTCCATTTGAAATGTTTACCTGCAAACCGAAAGGATGCAAGATTGCTACGTTGGCACTCGGAGCAGTGTAAGAGATACAGAATGATAAGACACGCTACTGATTCTGCCCAGTGGAGGAACATCGATAGGATGTTTGTAGACTTCGGTGCGGAACCGAGGAATATAAGGTTTGGGTTGAGTACAGATGGAATGAATCATTTCGGTAACATGAGCAACCGGCATAGCACTTGACCTGTGACTGTATGCACATTTGCCACCATATACAGGAAATCATGGATACTAAGACGAATGATCCAGAGGTTTGTCAACCTCCCAATAATTATTTTGTGATATATATATATATATATATATATATATATATATATATATATATATATATATATATATATATATGAGAGCGCTACTCCTAGCGATAGTGCATGGAATTCGACAAAATTGCAATCAATCTTGACAAACTCACTGAAATTCGAGGAAAGCTTTCGCAATTCTTGATAGTGGAGGTCATAAACAACACTGGAGAGTTCCACCCCAGCAATGGTGATTAGATGTTTAAACATTGGATACAATTGTTATCACTCAATTGTGCTTAGTCAAATAATTCATGCAATTGTACTTCGTTCAGTTGTTTAATTTATTTGTGATTTGTTTGCGTTGTTTCATTTATTTGTGAGATCTATATAATGATTATCCTATGCTATATATATGTGATCTTCTTGCTTGCTTTCAGAGAGTGTAGCTAGCATTTCCTGAGGCTAGCTGAAAAACAAAAATGATGTAGCTTTTGAAATGGCTATCACAGACGGTTTGGTGTTCCAAACCATCTGTGATATATAGATATCATAGATGGTTTTTAAAACAATCCGTCTGTGATATGTACGATATCACAGATGGTTAATATCAAAAAACGTCTGTGATATATACGATATCACAGACGGTTAATATCAAAAACCATCTGTGATAGCGGAATACCACATACGGTTTTTTTTAAAAAAATCTATGTTTTAACTATCACAGATGGTTTGGGGGCCGTCTGTGATAAGCATCTATTATCACTGACACAAAAATGCAGACAATTCAGAAACTATCTGTGATAACACCATCTGTAACAGTATGTATCAATGTTGTAATTGTGGCACTAGCATGATTCTGTACTGTAGGAAAATTTGCTAATCCGGATCTTGATGGCCTACATGGAAGAGGACTGTATTCTGCCGGCTGCGGGGAATTTGTGCTCGAAACATTCAAATTTTAACACCAATTGGAGTTCGCTAAGAGTTTTTCATTTTGAAATTGTTTTAGCATCAAAACACGTGCATACTACTCATAGAAATATTCATAATTTCATATCATATAACACAAGCACTACTACAGAAATCCACATTACAGACGGTTCAGAAACGTCATCACAGACGGTTTTCTGAACCGTCTGAAATTATGGGTCAGTGATAATCCAAGTTATCACAGACGGTTTTCGAACCGTCTGTGATTATGCGATATCACAGACGGTTTTTTATTAAAAACCGTCTGTGATTATCCGATATCACAGACGGTTTTTTAATAAAAAACCGTCTGTGATATCGGATAATCACAGACGGTTTTTAATAAAAAAACCGTCTGTGATATCGCATAATCACAGACGGTTTTTTATTAAAAACCGTCTGTGATACCGCATAATCACAGACGGTTTTTAATAAAAAACCGTCTGTGATACTCCTCCACCCCAGCAGAATCTATTTCTGTTTATAGCTAGCCTCAGGAAATGCTAGCCATGCCCTCTGAAACAAGCAGATAATCACAGACAAAAAACATACAATTCACACATCTCATTTCCTTTCAGATACATTTCACAGACATAAAACATCACATTGACATCGCACTTCATTTCACAAACATAAAGCATGCATCCATTTTGCAAATCGATTAATTGAATTGAAATGAAATGTCCATTAACACATCTCATTTACAAAAGATGTGCACTGCATTTGCACTTAGTGATAAGATCAATAAGAAATCATGGTGCGCAGTAGAACCGTCCTCCTGGCGTTATGACTTGAGTCAGCAAAAAGTACGCCAACTCTCCTCGAATCCCTCCAAGAACAGGCTGTTTCAATGCAGTTGACGGGATGGACGCAACCTGTCGATAGGAATATCAATGTGCGTATATATGTAACGTGTTAAGTATGAAGTAATTATGAGAAGAGTGACAAACCTTGCGATTGGTGAGCCTCGAGGAATCGAGGAGTAGTTCCATATGTTGGCAAACGTAGTATCCACATGTGTTGCCCGGCTCCTGCTGGTGACACTGCAAAAAATGGAATGTGTTAGTTCAAGAGGCATTAGTACCAACTATTGCATAGGATTAATTAATGTGAAATAGCGAATACCTTAAAATCTCGAACATGTGTCAGCAAGCCTTTGGCCCCGCGCTTCGAGTCACCTCCCTTTTCAATGTAGGTGGCAAACGCCCTACGTAATTCGAAAAAGTTAACCTTAATCATTCGGAAGGAAAGAAAGGCGACGACGGGCTCGGGAAGGCGGCGGCGACGCAGGAGGAGGCCCCGGGGACGGAGACGGAGGAGGAGGAGGAGGCGGCGGCGACGACGGGCTCGAGTGAGGTGGCCGGGGAGGGCTCGAGTGAGGCGGCCGGCGAGGGCTCGAGGGAGGCGGCGGCGAGGGCTCGGGGGAGGCAGACCGGGATTTAGATATTAGAATAACTGCATAATACACGGAAAACCCTAGACACGGGTATATATAGCGGATTATTACAGACGGTTCTAAACTTAGAACCGTCTGGGATATGAATATCACAGACGGTTCTAAACTTAGAACCGTCTGTAATAAGCATACTATCTCAGATGGTTCTACGTTTAGAACCGTCTGAGATAGTAGGCTTATCACAGACGGTTCTAAACTTCGAACCGTCTGTGATATTCATATCCCAGACGGTTCTAAGTTTAGAACCGTCTGTGATAAGACTGTGCCCAACTGTAGTCATTCATGATCAACAGCCAACCATCTGCATTCATGATCAACTACCTACCAGCTGCATTCATTTACACATTTTATCAGTCTGCATTCATTTTTGTCACACATTTTCACATACACATCTGAAAATTGACTACATCACACATTTTCACATATACATCTCAAAATTGACTACATCACACATTTTCACATATACATCTGAAAATTGACTACATCACACATTTTCACATATACATCTCAAAATTGACTACATCACACATTTTCACATATACATCTCAAAATTGACTACATCACACATTTTCACATATACATCTCAAAATTGACTACATCACACATTTTCACATATACATCTCAAAATTGACTACATCACACATTTTCACATATACATCTCAAAATTTTCACATATTTCCTTTAAAAATTAGCCCTTCATCATGATCAATGCGTATGTAACTAGTTTCGTCACGTTGTTGATCGTCGACCCTTATGCCATTTCCAAAAGGAGGTAACTCGTCAAATTGATTGTATTCCTCCTCGTCCACTACATTCTCCACTCCAACAATTCTCCTTTTTCCATGAAGAACTACATGTCGTTTCTTATTTGCCGGGTCGGTTACATAGAAAACTTGAAAAACTTGATTGGCGAGTACGAATGGTTCGTCTTTGTACCCGACACGTTGGAGGTCCACGGTCGTGACACCGTACTTGTCAACCTTCACCTGTGGGAGATGCACCCAACGGCAACGAAATAAGGGGATTTTGAAAACCACATAGTCGAGCTCCCAAATTGTAGAGACCCGAATATACAAATCCGGACTCTCCTGTGTATTCTGCACTAGTCCAGGATCACGCTAGTGCACACAGTGTGAACAAAGATAAATATCATCCATATCACGATATTCTAAGGAAAAACCAAATTATATTGATAATCATCAGAGTACGACCTTATGGTCAAGCTTACAATAGACTAGCCCGAAGGGCTTAACAAAAACTAGCAGCGGAAATCCAAAAGAAAGCGCAGCAGCCAATCGACACGCCCACAGGCTATCGAGTGGAGAACGAAGCCTAATCCGCGAAGACGTCGAAGTACTCTCCTTCTGGAACCTCCTGCTGGTGATACTCCTCCTCCTCAACTGAGCAACAGGGGCATAAAGCCGTGAGTACATTGGTACTCAGCAAGCCGTTTGTAACAAATGAATGCAATATAATATGCAAGGCTTACCAATGGAAGGCTAAAAGGGTTAATTTGCATAAACAGCATTTGGAAATATCATAAATAGATTAAAGGCGAATTGTAAATAAAACAATAATGAATAATCAAAGGAATTTAAGGTAAACCACTTATGGACCTCCCATCCACAAACCAAACCAACAGTGAATTAACCATCCACTGACCAGCTACAAGTTTTCCAAGAGTAACTATACCTCGTGTGAAATCACCGAGCATTGTCCATGACCGAGGACATGGCTATTCGAATAGTTTTACACTCTGCAGAGGTTGCACAACTGTACCCACACGATGTGATTAGCCTCGCGCTAAGGAAATCACAACAAGGCCTTTACAATGTTCAATTCCAACCCAATCCCGCCCGCTAGGGTTTCGCATCACACCCCCCCTTGCACCTCATGGAAATCAGCAACCATGTTCATCCCAGCGAGATTGAAATTGAAACATCCCAAATTAATCAGCCAGGTCTGTCCCATACCAGACATGTGGTTTGCACGGTAAGACTCAGATCAATGGCGCACAAAGTTAAGTCCTTAAGTGTTCTCGGGCGAGACTACCACATCCCACGAAGTGCTCCAACACTTCCCCCTTTACTGCACGATCACTCGCCCGAGTGAAAACCAATTTTGTATAACCACTGCCGATGACGCACCAACGTCACGGCACAAAATTTTATAACGGTGGCACCAACCACGATTCATTATGGCACCAACCACAATTCAATATCTCATTAAGTCAAATTAATTAATCACATGTGATGATGAACCCAAACGATAATAAAAGCATGGCTAAGCACACTAATCGTACCAACCCAATGTGATCGTAACATAGCATCACTACTAAGTTTCCCAACCTATGGTGTCAATGGCATCAAGGTATTCCAAAATATCAAGGAGGGAAATAACCAATTGGGACGATAACTACCAATACAAGGGTTTGAATAAAAATAGCGATGCAAGATAATTTAAAACAAAATATTTAAATAATAGATTGCAAACTGGGTTCAACATGATCAAAGGAACACGACTTGCCTTGGCCTTGCTCAGTTGACGGCTCTTGATCTTCAAATCTGACGGCGGCTCCCTCGAACGCGTGATCTAACGAGAGAGAAAACGAAACAAAGAGACAAAATAAATTCAAATAAATTCAAATGAACTCCAAAAACTTTCAAACCTGAACCAAAAGGTAGAGCTCAATTTTAGATGAATTTAGAAAAAAGAACGGGGTCAATCGGAGCTAGGACGAGGGAGAACGGGCTCTTGGAAAATTAAATCTACAGAAAATCGGGAAAATTAGAAAAGTGCACTGTGCTGTGGACCGGGCGCACGGGAGAACAGGTCCACGGTGAACTCGGCGCACGGAACAGTGCGGCTGACTGTGCGGCTTGCGCAAGCGGCTGGCTGACGTGGCGACCACGTGGCAGGACACGTGTGCGGTTAGGGCTGACGTGGCAGCTGGCGTGGCGGGTGACGTGGCGGGTGACGTGGCGGCTGACGTGGCACCTGAGGGTCCTCGGGTGTTGACGTGGCATCCACGTGGCGCTGACGTGGCATGACACGTCGGCCTAGGGCTGGCGTGGCTCGGCTGACTCGGCTGCTGACGTGGCCAGATCGGCTCACGGGTCCACGGACCACGACTGACCGGTGGGCCCGGCTTGTCAGTGGCACGGCTCACGGTGGACTCGATCCACGGGAAGGCGAGGAGACGCGCGGGCGCGGGCGCGGGCGGGCTGACGGCGGGTGGCGCGAGGCGCGGGTGTCCGAGGCGGCGGCGGCTGGCCGGCGACCGAGGAGGCGCGGGGCGGCGGCGGCGGCTGACCGGCGGCGACGACGACGACGACGGCGACGGCGGCCGAGAAGACGGCGGAACCGAGGGCGCAGCGGGCTCACCGGCGACGACGACGACGGCGGCGGATGGCGGCGGACGGCGGCGGACGGCGAGGAACGGCGGCGAAGGCGACGACGGCGACGCGGCCTGGCGGCGGCGGATCTGGCCGACGGCGGCGCACGGCGGTGGCGGCGGCGCGGGCGACGGCGGCGACGGCGAAGGCGGCGGCGCGGGCGGGGCACGCGAACCGAGACGGGCGGCGCAATAAATACCCGGGCGGCGAGGGCTGACGTGGCACGGACGCCGAGTCCCCGCCGGACTCGGTCTCTGACAGGTGGGCCCCACCTGTCCGTGGAACCGGGCGAGCGGGCGGCAGCGATGGCGCGCGGGCGAGGGGAGGCGCTCGGATGGGCGACGCGTGTCGTCCATCCAACGGAGGGAGGCGGGTGCGGGCGCGCGCGGATGCGCGCCGCGTGGCACGGCGGGGTGCGGGCTGGGCCGGCGGTCGGACCGGGCCGGTTCGTTGGGTTTCGGCCCACCGGCCGGTTTAGGGTTTTCTTTTTTTTCTTTTCTTTTTCCAGAAATTCAAATAATTCTTTTTGAGCTCTAGAAAATAGCAAATAAATCCAGAAAAATCCCAGAAAAATCCAGAAAAATCCTTGAGACACAAGGAACTCAAATAAAATACTTTTGGCAAATGTTAATGTTTGACTTAAGCATATTAAATCCTTTTAATTCATAAAAATTCCATTTAAGCTTTAATTAATTCCAGAAAAATTCAAATGGTGAATTTTATTTTAAAAGCTTCAAAAAGGCTCTGAAAATCAGGATGTTACAAACCTTACCCCCTTAAACGGGATCTCGACCCCGAGATCCGGGCTCACTACTAGAATAGGTTCGGAAACTCTGCCTTGAGATCCTCTTCGCGCTCCCAGGTGGCTTCCTCCTCAGAGTGGTTGCTCCACTGAACTTTGCAAAAGCGAACAACTTTATTCCGGGTGGCTCGCTCTGACACGTCCAAGATCTTGACAGGACGCTCTTTGTAGGACAGATCCTCCTGAAGATCAATGGCCTCAACTGGCACAGCCTCCTCTGGCACTCTCAAGCACTTCTTCAGCTGTGACACATGGAAGACATCATGTACCCCACTGAAAGACGCAGGTAGCTCCAATTGATAAGCAACCTCTCCCCTGCGCTTCAAAATCTTGAATGGCCCCACATACCTTGGTGCTAGCTTTCCCTTCATTTGAAATCGCTTAACTCCTTTGAAAGGTGTGATCCTGAGGTACACAAAATCATCTGGCTCAAAACTCAGCTCTCGGCGTCTGGTATCCGCATAGCTCTTTTGCCTGGCCTGGGCAGTCCTCAATCTCTCCTGGATCAAACGGACCTTGTCCTCTGCCTCTTTTAAACAATCTGGACCAAACACCTGACCTTCCCCCGTCTCTTTCCAATTGAGAGGGGTCCTGCATTTCCTACCATAGAGTGCTTCAAATGGTGACGTCTGCAAACTTGCCTGATAACTATTGTTGTAGGAAAACTCTGCAAAAGGCAAACAACTGTCCCACTTAGGACCATGATCTAGCACACATGCTCTCAACATATCCTCAAGAATCTGATTGACTCACTCTGTCTGACCATCTGTCTGGGGATGATATGCGGTACTGAAATTCAGGTGCGTTCCCATAGCCTCATGGAAACTACCCCAAAACCGAGAAGTGAACTGGGCTCCTCGATCTGACACTATTTTCTTGGGCACTCCATGCAAACTGACGATCCTTGACATATACAATTCTGCCAATCTGTCACCGGTGTAGGCTGTCTTTACTGGAATAAAGTGAGCAACCTTGGTCAATCGGTCCACGATGACCCAAATCGAATCATAGCCTTCTTTGGTCTTAGGCAGACCAACTATGAAGTCCATACCAATCTCTTCCCATTTCCACTCAGGGATTTTCAACGGCTGGAGCAAACCTGCTGGCCTCTGATGCTCTGCCTTAACCCTCTGACAGACATCACAAAGTGCCACATACTCAGCGATCTCACGCTTCATGCTAAGCCACCAATATTTTTCTTTAATGTCCTGGTACATCTTGGTACTGCCAGGGTGTATCGAATACAACGACTCATGAGCTTCTTTTAGCAACAGATCCTTTAGCTCCTTCTTATTGGGCACACACAAACGTCGCTTGAACCACAGAGTTCCTTGGGCATCCTCTGAAAATCCCGACTCTTTTCCTTCACTCATATTCTTTCTGATACGCTGAAACATCTCATCATCCGTCTGAGCCTGACGAATCTGACCGTCCAAAGTGGGCTGCAACTCTATTGCTGCCAAAAATCCTTCCTCAACCAATTCCAAACTGAGCTTTTGGAATTCCTCATGCAAAGCTGGCTGACTCTCCTGAACCATTACTGAATTACAATAAACCTTTCTGCTCAGAGCATCTGCGACCACATTGGCCTTCCCTGGGTGATAATGGATTCCGACATCGTAATCCTTTATCAACTCCAACCACCTCCTCTGCCTGAGGTTAAGCTCGGACTGGGTGAAAATGTATTTCAAACTCTTGTGATCTGTGTAAATCTCACATCTATTACCCAAGAGATAGTGCCTCCAAATTTTTAAAGCATGCACTACAGCTGCTAGCTCCAAGTCGTGGGTAGGGTAATTCTCCTCATGCGGTCTCAACTGGCGCGAGGCATACGCTACCACTCTCTTTTCCTGCATCAGCACACAACCCAAACCCTTGCGTGAGGCATCGCAATAAATCTCAAAATCCTTGTTTAAATCTGGCAACACTAGCACTGGGGCTGTGGTCAAACTCTCCTTCAACTTCTGAAAGCTTTTCTCGCACTCGGGCGTCCAAACAAATTTCTTCTCCTTTTTGAGCAATTGGGTAAGTGGCTTGGCTACACTGGAAAATCCCTCGATGAAACGACGGTAGTAACCGGCCATACCTAGAAAACTCCTGACCTGGGTCACCGAAGAAGGTGACTGCCAGTCCAAAACATCCTTGACCTTTCCGGGATCAACAGCAACTCCCTCTGCGGACATCACATGGCCTAGGAAGGCGACTTCCTTCATCCAAAACTCACATTTGCTAAACTTGGCATACAACTGGTGGTCCCTTAATTTCTGCAATACCATCCTCAGGTGTTCCTCATGCTCTTTCTCATCCCTAGAGTAGATTAGAATGTTGTCAATAAACACAACGACAAACTTATCCAAATACTCCATGAACACCTTATTCATCAGGTACATAAAATAGGCTGGAGCATTGGTCAAACCAAAAGACATCACTGTGAACTCGTACAAACCGTAACGAGTCGAAAATGCTGTCTTAGGTATGTCCTCCTGTCGAATCCTCATCTGATGGTAACCTGACCTCAAGTCAATCTTGGAGAAAACTCCTGCTCCCTTGAGCTGATCAAACAAATCATCGATCCTGGGTAACGGGTACTTGTTCTTGATAGTGACCTCATTAAGTGCTCGGTAGTCCACGCACATGCGCTGACTGCCATCCTTCTTTTTCACAAACAAGACTGGCGCTCCCCACGGGGACGAACTGGGCCTGACATAACCTTTGTCCAAAAGCTCTTGAATCTGCTTCTTGAGTTCCGCTAATTCATTTGCTGGCATCCGGTAGGGTCTTTTGGAAATCGGAGCGGTACCGGGTACCAACTCGATCAGAAACTCAACTTCTCGCTCTGGTGGCATCCCTGGAAGATCATCTGGAAACACATCGGGGTACTCCCTGGCAATTGGCACATCCTCCAACTGAATCTCCTTGATCTGGCAAACCATTACTTGCTCTGGCTGATTCATGCTAGCTGAAAACTGCACTTTCTTCCCGTCGGAGCTGGTCAAAGTCACTGCTCTGCTCCCACAATATAAAACTGCTTGGTGCTTCTTGAGCCAATCCATACCCAAGATCACGTCTAGGGACTGGATATCCAAGACAATCAAGTCCGTTCTGAACTCAACTCCCTGGATGACCATCTGAACTCCGGGACAGCCTAGGTTGGTGCTCAACTCCGCACCGGGGGATTGGATCAAATGAATAGATCCCAGAGTAACAATTTTCAACTGATGCTTTAAAGCAAAACTCCGAGAAACAAACGAATGGGAAGCTCCAGAATCAAACAAAACTGTGGCAGGTGCTGTATGGACTAAGAACTTACCGATCACGACATCTGGTGCTGCCTGGGCCTCCTCTGCAGTGACGTGGTTCACCTGACCTCTCACCACCTGCGGAGTCCTGCTGCCCTGACCTGTGTCGGGACCCCGGATTTCTGAACCCGGACCCTCTGTGTATTACTGCACTAGTCCCAGATCAAAGCTAGTGCACACAGTTAAACAGAATGGAAAACATCACCAACAGCGATTTATTACAATAATTGAGAGTAACGACCGAAAGGTCTCCTTATTACAATAGAGGTTTAAGACCTCGCACACACGAAACACAGCGGAAGCAAAAGATAACTCGATGACGACCCATCAATACGCCACAGGCAATTGACTGGGGAAGCGCGACCTAGTTCTCCGGGAAGAATCCATCGCAGCCACACGCGAAGCAGTAGTCGTAGTCACCTTCTTGAGCTTCAACTTCCTCTGAGATTTGTTTTTGAGTGTAGCATGTGAGTACTTAAAGTACTCCGCAAGTCTTGGGAAAAATGCATAGATGCAAGGCTTGACAAAGGAAGGCTATATGGCTCTTTTAGCACAAAGCAACATTTTAAATTACCATTAATCAAATTCAAAGGCATCAAGTTAATCAAATAAATGTTTTAACAGAACTACATTAACTTAATAGTGAAGGTTCCATCCACCAACACTAGATAACAAATTTTAAAGTTTCGGGTTCCATTCACCCTCTCTGGCTCCAACCGCCAGAATACCCTTCCAAGAGTTCCCTCCACTCTCGGAACACAAATTCTTGATTTTTAAAACCAAAACCAGAAATCTACCATGTGAATGCATTCCTTGCCCGCCCTTGACCGTGGGCACGGCTATTCGAATAGTCTTACACTCTGCAGAGGTTGTACAACTTTACCCACAAGAGATAAATTATCCTAAAAGTCAACACGCTTCCTTTGGCATGAGACCCAGATAAAATATCACAAAGCCTTTACCTTACTCTAATCTAGCTAGATACCACCCGCTGAGGTTTCACCGCAGGTAGGCTAACTGCCCGAACCGAAGCCCCCTCTTGCGCCATATGAGTACAGTAAATCCCTGTCCCTCACTGTGGATAACCAGTCCATCCCTGGCACCCACTTTCCACTGGTGGCACCTAAACTAGACTATCATAAGTTAGTCAGCTAGGTCGTACCCATATAGACTTGTGGTTGTACGGTTAATGCTCAGTCTGGACAAACACAAGCGTCGATCCTTAATTGACTAGGGTGGAACATACACTTAACAAG
Organism: Dendrocalamus latiflorus; assembly: GCA_017311315.1. NCBI lineage: Eukaryota > Viridiplantae > Streptophyta > Magnoliopsida > Poales > Poaceae > Dendrocalamus > Dendrocalamus latiflorus. Next base: position 25,138,836 of record CM029661.1, on the reverse strand, counting down.
ATCTCGTGCTAACTGCACCAAGCCAAACCAACCATCCACCCTAATCTAAATCAACTTTGACATTTTATTTTATTTTAAAAGATCAGTGGCAACTCCAATTACCACTACATTTACAAACACAAGGGTTCAATAATAAATATTAGTTTCCCATTTTCAAGATTTAAGAAATATTCACTAGCATGGCTAAGCATTGTACTACCACTCTAATATCAACAAGTAATTATAATACTCTCATTAATGAGACAAAGGAAATTCTATGGTGACAAGAGTACATGGCATTCAACTTCAATGGAGGGCATAGCAAGTTGGAATAACTAGTTCCTAGAGATTTGAACTAATATTTTATGTAAATAGCAATGCACATAATTTAAAATAGTTTGAAAACATTTCAAATCATGGGTTCAAGATGATCAAAGGAGACTTGCCTTCTTGCAGATTCTCTGGGTCTTCTTGCTGTTGGGTGGAGTGATCGTCGACAACGTTGGAATCTACGCGATAGAAACGAAGCAAACCAAACAAATAATTACAAACAAAATTCAAATAAAATACAAAATTCAAAAGAGGCCATATTTGGGTAGATCATGATTTTAGATGAATTTAGAAATTTGAATGGCTGAAATTGGAGTTAAAACGAGAAAGTTATGATCATTTGAAATTCTCAGTTTGAATAAATCCAGAAATTCGAAAATTTCTGACAGGTGGGACCCACTGGGATATTTAATTTTTAATCTTTTATTTTATTCCGAGAATCTGACAGGTGGGACCCACTGACCAGTAGACCCTCTGCGGTCACTGACATGTGGGACCCCTCTGCCAGTGACCTCATCTGCCTTGGTCACTGACAGGTGGGACCCACTGGGATCTGGACCCACTTGTCAGAGGCTGGCGCAGACAGATGGGACCCAGGCGGCAGTGGCCCGCACAGACGGCTGCCACTGACGGTGGGACCCACTTGTCAGCGCGGAAAATAAACGATAAACTCAACCCAGCGCGCGGAGCCGAAGGCTCGAACGCGCACCGGGGAGTTGAAATCGCGCGCTGCTAACCAGAGGGGAGGGGGAGGCTTTGCCTACCCATAAAGGGCAGCAAATCCCTTTGAGGGATACCTTCGGGTGGCCCGGGCAGCGATGGTCGGAGGCGACGGCGCCGGCGGCGAGGATGGGCCGGAGAGGTTCAGGCGGTGCGTAGATTGTAATCTGCGTGCGAAGGGGGTTTGGTTGGAGGAGTTGGTAAGGTCCGGGGATGAACGGAGACGGCCGGCGGCGAGGGAGCAGCGGAGGCAGCTCGGGTGCTCCGGTGCGACGACGCTCCGGCGACGGGAAGAGGTGGCCGAGGTGCCCAGGAGATCCGCCGATGCTCGGAGAATCTGCAGGTGGCGGCTACGGGCTCCGGGGAGGTCTGAGGCGGCGGGGAGAGCTCGTCGGAGTTGGGCGGGGCTCGCGGAGAGAGAAGCTCGGCTGCGGGGCGTCTCAGGGCTCCGGAGAAGAGGTGGAGGGTGCTGGGAGGTGGTGCGGGGAGAGGCGAAGGCCGAGGGGCTATTTATAGGGCTCGGGGAGGGGTGAGGCAGCGGGAATTCCTCGCCGAAGTCGACGGCCGAGGCTGATTCAAATTTGGGGATAAGCCGTCGGAGGCAACGCGGAGCTCCGGGCTTTTAGGGGATAAGACGCTTATCCCCCCGGTAGTTTGAATCCGCGTTCAATTCGAAGAAAGAGGCCGAGTTCGAGCGGGATTCGGTCGCCGGATTCTTCGGGAGAGAGAGAAAGGGAAGAGGAGTCCGGCGTCCGCGCGGAGACGACGGAACTGACCAGCGGGGCCCGCAGTCAGCGAGAGCGGGGCGCGTGGTGCGGATGGCGGCCACGTAACTCCGATGCAGATCGGGCGGCGGGCGCGCTTAAGTGGGAGGGAGAGGTGGATTGAGGCCGGGCGCGAAGACGCGGCTCATCCGAGCTGTCCACGCGTCGGGCGAGGAGGAGGGGAAGGCGGGGCCGAGGCTGACGGGCCGGGCCCGCTAGGCAGCGAGGGAAGGGGAGGGGTGGCCTGGATTTGGCCGAGCGGCGACGTGGGCGGTCCTGGGCCGTCCACGCGTCGGTTGGAGGGAGGGGGATGAGTTTTTATTTTCGATTTTGATTTTATATTTCCAGAAAATGCTAAGTAATTATTTAGGCCTCAGAAAAATATGAAAATACCTCCAAAAATTCCAGAAAAATTCACAGAAGCTCCTGGACACATTTTGGACTAAGTAAAATTATTTCCAGCTATTGATGGTATTTAATTTTTATACTTTAAATTAATTTTAAATATTAAAAATAGGTTTTAAATTCCAGAAATTCAGAAAAGCCAAATAAATTTCCAATTACCTTAAAATAATTAACTTGAATTTAATTTTTTCCAAAAAGCAAAATTTTGGGATGTGACAAACCTACCCCCCTTAGAAATAATCTCGACCCCGAGATTCGGATGGACTGGGAAAAAGGTCGGGGAATTCTTCTCTTAGGTCCTCTTCACGCTCCCAAGTTGCTTCCGATTCCGAATGGTTGCTCCACTACACTTTACAGAACTTAATGACCTTGCTGCGCGTACGACGCTCTGCTTCCTCCAATATCTTGACTGGATACTCTGAATAGGTGAGGTCCTCCTTTACGTTTATTTCATCTAGAGGCATCTGCTCTTCTGGCACTCTGAGACACTTTCTTAGCTGGGACACATGGAAAACATCATGCACTTTTGACAGCTGAGGCGGAAGCTCCAATTGATAAGCCACTTCCCCTCTTTTTGCTATAACAGGAAAAGGTCCAATGAATCTAGGAGCAAGCTTTCCACTGACTCCGAAACGTCTCATTCCTTTGAGAGGTGACACTTTCAAATAAACGTGATCCCCAGGTACAAACTCTAATGCCCTTCGACGATTGTCCGCATAGCTCTTTTGCCTCGTCTGTGCTGTTTTTAACCTATCCTGAATTAAGCGAACTTGTTCCTCTGCCTGTTTCAACACATCTGGCCCAAACACTTGTCCTTCTCCTGCTTCCTTCCAGTATAACGGCGTCCTACATTTTCTGCCATACAAGGCTTCAAACGGAGACATTTGCAAGCTGGATTGATAACTATTATTGTAGGAGAACTCTGCATAGGGCAAACTTTGATCCCAGTTAGTCTTGTTTGCTAGGACACAAGCTCTCAACATATCTTCCAAGATTTGATTTACTCTTTCTGTCTGCCCATCTGTCTGTGGATGATAAGCCGTACTGAAGTTTAGGTTCGTGCCCAAAAGTTCATGCAGCTTTTGCCAAAATCTTGAAGTGAATTGAGTTCCTCGATCTGACACAATCCTCTTGGGAACTCCATGCAAACTCACAATCCTTGACATGTACAACTCTGCGAGTCTATCGCCCGAATAGGTGGTTTTTACTGGAATGAAATGAGCGACTTTCGTCAGACGGTCCACAATAACCCAAATCGAATCATGCCCAGATTTGGTTCTCGGTAACCCAGTTATAAAATCCATACCAATTTCTTCCCATTTCCACTCAGGGATCTGCAATGGTTGCAAAAGTCCAGCAGGTCTCTGGTGTTCAGCTTTAATCCGCTGGCACACATCACACAAAGCTACATACTCTGCAATCTCTCTTTTCATACCTGCCCACCAATATCTTTCTTTGAGATCTTGGTACATCTTGGTACTCCCAGGGTGAATTGAGTATTTAGCTTCGTGGGCTTCTTTCATGATTAACTCTTTTATCTCCTTCCTCTCAGGCACCATAATTCTTTTTCCAAACCAAACGGTACCTTGTTCATCCTCTGAAAATTCTGATGCTTTCCCTTTCTTCATATTATCCTTGATCTCCTGGACACACTTGTCCTCCTTTTGAGCTGTTCTGATTTGATCCTCTAAGGTTGGTTGAACTTCCAAAGTGGCTAAGAACCCCTCTTCTACTACTTGTAAGTTGAGCCGCTGAAATTCCTCTTGAAGTGCTGGCATACTATCTTTAATCCATAGCTTGGTACAGTAACTCTTTCGACTCAAAGCGTCAGCTACCACATTAGCCTTTCCCGGATGATAATGTATCCCAATATCATAATCCTTTATCAACTCAAGCCATCTCCTTTGCCTCATGTTGAGATCGGGTTGAGTAAATATATACTTCAAACTTTTGTGGTCTGTATAAATCTCACAGCGATTACCAATCAGATAATGCCTCCATATTTTTAGAGCGTGCACAACGGCTGTAAGTTCTAAATCATGGGTTGGGTAATTCTCCTCATGGGGCCGCAATTGCCTTGAAGCATAGGCTACTACCTTTTTTTCTTGCATCAGAACACAGCCTAACCCTTGTCTGGACGCATCACAGAAGACTTCAAAATCCTTCCTAATATCCGGGAGTGTTAACACGGGCGCAGATGTCAACCTCTTCTTCAGTTCTTGAAAACTGTCTTCACACGATTTACTCCATTCAAACTTCTTTTCCTTCTTTAGCAACTGGGTAAGAGGTCTTGCAAGTTTGGAGAAGCCTTCAATGAAGCGACGATAGTAACCGGCCAATCCAAGAAAACTTCTGATCTCGGTTACTGACTTGGGTTGCGTCCAATTCAGCACATCATTTACTTTCTCAGGGTCTACGGATACTCCTCCTGCGGAAATTACATGACCCAAGAAAGCTACTTTCTTCAACCAGAACTCGCACTTACTAAACTTGGCATATAAATGGTGTTTCCTGAGCCTTTCCAAAACTATCCTTAGATGCTCTACATGCTCTTCCTCAGTCTTGGAGTATATCAAAATATCATCGATGAATACCACGACAAACTTATCTAAATATTCCATGAACACCTTATTCATCAGGTTCATAAAATATGCGGGTGCATTTGTTAAGCCAAACGACATCACTGTATACTCATACAATCCGTATCGAGTAGCAAAGGCTGTCTTCGGTATATCCTCTGGTCTTATCTTTAATTGGTGATAACCTGACCGAAGGTCAATCTTGGAGAAGACACATGAACCCTTCAATTGGTCAAACAGATCATCTATCCGAGGCAAAGGATATTTGTTCTTGATCGTCACATCATTCAATGATCGATAGTCCACACACATGCGAAGGCTACCATCCTTCTTCTTTACTAGCAGTACGGGCGCTCCCCAGGGTGACGAGCTGGGTCTTACAAATCCTTTATCTAGCAACTCTTCAATCTGCTTCTTAACTTCAGCCAAATCATTTGCAGACATACGGTAGGGTCTCTTTGAAATCGGAGCTGTACCAGGTACCAGGTTGATAACAAACTCAATTTCCCTATCTGGTGGCATTCCTGGCAAATCTTCAGGGAATACATCTGGGTATTCACATGCTATCGGCACCTTCTCCAAGGTTATTCCCTTCAAACTGTTTAACTTACCCACCTTCTGGGAATGTGCCTTTGACTGAAACCTTACTTGTGTCCCTTCCGTATTGGTAAGAGTAACAGCACGGTCAGCACAATCTATCTTTCCTTTATACTTGGCTAACCAATCCATACCAAGTATTACATCTAAACCCTTGGAGTCTATTATAATAAGATTTGCTAGGAACTTAACTCCATTAATATCCACAGTTGCGTTAGGGCAAACCGTGTTAGTCCTCATTTCCTTTCCAGGGGATTGGACTAGCATGGGGTTCTGTAACCTACGCACATCCCAATTATATCTTTCAACAACATCTTTTGACACAAAAGAATGCGAAGCTCCAGAATCAAATAATGCTGATGCAGGTACTGAGTTGACAAGAAACTTACCCAGAACTACGTCGGGTGCATCCTGGGCTGCTTCCGCGGTCACATGGTTGAGATGTCCCCTGCTCATTGCCTGCGGAGTCTTTGGAGTTTGAGGTGTCCCACGGCCTTGTCCTGTAGTTGGAGCTCGTGTTGGTGTGGTCCCCAAATTGAAACGAACTGGGGTCACCGCTGGGCGCTTCTGGGGACAGTTACTGGCATAATGCCCCATGTTCTTGCAGTTAAAACACTGCACTCCTGCTGCTGAAGTCCGGTTTTGCTGGGGTTGAACACTATTGCCTGTCCGGGGAACTTGTTGGTTTGGGCGAGGTCCAGTGAATGGAGTCCTTGGTGCACTTGGTTCTGGGGTTCTGTGGAACTGAGGTGGATTAGGGCGAAACCGAGAACTACTCGCGCCCTGCTGCGCTTGAAACTTTCTCTTCCTGCTCTCATACAGCTGACGTTGAGCATCTTCTTGTACCAAAGCTTTGTTCACCATATGCTGGAAAGTTGAATAATCATTGGACACTAGCTGCACCTTGAGGTTAGGGTCGAGTCCCTGCATGAACCTCCAGATCTTGGTCGCCTCAGATGTGATCTCTTCAGATACATACCTGTACAGCTGGGTGAACTTGTTCAGGTATTCGGAAACGCTGAGGTTTCCCTGCTGCAGCTGGTAAAATTCTCTCTTCTTCATGTCCATTATTCCCGTAGGAATATGCGCAGTGCGAAAAGCTTCCACGAACTCATCCCACGTGATAGCTTGTGCATTTCGATGAGCGGCGCGGTAATTTTCCCACCAATTAGCAGCAATCCCCTTGAGTTGGTGGGCAGCATACAACACCTTTTCATTGTCATTGCACTGGGCTAGGACCAACTTCCTTTCCACATCCTTAATCCAATCATCTGCCTCCATGGGATCTACGGATCCAGCAAAAGTAGGAGGCCTTGTCCTCATAAATTCTCCCATCTTAGACTGGGGAGCTTGGTTGGGTGCCTGCGGAGCTTGCTGCACTTGGTTCTGCGCCAAAGCTTGAAGTAGTTGCAGTTGCATGGCCATCATCTGCTCCAAATTAGGGGCTTGAGCAGGAGGTGGTGGAATATTGTTCTCTGGCTGATTGTTGGCATCACGGCTGCTGTCAGGGTTGCTCCTTGTGTTCACCATCTGAAGCGGTTTCAGTAGAAGGTAAGAGGGAATTAGCAAAGGTAAGAGATTCAGGGAGACTAAGCCACATCCCAAACCAACACACAAGAAAGAAATAGGCATTTCAAGTTTTAGCAAAATAACTTTTATTGAAACCAACCTAGTTTTAAGAATGGCTGTACCACAGTGCACTTAGGCTTGGTACAGTCCATCTAGCACACCAAAACATAATAAAACGTTCTAATAACGCGGACATTTTATTTGGGTACTACTGACTCAAAAGACTACTAATCCTCTCCAAAGATGCACTCCTCAGGGCCCTCCTCGGGTTCTTCTTCCGGTTCTTCCTCTGGTTCTTCTTCTGGTTCTTCTTCTGGCTCTTCTTCTGGTTCTTCTTGCTCATTTACGTGATGTCGTGAGCAATCACAAGCGGTCGAAACACGGGGACGGTTGCGACTGAAGGCAGTCGAGCGCGAGCGGGAAGGGGAAGGCTTGCGCTTCGTGAGGATGATGACGGGTGGCTGACTGGGGCGATGCACCTTCTTGCGTGCTGTGAGCCTGGTACGGAGTCCTGCAGGTCGTAATGGTGCGCGGTTGTTGGGGACGGCAGCTGGCACTGGCGAAGACGGCGTGTAGTCTGGTACAGCTTTGAGACGTCTTAGTCCAAACTCGTCTGTCTGGTCCCGAAGAAGCTGTGCGCGGAGAGTGTCGGAGTGCTGATAACTGGAAGTGAGAAGCATCCGGAGTTGTCCTATTTCCTCTTGAGCTCTAGCATAAGTGACTGCCATCGCCTGGGTGAGCTGCACCTGATGTGACAGTCGAGGGTCGTCAACTGGAATGTCAAAAGGATCTGGATACCTCTGTCCTGCTCGAGGGTTGATGAAGAAGCAAAAAGGGGACTGATGTACAGCATCCTTGTGCAAATGGCACAACTCGTCAATGGCGAGACGTGCTGCATCCTGGACAGCGTCGAAACAGCGGGACCGAGGGTGTTTGATTGGGTATTTTTGGGAGTTGAATTCCCCATCCCGTGCATACAGGAATACCTCCATCGACCACAAGTCTCGATCCAGGATCCGTGTCTTCCGTCCCCTGAAAATGGGCGGCTGACGGTACTCCAAGCACTGCATCAACTGTCGGAGAAGGCTAGCGAAATCTCCAGCATCCTCCCCATGTGAGTAGTAGTCCCACAGGGCAGCGGCCATCTACAAAGTTGAGTAACAGAAAAGATTAGTAAAAAGTTTTCAAAAGGGAGTGTAAAGACAAGAACGGAATACTAGAAAGAGGAGAGTAGAAGCAAAGAAACTTATGTATTTTTAACATACTTTTTATAAATACAAATCCTTAGGGTTTTGCCATTCTTAATCTAGGTCACGTCCTACAGTCAAATTGGCTCTGATACCATCTCTGTCGGGACCCCGGATTTCTGAACCCGGACCCTCTGTGTATTACTGCACTAGTCCCAGATCAAAGCTAGTGCACACAGTTAAACAGAATGGAAAACATCACCAACAGCGATTTATTACAATAATTGAGAGTAACGACCGAAAGGTCTCCTTATTACAATAGAGGTTTAAGACCTCGCACACACGAAACACAGCGGAAGCAAAAGATAACTCGATGACGACCCATCAATACGCCACAGGCAATTGACTGGGGAAGCGCGACCTAGTTCTCCGGGAAGAATCCATCGCAGCCACACGCGAAGCAGTAGTCGTAGTCACCTTCTTGAGCTTCAACTTCCTCTGAGATTTGTTTTTGAGTGTAGCATGTGAGTACTTAAAGTACTCCGCAAGTCTTGGGAAAAATGCATAGATGCAAGGCTTGACAAAGGAAGGCTATATGGCTCTTTTAGCACAAAGCAACATTTTAAATTACCATTAATCAAATTCAAAGGCATCAAGTTAATCAAATAAATGTTTTAACAGAACTACATTAACTTAATAGTGAAGGTTCCATCCACCAACACTAGATAACAAATTTTAAAGTTTCGGGTTCCATTCACCCTCTCTGGCTCCAACCGCCAGAATACCCTTCCAAGAGTTCCCTCCACTCTCGGAACACAAATTCTTGATTTTTAAAACCAAAACCAGAAATCTACCATGTGAATGCATTCCTTGCCCGCCCTTGACCGTGGGCACGGCTATTCGAATAGTCTTACACTCTGCAGAGGTTGTACAACTTTACCCACAAGAGATAAATTATCCTAAAAGTCAACACGCTTCCTTTGGCATGAGACCCAGATAAAATATCACAAAGCCTTTACCTTACTCTAATCTAGCTAGATACCACCCGCTGAGGTTTCACCGCAGGTAGGCTAACTGCCCGAACCGAAGCCCCCTCTTGCGCCATATGAGTACAGTAAATCCCTGTCCCTCACTGTGGATAACCAGTCCATCCCTGGCACCCACTTTCCATTGGTGGCACCTAAACTAGACTATCATAAGTTAGTCAGCTAGGTCGTACCCATATAGACTTGTGGTTGTACGGTTAATGCTCAGTCTGGACAAACACAAGCGTCGATCCTTAATTGACTAGGGTGGAACATACACTTAACAAGATCTCGTGCTAACTGCACCAAGCCAAACCAACCATCCACCCTAATCTAAATCAACTTTGACATTTTATTTTATTTTAAAAGATCAGTGGCAACTCCAATTACCACTACATTTACAAACACAAGGGTTCAATAATAAATATTAGTTTCCCATTTTCAAGATTTAAGAAATATTCACTAGCATGGCTAAGCATTGTACTACCACTCTAATATCAACAAGTAATTATAATACTCTCATTAATGAGACAAAGGAAATTCTATGGTGACAAGAGTACATGGCATTCAACTTCAATGGAGGGCATAGCAAGTTGGAATAACTAGTTCCTAGAGATTTGAACTAATATTTTATGTAAATAGCAATGCACATAATTTAAAATAGTTTGAAAACATTTCAAATCATGGGTTCAAGATGATCAAAGGAGACTTGCCTTCTTGCAGATTCTCTGGGTCTTCTTGCTGTTGGGTGGAGTGATCGTCGACAACGTTGGAATCTACGCGATAGAAACGAAGCAAACCAAACAAATAATTACAAACAAAATTCAAATAAAATTCAAAAATTCAAAAGAGGCCATATTTGGGTAGATCATGATTTTAGATGAATTTAGAAATTTGAATGGCTGAAATTGGAGTTAAAACGAGAAAGTTATGATCATTTGAAATTCTCAGTTTGAATAAATCCAGAAATTCGAAAATTTCTGACAGGTGGGACCCACTGGGATATTTAATTTTTAATCTTTTATTTTATTCCGAGAATCTGACAGGTGGGACCCACTGACCAGTAGACCCTCTGCGGTCACTGACATGTGGGACCCCTCTGCCAGTGACCTCATCTGCCTTGGTCACTGACAGGTGGGACCCACTGGGATCTGGACCCACTTGTCAGAGGCTGGCGCAGACAGATGGGACCTAGGCGGCAGTGGCCCGCACAGACGGCTGCCGCTGACGGTGGGACCCACTTGTCAGCGCGGAAAATAAACGAAAAACTCAACCCAGCGCGCGGAGCCGAAGGCTCGAACGCGCACCGGGGAGTTGAAATCGCGCGCTGCTAACCAGAGGGGAGGGGGAGGCTTTGCCTACCCATAAAGGGCAGCAAATCCCTTTGAGGGATACCTTCGGGTGGCCCGGGCAGCGATGGTCGGAGGCGACGGCGCCGGCGGCGAGGATGGGCCGGAGAGGTTCAGGCGGTGCGTAGATTGTAATCTGCGTGCGAAGGGGGTTTGGTTGGAGGAGTTGGTGAGGTCCGGGGATGAACGGAGACGGCCGGCGGCGAGGGAGCAGCGGAGGCAGCTCGGGTGCTCCGGTGTGACGACGCTCCGGCGACGGGAAGAGGTGGCCGAGGTGCCCAGGAGATCCGCCGATGCTCGGAGAATCTGCAGGTGGCGGCTACGGGCTCCGGGGAGGTCTGAGGCGGCGGGGAGAGCTCGTCGGAGTTGGGCGGGGCTCGCGGAGAGAGAAGCTCGGCTGCGGGGCGTCTCAGGGCTCCGGAGAAGAGGTGGAGGGTGCTGGGAGGTGGTGCGGGGAGAGGCGAAGGCCGAGGGGCTATTTATAGGGCTCGGGGAGGGGTGAGGCAGCGGGAATTCCTCGCCGAAGTCGACGGCCGAGGCTGATTCAAATTTGGGGATAAGCCGTCGGAGGCAACGCGGAGCTCCGGGCTTTTAGGGGATAAGACGCTTATCCCCCCGGTAGTTTGAATCCGCGTTCAATTCGAAGAAAGAGGCCGAGTTCGAGCGGGATTCGGTCGCCGGATTCTTCGGGAGAGAGAGAAAGGGAAGAGGAGTCCGGCGTCCGCGCGGAGACGACGGAACTAACCAGCGGGGCCCGCAGTCAGCGAGAGCGGGGCGCGTGGTGCGGATGGCGGCCACGTAACTCCGATGCAGATCGGGCGGCGGGCGCGCTTAAGTGGGAGGGAGCGGTGGATTGAGGCCGGGCGCGAAGACGCGGCTCATCCGAGCCGTCCACGCGTCGGGCGAGGAGGAGGGGAAGGCGGGGCCGAGGCTGACGGGCCGGGCCCGCTAGGCAGCGAGGGAAGGGGAGGGGTGGACTGGATTTGGCCGAGCGGCGACGTGGGCGGTCCTGGGCCGTCCACGCGTCGGCTGGAGGGAGGGGGATGAGTTTTTATTTTCGATTTTGATTTTATATTTCCAGAAAATGCTAAGTAATTATTTAGGCCTCAGAAAAATATGAAAATACCTCCAAAAATTCCAGAAAAATTCACAGAAGCTCCTGGACACATTTTGGACTAAGTAAAATTATTTCCAGCTATTGATGGTATTTAATTTTTATACTTTAAATTAATTTTAAATATTAAAAATAGGTTTTAAATTCCAGAAATTCAGAAAAGCCAAATAAATTTCCAATTACCTTAAAATAATTAACTTGAATTTAATTTTTTCCAAAAAGCAAAATTTTGGGATGTGACAACCTGGCGCCTGGGGTGTTCCACGCCCTGCTCCTGGAGTAGGCGTCCGTCCTGGTGTGGCTCCCAAGTCGAAGCGAACTGGAGTGGGGCCCTGCCTCTGGGGGCACTTGCTAGCATAGTGTCCTGGCTCATGATACTTGTAGCAAGTAACAGACGCTGCTGGATTGGCGTTCCTTTGCTGCTGACCACCAGATCCACCAGGTCTCTGCGCTGACTGCTGGGGACGTGGCGCTGGGGCTGGTGTCCTGAAGACTGACTGCTGCTGCTGCTGCTGAGGCACTCGAGCGGGCTGGTAAGTGCTGAAACGCTGCCTCTGAGCCTGGTGAGACTGTAATCCCTGCTGAGCCATCCTCCTCTTGCGAGACTCCTCGAGCTCGCGGCGACTGTCCTCAATTAGGATGACCTTATCCACCATCTGCTGAAAGCTGGCATAGTCGTTGCCCACGACCTGCACCTTCAAACCTGGGTTCAAGCCTTTCCGGAACCTCTTCTGACGAGCCTCATCTGTGGCTACATCCTCAGGCGCATAGCGAGCTAGCTGAGTGAATTTATTGAGGTATTCACTCACTGACATGTTCTTCTGCTGCAACTCACGGAACTCCTCCTTCTTCATGTCCATCACCCCATCTAGGACATGGGCGTGACGGAAAGCGGTGTAGAACTCATCCCAAGAAATGTTGTTCTGGTCCTCGTGGGCGTCACAGTAGTTCTCCCACCACTCTGCTGCAGGTCCCTCTAGCTGGTGTGCTGCATACAACACTCTCTCCCTGTCTGTGCACTGGGCCAAGTTCAGCTTTTTCCCTACTGAACGGATCCAGTCGTCTGCCTCCAAAGGTTCTGAAGAACTGGAGTAGGTAGGCGGCCTCGTCCTCATAAACTCTGCAAAGCGGGACTACTGGTGGGCGGCCTGGGGTGCTGCTGCCCCTGGGTGCTGACGCTGAGCCATATTGTTCATATTCTGCATCATTGCTTGCATCTTCTGGGTCTGGGCCATCAGGAACTGACTGAGAGCGGGGTCCAGGGTCGGCGGAACTGCCTGGGGTGGCTGAGTGGAACTGCTCCCTGGGTTCTGGTTTGTCTGCTCACGACCTGCGGAGTTCCTGGTTTCAACCATCTTGCTGCTGCTCTGAAAAGAAAGACCATTTGCTGAGAACTGACATTCTGAGGCTCAGTAGATAAGAGGGAAAAGCAGAGGTAAGCGGTGAACTCGTCTAAGGGGAATAGCTAATGGCAACCTGAACTAAGCAAACACTTAGCCCGAAAGGCTAACAACGAGACTGGCAAAGAATAACTCCATTAAAAGATGGACATGATTGCAACATAATGCTTTAAAAGCAAGATTTACAGCTCACATCCCAAACAACTGCAAATAAAAATTCCAACGCTCTACTCGTAATACTAATCTAGTGGCTCCCACTCTGAGCCTGACAGATAGGGTTCGCTATCCTCATCCTCCGCATCACTATAGAAGACCCACGAGTTGCGGACTGGCGGCGACTCTGGTGGCGTCTGCTCTCTGACGGGGGCGGGGGTGAAGCGTTGAAGGTACGCTTGACGATCTCCGGTGATGCGTCGTCCCACCTCCGGGCTCGGCGGTGTAGGCGTCGGTAGAGGTACTGGCGACTGCGGTTGAGGCTCCTCCCTGACTGGCTCTGGCAAACTGAGGGTGACTTCACCTTGCTTCTTGAACCTCCGAACGAGTCTAGCCATGTTGATCTTGTATAATTTGCAAAGCTGTCGGATGGCTTTGTGTGCGGCTGCTTGTGCGGAACATCCTTCGTGAGATCCGGTGCCCTTGAAACTATGATGTAGAACCTGCTTGCCGACTCTCGTGGTGAAGTACAACTTGGTGATGCTTCCAATACGTTGCCGTTTATCTTGCTCATCCTTGGTGAGGTAGACGGGCAATCTCCTCAACCCGAGGCTTCGCAGCAGAACATGGAGAAGGGCTCTCCAACCTCCCGCCTGGTTGAATGAAGCTTGAGACATCTAATGCATTTTACAAGGGAAGATTAGCATAAAACTTACGAAAATAAATCATGAGAGAACGGGGCAAGGAACAGAATTTCTATAGAGAAGATAAGAAAGTATAGATATTACTACTCTTCAAATTTAGTTGGTTTGATTTAGAAAATAGGTTTTGAAATTTGTTCTAATTCGACCACTCTAACTAGGGCTTCGTCCTGCAGTCGATTTGGCTCTGATACCATCTCTGTAGAGACCCGAATATACAGGACGACGGGCTCGAGTGAGGCGGCCGGGGAGGGCTCGAGTGAGGCGGCCGGCGAGGGCTCGAGGGAGGCGGCGGCGAGGGCTCGGGGGAGGCAGACCGGGATTTAGATATTAGAATAACTGCATAATACACGAAAAACCCTAGACACGGGTATATATAGCGGATTATTACAGACGGTTCTAAACTTAGAACCGTCTGGGATATGAATATCACAGACGATTCTAAACTTAGAACCGTCTGTAATAAGCATACTATCTCAGATGGTTCTACGTTTAGAACCGTCTGAGATAGTAGGCTTATCACAGACGGTTCTAAACTTCGAACCGTCTGTGATATTCATATCCCAGACGGTTCTAAGTTTAGAACCGTCTGTGATAAGACTGTGCCCAACTGTAGTCATTCATGATCAACAGCCAACCATCTGCATTCATGATCAACTACCTACCAGCTGCATTCATTTACACATTTTATCAGTCTGCATTCATTTTTGTCACACATTTTCACATACACATCTGAAAATTGACTACATCACACATTTTCACATATACATCTCAAAATTGACTACATCACACATTTTCACATATACATCTGAAAATTGACTACATCACACATTTTCACATATACATCTCAAAATTGACTACATCACACATTTTCACATATACATCTCAAAATTGACTACATCACACATTTTCACATATACATCTCAAAATTGACTACATCACACATTTTCACATATACATCTCAAAATTGACTACATCACACATTTTCACATATACATCTCAAAATTTTCACATATTTCCTTTAAAAATTAGCCCTTCATCATGATCAATGCGTACGTAACTAGTTTCGTCACGTTGTTGATCGTCGACCCTTATGCCATTTCCAAAAGGAGGTAACTCGTCAAATTGATTGTATTCCTCCTCGTCCACTACATTCTCCACTCCAACAATTCTCCTTTTTCCATGAAGAACTACATGGCGTTTCTTATTTGCCGGGTCGGTTACATAGAAAACTTGAAAAACTTGATTGGCGAGTACGAATGGTTCGTCTTTGTACCCGACACGTTGGAGGTCCACGGTCGTGACACCGTACTTGTCAACCTTCACCTGTGGGAGATGCACCCAACGGCAACGAAATAAGGGGATTTTGAAAACCACATAATCGAGCTCCCAAATTGTAGAGACCCGAATATACAAATCCGGACTCTCCTGTGTATTCTGCACTAGTCCAGGATCACGCTAGTGCACACAGTGTGAACAAAGATAAATATCATCCATATCACGATATTCTAAGGAAAAACCAAATTATATTGATAATCATCAGAGTACGACCTTATGGTCAAGCTTACAATAGACTAGCCCGAAGGGCTTAACAAAAACTAGCAGCGGAAATCCAAAAGAAAGCGCAGCAGCCAATCGACACGCCCACAGGCTATCGAGTGGAGAACGAAGCCTAATCCGCGAAGACGTCGAAGTACTCTCCTTCTGGAACCTCCTGCTGGTGATACTCCTCCTCCTCAACTGAGCAACAGGGGCATAAAGCCGTGAGTACATTGGTACTCAGCAAGCCGTTTGTAACAAATGAATGCAATATAATATGCAAGGCTTACCAATGGAAGGCTAAAAGGGTTAATTTGCATAAACAGCATTTGGAAATATCATAAATAGATTAAAGGCGAATTGTAAATAAAACAATAATGAATAATCAAAGGAATTTAAGGTAAACCACTTATGGACCTCCCATCCACAAACCAAACCAACAGTGAATTAACCATCCACTGACCAGCTACAAGTTTTCCAAGAGTAACTATACCTCGTGTGAAATCACTGAGCATTGTCCATGACCGAGGACACGGCTATTCGAATAGTTTTACACTCTGCAGAGGTTGCACAACTGTACCCACACGATGTGATTAGCCTCGCGCTAAGGAAATCACAACAAGGCCTTTACAATGTTCAATTCCAACCCAATCCCGCCCGCTAGGGTTTCGCATCACACCCCCCCTTGCGCCTCATGGAAATCAGCAACCATGTTCATCCCAGCGAGATTGAAATTGAAACATCCCAAATTAATCAGCCAGGTCTGTCCCATACCAGACATGTGGTTTGCATGGTAAGACTCAGATCAATGGCGCACAAAGTTAAGTCCTTAAGTGTTCTCGGGCGAGACTACCACATCCCACGAAGTGCTCCAACACTTCCCCCTTTACTGCACGATCACTCGCCCGAGTGAAAACCAATTTTGTATAACCACTGCCGATGACGCACCAACGTCACGGCACAAAATTTTATAACGGTGGCACCAACCACGATTCATTATGGCACCAACCACAATTCAATATCTCATTAAGTCAAATTAATTAATCACATGTGATGATGAACCCAAACGATAATAAAAGCATGGCTAAGCACACTAATCGTACCAACCCAATGTGATCGTAACATAGCATCACTACTAAGTTTCCCAACCTATGGTGTCAATGGCATCAAGGTATTCCAAAATATCAAGGAGGGAAATAACCAATTGGGACGATAACTACCAATACAAGGGTTTGAATAAAAATAGCGATACAAGATAATTTAAAACAAAATATTTAAATAATAGATTGCAAACTGGGTTCAACATGATCAAAGGAACACGACTTGCCTTGGCCTTGCTCAGTTGACGGCTCTTGATCTTCAAATCTGACGGCGGCTCCCTCGAACGCGTGATCTAACGAGAGAGAAAACGAAACAAAGAGACAAAATAAATTCAAATAAATTCAAATGAACTCCAAAAACTTTCAAACCTGAACCAAAAGGTAGAGCTCAATTTTAGATGAATTTAGAAAAAAGAACGGGGTCAATCGGAGCTAGGACGAGGGAGAACGGGCTCTTGGAAAATTAAATCTACAGAAAATCGGGAAAATTAGAAAAGTGCACTGTGCTGTGGACCGGGCGCACGGGAGAACAGGTCCACGGTGAACTCGGCGCACGGAACAGTGCGGCTGACTGTGCGGCTTGCGCAAGCCGCTGGCTGACGTGGCGACCACGTGGCAGGACACGTGTGCGGTTAGGGCTGACGTGGCAGCTGGCGTGGCGGGTGACGTGGCGGCTGACGTGGCACCTGAGGGTCCTCGGGTGCTGACGTGGCATCCACGTGGCGCTGACGTGGCATGACACGTCGGCCTAGGGCTGGCGTGGCTCGGCTGACTCGGCTGCTGACGTGGCCAGATCGGCTCACGGGTCCATGGACCACGACTGACCGGTGGGCCCGGCTTGTTAGTGGCACGGCTCACGGTGGACTCGATCCATGGGAAGGCGAGGAGACGCGCGGGCGCGGGCGGGCTGACGGCGGGCGGCGCGAGGCGCGGGTGTCCGAGGCGGCGGCGGCTGGCCGGCGACCGAGGAGGCGCGGGGCGGCGGCGGCGGCTGACCGGCGGCGACGACGACGACGACGACGATGGCGGCCGAGAAGACGGCGGAACCGAGGGCGCAGCGGGCTCACCGGCGACGACGACGACGGCGGCGGACGGCGGCGAACGGCGGCGAAGGCGACGACGGCGACGCGGCCTGGCGGCGGCGGATCGGGCCGACGGCGGCGCACGGCGGTGGCGGCGGCGCGGGCGACGGCGGCGACGGCGAAGGCGGTGGCGCGGGCGGGGCACGCGAACCGAGGCGGGCGGCGCAATAAATACCCGGGCGGCGAGGGCTGACGTGGCACGGACGCCGAGTCCCCGCCGGACTCGGTCTCTGACAGGTGGGCCCCACCTGTCAGTGAAACCGGGCGAGCGGGCGGCAGCGATGGCGCGCGGGCGAGGGGAGGCGCTCGGATGGGCGACGCGTGTCGTCCATCCAACGGAGGGAGGCGGGAGCGGGCGCGTGCGGATGCGCGCCGCGTGGCACGGCGGGGTGCGGGCTGGGCCGGCGGTCGGACCGGGCCGGTTCGTTGGGTTTCGGCCCACCAGCCGGTTTAGGGTTTTCTTTTTTTTCTTTTCTTTTTCCAGAAATTCAAATAATTCTTTTTGAGCTCTAGAAAATAGCAAATAAATCCAGAAAAATCCCAGAAAAATCCTTGAGACACAAGGAACTCAAATAAAATACTTTTGGCAAATGTTAATGTTTGACTTAAGCATATTAAATCCTTTTAATTCATAAAAATTCCATTTAAGCTTTAATTAATTCCAGAAAAATTCAAATGGTGAATTTTATTTTAAAAGCTTCAAAAAGGCTCTGAAAATCAGGATGTTACACAAATCTCTTCTATGAAGCCATAGTACGAGTTTCTCGACCCATCGGTACTGAATGCATCTATGCGGACACCGCTGTTCTGGTTAGTGCTCTTGACATCCTGAGACTGCGTATAGAATGTGTACCCATTTATGTCATATCCTTGCCATGTCACAACTGTAAATGTCGGCCCTTTTGCCAACCATGTCAGCGTCTCACTCGGCGAGCTCCTAGCGATTTGCTCCTTCAACCATTGGTTGAACCAACGGTTGTGTTGCCTCATGATCCAAACATCCGGCCGCTCCGGATTTTGTTGCCGAAGCACATCCTTGTGCTGGTCCACATAAGGGGCCACTTCAGTCATGTGTTGCAACACCGTGAAATGGGCTTGAGTATACGTTTCCATATCTGGAGTGATTGCTTTCCTTCCGATAGTTCCGAGACCCTTCAGCCTCCCCTCATGACGAGATTGAGGGACACCTATCGGTTGAATCTGAGCCATATAATCGACACAAAACTCAATGACCTCTTCGCTTGCATAACCTTCGACGATGCTGCCCTCCGGCCGAGAACGATTCCGTACGTAGGACTTGAGAATTCCCATGAACCTCTCAAATGGGTACATGCTACGTAGGAATACGGGCCCGCACATTTTTATCTCCCACACAACGTAGGACTTGAGAATTCCCATGAACCTCTCAAATGGGTACATGCTACGTAGAAATATTTCTAATTGCAATAGGGAGCATCTGTGTCATCAGCACATGACAATCATGAGACTTCATGCCATTTAACTTCAAATCTTGCATCGAAACAAGTTTCTTCACGTTGCCGGAGTAACCAGACGGAACTTTGACACCATGCAAGCACTGGCACAGTTCTGTTTTCTCAGCCTTGGACAGAGTGTAACACGCAGGGGGAAGGTACGTTCGTCCATTATCAGTGTGTGTCGGTGCTAACTCAGGCCTGATGTCCATGTCAGCCAAGTCAAGCCGTGCGTTGACGCCGTCCTTTGTTTTATCACGGATGTTCAGTAAGAGACCAATCAAGCTGTCACACACATTCTTTTCTACGTGCATGACGTCGATGCAGTGCCGAACATCTAGGTACTCCCAATAAGGTAAGTCCCAAAATATTGATCTCTTCTTCCAGGTGTTCTTCTCATGAGCCCTCAATTTACGTCCCTTTCCGAGGACAACATCTAAATCCTTAACCATATCATAAACCTCGTGTCCCCTTAAATGCCTTGGAGCTGAACCGTCTTCCTTCTCTCCGTCAAATTGTTGCTTCATCTTGCGGTATGGGTGAGCCCTCCGAAGGAACCGGCGGTGACGCATGTAGACGGTTTTGCGTGAGTGTCTCAGCCACACACTCTCGGTACCATCTAAACAGTGAGTACAAGCTTTGGCACCTTTTGTACTATGGCCTGATAGGTTACCAAGGGCAGGATAATCATTTATGGTGCAGAACAATAAGGAGCGCAGAGTGAAGTTCTCTCGTTTGTATGCATCCCATACCTGTACCCCTTCGTTCCACAGTACTTTTAGATCTTCCACCAACGGTGCTAGGAACACATCGATATCATTCCCAGGTTGTTTTGGCCCTTGAATAAGTATCGACAGCAAAATGTACTTTCGCTTCATACACAACCAAGGAGGAAAGTTATAGATGCAGAGAGTCACGGGCCATCTGCTGTGTCGGCTGCTCATGCTACTGAAAGGATTCATTCCATCTGTACTCGGTCCAAACCTTATATTCCTTGGTTCTGCACCGAACTCTGCAAAACTCCTATCGATGTTTCTCCACTGCGCGGAATCAGCAAGGTGTCTTATCATTCCATCCTTCTTGCGCTCCTCCGAGTGCCAACGCAGCAGTTTTGCCTCCTTTGGATTTGCAAAAAACCTTTTCAAACGGGGAATTATAGGAAAATACCATGCCACCTTAGCAGGAGGTCCTTTCTTCGCCTCTGTTCTCTCGCCATCATCTGATTGATTGTTACGTTTGTATCGGGATGCGTTGCACACCGGACATACATGCATGTTTGCATACTCTTTACGGTAGAGGATACAGTCGTTCGGGCATGCATGTATTCTTTCTACTTCCATTCCCAACGGACAAAGAACCTTCTTGGCTTTATACGTGGTTTTAGGCAACTCATTTCCCTCCGGAAGCATGTCCGCTAAAAGACCTAGCAGCGCCGTGAAACTCTTGTCGGACCAACCGTTGCTTGCCTTCAATTTCAACAGTTCAAGCACGGCCGACAACCTCGTGTACTTGCAGCTCGTGTACAAAGGTTTCTCTGAGTCCTCCATCAAGCCACGGAATTTAACATACTCTCTCTCATCATAGTTCTCTTCTACATCGCGAAGCATCTGATTCAGATTATCATCGTGCAACCTATCCGAATCCGAGCCACAATCGACATCAACCGGCGGCATGTCATTCACTTCACCGGCGATGTCATCCGGGGGCATATCATTCACTTCGCCGGCGATGTCATCCGGGGGCATATCATTCACTTCACCGACGATGTCATCCGGCGGCATATGATCATTCACTTCGCCATGACTGGTCCAACACGTATAATCTTTTTTGAAACCCCTCCGAATCAAGTGCGCTACAATTTGCCCTCGGTTCTTAAACATATATTCCACCGCCTTATTCAACATATCCTCCTCGGCGGCTCTTATAAAAGCAGAAACGCCATTAATGTACTCTTCACTCACACGGCTCGCGGCATACATCCAGCTTCGGTCCTACGTTACGTACATATATAACAACTTAGTATTAAAATCTAGATTAACTAATTATAACTACATATATACGGGCCACATTTATTATATTGAGACTTAATTTGCTAGCTCAATTCATATTACAAACACAACAGCTATTATATAACCAACAATTTTACAAATTAACCATCTTCAATAACCACTAATGGATTACTTAGACCTAAATTGTAATGCAATTAAAGAAAAAATAAATTACATTACTAACCATATCTAGAGCAACCAGGAAAGACTGAATATTCAAAGCTCAATCTCTGCCTCTTCCCACCAAATTAACTGGCCTGAAATCGCCTAGCTTCCTCCCGAGTGAAAAAGTGCGCAGCAGTGGATAGATCTGGATCGAAATAAAGACAGATGCGGTCTGAGCAGCGCAATAAATGCCTTAGCCATTATCACAGACGGTTTTTTATTAAAAACCGTCTGTGATAAGTAGCTTATCACAGACGGTTTTATATTAAAAACCGTCTGTGATAATATGGGATTATCACAGACGGTTTTTAATACAGACCGTCTGTGATACTTCGGTAATAACCGCCTGTGATAATCCATTTTCCCGCCACAAATACCACAGACGGCCTCCTAATTACAACCGTCTGTAATAGTGTTCATCAGAGACGGTTTCACAAAACCGTCTGTGATGAGGCGTCTACTATGAGGCTTTCTGTAGTAGTGAAGATTTGTGCTTAAGCGAAAACATAAGAACACTACCAGGAGTAACTACCAGAATCCGCATGATTTTCAGAATGCTGTCTTTCCATGCATACAGAAAGATACGTATAGCACCAACTAATTAAAGGTATTATAGGGCTTAGCAACCAGATGCAAGCCATGCTTGACGTGCACCGCGATCCCTCCCTCCTCAGTCATGTCTAGTGACCCCGGTCTCCTTCCATCAGGCAGCTCCCAGTCGAAATGGTACATCAAGTTTGCGAGAGCGAGTTCGATGGCCGTCATCGCAAATCCTATCCCGGGGCAGCCTCTCCTCCCAGCACCAAATGGTATCAGCTGGAAGTCCTTCCCCTTGTAATCAGTTGCAACATCTGCAAATCTCTCGGGCCAGAAATCCTCAGGCCTCTCCCAGCATTCCTTGTCTCTTGCAATGGCCCAAGCATTTATCAGAACACGAGTTCTTGCCGGTACGTGGTAGCCTAAAAGTTCAGTGTCTTCTAGGGTTTCCCTGGGAGCTAGGAGAGGTCCTGGGGAGTGAAGCCTTAAGCTCTCCTTGATCACAAGCTTCAGGTAGACCATCCTTTGCAAGTGTTCTTCAGTTATGTGATTGTCCTTGCCTATCACTGTTCTTATCTCTTGTTGTAGCTTCCTCATTTCATGTGGATTGTTCATGAGCTCAGCCATGGTCCATTCCATTACCGCGTATGAAGTGTCTGTGCCGGCAGCGAACATGTCCTGTTGATGAAATGACACAATAGATATATTTTAATCACCTACTAGGGATATAAAGCCATAAATAGTTGCGTCATCTGTGATGAAAATGACATTACGAAATTTACTTGTCCATGCCAATGTCCTAATCTTAAAAGTACTGTGTTGTAGGGGTAGTCCCCACCTAAGCCCAGCCGGCCTACTAAGAGAGTTGTAAGGCCCAAAATAGGATATGTGTAATGACATAAAGGCCCCTAAGAGGGATACTCAAATGTAAGGGCATGGCTGTAAAAACACTCCCCATGTGGACATATGTACATATCATACCAGCCAGGGGAGAAAGCCCTAAGCACTTGCTACTTAACTCTCCACTACCATACTCTCTCTCTCTCTCTCTGTTTGGTCTGTAGCCACAACAGTTGGCGCCGTCCGTGGGGAGGAACAGAGAGCAAGCCTCAAGATCCGAAGAAGGATGGCACCGAAGAAAGCTCCAGCATCGTCGGCGAAGAAGAAGGCGGGAGCGACGGCGTCTCACGTCAACACCAGGGCCTTGGCATCGGCAGCCGTGGGCGCGGATAGCGACGCGGGCGCGACAGCGGCGAATGCTGGCGAGCACGCCATGACGATCGACCCCGCCACCGTTGTCACGACAACCGGCCTCGCCACCGCCGCCACGACGGTCGACACCGTCCCGCGCACGGTGGGAGCTCCCACCGTGGGCACAGCAACAACCGTCGACAGCGCCGACCGGGTGGCCGGGAGCGGCAGCGCCGGCACCCACGTTGCCACGGCCGTTGTCTCCCCGCCCGGTGCGGAGGCGGCGAGCGGTCCCAGCGCCAACACGGGCCTCCCCGTCGACTCCGACGTCCACCACGCCACCACGGCAGGTAATCCAGGAGTGCAGACCGTGATCCCCGCTGTTCCGACCATGCAGCCAGGTACACCGGGCGCTCTGGCTACGACTATGGTGGAGAACGCCCTGCTGTTGGCCCTCAGCATGTTCCAGCGAGAGTTGGCGGATCTCCGTGGGCCGTACGGGATATGCAAGAGGCTCGGAGTCAGCAGACTCCGCCAACGGTCGCGCCAGAGCCCACGCCGGAGCGGGTGGACAGCCGAGACGTCCAGACGTCTGGTCGCATCCCGCTGCGGCGCGTCGACCCGAAATCCCCACTCTCCGCAGGCTTGCAGCAGGCGGCGTGGCCGGAGGACTTCAAGTTCCCGAGTGCCATCGAGTCATACAAGGGTGACACGGACCCACGGGAGTTCGTGCGCATCTATGAGACCGCCATCGAAGCCGCCGGCGGGGATAACACCACGAAGGCAAAGGGGCTCCCCCTCGCGCTGTAGGGGGTGGCGCTCTCCTGGTTCTTCACCATCGAGCCAAATTCCATCTACGCGTGGGGGCAGATCCACGACCGTCTCTATAACAACTTCCAAGGGAACTACGTCGAGCGCGTCGACGCGGATCAGCTCTTCGCTGTCAAGCAAAAACCCTCGGAGAAACTCCGGGATTACTTCAAGCGCTTCACGAAGGTACGTTGCCAGGTCAAGGATGTCAACGAAACGACCATCATCAATGCAGTAGTACAGGGCCTTCGCCCGGGGCCGCTGGCCGAATACAACGCGCGGAAGCCAATCAAGACAGTGGCGAAGCTCTTCGACAAGATGGAAGAGTACGCGCAGGCAGAGGAGGATGCGCGAAGACGACAACTTCGACCCCATTCCAGCGGAGGAGTGGTCGCAAGAAGCAAGCACAGGAGGTGACTCCCCGACAGGAAAGCGCAAGCAAAAGTCCACGGGAGACGCCCCTGAGAGTGGTGACGCCGGGAGACACGAGAGCTCACCAAGCAGAAGGTGCAAGCCCCGGTGTAACCAGCGCAGGTCCCAGAAGGTTCGCCACGTCCTCGGCACGGAGGACGCCCCTAATGACAGACCGCGCGCGGAACAGGAGATCATGGACTACGGCCAGTGGTGCGAAGTGCATGGCTACGACACTCATGTCACGCGGGTGTGTACAACAATCAGGGAGCTGCAGCAAGCTGCCGTCAGAACCCGGGCCCTAGAAGCGTGGCCCCCTACCATAGCCAATGTGCGGCAGCCACCAGGAAGTCCCCCGCAAGTTGCAGCCACGGAGGGGGGCCAGCACCGCATCATTAGCGTCATCTCCGGGGGCTCTTCGCTGGGGACCTCGACGCAACCTCTTCCGGGAATGCCGTGCTGCAACATCATCTTCACACTGGCCGATGCCCAGGGTGTGGGGTTCCCCCACTAGGATCCCCTGGTCGTCCAAGCCGACATTACAGGTTGCGACGTCAGGCGTGTCCTCATCGACGAAGGCAGCTCTGTGAACATCCTGGCGGTGGGAGCCCTCGACCACATGGGGATCCCCCGGGGCTGTCGAGGACCCCGCTTCAAGGTTTCGGGGGCCAGCCACTGAACGCCTTGGGTCAGATATGTCTCCGAGTTTCCTTTTTTCAAGGCGATAATGCCAGGAGCGAAGACGTGGTCTTCGACGTGGTAGACACCCCACACCCATACAATGAAATACTGGGCCGACCCGCCATCAACTCCTTCGGGGCGGTCCCGCACCATGCCTTCTTGTGCATGAAGCTTCCGGGCCCGCAGGGTGTCATCACTATCTTCGACGACCAGGATCTCGCCAGGTGTGTGGAAATCGGCGCCAGAGGTCCACACCGCAGGGTGCACATCCTCGCCAACCAACTGAAGGAGTACGCGCCATCCGCTCCAGGGTGGACGCCTAAGCCCCGGCCGGACGGCAGGGTCAAAAAAGTGCCCCTCCAGGCCGAAGGGCAATTCGTGTCAATCGGCGAAGGCCTTCCCCCGGAGGTGGAGCGAGACTTGCTCCCGGTTCTCCGGAGCAACGCAGACATCTTCGCATGGTCCCCGGAGGACATCAAAAGCGTGGACCGTGCCCTCATTGAGCACAACCTGGTGGTCCGCCTCGACGCCAAGCTGATCAAGCAGAAGCTTCGGTACATGTCCATGGACCGGCAGCAAGCGGCCAAGGTGGAAGTAACGAAGCTCCTCCAGGCCGGGGTCATTCACGAAGTCCAGCATCTGGATTGGCTTGCCAACCCGGTGTTGGTCAAGAAGGCCAGCGGCGCCTGGCGTATGTGCATCGACTTCACTGTCCTCAATAAGGCATGCCCAAAGGATGACTACCCTCTGCCGCGCATAGACCAACTGGTCGATGCCACCGCGGGGTGTGAGCTCATGAGTTTCCTGGACGCGTATTCCGGCTACCACCAGATCTACACGGCCAAGGACGACGAGGACAAAACCAGCTTTATCACGCCGGTCGGGACTTTCTGCTTCGTCAGGATGCCATTCGGGTTGAAGAATGTGGGCGCAACCTTCACCCGCCTCGTCGCGCTGGCGCTGGCCGCTCAGCTCGGGAGGAACGTGGAGGCCTACATCGATGACGTGGTAGTCAAAACCAGACAGCTCGCCTTCCACAGAAAGGATATCCAGGAAACCTTCGACAACCTTAGGAAGGCAGGCATCAAGCTTAATCCGGACAAGTGTGTCTTCGGCGTGCAAGCGGGCAAGCCCTTGGGCTTCCTAGTGTCCGGACGAGGCATCCAGGCGAATCCCGACAAGGTCGACGCGATCCTTGCCATGGAGCTGCCCAAGACGACAAGAGAGGTCCAGAGGCTCACCGGCCGCATGGCTGCTTTAAGCCGCTTCCTCTCTAGGGCAGCGGAGCGGGCTTGCCATTTTTCAAGACCCTTCGGGGCTGCGACGGGTTGCATTGGGACGAAGATTGTGCGAAGGCCTTCGACGACCTCAAGAAACACCTCGCAAGCCTCCCAACTCTAGCCGCTCCAGCACCAGAGGCTCCCCTCCTGCTCTACCTCACCGCGTCGGCGACAGCGGTCAGTGCTGTCCTCGTACTTGAAGAAGGCGCTCTCCAGCGCCCCGTGTACTTCGTCTCCGAAGCCCTCTAGGGCACTAAGACGCAGTATACGGAGCTCGAGAAGCTTGCCTACGCGCTGATCATGGCCTCGAGGAAGCTTCGACATTACTTCCTAGCCCACACCATCACGGTGCCATCCTCATTTCCCCTGGCGGAGATGCTGCACAATAAGGAGTCTACAGGGCGGATTGGCAAGTGGGCGGCCGAGCTCGCCCCGTTCTCCTTAACGTATGCCTCGAGAATGGAGATCAAATCCCAAGTCCTTGCGGACTTCCTGGCGGACTAGACCCCGTCGACCTGGCCCGCTCAGCAGCCGGAGGACCCGGTGTGGATGCTCAACATCAACAGAGCCTATGGTGTCGTGGGTACAGGCGTGGGTGTGGTGGTCACCACGCCTGAGGGGCACCGCCTATTGTACTCGGCGCGACTCGCGTTTCCTGCCACCAACAACACGGCCGAGTACGAGGCATTACTCTTTGGCCTCGCGAAGCTCAAGGCGCTGGGTGCGCGGCGAGTCCTGGTCCGCACTGACTCGCGCTTGGTCGCGGGCCACGTAGAGAAGTCATATTAGGCCAAGGACCCGGAGCTGGTCAAGTACCTAGCGGCCGTAAGAGCGAAGGAGCGACACTTCTTGGGTGTCACCGTAAAAGCCATCCCTCGGGCGGACAATGAGTAGGCCGACATCTTGGCAAAGGCCGCTAGTCAGCAGCTCCCGGCTCCTGAGGGGGCATTTTACGAGGTCCTATCAACAGCCGCCATCGCGCAGGACAACCGCGATGCAGCCCTCGTCCATCAGATCACCCAGCAGGGTGACTAGCAGGAGCCCATCTTTGGTTTCTTGCAGGGCATTGCAGAGCCGGTCGACCCTGTCGATCCGGTGCCTGC
Source organism: Dendrocalamus latiflorus (assembly GCA_017311315.1). Lineage (NCBI taxonomy): Eukaryota > Viridiplantae > Streptophyta > Magnoliopsida > Poales > Poaceae > Dendrocalamus > Dendrocalamus latiflorus. The sequence goes on along the minus strand of CM029661.1, from coordinate 25,111,545 downwards.
AACATCGCGCCATATCCTTCCAGGTGCTCGATGGAATACTGTACAAGAAAGGGGTCTGCACACCGCTCCTGCGTGCCTCTCGCGTGAGGAAGGAAAGCGGCTCCTTGCAAAAATTCACGCGGGCATCTACAGCTCGCATCTCGCGCCGAGGTCACTGGTCGGCAAGGCGTTCAGGCAAGGCTTTTACTGGCCAACTACCGTCGTTGACACCCAGGACCTCGTGCGCCGGTGTCAAGGTTGCCAGTGGATGGGACGAGTCATTCGCAGGCCTCCGACAAGCCTCAACCCCATTCCCCTGGTCTGGCCGCTGGCACGGTGGGGCATCGACGTTGTAGGACCACTTCCCCGAGCCCCAAGCAACTTGCAATTCGTAGTGGTCGCTTTGGAGTACTTCTCCAGGTGGCCAAAGGCTGTAGCTCTAGCCAGGATAACCTCGGCAGCCATGCAACGCTTCCTTTGGCAGAATATCATATGTCGCTTTGGCATGCCCAGGGAGCTCACCGTCGACAACGGCCTGCAATTCGACGCCACCCCATTCAAGGACTTCTGCGACAGCATGGGCATCACGCTCCGCTTTGCTTCAGTTGGGCACCCACAGTCTAATGGAGCGGTCGAGCGGGCAAACGGTGCCATCTCCGCCGGAGTCAAGAAGCGCCTTGTAGGGCTGCCAAAGGGCAAGTGGCCAAGCGAGCTCCACAGCATCCTCTGGTCCCTTCGCACGATGGCGACGCGACCGACGGGATTCACGCCGTTCAAGCTCCTCTTCGGTGATGAAGCAATGACGCTCGAGGAAATCAAGGCCGGATCGAGAAGAGTCCTTGTCCAAGCACCTGAGGAGGAGCGCCAATTGTCCCTGGACCTTCTCGATGGAGAGCGACTAAGTGCAACTCAGCACGTTATGAAGCACGCACGGCAGATGGTGCGCACTCATGGTCGCTCCGTATACCCACGAGAATTCCAGCATGGGGATCTCGTCCTCAAAATGGCGCTCCACGTGGAGACGGTCGGCAAGCTGGAATCCAAATGGGAAGGCCCGTACATCGTCACGGAAGCTCTGCAGAAGGGAGCATACTGCTTGGCCACGTTGGAAGGGCAGACACTCTGCCATACATGGAACGCAGACAGGCTACGGCGGTACTACGTCTAGGACAGAAGGGGAAGCATGTAGCAACATCGGCACCTTTACCCATTGTAAGACGCTCGCCTGCGCAAACGGGAAATTAATAAAGCCGACCTTCTGCCATGCTTCCGTCGAGGTCCGCCTCCACATGCACTCTACAGAGTATAAATAAGACGTAGCGCCGAGGTCCGCCTCCGCACGCACTCTACGGAGTATAAATAAGACGTAGCGTCGAGGTTCGCCTCCGCATGCACCTTCACCGCCCGCAACGCGCGGGGGCTTGCCCCCGAACGCAGTCTACGGACTTTAAATAAGATGTAGCGTCGAGGTTCGGCTCCGCGTGCACCCCCACCGCCCACAACGCGCGGGGGCTTGCCCCCGTGCACAGTCTACGGACTCTAAATAAGACGTAGCATCGAGGTTCACCTCCGCACGCACTCTACGGAGTATAAATAAGACGTAGCGCCGAGGTCTGCCTCTGCACGCACTCTACAGAGTATAAATAAGGCGCAGCGGGGGGACGCCTCTGAGCGCACTCTATGGAGTATAAATAAGACGCAGCGTTGAGACATACCTCCGTGCGCACTCTACGAAGTATAAACAAGACGCGGATGTTGTCCCTGCGCACTCTACTGAGTATAAACAAGACGCGGAAGTCACCGCGCACGTGTGGGCGTTGCCCTTGCACGTACTCTCTGGAGTATAAATAAGATATGGTTGATGTTCCCACGCACTCTACGGAGTACAAATAAGATGCGGACGTTGTCCCTGCGCACTCTACTGAGTATAAACAAGACTTGGATGTCCCCGCGCACATGCGGGCATCGCCCTCGCACGTACTCTCTGGAGTATAAATAAGACGTGGTTGATGTTCTCACGCACCTCGAGTCTTAACAAGACGAACCAGAAGCTTGCCTTCGCAGCGCACTATATCTCGCGCGCGCGGAGTACGGAGTGCTCACGTGTCTACATCGACTAGGCGCCAGCTCCGCTGCCACCCCTTCGAAGGGCAGGGGACGGAGCGCTCGTGCGTCTACTTCGACTAGGCGCCAGCTCCGCTGCCACCCCTTCGAAGGGTAGGGGACGGAGCGCTCGCGCGTCTACTTTGACTAGGCGCCAGCTCCACTGCCACCCCTTCGAAGGGCAGGGGACGGAGTGCTCGCGCGTCTACTTCAAATAGGCGCCAGCTCCGCTGCCACCCCTTCGAAGGGCAGGGGACGGAGCGCTCGCGCGTCTACTTCGACTAGGCGCCAGCTCCGCTGCCACCCCTTCGAAGGGGAGGGGACGGAGCGCTCGCAAGGTCGACGTGAAAATCCGACCCTTACGTGACATCTGCCCAGGGCAGAGAGGTACGGAACGACAAGAAGGCCTTGGACAAGTATTGCTTCATTCTTGTAAAAAAGGAGGTCGCCCAGCAACCGTACAAATAGCCATACATAACACGGCACACACTTAACCCCGACATCACGCTTGCGGATTCGCTCCATCTTCGTTGGGCCGAGGAGCTTCCTCTTGTGGATTCGTGTTGTCTTCATTGCGCTGAGGAACTTCCTCGAGCCACCGGAGGAAGTCCTCCTCATTATGCAGCGTTCGCCGTAATGCGACCTTGGCTACGTCCTCCCCGACGTAACCCCAGATCCGACTGTGGAAATTTTGGAGGCCGGGCTGGATGAAGCGGATAGCGTCGGACATCGCCTCAGGCCTGGCAGGAAGATCCAACTGAGGGTTTGCCAACTCGTTGACGTGCCTGCACCCATGGGTGTGGAGCATGGAGAAGGTGAGGCAGGCACTAATGAAGCTGCAATGCTCGCCGAAGGATCTAGCACTACGGAGGGTGACGCTCGATCCCTCCTCGATTAGCTCGAGCGTCTGCGTTAGATCCTCAGGGCCATGTGTAACATCCGGCACGTCAACGGAAAGGTCCCGGAGAGCCCGTTCCAAAGATTTCATCGCCCTCCACGTCGACATAGACGCATCGTCGAAGGTCCGGTTCCTCTCCTCTAGGGATGCGGCGAGTTGGGCCTTCTCCTCCTCCAGCGCGGAGATCTGCTGGAGAAAGGCGGCACGCTGGACTTCCTCCGTGGCGCGTTGCGCCGCCGCCACGGCGTCCCTTGCGTGGGATACCACCCTCGCGTTCTCAGCCTCCAGTGTACGAATATGCTCGTCCTTGGCGGTGTGAGCCGCGTCCACAGCATGGAGTTCGTCCTCCAGCACCCTTCGCTCATGGACACGGGTCTCCACCAGGGCTCGGCTGAGAACAAGCGTCTGGAAGAAATCGTGGGAGTTAGAAACATACCGGGCAATGGCATGGTACACGAACCTGTTACTTACCCTTATCTCCGAGGCACCTAGCGTGAGTGCCAGAAGGTCTCCACCGCACATTGACAGCATCTGCCGGTCCAGGCTGCTGACGGCGCGCTCCGTGGCCTCATTAAGAACGCGGAGCATCTCCGACCGCAGGATGAAGTCGGAGACGACAGGCCTCGGCCCCTCCTCGTCGACAGCTTTGGCAGCAACGGACGCCTACGCCACGCCCTGCGTAACAAGGACGGAGACTTTGCGCACACCCTCATTGCTCGATCCTTCACCGCGTTCGGGAGACCTCGTCTCGCTGATGCTGATGGCGGAATGAGCGAGCAAATCGGGGAGAGTTTCGCGAAGTCGCGGGAGGAAAAGGAATCGTGCCTACCTTCGACACCCTCCACCGCGGCGTGGGGGGGTGACCGCCCAGGCTCCACCCAGGGTACGGGGGTTTCGTCGGCCCGAGGAGCAACGATTTCTCCCTCGGCCTCGACATCTTCCACGCCAGGCGCCAGGACCCCGGGGACTGGGCCCACCACTTTGAATCGCCCCATCGAACGCGGAGGTGACCGTACCCTGGGGCACTTTGCCCTCGGGGGTGCAGGCGACATTTCGTCAGCCACCCCAGCAGCCACAATGGCTGGCGCGGGCGGCATGTCTTCGGTGGCCGGTGCTGGCACGGGCGGCAAGTTCTCCGCGGTCGGTGCAAGCGACGAGACTTCATCTTCAGGAGCAGCAACACTGGGGCCCGCCGCCTCGCCGCTGCCTAAGGCCTCCTCGTCAGCGGCAGCGTGCCCCCTGAACCGACGGGTTCGGAGCCAGCGCTGGTCGCACTCCTCGCCTCAACGGTTCCGGCCGGTGACGCGGCCGACGGGCTGTAGATGACGGCGTCAGAACGGACCCTGCGCTAAGAGGGCGGCGCCCCCGCTCGGCCGTCGCCATCGCGGCGGCTTGGGGCCACCGCTGGCACCGCGCGCTCGGGTACGGGAATCCCCAAGACCTCGCACACCCGATTTATCCACCCTTGCTTCGCCGAGGCGATCGCGGCCTCGTGCAGCTTGTGCTCCTTAGCCGTGTATGGCCCGAGGAGTGCAACGACTGCTCGTTCTGCATCTTCTAGTCGGGACACTGCACAAAGAGTGGGGCGTTGACCAAAGGATCACGCGGTTACGTGAGCGGGCGAGTAACCCAAGGCCAAAGGACTTACAAGGAGTGGAGGGCTTTACGAGGTGAGATACGGTCGAATGGACGCCGTCCTTCTAGGTGCTGCCCCGTTGCTCATACTGCCGCCAACCAGAAAGTGGTGCCACCCCGTACATGGTAAACTCTTCAGCGAGGTTGCGCATGTTGAACCGGTGGGCGACACCGGCAAGCCGTCGCGCCTTCTGCACGTCCTAGACCTTCGGCTTTACGTCTGGTGAGCTGTTGAACGTTATCGGCTGGCACCGACACAACAGGCCGCTCGTGCTTGTCACGTGGTAGTAAAACCACCGCCGCATCCAGCCGGATTCCCACTTCCCCCGCGAAGCCCACGTGGGGAACAGCTTTGCGCACGGCTTCCTCAGCATGAAGTTGACGCTGCCAAAGTTCGATAGCGCCCCTCCCTCGACTCTCTTAAACTGGCAACGCGCGTCATGCAGAATGGCGAACAGGCTCGCGCTGGGACGGCGACGTTCAATTCGCGATGCCCAAGCGAAGACAGCCAGGCGGACTATGGCGTTGGGGGTCAGCTGCGCTAACTCCAACCCGTAAGCTCGCAGGACCTCGCCCACGAAGATCGTCGAGGGCATTCGCAACCCAACATCAAAGAACGCGACAAAGACAATGGCCTCCGTCTCCGCCAGGTTCGGCTCCGTCTCGTTGGGCAGGCGAGCCCCGTCGCGCTCCTCAATCTTTCTCTCCCGGACGAGTCACCGGAGCATATCCTCAGTCACACGACTCCGCCCCAGCACACGGGAACAGCGCCCCCCCGAGTGCTCCATGGCGTCCCACTGCTTGTTGACGTGCATTGGTCCTCGCAGCTCCAAAGCATACTCCGCCGGAGGAGGCGACAACTCGCGCCGGCTGGACGAGGTGCTACCACTGAGCCGGCGAGCGGGATCGTCGTGGCCAGCCATACTTCTCCGAAGGATGGGCGCTAACAAGCAAGAGCAGGGGCGAATCGCGCTGCAGAGCAAAGAAGGCAGGGCTAAGCGACCAGCGGAGAAGAGCGTCCTAATGCCAATGGTGACGCATTATAAAGCCCCTCACCTCCACCACGAGCAGAAGCACAACCGGCGGGAGTCCAGCGGTTCGGCTACCCATGATCGGGAAGTGCAACCGCTAACAGCTGGGGGGCCGCGCAGCGGTAGGTGGACGAACATTGCACGACACACCGATAGCATCCCGCCACGCGTCCAGCCCCTCTAGGGAAGGGGCGAGAAGTCGTGGTCGTGTGACTGCTGCCAGCCCACGATGCGCCAATCGCAACCTGCCGTGTGTACCCTCCCATCGGGACAGTGCGTACGGCGACAGCAGCCTGCTCCTGACTACTCAGGGGCCGACGCGATTCTCGCCACCATTAAAACACACTATCAGACTGCGGAGCTCCCTAGCCAAGCCAACATTGCACCAGGCGGAGCCCCCCTGCCCGAGATTAGGCATGGGGGGCCTCGCCCACCCCGCGCCCAGGACAATCTGCGAAGCAAGGTCTATCTCCGCTTCCACTTCGACACCACCAACATCTTCCACGTCGCCAACGCCTTCGACTCCGCAAAAAGCACACGCCTTAGCTGCAGCTCCGACTTCGGCCTTGGTACCAGGCGGCCCAGAGGGTGAGGACGACCTCGGTAATCCTCCCAACGCCGCACCCTCGCGGAGAGGCAAAGATCACAGCAAGCAGGCAACCTACCAAGCAATTTGGAAGTTCACAGGCCGCAGGGACAGAGGGGGCCAAATGGCTCGGCAACATGGCTTCGGCCCGTGAAGCCGTCACCATGAGAGGCTCCTGTTGTATGGGTGGCCCCCACCTAAGCCCAGCCGGCCTGCTAAGAGAGTTGTAAGGCCCAAAATGGGATATGTGTAATGACATACAGGCCCTTGAGAGGGATACTCAAATGTAAGGGCATGGCTGTAAAAACACTCCCCATGTGGACATATATATATATATATATATATATATATATATATATATATATATATATATATATATATATATATATATATATATATATATATATATATATATATATATATATATATATATATATATATATATATATATATATATATATATATATATATATATATATATATATCATACTAGCCAGGGGAGAAGCCCTAAGCACTTGCTCACCTAACTCTCCACTACCATACTCTCTCTCTGTTTGATCTGTAGCCACAACATACTGATTAATAGTGATAGTCGATCTTATCATGGACATTCAAAAAGATGATTATTTGTGAAGACAAAAAATATCACATAGTTATTAGTGATTTGAGTATTTTTACGGTTTGGTGACAACTGAAAATATCTTGTGAGCTTTTTTTTTTTGCGAGGGATATCTTTTTTTAAACGATAAAAACTATAATTTGCTCCTCGCCAAAAAAACAATAATTTGCTAGGCGGGGACGTCCGCCGTGTGAGACGGCATGGAGGTGGGCTCCACTGTCCACCCGAGGCAGATGTCCACGTGGGGTGGTGCCTCTGAACAACTGCTTAGAGTAACAAAATTTTCATCACAAAAAATGCATTTTTAGCAGTGTCATTCATTATCGCTCAATTATTAGGAAGCTGCAATTTTCTGCATGTCAAATCAAGTTTGTAATAATGCATAGCCATTCCTGTGCGAGTGAGGACTAGACCAAACCCTGTCGACGAAATTAGCCAAAATTTTTCTGTGCTATACTTAATTAACAAACTATACATAACCTAAATCCTAATATCTATATCCAGGGATGGAGCCGCTTTGGCCCTTCTAGTGTCATAGGACACCGGATTCAAAAAACTTGTTTAGCAGGGATTAGCACCTCTACCCTATGTGTGAACTCCTCAATTCAAACTTAGTGCACCTGATCTGTTCTTTGAAACACATTGAAGAGAGCACTAGAATCACAAATTCTCAATAGCTAGCAGTAGTCCATGAAGTGCCTCTGCTGTTCCTTAGCCCATGAGGCAACCACAATAGACTAAGCCAGCCCTTGACTAGCCCAAGAGGGAGGACTGCAATAGGCCATGATGTCCATTTGATCGATCCCTAAGCGTGTCACCTCGTAGCAGCCCTCAATGCTCGTTTGTCTCGCACGATCGGCTATAAGACATGCACCACGTCCACCGAATAGCCACACCTAGCCAGGCAGCAATCGGCCACTACAAATCGGTGCCACTGGCCGCCCATGCATGCCATCTCACCGTGGTGCCACCTAGTCCCTATTGCCTCATGCTCTCGCCAGCCTAAGGAAGCTTAGGCCCACCCAATCAATATATATTTTGCTTTAAATTTTTCTCAGTTCTTCCAATTTGTTTCAAAAATAGAGGTAACTTTGTAAGTTAGTGTTTTAATGTGACGATTGTTGATTGATTTTGTCGACTTGTAGGATTCAAACTTAGGGTTTCAATTTAGATTTTTATAATACCGGCCTAACTCACTGCAAATGAAAGACAAAATTGTAGTATTTGACTACAATGTCAAGTAAGCCACTGGACATATTTTTCTATTATATTATTCTTGAACTATTGAACATACAAATATCAAATTGATTTTTTCAATTAATTGGTGATGATTTCATAAATATAGACTTATTTGCTATGTGGTGAAACAAAAATTGAAGAAGATTATTAATGATGTCTTGGTTTGTCACTTTATGAACATGTAAGAATGTAACTATTAAAGGTAATGCATTTACTTACAGTTTTTTTTACTTAAAAATTTTAAGTAATTTTGTTCTCTTTTTATAGGCCATTGAGGTTGGATGATGTATTTTGCTGATGCCAACCAACTTATGTATGTGATTTCGTGCTTAGTTCCTTCAATTTGTTGAAATTAACCAATATTATTACCGGGCTTCTTCATTTTGGTAAGCAATTCGATCACTAATTCTTTATCATCATACACTACAATTAGTTATGTTAAGGTAATAATGTTAAAATTGCCAGACATATTACTATGTAGTATAGTATTGCTTGAAAATTACATATGTTGTTATATATATGGTGAAATAGTGAACCGGTCATTTTTGTTCTTGCTCCGCCCCCGTGTATATCATACGTTTAAAGTAACGTAATAGTATCTACAGCAGATGAATAAAGTGGACTTTTCCTATATGACTAAACCAACTTATCATTGATATATATATAGTTGTTGATAAAAGTAAAAGTTTGTCCATAAAAACATTCAAATTATTTTTCTTAGAAAAAAATAGAACAATCTAATTTTGGACCCTCACATGAAGATCCAATAGCTTAGATCTCCTCCCTCCTGATATGGGGTGTCCGATCTTCATGACATAGAATTGTTGATAACTTGGATCCATGCAATATAACGAAAGACAACACCAACTACTATCGCGATTACTGCAACCTACGACACTCAAATTCATCCAACCACACGCTTCAATCCTTGTCTACTCAACCACGCAAAAGTAGAGATGACATACTCCTTGGAATTCAAGTGGAAACACAAGAAGAAATAATCCAAAGAAAATTGTTCAATTCCCAATGGCAACGCATAGCACAAACCCAAGAATAAGCAATATTAGCTATCTTTGAATTAACATAGTCTAAGTTAAAAATTCATGAATACTTGGGCTTATATAGCCCCTAGGATCAGTCACAGTGTGTCCAAACCAACCCTAACTCATCCCTACATTGTGTTGAACTTAAAGTCAAGCAGAAAGGAAACATGTAACATTGCAAATAGGGAACTACTGTGATTACAAAAATTATAAAATATTATAGTGGTTCCCCCATGTTTCTCAAAGATTTTTGGCATTATTCAAATTTCTTAGTTTGGTTTCTCGCCAAAAAGCCCAATTAATAAAAAAAATCCAAACCTTGGATTCAAGAAACATAAATTAAAGTTTAAAATTTAGAAAATCCAAATCCTTGTGGAAGTATTAATTTCAAATTCTAAAATTTAAACTTGGTCATTCAAAGCCAAGATTAGAAATTTAAAATCAATATAAATTCCTTCCATCCAAATTTAGTATCTGGAAATTCCAATTCGGAAATTCCTTCTCAAAATTTGGGCCTGGCCCGATTCTCCTCCCGGCCCAGCCGCTCACCTATTTCCTCCCCGGGCCGCTTTTCTTTTCTTCCTCCCCGACCCACTTCTTTTCTTCCGCCTAGCCCGCTCCCTCTTCTTTCTCCTGGCCCAGCCGGCGTCCGTCTCCTTCCTCCCTCTCCGTTCTTCCAGCTCGTCGGCCGCACAGGCACCTCGGCGCGTTGCCTCCGCCGAACCAGTCCGCCCAGGCTGCGCTCGACCGCCCCCGGTTTTACCTAGCCCGCCCCCGGTTTCAAGCGCCGCCCCTGGTATTTCCCCATCGCCCAGGCCGGCGGTACACGCAGTACACCTCGCCCATGTTGGCGCCATACTCCGTCGAGCACACGCCCTCAAGCTCGCCTATAAGAAGGCGTTAGCCCTCCGGTACCCTCCCTTGCCTTCCCCTCAATTGATTTGCAGTTTTGTCACCGGAGGTTGCTACGGCGGCCATTCTCCCCCATCACCGGCCGACAACGCTGACCGCCCTCCAGGGCATCTTTCCCCAATCCCTCACGGTAGGAGATGCTCCTCAGCACCCTGCAGCCTCCCCCACCGTCGGCCGGTGCCCTCCGCCGCCCAAGCCTTCTCGCCACGACAACCCGACCGCACCGCTGCCCGAGCTCGCCGCCAACCCGCCTGGGCCTTCCTCCGGTCAGGCCAATCGCTCAGGTGAGCTCTAGGCCTCCTTCTCTTGCTCACGCGCACCTTTTCCCCCTCCCTCTCCCATCCGACCACCGGCGCCCCTTTCCCCCTCATCATCGGCCGCCTAACGCCGCCGCTAGCCCGCCTTGGCGCCTCCCCAGCCGAAGCCACTGCGCCCCCCGAGCTGCCTTGTCGCCGGGGCATCCCATTTGGCCGGTCGCCGTCGTTTCCCTGGCCGCTCCTCGTCGACAACGACGCACGGCCCCGTAGCCACCTCGCCTCCCCTGTTTCGCTATTTGGTCTCTGTTTTGCTCCATTTCCAGCCGAAGGCAGCGCCCTCCTCTCTCCTATGACATGAGGGCCCCACTAAAAAATAGCACCTAGTAAATGTGTATCCTCTCAATTCATTTCTAGAAGCAGTCTTAGAATATGAGATGTAACTAAAAAATAGGAATAATAATTTAATTGTGAAATTAAACTAAAGGGTTATGAAATGAAATTAAAATTTTAAGTTTGATTAAATTGCATGTAAAAGACACATTGTGAATGAGGAAGAGGCATAAGAAATTACTTATAAAATTCATAATGAAAAAGAATAATGCAATTAAACTAAAACTAAGCATGGGTCAATTGTATGCCAAATTAATAAGTTAAAGTTAATTAAAGTAAGCTCATGACATGAACTATTTTCCTATTACTAAGAAACTAGCATGAAGTTAATAAAGTAATAATAATAATGATAGCAACATCATGGCCAAATGATTTAGTTTTGAAACTTGATAAAAGATTCATACCCATATAATCTTGCCCAAGTCTATGACAACTAAGTAAATCAATTCAGCAAGATTGTGTCACATGAAATATTAACCATGAATTGCTCATCTCTCTCTTAGTAGTGCTTAAAATAATCATTGGCAAGCCACATAAAATACCAAGTGTGGTTTACGCATCTCTAAAATCATGGAAACTATCTTCTCAAAAGTGCTTAAAAATATTTGTAGTAAAAACTTTAACATCCATCTTAAAATGCTAAGATTTAAAATAACAAATGAGTACGATTAAGAATTCTTGAATAAGAAGGAACAATCATTAATTGACGTCTCCCGCCCAAATCCCCAATCATCACATCAGGATTTGAAATTGGATGGTCGAATATAATTAATAATGAAACAAATAGTCTTATCAAGAAGACCCCTATCAAAATCATAAACTCCTCTTTCCAATGAATCACAATCGTTGGCCATATCTAATAACGATTGTTAATCAAGCCGACTAATTAACTTTGCTCCTAATAACGACTAGACTGAAATGGCCAACCCCATCATTTACTTAAGTCGTTAACATAATGATTTATTAAGTTGGCTACTGCAATCTCAGATAGGTATTGCCACATGAAATATCAAAGTTACATCGGGTAATTAAAATTATACCCATCTCCTGTAAAACTTCCGCATCCTAAAATCACAAATTCTGTTCCTCTCTACTATCTTCGATAACCTCTTTTATTTGTCCATAAGTCGTACCTGACTCATGGAACTTTCCTGATAAATGGAAATCAATGAATAGAAAGTCATCAAATACAAGATCGAGCCTCGCCCTTCCAATTGGCTATGTTTGACCACCTTCTTTTTCCAAAATGGATAATTCCTGTAAATACTTCTTCACCTCTGATCCCTCTTTACCCTAATTTTCCCTCACGGTAAAGCTACTTAGATAATTCGTTCTCTTGCTCAAATTCATTTACCGCTCTGTTTACAGCACCCTAATCCGAATCATCCTTCTATTCTCAAATTGTAATAAATGTATAATTTAAAGTAAATCGGGCATTTAAAGTGTTTGGATTTATTTGGTCTTTCTTTTCTTTGCCGCATATTAGAATCTAAATACTCCATGAGGCGACAAATTCGAGCAAAATCAAGACTCGGATAAAAGCGACGACTAGGAAGTTGAGATTGCTGACTGAACAGGCTTTGACTTAGATCAATCAAGGCCATTGTACCCCAAGCAAGGCAAGTCATCACTTTGATCATATTGATCCTACATTTTATGCAAAATTATGTTCTTTTAAACTATCAACTTGCATGCCTAATTGATTATGCAAATATATGTCAAAGCTTAAGGTAGCTACATGCCCACTTGATGTTGTATTAAATTTATTATGCCATCCCTTGAAACGTGAATCACCTGATCCTTGTCACCATAGATATTAATGATAACTTTACTAGCTATAAGTCATATTAAATGTCATGCTAGTCTTGTCAAAGTCCAGGGCGCTAGTTGCCCTGATCATCAATCTTTCAAAACATAAGAACTCGTTTTGGGGCAGTCACGGGATGTACGTGGCTGAATACTTTTTGACTACTTATTTTATGCTTCTCAAAACCCTCAAAACCTGCTATACCTGTCTGGGCGGGTGTTAAGCGTGGTTGGTGCGGAAGTAGCACGAGAGTATGTGGTTTGTGGACTGAACCGCCCGGACGCATTAAGGACTTAATCCTGTGATGACTTCTCCGTGTAAAACAGTACAGCCACAAGTCTGCAAAGTGCAACTTGGCTAAGTAAATCTAGCAGACCTCCAGAACTCATCTCACCGGTAGGGGAAAGAAGTGGATGCTACAAGGGCAAGGGAAGGCCAAAAGGGACACCAAGTGTAGGGTGAAGTTTCCAGCCGTGCTAGCGTTGTGGAGAGTGCAGTCTGAATGCGCTAGTTTCCGTGGTTACATCCCAAGCAACGTATGGGACCCACCGCAAGTGGGAGAATCCCATATGGGTGAGATGACAAAAGGGGCCAGATATTTTGAAAAGTCACTGTGATAGTCTACTCAACCACATGACTAAGGAATCGTGCGGAGCAACGAGTGGATCGTCTCTTGTGGGTAAAGTGTACAATCTCTGCAGAGTATAAACTATTCGAATAGCCGTGCCCACGGTCAAGGGCGGACATGGGATTCTCCTCGAGTTAGTTCTATTTCAAAAACCTTTGTGGGTGGGACAGAAACCTATCAGAGGGATGTACTCTGACTTGAATTCTTCCTGGAGGGACGTACTCCAGCGTGGTCGATAAGATGGAAGTGGCATAATGATCAAAAGTTAGCATAGGTGATTGGAACCATGTAATCGGTGGATGGAACCTACACCGCTATAAATATTGCACAATTTCAAACTCTTTAAAGCATGTTTATAAAATGCCAAGTCATAGGAATGTTAATTATGATTATTGCAAATGCCGCATTAAGCAAATAAAAGAACCTCAAGCCTCATTTGACAGCCTTGCATCTATTATTGCTGCATCCTGTGTGGTGGCTTGCTGAGTACCGTCATACTCACTCTTGCTTAATTACTATCATTCAGTCAGAAGTAAAAGAAAGTCAAGCTCTGCGATGCCTAAAAAGGGTCGACAGAGCTGGAAGACGAAGAGGCCATGGACTAGGTCGCGAACCCCAGTTGGTTGCCTGTGGGCAAGTCCTGTGGGTTCCACCTGTGTGAAGTTCCGCTGCTGCATTTTATTGTTTTCGGCCTAATCAGGCCATGAGTAAGTATTACTGTATTATTTACGCTTCCGCATAATATGTTTTTGATATACAATAATATATCTGTGAGCACTATCTACTGATCCAAGGAATAGTGCAGTGGAATCACAGAGGATCAGGGTTTGCTAACCCGATGTCCAACAAAACACTAACTTTACAACTGTCAGTTTGTTCTTGCTATGGCAGCGCATATGCATAGAATCTGATGTTGGCACTTTATCAATAACATGGTCCTCAAAATAAGTTTTCGAAGAAGTACTCGTAAATCCAAAATGAAATCCGTTTGTGAAAGTTATGGGCTTTTTCATTCAACTTTACAGATTGTGATGAGTTCAGTTAGAATTGCATCCAAATTATCTTCTAAGAGAAACAAATTAAAGCAAGACTTCTCAACCTTTGGAAAGTCTTGAAACACAGTAGGTGACCACCTAAATGTAAATCGAGCTGCCCTCTTTCTACTGTACCGTACCCATCCCCAAAACATAAATCGAGTTGCCCTCTTTCTCACACTCATACAGCCAAGCATTCGCACTCATACTACCACTCTGCATCTAGGTCCACGCACTTCATTAGTGAGGTACACCTAACCTCTGCCGCCCTACCTACACCTCCCCTACATGCCTCCTTGAATCCTTCAGTAGGTCCCGATAAGCCTCTACCAGCCCACCACCTCTGTAACGCCCCCATTAATAGGGTCATTAGGTTTCCTCACAACCACCCAGGATGTTTAGCTGTGAGATACTATAGTTGAGTGTACATAATGCCAACACAAGCTTATTCCATAAAAGCCAAACTTTAATACAAAACTTAAGGCCTAGCAACCAAGTTTTACACAGCAGAGCGTACGGCCCAAAGTTATAATACAATAAAAAATAAACACCACAGACTATTCAGCTTTACCCACAAGATTTCTCAAACCCTCATGACTGAGTTAGAAAACAAGATTTTTTTACTACTCTCTTCTTTATATAGCCTCTACCCAATAGGGCCAAAGTCACACATAGTTGGCATTCCATTGGCTAACACAGAAAACGCTCCTTAGCTCCCTGTGCTCCTACCATTGTTAAATATGGTTTTACCACTTTCATAGCACCCCTTTATACACAGGCCTTTCCACTTCTAGAATGCTAACACACTATAGATATTCAATTGATTTGAGCAGCTACTAGACCAGGTTTGACAAGTTAAAACTTGTGATTGAGAGGTTACTATGTTCTTTCCTTAATATAATGTTCTAGTCCTTATTTTTTACCAGTGAGGCAACCATTCACAAGTCATTAACCTAGTGCACCATGACACTACCACCAATCCAACCAAAACCTCCTCCCTAGGTCAAGGACGTGAACTCTAACCATCTTGTGGCTTTCCACAATACATCCTTAATCCTAGTATCATTTTATAATTCTATTGGCAAGACACCAAATCTCTTAGTAGTGTAAAATATTTAAATTATTTAGTCTACCATGGTATATTTCATAGTAATATTATTATTTGTAAAGCTTGTCAAGGTGAATATGGTCATCAAGTAAAACAGGGCTTTTCTGATGGTAGGACATAGCTACTTATCATGTCATTATGAACAAATATTTTAATTACATAAAAGTGCATAAGTTGAAAAATGAAAGTACTGATAATTAAATACTTAAAGAATGAAGGTTCAACATAATAAAAAAATGTAACTCACCTTATTGTTTAAAGTCTTTGACATGCTCTAAGTTTTCTAGGTCTTGATATGCTTCTAGGACTAGCTACTTCGTGTGCTAATGCAAATAAAAGCAAGCTATTAATTCCATGCTCAAAAGATTATGAGCTAGGAAAAATGAAATAAAATTCAGAAAAAACAAATAAAGATGGGTTGGGATTTATCGGAATCTTGGTTGGTGAGATGAGCCGAGAATAGTTTAAATGGGCTCAAAACGATCAAAATGTGTGTGTGTGTTTATTGGATTTTTTTTGTGAACAGTAACGGATTATTACTATTCATTGTGCGTCGAGCTGGCAACAGTAACAGGCTTTCACTATCCATGACAGATCGGGTTGTATGAACAGTGATCTACCATGTTGGGCTCGGCCCAAAACTTAGCCAAGCTGACTTTGATGTGTTGGGCTATTACAGTGCAGTGATCTTCAACCTCTGATGGTGCTACAGTGCCCCTGAACAGGGGAAAAGAAATGGCTATGAAATGTGACATGAGCTAGGGTTTCCGATGGTGACCGAGGGTACAAGAGGGTTTAGCGAGGTGAGGGGAACCCATTTTGGGGCTCGACAGGGGTCGGGAGTTACTATGGAGGTCCGACAGTGTGGGAGGCTCTACCACTACTATAAAGAAAAGTCATACTGGATGCCTCATCACAGATGGTTCTATAGAATCCGTTAGTGTTAAGTTGCATCACAGTTATCTTAGACGGTTTTACTAGCGTGACCGTCTATGTTGCAACCGATGATAAGAACTATCTGTGATAACCTACTTATCATAGACGATTTTTTATATTAGCCATCTATGATATGTCAGATATCACTAACGGTTATTTTTAAAAACTGTCTGTATTGTGACTTATCACAGACGGTCTGGGAGCCGTCTGTGATAACCACCTGTTATCACTGATATAATAAATCATATGATTCATAAACCATCTCTGATTAGGGTTACAAACTGTCTGTGATGACCCTATGTGTGGTAGTGTACGATGCTTGACCTGTTAGCTAGAATAATCTGATGTGCTTGTCTACACTTAGTTTGGTTCGTGTGTGTGTGTGCAACACGTAAGCATGCAATTAGCGAAGTACGTGAGCATGCAATTAGTGCATGCAATTAGTGGAGCTCGTGGGCGCGTTTCTGGCGTCCGAGCGCGTCTTCCGCTCGCACGACATGGGTAACGTGCGGGACGGCACACATCGCGAGTAACTGGCGCACGTCGCAAGTAACTAGCGTAACTGGCGATGTGCGCGTTGATGGCCGAAAAAAGTTAGGAAACGGCCAAATCAGTGAACTCCTATTTAACATTGCAAATAGAGTCCAGAAAAGGAGCAGCTTGCAGTGCCAAAACTCCAGGTGTTCGTGTGAGTTTCTTTGAGCGCTTTCTTTTCTTGATCGTTGAGTTCCGCGAGCGACGTTGCCTTGTCCAAAATAGGTCAAGCCAACATTTGGTATCAGAGCTCCGTTCAGGATCTTGGTGGCCATGTCAGCTCTGGTGGGAGGCAGGTCGGTACACCTCTGCGATGGGATCGCCTTCGGTCGCCATCACGTGGTCCTCGTCGTCCGCGACATCAGAATGGTCGGGAGCGCGAGGTCGTCATCGAGCGCGTGGTCAAGGAAGCGTCGGCGTCGGTGCAGTATCCGATGCTGACCAAGACCAACTACCCGGAGTGGGCGATGCTCATGCGCATCAACCTGCAGGCGCAAGGCTTGTGGGGAGCCATCGAACCCGGCGGTGCAGAGTACAACGTGGATCATCTGGCGTTAGCAGCGATTGCTCAAGCTGTCTCGCCAGAGATGCTGGCCTCGATCGGCAATAAGGACTCCGCGCAGGAGGCGTGGGATGCTGTCAAGGTCATGTGGATGGGCGTCGAGCGCGTGCGCGAGGCGAACGCGCAGAAACTCCGACGCGACTTCAATAATACTGCATTCAAGGAAGGGGAGGCCATCGACAACTTCTCGATGTGCATCACGGGCCTCGCCAATAATCTACGGCTTCTCGGCGACCACATCATCGACGGCGAGGTCGTGCGCAAGATGCTGCAGGTGGACCCTGATAAGTTCATGCAGGTCGCAATCTCCATCGAGACGCTTCTCAACATCAACGACATGTCCGTCGAGGAAGTCACGGGCCGACTCCGGTCCGTCAAACAGCGGTACGAGGCACGAGCGGTGGCCGCGGAATTGGGCTCACGCCTGCTCCTCTCCTCCAAAGACGAGGAGATGATCCACCGTATGCACCGGCGGGAGAGCGAGGCTGCATGAGGCGGTGGCAACTTCACGGGTGGTGGTTCAAACGGCCCGCGCCGTGACACGTTGAAGTTCAACCGCGGCCGAGATGCACCGCGTGAAGACGGATGTGAGCAAGCCTCCAATAAGGACCGCTGCAAGTACTGCAAGAAGAAGGGTCATTGGGCCCGTGAATGCAGAAAGAAAAAAAGAGACGAGGCGCACCTATTCCAGGAAGGTGGTGACAAAGACGAACCGGCCCTGCTTATGGCCCAGGTGGCAGCGTTGGCTCCCAGGTCGGTGTCTTCCCGGGTTCATGTCGACCCGGAACGCATGGGCGCTCACGTTCATTTGAACGAGGAGCGCGCCATGGTGCAGCTTGCAACATCGACACCGGCGAGCAGAAGCGCGGCGTATGGTACCTCGACACGGGCGCATTGAACCACATGACGGGCATCGCTGCTGCCTTCTCCGAGCTGGACCGAAATGTCTCCGGAACGATCAAATTCGGCGATGGCTCGGTCGTGGACATCGTCGGGCGCGGCTCGATTGTGTTCGCGGCGCGTGATGGGCAACACCGCGTTCTCTCTGACGTGTACAACATTCCCAGGCTGCGCAGCAACATTGTGAGCCTGGGTCAACTCGACGAGTTCGGCTACGAGGTCCTGATCAAGCACGGTGTGCTGCGGGTGCGCGATCCACAGCACGAGTTACTCGCCATGGTACGCAAATCGGCTAACCGTTTGTACAAGATCACACTCACCATTGCACGTCCGGTTTCTCTCCTCGCACATTCGGACGACGAGGCCTGGCGCTGGCTTGAGCGTTTTGGCCACCTCAGCTTTGACACGCTGAGAAAGATGGCGCGTGGCAACATGGCACGCAGACTTCCCCAACTGAATCACGTCGACCAGCTCTGTGACACGTGCCTCGTCGGCAAGCAGCGGCGCACGCCGTCCCCTGTCGAGGCCAACTACCGCGCCAAGGGACATCTGGACCTCGTACATGGAGATCTGTGCGGGCCTGTCACGCCAGCGATGCACGGTGGCAAGTGCTACTTCCTCCTCCTCGTTGACGATGCTAGCCGCTATATGTGGCTAGTGATGTTGTCAAGCAAGGACGAGGCGGCCAGCGCGATCAAGAAGTTCCAAGCGCGCGCTACGTACTGATCGCGGTGGCGAGTTCACGTCCGTGACCTTCGGTGGGTACTGTGCGGAGAAAGGCGTGCACCGGCAACTCACGGTGCCGTACTCTCCGCAACAGAACGGCGTCGTGGAGCGTCGGAACCAGACTGTGATGGCTATGGCGCGATGCCTGCTCAAGGCAAAGAAGGTGCCCAGCACATTCTGGGGGGAGGCGGTGAGCACGGCTGTGTTCATTTTGAACAGGTCTCCGACGAAAAGCATCACTGGCATGACTCCCTACGAGGCTTGGCATGGCGAGAAGCCGGTGGTGAACTTCTTGCGCACGTTCGGGTGCATTGCGCATGTGAAGGTCACGCATCCCCACCTCGCCAAGCTCGACGATCGCAGTGTGAAGATGGTGTTTCTGGGCTACGAGCCAGGCTCAAAGGGGTACCGTGTGTATGACCCGGTGAGCGGTCGTCTGCACGTCACTCGTGATGTGGTGTTCGACGAGGACAGCGGGTGGAATTGGGAGGAGGTCGGCGGAAACGCAGTCCCTGAGACCTTCACCGTGGAATACACAGTCAGTGCTCTCACGGGCAGCAATGAGCCGACTTTTCCTGTATCCCCACTGGCCTCACCAGAACAAGAGCAAGGGGAGCAGACGCCACGCACTCCCTCAGACACCAGGAGCAGTGCGGACGGCGCGCGCGTCACGTACGCCACGCCACCGTCGAACGTCCCGTCCGGTAATGAGCTGGATGACGAGGGAGCACCCCGGCAGTTCCGCACCGTCGAGGACTGCATCAACAACTCCGAGCAAGTCGAGCTGGATTCGGAGGAGCTGCTCTTGGTGGCATATGAGGAGCCCACGGCGTTCGTCGAGGCCAACACTGATCCGGCTTGGCGCGCGGCGATGGAGGAGATGGCCGCGATCGTGAACAACGGCACCTGGGAGGCTGTTGATCTCCCGGTGGGACACCGGCCCATTGGTCTCAAATGGGTTTACAAGCTCAAGAAGGATGCACAGGGCTCGGTGGTCAGGCACAAAGCACGACTTGTCACGAAGGGCTACGTGCAACGTGCAGGTGTGGACTATGACGAGGTATTCGCACCAGTGGCCCGGCTGGACTCCATTCGCGCACTGGTTGCGGTGGCCGCACATGAGGGATGGCAGGTGCATCATCTCGACGTGAAATCTGCCTTCCTCAATGGAGATCTCGTGGAGGAGGTGTATGTCACTCAGCCGCCGAGCTTTGCCATCCCTGGGCGTGAGAGGCAGGTGCTGAAATTGCATAAAGCCCTCTACGGTCTTCGTCAAGCTCCGTGGGCATGGAACGCTAAACTCGACAGCACGCTCGGCTTCTCTCGGTGCGCGGAGGAACATGGCATGTACACTCGAGGCGTAGGACATGCGAGGCTACTGCTTGGAGTCTACATCGATGATCTAATTCTCACCGGCGCTGACCCAGACAAGATCGCCAAATTCAAGGAGATGCAGCGCTCATTCAATATGAGCGACCTCGGGTTGCTAAGTTATTACCTTGGGATCGAGGTGAAGCAAAGCCCCGGGATGATCACTTTGTGCCAGGCAGCATACGCGGCAAAGCTCCTGGACAAAGCAAGCATGAACGGCTGCAACACGATGCAAGTGCCAATGGAGCCATGGCTCAAACTCAGTAAGAAATGTGTCAATCCTCCTGTCGATTCTACACTCTATCGTAGCATTGTTGGGAGCCTGCGGTATCTAGTTCACACACGGCCCGACATCAGCTTTGCCGTCGGCTATGTAAGCTGGTTCATGACCAGTCCTACGACAGAGCACATGAGCGCCGTCAAGCATCTGCTTCGATATATTGATGGCACCATCCACTTTGGCCTCCGCTACGTCAAGGGTGTTGGTGAACTCAACCTTGTCGGGTACAGTGATGCCGACATGGCTGGGGATACCGATGACCGCAAGTGCACTACAGGTGTTCTCTTCTGCCTTGACCATGCGCCGGTGACTTGGCAGTCACAGAAACAGCCGGTGGTGGCCCTATCAAGCTGTGAGGCAGAATACATCGCTGCTTCCTCGGCGACGTGCCAAGGTATCTAGCTCGGACGTTTACTCGGGACTCTCTACGGGCAGGCGGACAGCATCGCCATGATCAACGTTGACAACCAGTCGCCAATCCAGCTATGCAAGAACTCGGTCTTCCATGGCCGGAGCAAACATATCGAGACATGGTTCCACTTCATTACGGAGTGCGTCGAAGGTGGGAAGGTCAGTGTTCAGAAGATTGCCTCTGACGACCAGCTGGCCGACATTCTCACCAAGCCTCTCGGCCGCGTCAAGTTTCTGGAGTTCCGTTCCAAGATGGGCATGATCGAGCTCAGTCCAGCACATCAGCATTAGGAAGACAAATGTTAGCTAGAATAATTTGATGTGCTTGTCTACACTTAGTTTGGTTCATGTGTGTGTGCAACACGTAAGCATGCAATTAGTGGAGTACGTGAGCATGCAATTAGTGGAGCTCGTGGGCGCGTTTCTGGCGTCCGAGCGTGTCTTCCACTCGCACGACGTGGGTAACGTGTGGGATGGCACACGTCGCGAGTAACTGGCGCACGTCGCAAGTAACTGGCGACGTGCGCATTGATGGCCGAGGAAAGTTAGGAAACGGCCAAGTCAGTGAACTCCTATTTAATGTTGCAAATAGAGTCCAGAAAAGGAGCAGCTTGCAGTGCCAAAACTCCAGGTGTTCGTGTGAGTTTCTTTGAGCACTTTCTCGTCTTGATCGTTGAGTTCCATGAGCGACGTCGCCTTGTCCAAAACAGGCCAAGCCAACATTTGGTATCAGAGATCCATTCAGGATCTTGGTGGCCAACAATTGGGAACATTGAGGAGCTCTGCTCAAGTAATGGCGTGCGACCAGGGCGAGAGGGTGCAGGGGCCTTTGGCTAGTGGCAGCGGGGAGGTCGGCAATTGAAGTGGCGTCTCGGCCTTAGTGATACCTTTAACAGCATACTACGGTGGCCAATTCTTGTTGCTTGGAGAGGAGAGGGCATCAGCAACGGTGAATTCAGCCATGACCGCTCCGGTGCACGTCAAGGCTCATTGAATGGGTGTGTCAAAGCTCGACAGTCAGAGGTACGGTGGATTGACCGAGGTTGGTAGCAGCAAGAGACTTCTGTGTGAGGACGACGAATGGGGTCGAGCCGATGGAGGGGAAGACAAGGGTGAAGGTATCTTCTAAGAGGGTGGCAGTGACTTGACGAGACATATGGCTAGGAAGGGAAAGCGGCATTGGTTGGATTACAAAATTGGGAAAGTGTTCCAACTCAAGAAAAATTCAAATGGGTTTAAAATTTTTAGGGTGTTACAACCTCCAAGCCGCCGTCATGACAAATGAAAAAAAATATGATACTATGGTTGAGCAAAGAGGGCATTAGATGGGAATCGGCAAGCCAGCTTAACAGGGAACACACTCGGCCTCACTGGAGTTAGAGAAGAAGATGAGGCAGCACACAAATCATGATGCAGATCTAGTTAATAGAAATTTGACTGAAATGGCCCCGAAAAACATGATAAAATATACAGCAATCCTGTTGAAAAAGAAGATTAATGTGGGAGTTCGTAGCATTTTGAATTTATTTTGCTTATGTCAGTCACGCCCACGACTTTGCTTATATATGGATTTTGGATTTAGTTTTTAAATAGTAATAGCTTATAGAGAATCTTATAGAGATTTATATGTGATTTTAATTAATATAAATAAAGTTACTATAATATATACTATAATTAACTAATAAATCTATATTAAAAAGACAATCTGTCAAAAATCAATACGAAAAGAGGCTTAGAAAGGTTAGCGAAGAGGACGCTCCTATACATACCAACATGATGGCCTTTTTCTCCGCGTCGTCCAGCTTAAACTCGTTAGTCTCGTTCACTTCGAGCAACACATCAACGAACGCCTTCTCCTCCTCGGTTCCTCCTCCGCAGCGCCCTGCACGACGGCGCCGTCTCCCCTCGATGACCTTCTCCACGATCCTGGCCAGCGCCTTGGCCGTGCGCTCCAGCTTCCGCTCCGCGCTGGTCAGCCTGTCCACCCACTGCAGCCACGGTATAAGCTCCCCCACCGCTGCCACGCCCAGCAGTTCCACGAGGTCGCCGAACAGCCGCCTCAGCTCCCCGCCGTCCTCGAACCATCTTTTGTCGTCCCCGAACGTGGCGCGTGCGGTGAGGTTGCTGGTGTACGCCATCAGCAAGTCGCTCAAGTCCACCACCGCGTTGCGGCCGGCCGCAGCCCGGATCTTGCCCACCATTGCCGCGACCTCCTCTCGGCGGAGACGGCCGAAAGAAAGGATGCGTTGAGGGCTTAGCAGGTGCAGCACGCAGATGCGGCGCGCTTGGCGCCAAAATTCGCCGGAGGGAGTGAAGGCGATGTCGCGGGCGGTGAACAGGCGCTCGGCGCGCCGGAACCGCGGGCGGCTAGCAAAGGCGTGGTCGCGAGTCTTCAACGCCTCCTGGGCGCCGGCGACGGAGGAGACCACGACGGTCGGGACGCTGCCGAACCGGAGGAGCATCACGGGGCCGTGGGCGGTGGCAAGGGAGCGCAGTGTCCGGTGGGGGAGCGCGCCGAGGAACAGGAGGTGGCCGAGGAGCGGCAGGCCGCGAGGCGAGGGCGGTAGACTCTTCCCGCCGGTGTCGCGGGATGGATACTTGTTGCCGGAGAGGAACAGCAGCGAGCAGAGGGGAACTAGCACGGCGAGGACGAGGATGGGGTGTGATTCGAGCAGTGCAACGAATGTGAACGCCATGTCCTTGAAGTGTATAACAGTTAACAAGCAAGTATGGGGCACTCCAATGGATAACAAGACAGCAGGCAGCATTTATGTGGTGAAACCGGTGTTTTGTCTTGATTAATATGGTGAAACCAGTGTTTTGCCTTGATTAATTATCTTCCACAAGCCACGCGCGCGCAATTGTAGGACTATTACTCTGGGGTGCGGCTCAGGTGCTGGGGGCACAGCACCTAGCGCGTGCGGGGGTGCCCCCAGCACCCGCCACGTGTCCCACAAACCCCCAAAAAATTCCGAAAAATTCAAAAAAATACTTACAAAATCTGAAAAATTGTAAAAAGTACTTTTTTAAAAATACTTTTATTAAAAAATTATTTTTAAGTACTTAAAAAAATACTTTTTAATAAAAGTATAAATCAAAAAAAATTTAAGTACTTACAAAAAAAATACTTTTTATACTTAAAAAAGTACTTTTTACAATTTTTCGGATTTTGTAAGTTTTTTTTTGAATTTTTCGGAATTTTTTGGGGGTTTGTGGGACACGTGGCGGGTGCTGGGGGCACCCCCGCACGCGCTAGGTGCTGTGCCCCCAGCACCTGAGCCGCACCCATTACTCTGTGCGACTGTTTCTTCGTGGAAGATAGGGTGTGTGTTAAAGTTGATCAAAATTCGTATCGTGTTCGTATAGAATACTTTAACGTCTTATGTCAGACGTGGTATAGTAAGTGAATACATAGGTTATATCAGACGTGGTGTCAATTTGTAGCAACCGACTTTTATTCGGTTTTCTCTCCGTGTGAGACTTTTTCCCTCACGCTATATATATACCCTAATAGCCCATAGAAGAGCAAGCACTCCATTGTAAACTCTCCTCATTATAGTGATTTAACTTTGATTGTCCGTAATTTTTTTCCGCAAGGGTTTTTCACGTAAAAATTCGTGTCACTTGTCTCTATTTTTCTGTGCATTATTTGCAACAAATGGTATCAGAACACAGGAGATTAGAGCATGTACAATACAAGATGCTTATATATGAATGTTTAAAGAGAGAGAGAATATAGCCACATCATCAAGCACCCATGCAAAAGTTATTCCCTCCAATGCAAGCATCTCTTCCATGGATGCTTAAATGCTATATTTTCTATTAATAGAATCAGTTATCTTCTAGTTAATAGAAATTTGACTGAAATGCTATATTTTCTATTAATAGTCCAGCACATCAGCATTAGGAAGACAAATGTTAGCTAGAATAATTTGATGTGCTTGTCTACACTTAGTTTGGTTCATGTGTGTGTGCAACACGTAAGCATGCAATTAGTGGAGTACGTGAGCATGCAATTAGTGGAGCTCGTGGGCGCGTTTCTGGCGTCCGAGCGTGTCTTCCACTCGCACGACGTGGGTAACGTGTGGGATGGCACACGTCACGAGTAACTGGCGCACGTCGCAAGTAACTGGCGACGTGCGCATTGATGGCCGAGGAAAGTTAGGAAACGGCCAAGTCAGTGAACTCCTATTTAATGTTGCAAATAGAGTCCAGAAAAGGAGCAGCTTGCAGTGCCAAAACTCCAGGTGTTCGTGTGAGTTTCTTTGAGCACTTTCTCGTCTTGATCGTTGAGTTCCATGAGCGACGTCGCCTTGTCCAAAACAGGCCAAGCCAACATTTGGTATCAGAGATCCATTCAGGATCTTGGTGGCCAACAATTGGGAACATTGAGGAGCTCTGCTCAAGTAATGGCGTGCGACCAGGGCGAGAGGGTGCAGGGGCCTTTGGCTAGTGGCAGCGGGGAGGTCGGCAATTGAAGTGGCGTCTCGGCCTTAGTGATACCTTTAACAGCATACTACGGTGGCCAATTCTTGTTGCTTGGAGAGGAGAGGGCATCAGCAACGGTGAATTCAGCCATGACCGCTCCGGTGCACGTCAAGGCTCATTGAATGGGTGTGTCAAAGCTCGACAGTCAGAGGTACGGTGGATTGACCGAGGTTGGTAGCAGCAAGAGACTTCTGTGTGAGGACGACGAATGGGGTCGAGCCGATGGAGGGGAAGACAAGGGTGAAGGTATCTTCTAAGAGGGTGGCAGTGACTTGACGAGACATATGGCTAGGAAGGGAAAGCGGCATTGGTTGGATTACAAAATTGGGAAAGTGTTCCAACTCAAGAAAAATTCAAATGGGTTTAAAATTTTTAGGGTGTTACAACCTCCAAGCCGCCGTCATGACAAATGAAAAAAAATATGATACTATGGTTGAGCAAAGAGGGCATTAGATGGGAATCGGCAAGCCAGCTTAACAGGGAACACACTCGGCCTCACTGGAGTTAGAGAAGAAGATGAGGCAGCACACAAATCATGATGCAGATCTAGTTAATAGAAATTTGACTGAAATGGCCCCGAAAAACATGATAAAATATACAGCAATCCTGTTGAAAAAGAAGATTAATGTGGGAGTTCGTAGCATTTTGAATTTATTTTGCTTATGTCAGTCACGCCCACGACTTTGCTTATATATGGATTTTGGATTTAGTTTTTAAATAGTAATAGCTTATAGAGAATCTTATAGAGATTTATATGTGATTTTAATTAATATAAATAAAGTTACTATAATATATACTATAATTAACTAATAAATCTATATTAAAAAGACAATCTGTCAAAAATCAATACGAAAAGAGGCTTAGAAAGGTTAGCGAAGAGGACGCTCCTATACATACCAACATGATGGCCTTTTTCTCCGCGTCGTCCAGCTTAAACTCGTTAGTCTCGTTCACTTCGAGCAACACATCAACGAACGCCTTCTCCTCCTCGGTTCCTCCTCCGCAGCGCCCTGCACGACGGCGCCGTCTCCCCTCGATGACCTTCTCCACGATCCTGGCCAGCGCCTTGGCCGTGCGCTCCAGCTTCCGCTCCGCGCTGGTCAGCCTGTCCACCCACTGCAGCCACGGTATAAGCTCCCCCACCGCTGCCACGCCCAGCAGTTCCACGAGGTCGCCGAACAGCCGCCTCAGCTCCCCGCCGTCCTCGAACCATCTTTTGTCGTCCCCGAACGTGGCGCGTGCGGTGAGGTTGCTGGTGTACGCCATCAGCAAGTCGCTCAAGTCCACCACCGCGTTGCGGCCGGCCGCAGCCCGGATCTTGCCCACCATTGCCGCGACCTCCTCTCGGCGGAGACGGCCGAAAGAAAGGATGCGTTGAGGGCTTAGCAGGTGCAGCACGCAGATGCGGCGCGCTTGGCGCCAAAATTCGCCGGAGGGAGTGAAGGCGATGTCGCGGGCGGTGAACAGGCGCTCGGCGCGCCGGAACCGCGGGCGGCTAGCAAAGGCGTGGTCGCGAGTCTTCAACGCCTCCTGGGCGCCGGCGACGGAGGAGACCACGACGGTCGGGACGCTGCCGAACCGGAGGAGCATCACGGGGCCGTGGGCGGTGGCAAGGGAGCGCAGTGTCCGGTGGGGGAGCGCGCCGAGGAACAGGAGGTGGCCGAGGAGCGGCAGGCCGCGAGGCGAGGGCGGTAGACTCTTCCCGCCGGTGTCGCGGGATGGATACTTGTTGCCGGAGAGGAACAGCAGCGAGCAGAGGGGAACTAGCACGGCGAGGACGAGGATGGGGTGTGATTCGAGCAGTGCAACGAATGTGAACGCCATGTCCTTGAAGTGTATAACAGTTAACAAGCAAGTATGGGGCACTCCAATGGATAACAAGACAGCAGGCAGCATTTATGTGGTGAAACCGGTGTTTTGTCTTGATTAATATGGTGAAACCAGTGTTTTGCCTTGATTAATTATCTTCCACAAGCCACGCGCGCGCAATTGTAGGACTATTACTCTGGGGTGCGGCTCAGGTGCTGGGGGCACAGCACCTAGCGCGTGCGGGGGTGCCCCCAGCACCCGCCACGTGTCCCACAAACCCCCAAAAAATTCCGAAAAATTCAAAAAAATACTTACAAAATCTGAAAAATTGTAAAAAGTACTTTTTTAAAAATACTTTTATTAAAAAATTATTTTTAAGTACTTAAAAAAATACTTTTTAATAAAAGTATAAATCAAAAAAAATTTAAGTACTTACAAAAAAAATACTTTTTATACTTAAAAAAGTACTTTTTACAATTTTTCGGATTTTGTAAGTTTTTTTTTGAATTTTTCGGAATTTTTTGGGGGTTTGTGGGACACGTGGCGGGTGCTGGGGGCACCCCCGCACGCGCTAGGTGCTGTGCCCCCAGCACCTGAGCCGCACCCATTACTCTGTGCGACTGTTTCTTCGTGGAAGATAGGGTGTGTGTTAAAGTTGATCAAAATTCGTATCGTGTTCGTATAGAATACTTTAACGTCTTATGTCAGACGTGGTATAGTAAGTGAATACATAGGTTATATCAGACGTGGTGTCAATTTGTAGCAACCGACTTTTATTCGGTTTTCTCTCCGTGTGAGACTTTTTCCCTCACGCTATATATATACCCTAATAGCCCATAGAAGAGCAAGCACTCCATTGTAAACTCTCCTCATTATAGTGATTTAACTTTGATTGTCCGTAATTTTTTTCCGCAAGGGTTTTTCACGTAAAAATTCGTGTCACTTGTCTCTATTTTTCTGTGCATTATTTGCAACAAATGGTATCAGAACACAGGAGATTAGAGCATGTACAATACAAGATGCTTATATATGAATGTTTAAAGAGAGAGAGAATATAGCCACATCATCAAGCACCCATGCAAAAGTTATTCCCTCCAATGCAAGCATCTCTTCCATGGATGCTTAAAAATCGAGCCAGCATCTTCAATGGGTCTATAGCAGCTATCTACAAGAGAGTCCATGTCATCAACTGTCCTACGTGGAAGATATTAAATGAAGAAAGAGAACGCAGCTCTCTACAGCTCTAGAGATAGTCTATAGCGCCAAACGAGGCAGCCTCCATAAATTCTGTGTGTGCATGTAAGCATCAAATAGCTATCCTTAGAGCATCTCCAACAGTGGCTTATGAGCTAGCTCTAAGCATATTATTTCATATTTTAATAGAAAAGAGAGAAAAACTATCTCTTGATCAAGAGCTAGTCTCATACACGCATTCCAAGATTATGTGAGAGTGTCATGTGAGGCTATTTATGTTATTAGCTATGTGCTAAAAGTTAATACTATTGGAGAAGTTGTCTTAGAGCTAGTAACTAGCTCATACTGTTGGAGATGCTCTTATAGATAGTTCTTTAGAATGCTAACTTTAGTGTGTACTATATAGATGATGTGGAAGTCTTATAGTTAGTTGCTAGCTATAACCATTGGAGATGCCCTTAAGCACTAGTCTATAACGCCAAACGAGTCAGCCTCTATAAATTCTGTGTGTGCATGTAAGCATCAAATAGCTATCCTTATAGATAGTTCTTTAAAATGCTAGCTTTAGTGTATACTATATAGATGATGTGGAAGTCTTATAGTTAGTTGCTAGCTATAACCATTGGGGATGCCCTAAAAGGCGCAGAAGAAAACGGACAGCACGTGAAGCCAGAAGTGCAGCAGCAAACGGACATTGAAACAATCAACCAGAAGCAAAAAAAGGTGGCATGCAACCCGAGGCAACACTTTTTCATTGCGTTAGTAGCAGCCTAGTGTTGAATATTACGTTAGTAGCAGCCTAGTGTATTTTTTCAACGAGAATTGCTACGTGCACACGGAAAGTGTACCAAGCTTTTAATATTATAAGAATTTTGCTTGGTACAGACAAGTTTCGCACCAGTAAAATTTGGTTTTCTTCCGTATAGTGACTCTGAAGTATGATCTTCCACTATTGGATCACGACACAAGGTTTTCTCTATGGCAAGTCAAGATGTGAGCTGTTTTATTACAGCTTGATTTGGATATTGCTCTTCTTGGGATCGACAAGATGCCAGTCACATTGTCCGTCGATGAGAAACAACGTAAAGATTGTATTGCCTTATCTCAAATCCATCTTCATCTATCAAATAATATTTTATAAGAGGTTATGAAGAAGACATCCGTCGCCGCATTATGGCTGAAGCTGAAGTAGATTTACATGACCAAGGATCTGACCAACAAGATGCATCTAAAGTAGAAGCTTTATTCCCACAAGATGGCGGAGGGTGCCTCATTGTTGAACCACCTGACAGCTTTCAAGGAAATTGTTGCAGACCTCGAAGCTATGGAGGTAAAATATGATGATCAAGATTTGGGTCTTATTTTGCTATGCTCTCTGGTCAGTTCATACTCAACTTTTATAGATATCATTCTATATAGCTGAGATACTCTTACTCTTTGTGAAGTTTATGAAGCTCTGTATGCTACAGAAAAGATGAAGCTTATGGTTCCCAATGAAAGTTCAAGTACGCATGCAGAAGGTTTGTCTGTCCGCGGCAGGCAATACGAGAAGGGATCAAATGGCAATTCAAAAGGCAGAAGGAAAAGCAGATACAGAGGTAGATCTAAATCCAAGAACGAGAAGTCATGTAGATATTTGTAAGAAGGATGGTCATGACATATCCGAGTGCTGGAAGTTGCAGAACAAGGAGAAAAGGAATAACAATTTTAAGAAGGATGGTCATGACATATCCAAGAAGCTTCTGATGGAGTTGTTCTGATCGCCTTTGCCGGTAATTGCAAAACTGACGATGAATGGATTCTTGATTCAGCCTGTACGTTCCACATGAGCCCGGACCGTGAGTGGTTTGTTACTTATGAAGCTACGCCAAGTGGATTAGTATTGATGGGAGATAATACTCCATGCAAGGTTGTAGGCATTGGTTCTATCCAGATCAAGATGTTTGATGGCACCATCAAAATTTTGTCGGATGTTTGCCATATTCTGAATTTGAAGAGAAATCTTATCTCGTTGAGTACTCTTGATGCTAAAGGGTACAAGTATTCAGGTAGAGGTGGAGTTTTGAAAGTCACCAAAGATTCTTTTGTTGTGATGAAGGGTGATATGAAGGCTGCCAACTTATATCATTTGCGAGGCACTACAATTTCAGGTAATACTACTATTACCTTAAATAAATCATCTAATTCTAATGCTACTAATCTTTGGCATATGCGTCTGGGGCATATGAGTGAAGCTAGAATGATGGAATTATGCAAAAGAGGATTTCTTAATGGTCAAAGCATCGACAAGTTGAAGTTTTCTGAACATTGTGTCTTTAGCAAGCAAAAGAAGGTGAAATTCAGTACTGCAACTCACTCTACAAATGGCATATTAGACTATGTTCACTCTGATTTGTGGGGAGAATCCCGCGTTTTGTTACTTGGAGGTGCAAGCAACATGTTTACCATCATTGATGATTACTCAAGAAAAGTTTGGGCATATTTTGTCAAGCACATATCAGATGTATTCAAAACATTCAAGGAGTGGAAGATTATGATTGAAAAACAAACTGGTAAGCATGTCAAGAAGCTGCGTACCGACTATGGCTTGGAGTTCTGTTCTGGAAAATTTGAGGCTTTATGCAAGTCAGAGGGTATGTTGCATGGACAGAACTATCATGGAGAAGGTATGTTGCATGTTATCAAACTCTGGATTATCTAAGAGTTATTGGGTTGAAGCCACTTCCACTACTTGTTATTTGATTAATCGGTCACCAAATTTGGCTATTGATAAAAGAACTCCAATTGAGGTATGGTCTAACTCTCTAGCAGATTATTCAAACTTAAGAATATTTGGTTGTTCTGCTTATGCTCATGTTAACAATGGTAAATTAGAACCTAGAGCAGTTAAGTGCATTTTCCTTGGTTATAAAACCGGTGTGAAAAGATATAAATTGTAAAATCCCAAAACTAGAAAGGTGGTTATTAGCAGAAGTGTTACTTTTGATGGGTCTGCTATGTTGCATGATAAATCATCTACTGATGTTCCCGTTGAGAAGCAATCAAGCGTGCAGGTGGAGCATGTTATTGATTCAGGATCTACACCAGAAGTCAACAAGAAAAATATTTCAGAAGCCCCTACTGTTGAGTCACCAACACATCATTCCATTGCAGTTGATAGACAGAGGAGGAACATTCAGCCTCCTAAGAGATTGATCGAAGAAGCTAATGTTGTGGCTTATTATTTAAATATGGCAGAAGAAATTGAAGGTACTACAGAACTTTCATCTTATTCAGAGGCTATCTCTTCTAGTGATATAGAAAGATGGATGACTGCCATGTATGATGAGATGGAATCTCTTGAAAAAATAGCACTTGGAAGCTGGTCAAATTGCCAATTGAGAAAAAGTCTATTCACTGCAAATGGATCTTCAAGAAGAAATAAGGAGTTTCACCAACTAAAGAGGTTAGATGCAAAGCAAGGCTAGTTGCAAAAGGATATAGCCAAATTCCAGATATTGATTTTACTGATGTCTTTTCCCCTGTTGTGAAGCATAGTTCTATTCGTACTTTACTCAGCATTGTGGCTATGCATGATTATGAGCTTGAATAATTAGATGTGAAAACCGCATTCTTACATGGGGAATTAGAAGAAGACATTTATATGGAGCAACTAGAAGGTTTCGTCATTCCTGGAAAAGATAATTTTGTTTGCAAATTGAAGAAATCTCTTTATGGTTTAAAGCAATCACCTAGACAATGGTACAAGAGATTGACTCCTTTATGATATCTCGGAATTTTAAAAGATATAATTATGATAGCTGTGTTTACTTGAAGATTGTTAATGGTTCAGTTATTTATTTGCTTATATATGTTGATGATATGTTGATTGCTACAAAAGACAAGGCTGAAATTTCAAAGTTGAAAGCACAATTAAATAGTGAATTTGAGATGAAAGATCTCAGTGCAGCAAAAAAGATTCTTGGTATGAAAATCATTAGAGACAGATAGTTTGGCAAATTATATCTAAGTCAAAAGAGATATATCTAAGTTACCATCGAAATAGAACGCCATCCCTCCTCCTCAAACTCGACATTGCAAAAGCCTTTGACTTGGTCCATTGGGATTACCTTCACGAATTGCTACAACAACGAGGTTTCCCACACCATTGAAGAAACTGGGTATCTAGTCTACTCTCAACCGCCACCTCCACACTCCTCCTCAATGGCGTCCCAGGGGACAAAATTCAGCATTGCAAAGGCTTACGATAGGGCGACCCACTATCTCCCTTCCTTTTCATCATTGCAATAGACCCCTACAAAGGATCCTTTATATCTCAATAGACCATGGCCTCCTACTGCCTCTAGATGGCCACACGGCCACTGTCAGAACATCCTTGTATGCGGATGATGCAGCCATCTTTCTAGTGCTGAATTGGGAGGATGTTCACAACTTGATTTGGATCCTGCATAATTTCGGTAACACAACGGGGCTACAAACTAATCTGCAAAAGATCAAAGTTGCAATGATTCGATGTGATCAACTCAACCTACAAGTTATTCTGCAGGACTTCCCAGATAGGATGCAGCCTTCCCCCTGCAATATCTAGGCTTGTCACTTGCACTTAGAAGACTCCGTTGGGTAGACTTCCAGGTGCTAGTAGATAATCATGCCAGTTGCCTAGCTGGATGGCATGGCAAACTGCTCACTCTTATAGGTAGGAAAACTCTTGCCAAATCTATCTTAACAGCCCATTCTACCTACTTCCTCACAGCCATCAAGGCACAAAAATGCATGCTCAAATCACTCAACAAGTGGGCACAAAGGTTCTTATGGGCCGGATTAGAACATCTTTCAGGTGGCAAATATAAGGTCAACTAGGATAAAGTCTATAGACCCACGAACCTAGGGAACTTTGTCTCTTGGACCTAGAGTGGTTTGCCTAGGCTCTGAAACTTCGATGGTTGTGGCATGAATGGGCAACCGAAAATAAAGCATGGCAAGGTATGGAGACACCATGCGATGAGAAATATTAGGGGCTCTTTGTGGCAACGACCAACATAGTGATCGGTGATGGAAAGAAGGCATCCTACTAGAACCCGGACTGGGCACATGGAAACTGCCTGCGGGACATTGCATCGGTTAACTACAAAACCTCCAAAAAAAGAATCACACTCTGCACATGAGATTGACAGACAACAAGTGGCTCCAAGACCTCGACTTCTTAACCGATATAGCTACACAACAAATTCACGAGCTCATCACAATCTGGGGCCTTACATCCACGATGACCCGCTAGGATGGCCAGGAGGACACCGTTATATGGAAGCTCACTCCAAATAGACTTTACAATGCCACCTCAGCACACAAAGCACAGTTCTTAGACGCGACAAATACCACCATGAATGTCCTAGTTTGGAAGACTTAGGCACCCAAGAAGTGCAAAATCTTTGCCTGGCTAGCGATACAAAATAGAATTTGGATAGTGGACTATCTTTCTAGATGAGGATGGCCAAACCAACAAACTTGCCCACCTTGCACACAAGACCAGAGACTGCTATCCTTCTTCTCACGGAATGCCATTACTCCTTAACAATCTGAACAGCCATAGCTCAATGGATAGCTTGCAGCTCCTTGGAACTAGCAAACTGGTAGACCACGTTTTTGTGTGCATTGGATTTTTTATCCGCAAGAGTTTTTCACATTAACTTGTGGCTCTTGTTCTTTGATTATCTTCCCTTTTTGTTGTGTCTTTTCTAACACAAAGAATTTATATTTATTTTCCAATTGAGTTATATGTTGTTCTTCATTCAAATCCCAATTTGAATCCACTATAAAAATGTTTTGAGCTTTTCTATCCAAAATGTTGTTTTACCCATGAAATTCATATTAGAATTCAATTTCAACAAGATGGTAAAAGTTCACCATATATCTTTGTTGTAGGGGTGGCCCCCACCTAAGCCCAGCCGGCCTGTTAGAAGGCTGTAAGGCCCAAAGCGGGACATGTATAATGGCATAAATGCCCTTGAGAGGGATACTCAAATGTAAGGGTACTATTGTAAAAACACTCCCCATGTGAATATATATATACCAACCAGGCCATGGGGTAAACCCTAAGCATTGCTCACCTAACTCTCCACTACCATACTTCTCTCTCTCTGTTTGGTCTGTAATCACAATAGTTGGCGCTGTCCATGGGGACGATGAGAGCAAGCCTCAAGATCTGAAGAAGGATGGCACCGAAGAAAGCTTTATCATCGGCGGCTAAGAAGAAGAAGGGGGCGCGACGGAGTCCCGCGTCAACACCAGGGCTTCGGCGTCGACAATCACGGGGGTGGACGACGATGCAGGCGCGGCAGTCACAAACATCGACGCTCATGGCGCGACGATCGATCCCGCCACCGCTGGCGCGACGATCGACCCCGCCACCACTGGCACAATGGTCGACCCCGCCACCGCTGGCACGACGGCCAACCCCGCCCCGCACGCGACGATTGACCCCACCGCTGGCGCGACGGTCGACACCGGCAGCACCGACCGGGTAGTCAGGGGCGGTAACACCGGCGCCCATGTTGGCACGGCCGCCATCCCTACACCTAGTGCAGGAGCGACGAGCGGTTCCGGCGGCAACGCTGGCCTCGTCACCGACTCCGGAGCCTACCGCGTAGGCGCATCGGGCAAACTGGGAGCGCAAGCCGTGGTCGCCGCTGTCCCGGTAGTGCGACTAGGTGCGCCGATTGCTCCGGCTATGCCAACAGTGGAGAGCGCCATGCTGACGACCATTGGAATGCTCCAGCGGGAGTTGGCGGATCTCCGGGGAGCTGTGCGGGATATACAAGAGGCTCGGAGTCAGCAGACCCCGCCGGTGGTTGCGCCGGAGCCCACGCTGCGACGCCCCCACGTCCAGCCGCGTCCCACTACGATAGGCTCTTCCAGCATGGAGATTTGCTACAGCAGGCCGTCCCGCTCCTCCGCTGCCGCTCGCCACGCCGCCTCTGCTGCCGCTCGCCGTGCCGCCGCCACGAGCGCCCCGGCGTATGACATTGCCTCTGCATGCTCCGCCTCCAAGCGTCGGATGTGGTTGTCCTTGGCGGAGTGCGCCTCCTCGGCCGCGCGAAGGGCCTCCTCGGCAGCGCGCAGCCGGTTCTCTAACGCCCCCGCTCGCAGGCGTGAGCCGCCTGCAACGCTCGGCCAAGGGCGAGAGTCTGCACGACGCTGCAGCCAACAAGATCCTATATGTCGACATTGCTAAAGGTCAAGTAACTCACCCTCATTTCCGAGGCCTCCAGTGCGCCTCCCAGGAGCTCTGACCCGCATGTCAGCAGTGCCTGGTAATCCAGGTTCGCGGCCGCATTATCTGCGACCCCCCGCCACGCCCCCAGCACCTCCGATCGAGGGACGAAGTCCGCTAAGCTTGGGCACGCGGCCTCCACGATGACAGTTTCGGGAGTGGTGGGCGTCCCCCCAAAGAAGTGTCCCCACGCCCCGGAGACTATCCGCGCTCAGGGACCATGCCACTACGAAGGGATGGAGCGGTTAGAGCCCTACGAACACACCACGGGATTATAAGGAAGGTGAGTTTACCTTCGGCATCTACTGCTGGACTCCGCCGGGGTGTCCCCTCAGCATCAGAGGGAACCGTAGGGATGCCAACAACCCTTGATGAAGCTGGCCCTCCGGGCCAGGGGCCTCCATGTCGGAGTCTAACTCCGGTAGGCTCTTGACCCCGGTCGCTGTAGCCTCGGTGGGAGCCACGGGGACGCTAGGCCAGGGGGCCTCAGTGTCGGAGTCGGACTCCCACAAGCCCCTGACCCTGGTCGCCACAGCGAATCCCCTCTTCGGGTGAGAGGGGGATCGAGAGCGAGGCGGGGACTCCGCCTTGGTAACTGCCGCAGGAGGGGACTCCGCTTCAGCAACCTCCGCGGGTGACGGCTCCACCTCGGTAACCACTGCAGGCGGGGACTCCACTTTAGCAGCCTCCGTGGGTGACGGCTCCGCCTCAGCGATCGCCACAGGCGAAGAAGCTTCCCCCTCCTGGTCATCCGCATTGCACTCTTGTCCTTGGAGCAGCCTAAGAACCCCTCGTCTTCCTCCTCCGCACCTGCTTCCAGCTCCGAATTGGCATACTTCGCCGAGTCGGAGTCGGCGTCCGCCGCACTGTCGGCAACGACAAAGTCAACAGGAGTGGTAGCTGGTTCACCAAGTACGGTCGTGGAGGACCGAGCCCTCCGATGAGATGGCAATCCTTTCCGCTTGACATCGTCATCACGACGGTGAGGTTGGCTCGGGGCCAGAGTGGCGCGCTTTGGCACGTGAATGCTCAGGGCTTCACACACACGATTTATCCGCCCCAGCCATGCCTCCGCGGTCGCAGCTGCGTGCAGGCTGTGCTTCTTGGCCGTATACGTCCCCAAGAACACTCCCACCGCACGCTCCGCGTGCCCTAGGAGAGGCCCTATCGGCGAGAAGAGGCGGAGTTAAAAAGGCGGAACCCAATAGGGGGAAAGAGAAAAGAAGGCTCCACCAAGACTTACAAGGGTCGGAGGGTCTCGGCAGCGAGGACACGGATGGGCAGACATTGTCGCACTGAAGGCCCCCAGCTATGATGCGCCATCCATCGGCAAGCGGCGCCACGCCATACATGACGAACTCCTCGGTGAGGTCGCGCATGTTGAAGTGGGCGGCGATCCCCACGAGCCTCCGTGCCCTTCGCCTGTCGTCATCATCGATCGGCGTGCCAGGCGTGGTATTAAACGCCACCGGTCAGCCTGATTACTCAAGGCCGCTGCCGCTCGCCACACGTTGGTAAAACCACCGTTTCATCTAGTTCGGCTCCAACTTCGCCCGAGTCGAGTTGGTAGGGAAGATCTTCTCGCACGACGACCGCAGGACGAAGTTGACGCTGCCGAAGTTGGAAAATGTTCCGTCTCTCTGCGTCTTTGGCTGACACTGGGTGTTGTGGAGAAACGCGAAGAGCGAGGCGCTGGGCCAGCACGCCTCCGTATGCAGGGCCCAGCTGTACACGGCAAGGCGGGCTATCGCGTTCAGAGTCATCTGCGCCAGCTGAAGCCCGAAGGTTCGCAAGACATCACCGACAATCATGGCGGTCAGGATGCGAAGCCCGGCTTCAAAGTACGCGACGAAGACAATCGCCTCTGACTTCTCAGGGTGCGGTTCTGTCTTGTCGCTGGCAGGCAGTCGCACCTCCCGGTGGTCCGACAGCTTTCCTTCGTGCAGCAGGGTGCGGATCGTCTCCTCCGTCGCGAGTGTTGGGCCTAAGACATAGGAGCACAGACCTTCCATTCTCTCCGTCGCCACCCACCATTTGTCTACCAACGACGACTCGCGCCCCTCGAGCGTGTACTCCACCTCGAGCGGCGGTGACCGCCGGGATGAGGAACTACCGTCGGCCTGTTGAACGTGTTCTTCGCCAGGCGCCATCGTTCTCCGGGAGCAAGGTGACGACGGGGGCAGCGCGGCGGCAAAGAAGGCAAGAGCATAGGCCGCAGGAAAAGGGACCAGAAGGTGTGAGGAGGAGAGCACAGACGCGGTGCCACAGGTGGTATTTGAAGCCCCTTTATCTCCTGCACCGCCGGTAAGCGTAACCGGCAGGAGACAAACCGCTCGCCTCCCCACGATTGAAGTTGAAGCGGCGCAGCCGCCCACGCGCGTCGTGCCCTGTCAAAAACAGACGCACGACCGCGGTCGTGCGACAGCCTGACAATGCACGACACGCCAATCGCATCCCGCCACGTGTATGCTTCCTTGGGAATGAATGCAGGTCGCACGACGTGGCGTATCCGCTGGCGTCGGCATGATTCTTGGGGCCATCAATGCAACATCGACAGGTCTTCGACCAGTCAACCTCGGCTTCAACTTCGGCGTGGACTTTGCCTTCGCAGAGCGACTCCGGCTCCAGCTTCGGCTCCATCCCCACGAAGGGGCACCTCGCCGCGTCTTCATAAGTCTACACGGCAAGCTCGAAGACCACCTCGACTTCGGTTGCGTGGGTCGACTTTGGCACATACCCCGGCCCATACTCGTGGGGTCCCATCGGGCCTCTGGCTTGGCCTCGCCCATGAGGGGCAGCTTCGCGTCCCGCTCCCAACATTCTAAATATCTTTGCGCGATTAACATCTCACAAGTAATACCCGCAGAATTCGATCAGGTGCAGATTTGGCTTTGATTTCACAGGCCGCCCTTGGCAGGCGGAGTCTGGAGACGCGCAGACACCGGTCTAACACGCAACGACAACACAACATCGTCCCCAGGCCGTGGGATACGATGTGGCCCCCCGATCTCTAGACCGCGCGAAGACTTCGGCATCAGCTCCAATCGAATCCGTGGTGCAGTGCCGGCGGCCACCTTGGCTTCGAAGAGCGCGCGACAACCTCGCAGCCCCAACCGGTGGGGATCCAACCGCCCGCGATCCCCACATTCAGGGAGCATGAATACAGATTTACGACAAGTTTTGACTTGTTCTCATAAATAGGCCACCTTCAGTCCATCAACATTCTTTGATAGTAGCACTAACTGACACGATCAAAGGACGCGGATGAACT
This sequence comes from Dendrocalamus latiflorus, assembly GCA_017311315.1. Lineage (NCBI taxonomy): Eukaryota > Viridiplantae > Streptophyta > Magnoliopsida > Poales > Poaceae > Dendrocalamus > Dendrocalamus latiflorus. Next base: position 25,072,524 of record CM029661.1, on the reverse strand, counting down.
CAAGAAGGCCTACTTGTGAGAACAGGTCAAACCTTGCCATTACATGCAGGTACGCGACCCGCCCAAGCAGGGAGCGACAAAGCGAATAGCTAGAGATGCAGAAGGGCGATGTTGCGGTAGCGACACTTATATACCCACCTCTCCACCGGCTGGAGAGCAGCCAAACCGGCGGAAGTTCAACCGATGGAAGATCAGCCGGCGAAAGACGAGGCGCCGCACTCAGACACCTCGAGAAGCGTGGGTCGAGGAGGCCCCGTCGCCGCGGTGCAATCTTCGGCGCCATCAAGGCACGCGGCATATCCACTTCGAGTCCCCCCGTAGGGGGCCAACCCGCCTTTGGCTCTGGCACTACGCACGTGGGGCCAACCTGCCTTGCGCCTTGATGACATTTCGACTTCGTCGGCATCCCCGGCTCCACGACTAAAAGACCCCTAAGTTGAAGTCAGCCTCGGTAACCAGCTCGGCTCCATATCCTCGATGCGAAGTTCGGCTGCACCGCCAAATAAGAATTCTACCCAAGGTCACAGGCCGCAGGGACGGAGGGGGCCAAATGGCTAGGCAACATGGCTTCGGCCCGTGAAGCCCTTCACCATGAGAGGCTCCTATTGTAGGGGTGGCCCCCCACCTAAGCCCAATCGGCCTGTTAGAAGGTTGTAAGGCCCAAAACAGGACATGTATAATGGCATAAATGCCCTTGAGAGGGATACTCAAATGTAAGGGTACTATTGTAAAAACACTCCCCATGTGAATATATATATATATGGGGGAAACTCTAAGCATTGCTCACCTAACTCTCCACTACCATACCTCTCTTTCTCTGTTTGGTCTGTAACCACAACAATCTTGAATAGAGTTGTCCTTCAACTGTTATAGGCTCTCCCATATGTGCCTTGGGTTGGGCTATGCTGTGAGTAGTGATAGGCAAAGGGTAGGTTGTGGCCTGATGAATTCAGGTGTTTTGGCTTTAAAGAGAACAACTAAAACCCAAAGGGATGGAACAATTGAGAACAGAATTGGCTTCCTTCTCTTTGGCTCTATTCCTCCTCGCTTTTACTTTGATCCTATTCTTTCAAGCTTTTAGCTTTCAATTTTGACTTTTGGCTTCATTGAAAGTCAAAACAAATTGCATGAATTCTTGAAGTAAATTTTTCAAACATCTTCCTGAGCCAAACACCATGTGCAACGTGCCTCCATCGTCCACTATAGTCTTAAAAAGTGCAGATAAAAGTCATTAACCATAGGCAAAAGCCATCAACTGCAGCCCAAAAAACAGAGCTAACATCCTGGCTTCTTGATATAGGGATGCTTGATCTTCTCAATGTAGGACTTTTGATAACTCATGTAACCTGATGAGTCTAGCGTAATCAACCGCAGCCTGTGCAAGGACCTATGACGTATGAACTCACCTAATCACACGCTTGATGTTTCTTCGACCCTACCTCAAGGAAGCAGAAATCTTGATCCTGGAATTGCCGTAGGAAGAGCAAGAACCAAGGGATAGAGAATGCCCAATTCTAAGGAGTAATGGTAACTGTGCGTAAAACTTTAGAACACGCAATGAAACAATTTGCTATTTCATTGATTAAACATGTGTAACATCCCAAAAAGGGAACTACTGTAATTGCGAAAATTATAAAACCTTTTTAATTGTTTTTCCAGAGTATCTCAAAGATTTTTGGCGTTATTCGAATTTCCTAGTTTGGTTTCTCGCCAAAAGCCTGATCAATGAAAATCAAAACCTTGGAATCAAGAACCAAGATTGAAAATCAACATGTAAAATTAAGAAAAATCCAATTTTCCTTGGAAGCCTTGAATTCAAATTTAAAAATTGGAAATCCCAAGACTCAAAACCAAGAATGGAAGTTTAAAATCAACATAAAATCCTTTCCCTCCAATATACATATCTGAAAATTCAAATTCAAAAAATTAAGAAGTATTTCTCCAAATTTGAACAATCTTAAAAATTAAAATGTTGAAATTCAAAAATTGAACCAAGCTTCCAAATTCAAAATCTAACTGCAAATCCAAATTCAGAAATTTCTAAAAAAAATTTCCCAAAAATCCCTCTTGGGCCTAGCCCAATTCTATTTTCTCCCCGGCCTGTTCCTTTTCTCCTTTTTTGGCCCGTTCGGCCCACTCCCCTTTTTCTCTAGCCTTTGGCCCAGCTGCCGATGCCTTCTTCTTCTTCGTTCCTCCTCCCTCTTCCTCCCGTCGCGCCGCACCGCTCGACACCGCCTGGTTTCGCCTATCCCGCCCCGGTTTTCCCCATCACATCTGCACCAGCAACCCTACCACCGGCCTACCAGGTGCCATTCCCCTACTCTACGCTGCTGCCCATACTGCGCGGACTCACAACCCATGCCGGCGGTACTCCTCGCCCATACCCTCCGCCGAGCGCGCGATCGCCTCCCCTTCCTCGCCTATAAAGAACCCTGAGCTCGCCTCCTTCCATTTCTGCACTTCCTCCCCCTCCTTCCTCCTTCGATCTGAGCTTAGCTCAAGCTGACTCTGTGCACGTCGCTGGCCACCACCCCGTCCTAGACACCTCCGGCAAACATTCCACAAATCACCCACGTCACGGCGCGTCCCCTTACGTCCACTGCCTCCCCTCATGGTTAATTGGAAAATCGAAGCCCGAGCACGCTACGCCCTTTCCCTCTTCGTTTCTGGCCGACCGCCGCTGTTTTCACCGCTGCCTCCCCCTCGGTCGATCTCAAGCCAATTCCATGTGGTGAGAGTCCGCCGCTTGAGCTCTCTTGCCGCGGTGACCCGACCGCGCCGCCGCCTGAGCACATCGCCGGCTCACATCAGCCTCTCTCCGGTTAGTCCAACTGCTCAGGTGAGCTCTTGGCACCCTGTTCATGCTCATGCGCGCATCACCTCCTTCCTTCTCTCTTTCGGCCACCGGCGCTCCGTTCCTCCTCAACGCCGACCGCCTAGTTCCACCGCCCGCTCACCTTGGCTTCTCCCGTACCGAAGCCACTGCCTCCTCGAGCTTCCTTGTCACCTAGGCAACCCATTTTGCCCGTCACCATTGCCTCCGGCGATGCCGCACGGCTCCGCTGCCACTGCCGCTCCCCTATTTCCCTCCACTATTGCCGTTTGCTCTATTCTTAGCCAGCTGAAGATACCCCCTTTTCTTTGTGTCTCTCTCTGTGTCTGTCATGTGGGCCCAGCTAGCCAAATTGCATAACTCTTCACCCATTTTGATGGGCACGGGGTCCCGATCTTCCAACAGGTTCTGGATATGTTCGATTTGGTGGAGGCGCAACACAAATAGATCCGGCTTCCGAACGACACGTTCCGAACCCCGCAATCGCAGCACCACGTCTCCTCAGGTTATCAACCGTGCGCGGCCCGGTTGACCTCGCCAAGAACGCTATTCCTTGCCTGCGAATCGAAGAACACAAGCAAGAAAAAGGAAGAACACAACTGAATTGCGGATGTATTGATGTAGCACTCGAAAAGTTGGGGTCTCACAAACCGATGAACGACGAAACTGTTCAAAGACAGAATTAATCTAAGCAAAACCCAAACCCTAATGGTGGGGGTGGCGGCTGGATATAAAGGAGTGAGGGGCGTGCAAAACCCCTGGACGCGCCCCTAATGGGCTCCAACACGATACAAAGCCGATCGGCCCAAAAGACGGTGACGCAGCACCCTGACAGATTCTGAATGCCCACTTGTTTCGACGATTCCCGTTGACTCAGAAGAAATTTTGACATGAGACCAGAGCCATTGGAAAGGTAGTCTTCTCAGCTTTCCATACATATGTAGAACGTCCAAAACGGAGTCCGGATGCGATCTGGGCGTCCGTTTTAGTGCGGCCTGGTCCTGGACTCCGAATTGGATTCGAAGTCGGTTTGAGTTGGGCCTCCAACATGATTCGACCGCCCTTGCTGGACTTGTGTGCCTCGTAGTCCTTCTCCAAGTACTTCTAGGTTCTCTCCATGGTTCCTAATCATAATTAAATCATTAGGTAGCAATCGATTCTCAAGTGAACAAAAAGAAGTACTTAGGAACGAGCTCACCTGTAAATTCAATTGTCGGGCGCGAGCTCTAGTGATTGGTCCTTGAATGTCAAGTGGAGGAGTGTTGTGTGTATCTGAAGAAGTGATGTCCTCATCACATTTGGCTAGATGATGAACCCATGTGCAAATATTCGTGCACACAAAGATAAATTGGGAATAAGAATAAGAATACGAATTTTTCTCATGAGTTCATAATGAAAAGATTTATGAAATTAAATTAGAAACTTGACTTTGGTTAATTTAATTATATGCCAATCAAGATTAATACATTAACCCTCATGTAGAAGGTTAATTAAATTAAGCCTATGCCATGATCTCTTTTCCTAGTATCAAGAAATAAACATGAAGTTAATAAAATAATAATGATAATACTAGCAATCATAATAATAATATCATGGCTAAAAGATTTTAATTATGAAGCTTAAAAATTATACCATTTCATCTTGTCTAAATCCATGACAGCTAAGAAAACGGCAACAAAGATAATTAAAATAATAAGTTGAATAAATGCATCAATTATAACACTTCAAATAGCGAAGGTTCAATTTACCTTGCTTAATAAAAATTTACCTCTCAAAAATCATCGGGATGCCAGTGTGGTTTACTTATCGCTAAAATCATGACAACTATCTTTTCAAAATTGCTTAAAATATTTCTAGTAAAGACTTTAACATTTATCTTAAAATGATAAGATTTAAAACAACGGGTGTCTATGATTAAGAATTCTTGAGCAAGAAAGAACAATCCCTAGTTTTTGTCTCACATCCAAATCTCCAATCATTATCTCATGATTTAATTGTAATAGTTGAAAATAATTAATAATAAAAGAAATAGCTTCATCGAGAAGATCCCTGTTAATTCACAACTCACCCATCCAATAAAAGGCAAACCACTAATAATAAATTGATTACTCAATAAAATAATCAACCTTGTCCCTAATAATAATTGGTTAAATGATTAACTCCATACTTTAATTAAGTTGTTAATAATGATTCGTTAAATTGGCAGTTGCAATTTCAGATAGGTATCGCCTTATGAATATCAAAGTTACATCGAGTATTTAAAAGTTTTACTCATTTCATGTAAAGCTCCCGCATCCTAAAATCACAAAGTTCTGTTCCTCTTTACTATCTTCGCTAACCTCTTTTATCTATCCATAAGTCTTACCTGACTCAGGGAACTTTCCTGATAAATGTGAATCAACAAAAAGAAAGTCATCAAATAAAAGATCGAGCCTCGCCCTTCCCCAATCGGCTATGCTTGGCCACCTTCTTTTCCCAAAGTGGACAATTCCTGTAGATACTTCTTCACCTCTGATCCCTCTTTATCCTAATTTTCCCTCACGGTAAAGTTACTTAGATAATTTGTTCTCTTGCCAATTCATCTACCGCTGTGTTTACAGCACACTAATCCGAATCATCCTTCTATTCTCAAATCATAATAAATGTATAATTTAAATTAAATTGGGCATTTAAAGTGTTTGGATTTATTTGGTCTTTCTTTTCTTTGCCGCGTATTAGAATATGAAGCCTCGACGAGGCGACAGGTTCAAACAGGATCAAGACTTAGGTAAAAGCGATGACTAGGAAGTTAAGATTGCTGACTGAGCAGGCTTTGACTTAGATCAATCAAGGTCGTGGTACATCAAGCGAGGCAAGTCATCACTTTGATCATATTGATCCTACATTTTATGCAAATTTATGTTCCTTTAAATTATCAACTTGCATACCTAATTTATTATGCAAATGTATGTCAAAGCTTAAGGTAGCTACATGCCCACTTGATGTTGTATTAAATTTAATATGCCCTTCTTTGACACTTGAATCACCTGATCCTTGTCACCATAGATATTAACGGTAACTTTACTAGCTATAAGTCATATTAAATGCCATACTAGTCTTGTCAAGTCCAAGGCACTAGTTGCCCTAATCATCAATCATTAAAAACATAAGAACTTGTTTCGGGGACAGTCATAGGATGTACGTGCCTAAATATTTTGTGCCTACTTATTTTATGCTTGTCAAAACCCTCAAAACATGTTATACCTGTCTGGACGAGTGGTAAGAGTGGTGGGTGCGAAAGTAGCACGAGAACATGTGGTTTGTGGATTGAACCGCCTGGACGCATTAAGGACTTAATCCTGTGATGACCTCTCCGTGTAAAACAGTACAACTACAAATCTGCAAATTGCAACTTGGCTAAGCAAATCTATTGAACCCCCGGAACTCGTCTCGCCGGTAGGGGAAAGGAATGGAATGCTGCAAGGGCAAAGGGAGGCCGAAAAGGACACCAAGAGGAGGGTGACGTTTCGAGCCGTGCTAGCGTTGTGGAGAGTGGAGTCTGAATTCGCTAGTTTACATGGTTACATCCCGAGCAACTTATGGGACCCACCGCAAGTGGGAGAAGCCCATAGGGTGAGATGACAAAAAAGGCCAGATATTTTGAAAAGTTATTGTGATGGTCTACTCAACCACATGACTAAGGAATCATGTGTAGCAACGAGCGAATCGTCTCTTGTGGGTAAAATGTACAATCTCTGCAGAGTATAAACTATTCGAATAGCCGTGTCCACAGTCAAGGGCGGACATGGGATCTTCCTCGAGTTAGTTCTATTCTAAAAACCTTGTGGGTGGGACAAAACCCATCAGAGGGATATACTCTGACTTTGAATTTTCCTGGAGGGCCGTACTCTAGTGTGGTTGATAAGATGGGAGTAAGCTAATGATCAAAAGCTAGCATAGGTGATGCAACCATGTAATCAGCGGATGGAACCTACACCGCTATAAATATTTGAGAGACCATGTGGTCATGACTCCATGTGAATGATGAGTAATTGACAAAGGTTTAGGATAGTCGAGTTTGGATTGTGTGGTCGGACCATGTCGTTGCAGGGTGCAATGGGCTAGGTCGGACTTTGGTCAAACTTGGTCGTATGGGTTTAGGACGCCTATTCTTGGTTTCGACAGGTTTGGACTTCATCTGTGGTAAGTGTGATGGAAGTTACGCTTTCATGTATCGAGCGGTGCTATTTGACGTGTTTCTTGTCTGTGTGACTGCAGGACGTCGAGTTGGAGTCGTGGCGAGACACGGTGGACCGGACTAGGCGCAGGTGGCGCTGAGGTCAGAACGGTCGGGATGTGTCGAAGACGACGTGGACTCGAGGTGGTTGCGAGGCGTGCGAGACAAGGAGCGCGGAAGCTTCCCGGAAGGTGCAGGAGGGGCGAATCGGGAAATTCGCAAGGCTGCACAAGCGGGAGCGGGCTCCGTTGGACGTAGCGGGCGTAACGGGGCGGAGACCCGTTAGCCAAGCGCTATAAAAGGAGAGGAGGGGCTGCATGCCCACTTGAGCATTTTTGGAGGGAATTAGGGTTAGCTCTAGTCAAAAGAGGCTTTAGGAGGTGGTTTTCCTTTAGTCTTTAGTGGTTGGAGAGGCAGAGTTGTGCTCCCTCTGTCCCCTTCGATGTGTTCTAGATAGAACAGAGTGTTCTTCTCCCTTCCGAAGCATTCATGGTTGAGGATTGAGAGGTTAGAGAGGGAGAGTGAGGAGATGGATTGAGAGTCTTGTAATCATTCCTCTGTATTCAATCGTGTCATCGCGACTCCTTGTATTTCTTTTGGTTCAATGAATGGAAATCTGAAGTTCTTCTCCCGTGCTCTCTGTTTCCCTTCGATGCCTCATTTCTTGATTTCTTGAGTTTTTGAGTTCTTGTGTTTTTCTTGTTGAGAAGGCCAAAAATGGGTTGCTCTAGGTTGGGATGATTCTCCAAGATCATTTGATCGAGTTTCCCAAGAGCAAACTTCATTTAATCTCAAGATTTCATTTTTGAGGCTTCCCTGTTCTTCAGAGCTTTTCTAGGGTTTGGTTGATTTCTTGTTTCTCTTAAGGAATTGCCCTCAGTTTTTGTCTGAGGAGTTCTATGGCTATTGCTAACATATCTGCAAAATCTCTTGGCCATAGGATCAAAGGTTGGGAAGCAATTTGATTTTTGGCTCGGGTCTTGCAAAATTTCAGATTTTTACCCATAATCTGAAATTCTTGCTTCTTGGTTTGATTCTCTTGTTTCCCAAGGTCCCCTTACTATTTAGTATGTTGTAGTAAGGCCTTGGATCAAAAAGATTGAGAGCAAACCTTCTTTTTAGCCAAAAATCCGAAGTCTCAAAGTTTCAGGCTGAAAATCCTGTTTGCTGTTTTTCTCGAGAGGTACTACCGCTCCTGGAGAGGAACTACCGCTCAGAGGTACTACCGCTCCTGGAGAGGTACTACCGCTCTTGTTCGGACCAGTCCGAACGTCTCCGGCGAGAGGTACTACCGCTCGGTATTGCGGTACTACCGCTCAGAGGTACTACCGCTCGTCACAGCGGTACTACCGCTTGCAGCCAGACTTGCGCTGAATTTGTTTTTCTTGATTGCTTCTTTCTGGATCTGGTTTTTCCTTGTCTCTGTGATTTCCAGTGAGGGCTTATTTTCTATCTTCATAGCTTCCATAGCTATTGGAGAAGAAGCTTAAGTGAGGATACTTGTTGGGGGTGATTTTTAAAGATCGACATTCACCCCCCCTCTGTCGCCATTTCGGTCCAACAATATTGCACAATTTCAAACTCTTTAAAGCATGTTTGTAAAATGCCAAGTCATAGGAATTTTAATTATGATTATAGCAAATGTTGCATTAAGCAAATAAAAGAACCTCAAGCCTCATTTGACAACCTTGCATCTATTATTATTACATCCTGTGTGGTGACTTGCTGAGTGTCTCTGAGTTCCCGAAGAGCAGACCTCAGTGGAAACCATTGAACACCAGAAAGATCTGTCCTACCCAGAGCACCCGATCAAGATTCTTGATACTATGGAGAAGAAAACCAAACGCCAGGTTATTCGCCTCTGCAAGGTCCAATGGAGCAACCACTCCGAGCGAGAGGCAACCTGGGAGCGAGAGGATCAGCTTAGAGCCGACTTTCCCTTTCTTTTCTCAGAGTAGCAGAATCTCGGGGTCGAGATTCATTTTAAGGGGGGTGGGCTCTGTAACATCCCATTTTCAAAATTAGTATCAATGTAAAATTCAAATGTATGTTAATAAAGTTAAAAGTATTTATTCTCAGTTGGTTATCCCTTTTTGGTTTTCAAAAGAAAATTCAAGTTGTGCTTAACTAATTTAAATTGAAAGCCTTGATTTATCTCCAAGAAATTAAAGAAAATTAGAATACAAAATGCACTTCAAAAATTTGGGGATCCTTGTCGCCTTCCGCCACCTACTTCGTCGGCGAGTAATTGAGCAGCAGCCTCGTCTTCAGCACCTCTCCTCGCCATCAGCGCCGCTTTGCCGTGCACTTTGCTTGCCGACCTCCTCCTGAGCGCTGCGCCGCTGTGGTACGCCTCGGTCACGCCAATCCCATCGGCGTCGCTCAAGCATTGCCTTCTACGCCATGCCCCCTCGCGACCACCGGGCAGAGCGGAGCCCTGCATTCACTCACGCCACGCCACGCTCTGGAGGCCACGCCCGCACTGTGCGCCACGCCGCCTTGCTCCCCGCCGTACCCATCCCCGGCCTCTATAAAGAGCGCCGGAGCCTCACCGCACACCCCACCGAGGCGCGCCAAAGAACGCCCAGGTCGCCGCCTTCCTCTGTCGTGCGTGCACCCGCCGGAAATCTCCGCTGCCAAGCACCGCCGGTGTACATCAGGACCCCCTCTGCCACCGTCGCACCCACCTTCACCCCCTCCCCCTCCTCCCCGGACTAATCTCCCTCTCTCTCTATTCGTATGCTGCCGGTGACGTTCCCCCTCTCCACCGTTGGCGTCGGGTTCCGTCAGTGAACCACCGCGCCCCAATCCAAATTGAGCGCGCCCGGAGCACCACCAGAGCACCCCGAACGTCTCCTCCTCATCACCGGACCTAGCCGCCCCCCTAGCGAGCCGCCACCGTCACCTTCATCCCCGGCAAGCCCGCCTCCGCCGCCGGCCCGCCCTGCTCCATCTCGGCCACAGCTGACGCCCCAGGTGAGATCATGCTGGCTCGTGGAAGCTTCCCCGTCAAGGAATTGTGCCCAAACCGCCCGAGCCGCCGGCGCCCCATTCCCCTGTCTCGGCCGCCGCCTTACCCGCCGCCCGGCCAAATCCGGCCGACCCCGGCTGATTCCTCCCTCCCCGAGGTGCGCACCGGGTTGGGCAACCCATTTCAGCCGGCGCCGCCGCGCCTCCATGCCCACACCGCCGCCGGCCGGCTCTGCCCCCTTGCGGTCGTGAGGAGCCAGAGCAGAGAACACACTAATGACGCTTATTAACCACTGCCCTAACTGGTTATTTATGATTTCCTAAGCCGGCGATTAGAGAGAGCTTTAAAACCCTGCTAATTAAGGCCTACCTGTCCGCAATGCATTTTTTCTAATTTATTTTTTGGATTTTCCAGCATTTAAAACTTCAAAACACTATAACTTCTTAACCATAACTCCGAATTTGACGAAACCAACTTCTAAATTTTTCCAAAATCAAGACCTGTCTAATGGTTCTAGTTTGGTTCAATTTTGAGTTCATTTGAGTTGTTTTATTTTATTTGGTTCTAACTCGGCTCTCGTTTTCTCGTGTTGCTTTTTCTGGTTCTCCCGTCCGAGTAGAGTTCGAAGACGCGAGCGAGTCCCAGTTCGAAGCAGCACAAGACCCCAAGCTCTCGAACTAGGCGAGTCAATACTTTGATCATTTTGCGCCTATATTTCATGTGAAGCTATGTTCTTTTAAATTATCAAAATTGCATGCGTTACTTTATATGCAAAATTATGTCACTCTTAAGGTAGCTAACAACCATATGTCCACCTAATGATATAATACACCACCAGTAACATTTGAACATACCTGACCATTGTCACCCTAGAGATAAACCATAACTATGGTAGTTATAAGTCTTATTATTGCCATGCTTGGTTTGTCAAGTCCAGGGTTCTAGTAACCCTGATAATCATTCTTTAATCATGGAAACTAGTTTTGGGACAGTTATGGGATGTACGTGGCTGAATACTATGTTAATTTGTGTTATGCTTCTCAAAATCCTAAAAACTGCAAAACCTGTTTGGGCGGGTGGAAAGAACGGTGGGTGTGGATGTAACACAGGGGATTGTGGAATGAACCGCCTGGACAAATTAAGGACTTAATCCTGTGTGGACCCTCCGTGTATAACAGTACAACCACAAGCTGAGATATTGTAGGCTGGGCTAAATAATTTATTGAACCCTCTAGTCATTTCATGGAGAACGTGTGTAGGTGGGTAATGAAAGCCCCACTTGGAATGGGACACCGGATGTAGGTGACGTTGCCTAGGATAGCGTATGTGGAGAGTGGAGTCCGACTGCGCTAACCTATGATGGACATCCCGCACAACCTATGGACGTAACCCCATAGGAGTGATATGCTAGAGTGTGAGGTATTGTAAAGGCCTCGTGATGTCCTCTCGATCTGCATGTCAAAGGAATCATGTAGAACCATCGGGACAATTATCTCTTGTGGGTAAAGATGTACAGTCTCTGCAGAGAGTATACAAAACTATTCGAATAGCCGTGCCCACGGTCAAGGGCAGACATGGAAATCCACCTCGAGTTAGTTCTATTTCAAAACTCTTGAGGTTGGAATAAGGATTTGTTAGTTGGATGTAACTTAAAATTTGGAAATTTGTCCTGGAGGGATGTACTCCAGTGTTGGTTATAAGGTGGAAGTAACCTGCTATTCAAAAAGTTAAGCATGGGTGGATGGAACCATAAGATCAGTGGATGTAACCTACTCCATTGTAAATTATTACACACTGTCAGTTATCAAATCATAAGTTCCTGAAAAATGCTAGGTCATAGGGACTTTTTATGGATATTTCAAAAGTTGCTTTATGCAAATAAAAGAACCCGGGCCATCCTTGAATAGCCTTGCATCTATAATTATATGCATTCTGTGTGTTGGCTCGCGGAGCATGGTTGTTTGTGCTCACCTCGCTCTTAACCCCCATTCAGAGGCTGGGAATCAAGAGCATTACGCCTACCATGAGGAGCAGGGTGCCAAAGGAAATGAAGACGGTGGTTACTAGATTAGGCCTCGGTAGTCTTGCCTCTCGCCTCAGTCCAGTTGACCAGGCTAGTTTTGGCGGGTGCCTTCGTTATTAGCCAGGTCCCTAGTTAATAGCGTTGGTACTCGGGTTATCCCAGTCGCTTGCCTGTGGTGAGTTGTGCCCCTACGCTATGTACGCTTCCGCTTTTGCTCTTTATGTATTGTAAGACATTTGGCCTGACGGCCCTATTGTAACCCTGGCCCGACGTGGTCTATTTGAACTCTGGTATTGTAATGTATGGATTTATCGTGTATGAAATGATGCAGCATTGTATCTGTGAGCATTATCTACTGATCCAGGGAATAATGCAGTGTTTCACATAGGGTTCCAGGTTAATAAACTTGGGGTCCGACAGAGCTGGTATCAGAGCATACGACTGTAGAAACCTTAGTTAGATTGGTCACGATTTAAGGTTTGAGTCCTATTTACAAAAAACTATGAAAAACTTTTACAAAATATAGTGTAATACTGCTTTACTTAACTCTCTTAGTTTCTATACTCACCCAAAAATTTCTTTTGTATTTTCATCTGTTCTAACCTATTGGTGTTCAAAATTTTTAGATGGCCGGAGCTACACCAGTTGGTCCATGGGATCACCTTTCCCATGGGGAAGGCGAAGGAGGGTTCGTCGAGATCCTGCGGCAGCTGCTGCATTGTCTCGGGTACACTCGCCCGCCCGTTTTCAGAGGCAGGAGAGCCCACATCCATAGCCTGGACTTGTGAACCATGGAGGTCTTCATCTACGCACAAGATAGTAACAGGGAGCTCCACTCCCACACTATCCACGCCGAGCCTCCACGGATGTACCTCATCGACGCCATCCAGGACGCGCCGTGGCCCACTTGTGCCAAGTGCACGAGGAGAGGCTGCGATAGTCGCTTTTCGTCCGCTCCCCTCACATCCGCCAGGGGCAATTCCTTCCAGATCGTCTCGACCACAGGGTGGACAGCCCCCAGCTATCTCACCAGATCCAGCTGACGCAGGCGATGTCAGTCTCCTACGCATACGCCCTGCAGGAGATTGGGCATCTGCGCATTCTCCTGACCACAAGCCTGCAGCAATCGGACGTCCTCAGCGCCCAGCTCAACCGCTACCTGATCGCCTTTCAGGCGGCAGAGCGCGAGAGGCTCGCCGTCGAGGCTGGGCTCGAGCGCCTTCGAGCCAGGGCAGCCTACCCTCTGCCTACGCCACCAGCTCCAACTCCAGTGTCCGCACCAACTCCAGCCCCAGTGTCAGCTCCAGCTCCCGCCCTAGTATCCGGACCAGTGTCCACTCTAGCACCAGCTTCAGGTCCAGCACCAGCATCGGCTCAGCGCCAGGGACCTCGCCCCCGACTGACGGCGCGCATAAGCGTGCGCCCACTGTCCAATGGCACCCTCGCAGAGCCCAGCAGGGGGCGTCGCTCGTCCCACTCCCGTCCATCCAACAACGGATCGAGCCCTTCTCGGTCCCGTTCTCGCTCCCGATCTCCCAGCATCGTCTCCTGTTCCCGCTTTCCAGGTGATTGCGTCTTCTGCGGCCAGACCCACTCCCCGTCCCCGGAGGTGTAGATTGCTGTAGGTTAGACAGTAGTATGTCTAGGCAGTCTCTTGTTGGTGTGTACGCACACTTCCCCCAGATGTACCCCCTTATGTACCCAGTTAGTAGACGTTGTGTATGTGGTGTCATGACTTGTTGTAAGCCGTATGCTGTGCACGGCTGTCATGTAATACCTAACCCCCCTAATGTAATGAACTACCCTAGGCATAATGCCTTGTGTTTATTTGCCTCTCTTTTGTTCAATTTTCTGTTGCGGGTTAGAGGGCTAGTAAACCCTCATATAAGCCTCCTCTTTCTGTTAGTCTCTAAAAAGGCTCTAGGTTGTTTGCCTCCCAGGAGGACTGCTGCTCGTGGTAGGGGCCGAGCCCCAAGGGCCGCAGCTCGTGGAAGAGGCCGAGGTAGAGGCTATGGTTTGAACTTGCCACCACCACCACCAGCACCACCAACCATGGCACAAGTATTGGCACAGCAAACACAGATCCTTCAGGCAATGCTATCCAGTCAGCAAGCCAATGCAGCTGGCCGCAACTCCAAGTTGTCTGACTTTTTGAGGAACCGACCACTGACATTCTCCTCAGCAAATGAACCCTTAGATGCCGAAGATTGGCTGCGTGATACGGAGAAGAAGCTTAAACTTGCCCGTTGCACTGAAGAAGACAAGGTAGACTTCACTACTCATCAGCTTAAAGGTGCCGCGGCAGCGTGGTGGAAAAACTACCTCGCCTGTCGTGGAAAGAAGAAACCCTTAGGCGACGACTCAGATGAAGAGGAAGAGCAAGAAGAAGAAGAGGAAGAAGAAGAGGAAGGAGTAGAAGTTGACGATCCAGCAGACGATCAGCAAGAAGAGCAGGGAGACGAAGAGAACCACGATGAAGATGAAGCAGAGTCAGCAGCAGGTGATATCGCCATCACCTGGGCTGAATTTAAGACTGCTTTTAGGTAGAACTTTGTCCCAGCTGGTATCACGAGGATGAAAAAGAACGAGTTTAGGAACTTGAAGCAAGGCAATATGTCTGTCTTGGAGTATCTCACGCGCTTCAACCAGCTAGCTCGCTACGCCTCAAGAGACGTAGCCAAGCAAGAAGAAAAGATTGATCGATTCCTGGAAGGGATGCATGAGGAGATGAGAGCACAGCTGATTCTGCACGACCATTCCAGCTTTCACCACTTGGTGAATAAGGCTCTTATCCTGGAAAATGAAAGGAAAATCTTGGAAACCAGTAGGAAGAGGAAGTGGACAGCTCAAAGACCTCAGAATAGTTTCCAGCCCAAATCAGCATACCAAGGCAGCTCATCTTTCCGCCAGGTGACAACGCCAGCACCTAGAGCTCCATTCCAAGCACCACGCCCTAACAACAGTGGAATTCAGGTGTCCCGTCCCATAGGGCAGTCTTCCACAACCAATACAACTGCAAACCTCCACTGTTTTAGCTGTGGAGCAAAGGGGCATTTCGCCAACAAGTGCCCGGATCGCCAAGCTACTCCAGGGAAATTCAATCCTGGAATCTCTTCATCCCGAGTTCAGTTGTCAGCATCAAATAAGACTTATCAGGCACCTCAAGCATCACAGACAGCATCAGCTCCACACCATGGCCGTGTCAACCACGTCACTGCAGAAGATGCTCGAGATGCCACCAGAGTACTTATGGGTACGTTCTCTGTTAAGTCGATACCCGCACAAGTTCTGTTTGACTCTGGTGCTTCGCATTCTTTTGTTTCTGGGGAATTTGTTAGAAAGGTTAAGTTGCCAACCTTTAGGCTAAAGAGACCCGTGGTACTTAGTTCCCCAGGAGGACCCTTAATTGCTACTCTAGTTAGCCCTAGGGTAGAAGTCACCTTGGAAGATTTTGATTTTCCAGCAGACCTTTTGATCTTGCCATCTCAGACCTTGGACATCATTTTAGGGATGGATTGGCTAGCTAAGAATCAAGGATTGATCAACTGTGTAAATAGGAAAGTAATACTCACCAAAGCCTCTAGAAAGAAAATAAAAGTTAGTGTGGATCGCCCCTCTTCGGGACGCGCAATCCATCACCTGGAAGCAAGGCCACTAGAAGGAACACCGGTAGTCTAGGATTACCCAGAAGTCTTTCCAGAAGAACTGCCAGGCATGCCACCAGATAGGGAGATAGAGTTTGTGATCAACCTAAAGCCAGGTACTGCCCCAATTGCTAAAAGACCATACCGAATGGCGGTAGATGAACTTGAGGAGTTAAAGGCTCAAATTGAGGATCTTCAAGCTAAAGGATTTATTAGACCTAGCTCATCCCCGTGGGGTTCCCCCGTGCTATTTGTCAGGAAGAAGGATGGCTCTGCCAGATTATGTGTAGATTACAGAGCCCTTAACGAAGTAACCATCAAGAACAAGTATCCCTTGCCTCAAATAGATGACTTGTTCGACCAACTATCTGGAGCTACCGTCTTTACCAAAATAGATTTAAGGTCAGGGTACCATCAACTCAAGATCAGGGCAGAAGATATCCCTAAGACAGCTTTTACTACCCGGTATGGCCTATTTGAATATACAGTCATGTCATTTGGATTGACCAATGCCCCAGCCTACTTCATGAACCTAATGAACAAAGTTTTTATGGAATGTTTGGACAAATTTGTAGTCGTGTTCATAGACGACATCCTGATCTACTCTAAGACCACCAAAGAACATGAGGAACACCTACGGATAGTCCTCAAAACACTTAAGAGACACCAGTTGTATGCCAAGTACAACAAGTGTGAATTTTGGTTGCATGAGGTTAGTTTCCTTGGGCACATCATATCCGCTGGAGGAGTAGCAGTCGACCCCTCCAAAGTAGAGGCAGTTCTAGAATGGAAGCAACCCACCTCAGTCACCGAAGTGCGTAGTTTTCTGGGTCTAGCCGGATACTACAGACGCTTCATAGAAGGCTTTTCCAAGATATCCAGACCAATGACAAGCCTACTAAAGAAAGAGAAAAAGTATGAGTGGACAGAAGCATGTGAGAAGAGTTTTCAAGAACTAAAGCAAAGATTGACCACAGCCCCTGTGCTAGTCCTGCCAGACATACACAAGGATTTTGAAGTATATTGTGACGCGTCTCGCCAAGGCCTAGGCTGTGTGCTCATGCAAGGAGGAAAAGTTGTGGCATATGCCTCCAGACAGCTCCGTCCCCATGAGGACAATTACCCAACTCATGACTTGGAGTTAGCCTCGGTAGTGCACGCTCTAAAAATTTGGCGACACTACTTGATTGGAAATCACTGTGACATTTATATGGACCATAAGAGCCTCAAATACATCTTCACCCAAGCAGATCTCAATCTGAGACAAAGAAGATGGCTAGAGCTAATCAAGGATTATGACCTGGATGTCCACTATCACCCTGGAAAGGCTAATGTAGTAGCCGATGCCCTAAGTCGCAAACCCCACTGCAACAACCTCATGGTGGAAGAATTGCAACCTGAGCTCTGTAGAGAGTTTGAAGCCCTTAACCTGGAAATAGTAGAGCATGGTACTCTAGCCACCATGGAAGTGCACCCAACTCTTGAAGAGCAAATCAAGGCAGCCCAGAAGGGACACCCTGGAGTTCAGAAGTTCAAACGTCTCATGACCCAGGGGAAAGCCCCTAAAATGATAGAAGATAAACAAGGAGTTCTATGGTATGGGAAACGACTTTTTGTTCCCCACCAGAAAGACCTCAAAGACCTGATACTCAAGGAAGCCCATAGCTCTGCTTATACTCTACACCCAGGCAGCACTAAAATGTATCAAGAAATGAAGACATTGTATTGGTGGCCTCGCATGAAGAGAGATATCGCTGAATATGTAGCTTGTTGTGACCTATGTCAAAAGGTCAAAGCTGAATATCAGAGACCTGCCGGACTTCTTCAACCCCTACAGATTCCTCAGTGGAAATGGGAAGAAGTGGGAATGGATTTCATAACTGGTTTGCCTCGCACCAAATCAGGATATGATTCTATATGGGTAATAGTCGATAGATTGACTAAAGTTGCCCACTTTATCCCTGTAAACACTAACTACAAGGGGACAAACTGGCTGAGTTATACATGGCTCGCGTTGTATGTCTACATGGTGTACCTAAATGGATAGTCTCAGATCGAGGTTCTCAATTCACCTCGCATTTCTGGGCCAGTCTGCACGATGCTTTAGGGACCCATCTTGCGTTCAGTACCGCATACCACCCCCAGACAGATGGACAGTCCGAAAGAATAAACCAGGTCTTGGAAGATATGCTACGAGCCTGTGCTCTGGAATTCACTTCAGATTGGGAGAAATGTTTACCCTATGCGGAATTTGCCTACAACAATAGCTATCAATCAAGCCTGAAGATGTCACCTTTTGAAGCTCTTTACGGACGTAAATGTAGAACCCCTCTACACTGGTCAGAAATAGGAGAAGGGCACATCTTCGGACCCGATACTCTGAAGCAAGCAGAGGAAAAAGTTCGCCTAATCAGGGATCGCTTACAAGCTGCTCAGTCAAGACAGAAGAGCTACGCCGATAATCGTCAAAGAGAATTAACATTCCAAGCTGGGGATCATGTATACCTTAAGGTGTCACCCCTCCGAGGAATCCGCAGATTCAAGGTAAAAGGCAAGCTTGCTCCGAGGTATATAGGGCCATTCCCTATTATTGCCAAATGTGGCGAAGTTGCATACCGATTGGAGCTACCAACAAATCTGTTAGATGTGCACAATGTGTTCCACGTTTCCCAACTCAAGAAGTGTCTCAGAGTTCCCGATGAGCAGACCTCAGTGGAAACCATTGAACTCCAGAAAGATCTATCCTACCCAGAGCACCCGATCAAGATTCTTGATACTATGGAGAAGAAAACCAGACGCCAGATTATTCGCCTCTACAAGGTCCAATGGAGCAACCACTCCGAGCGAGAGGCAACCTGGGAGCGAGAGGATCAGCTTAGAGCCAACTTTCCCTTTCTTTTTCAGAGTAACAGAATCTCGGGGCCGAGATTCATTTTAAGGGGGGTGGGATCTATAACATCCCATTTTCAAAATTAGTACCAATGTAAAATTCAAATGTATGTTAATAAAGTTAAAAGTATTTATTCTCAGTTGGTTATCCCTTTTTGGTTTTCAAAAGAAAATTCAAGTTGTGCTTAACTAATTTAAATTGAAAGCCTTGATTTATCTCCAAGAAAGTAAAGCAAATTAGAATACAAAATGCACTTCAAAAATTTGGGGATCCTTGTCGCCTTCCGCCACCTACTTCGTCGGCGAGTAATTGGGCAGCAGCCTCGTCTTCAGCACCTCTCCTCGCCATCAGCGCCGCTTTGCCGTGCACGTTGCATGCCGTCCTCCTCCTGAGCATCGGCGTCGCTCAAGCATTGCCTTCTACGCCATGCCCCCTCGCGACCACCGGGCAGAGCGGAGCCCTGCATTCACTCACGCCACGCCACGCTCTGGAGGCCACGCCCACACTGTGCGCCATGCCGCCTTGCTCCCCACCGTACCCGTCCCCGGCCTCTATAAAGAGCGCCGGAGCCTTGTCGTACACCCCACCGAGGCGCGCCCAAGAACGCCCAGCTCGCCGCCTTCCTCTGCCGTGCGTGCGCCCGCCGGAAATCTCCGCCGCCGGTGTACATCAGGACCCCCTCCGCCACCGTCGCACCCACCTTCACCCCCTCCCCCTCCTCCCCGGACTAATTCGCAGGCCGCTGGCGACGTTCCCCCTCTCCACTGCCGGCGTCGAGTTCCCTCGGTGAACCACCGCGCCCCAATCCAAATTGAGCGCGCCCGGAGCACCACCGGAGCACCCCGAACGTCTCCTCATCATCACCGGGCCCAGCCGCCCCCCTAGCGAGCCGCCATTGTCACCTTCTTCCCCGGCAAGCCCGCCTTCGCCGCCGGCCCGCCCTGCTCCATCTCGGCCACAGCCGACGCCCCAGGTGAGATCATGCTAGCCCGTGGAAGCTTCCCCGTCAAGGAATAATGCCCAAACCGCTCGAGCCGCCGGAGCCCCATCCCCTGTCTCGGCCGCCGCCTTACCCGCCGCCACCCGCCGCCCGGCCAAATCCGGCCGACCCTGGCCGATTCCTCCCTCCCCGAGGTGCGCACCGGGTCGGCCAACCCGTTTCGGCCGGCGCCGCCGCGCCTCCGTGCCCCCACCGCCGCCGGCCGGCTCCGCCCCCTTGCGGTCGTGAGGAGCCAGAGCAGAGAACACACTAATGACGCTTATTAACTACTACCCTAACCGGTTATTTATGATATCCTAAGCCGGCGATTAAAGAGAGCATTAAAACCCTGCTAATTAAGGCCTACCTGTCCGCAATGCAATTTTTCTAATTTATTTTTCGGATTTTCTAGCATTTAAAACTTCAAAACACTATAACTTCTTAACCATAACTCCGAATTTGACGAAACCAACTTCTAAATTTTTCTAAAATCAAGACCTGTCTAATGGTTCTGGTTTGGTTCAATTTTGAGTTCATTTGAGTTGTTTTATTTTATTTGGTTCTTACTCGGCTCTCGTTTTCTCGTGTTGCTTTTTCCGGTTCTCCCGTCCGAGTAGAGTTCGAAGACGCGAGCGAGCCCCAGTTCGAAGCAGCACAAGACCCCCAAGCTCTCGAACCAGGTGAGTCAATACTTTGATCATTTTGTGCCTATATTTCATGTGAAGCTATGTTCGTTTAAATTATCAAAATTGCATGCGTTACTTTATATGCAAAAGTATGTCACTCTTAAGGTAGCTAACAACCATATGTCCACCTAATGATATAATACACCACCAGTAACATTTGAACATACCTGATCATTGTCGCCCTAGAGATAAACCATAACTATGGTAGTTATAAGTCTTATTATTGCCATGCTAGGTTTGTCAAGTCCAGGGTTCTAGTAACCCTGATAATCATTCTTTAATCATGGAAACTAGTTTTGGGACAACTATGGGATGTACGTGGCTGAATAACTATGTTAATTTGTGTTATGCTTCTCAAAATCCTAAAAACTGCTAAACCTGTTTGGGCGGGTGGAAAGAACGGTGGGTGTGGATGTAACACAGGGGATTGTGGAATGAACCGCCTGGACAAATTAAGGACTTAATCCTATGTGGACCCTCCGTGGATAACAGTACAACCACAAGCTAGCATATTGTAGGCTGGGCTAAATAATTTATTGAACCCTCTAGTCATTTCACGGAGAACGTGTGTAGGTGGGTAATGAAAGCCCCACTTGGAATGGGACACCGGATGTAGGTGACGTTGCCTAGGATAGCGTATGTGGAGAGTGGAGTCCAACTGCGCTAACCTATGGTGGACATCCCGCACAACCTATGGACGTAACCTCATAGGAGTGATATGCTAGAGTGTGAGGTATTGTAAAGGCCTCGTGATGTCCTCTCGATCTGCATGTCAAAGGAATCATGTAGAACCATCGGGACGATTATCTCTTGTGGGTAAAGATGTACAGGCTCTGCAGAGAGTATACAAAACTATTCGAATAGCCGTGCCCACGGTCAAGGGCAGACATGGAAATCCTCCTCGAGTTAGTTCTATTTCGAAACTCTTGAGGTTGGGAATAAGGATTTGTTAGTTGGATGTAACTTAAAGTTTGGAAATTTGTCCTGGAGGGATGTACTCCAGTGTTGGTTATAAGGTGGAAGTAACCTGCTATTCAAAAAGTTAAGCATGGGTGGATGGAACCATAAGATCAGTGGATGTAACCTACTCCATTGTAAATTATTACACACTGTCAGTTATCAAATCATAAGTTCCTGAAAAATGCTAGGTCATAGGGACTTTTAAGTTATGGATATTTCAAAAGTTGCTTTATGCAAATAAAAGAACCCGAGCCATCCTTGAATAACCTTGCATCTATAATTATATGCATTCTGTGTGTTGGCTCGCGGAGCACGGTTGTTTGTGCTCACCTCGCTCTTAACCCCCATTCAGAGGCTGGGAATCAAGAGCATTACGCCTACCATGAGGAGCAGGGTGCCGAAGGAAATGAAGACGGTGGTTACTAGATTAGGCATCGGTAGTCTTGCCTCTCGCCTCAGTCCAGTTGACCAGGCTAGTTTTGGCGGGTGCCTTCATTATTAGCCAGGTCCCTGGTTAATAGCGTTGGTACTCGGGTTATCCCAGTCGCTTGCCTGTGGTGAGTTGTGCCCCTACGCTATGTACGCTTCCGCTTTCGCTCTTTATGTATTGTAAGACATTTGGCCTGACGGGCCTATTGTAACCCTGGCCCGACGTGGTCTATTTGAACTCTGGTATTGTAATGTATGGATTTATCATGTATGAAATGATGCAGCATTGTATCTGTGAGCATTATCTACTGATCCAGGGAATAATGCTGTGTTTCACAGAGGGTTCCAGGTTAATAAACTTGAGGTCCAACACCCTGCGATGCTTAAAACGGGGTCGACAGAGTTGGAAGACGAAAAGACCATGGACTAGGTCGTGCACCCCAGTTGGCTACTTGTGCGCAAGTCCTGATGGCCCCACCTATGTGGAGTTTCTGCTGCTGCATTTTATTGCTTTCGGCCCAATCGGCCCATGAGTACGCATTACTGTATTATTTACGCTTCTGCATGATATGTTTTTGATGAACAGTAATGTATCTGTGAGCACTATCTTCTGATCCAGGGAATAGTGCGGTGGAATCACATAGGATCTGGGTTTGCTAACCTAAGGTCCGACAGAGCTGGTATCAGAGCATATCAACTGTAGGTCGTGACCTTAGCTAGCATGGTTGATAGTTCTATTACTAGGATTATTTCTTCAAAATCTAATTGCAAAATATAAGTAGTATTACTACTCTCATCCCTCTTAGATGATTCCCTCTCATCTACTTACTGCCCTGGCCATTTTCAGCTCCAAGGCTCTCTTATCTCGAATTCAAACTAACATGAGTCCAAGTTTCCTTCTAAAAATTCTTCTAAAAAACTACCTTGGGCCAAAATCATAAAGCTTATATTGAGAGTTATTTGCAAAAGTTGTTTATCCTTGGAAGGTTAAATTATCAAAATTATTTGCAAAGCTTATTTCCAAGCTCATTTCAACAAACCTAAGCTTCCAAGGAAAAGTTTCCCAAAAATTAACTCCCTGCCAATTTATTCTAAAATTTCGCTTTGATTTCTCAGATATATGTGTAAATCTTGGTGGATTCATGTCAATCATAAGAGAGAATCAATGGTGTGAATTTCTGGGTGAAAAATAGGCAAATCAATTTGAATGACTGGATTGGCTACATGGGTGAACCTACTAAATGATCGGATTGACCCAATGGATTGACCAGTTTACGTGATTGGATTGGTTAACATGGGTAGACCAATTTAAATAATTAGACTGGCTAAATAAGTAGACCAATGTAAAAGGACTAGGTTGGCTAAAATAATCGGATTGGTTAAATTATTGGAGCGATATAGATGATTGAATTGACTAAATGAGTGGACCAACTCAAAAAGATTGGATTGGCTAAAATAAGTGGATTTGTGGAATTTTAGAAAAGTGGGGAGTACAATAACAATCGTTGGTCTGCAGCTTTAATAAACAGTATAGCTCCAGATGAATGTTTACACTGGTGGGATAATGGAATATAGCTAACTACTGGATGGATTATTGAAAATTCTAAGGAAACTAGGAGAAGTAATAATAACCCTTGATTTATAGATTTGAGTAATAATCTTCTTTCCGGTGGACGTTTATGACACTGAAGTCATCTGGAAGGGAATTGCAGATAGTAAGACTGATCACTTGATAAACAAATTATGAGTATACATCAATGGTGGAAAAGGTTGGATTATAATACAAATGTTACTGGTGGATTGAAATATTGGAACCATAATACAAGTGATACTGGTGGATTGAAATATTGGAGCCATAATATAAGTGATACCTCGGCTGTCATCCTATTCCTTTCCAACGTAGACAAGCAACACTTCTTTCTCTAGGGCTTTTCGAATGCATCTTCACTTTAGGCTTGTACAGATCAAATATGTGCTTGTATATTATTAAATATAATAATAGCTCTACATCTCCAAATATAATAAATAAATACCCAAATAAATTAGAGTTCACATGGTAATATTTAGTGTGGCTCAATAATTCTTTCCATTCAAATAATATATTTAACTGAAAAGTGCTAAGCATATCTGTATCCGCATCATCCTCCTCTTCTTCAAGAAAATCCATTCTCGGTTTTTGGTAACCTAAAAATGTGCTAAAAAAAGAAGACAATGTATGTGCATGGTGTCTGTAGTTACCATCAATTGTTTTATTGTTTCATATATTTTGCACGATGTATTTAGCACAATAGCTATAAGACATATAAGGTGTATATGCTGAACCATCACTTATATATGTCAATTTATCCACATCATTCCCCTTACATTCATAAAAATTGTCATTGAATTTTGTAGGCTTGTATACAAGTTAGTAGTGGACAACACCATATCACATCGTTCTAATATGGGTGAGGAATATTTTAGTAACTTCCATGCTTCAACTACGCTGCTCTGATTACTTAAGCACGGCTCAAAAGATGGTTTGTCCAAAAATGCAAATTTAGTTTAGCAAGCTTATCACAGGAATGTATATTCGATAAACATGAAACTTCTTGTCTACACCATAATCTCTAATTAAATTGAATTTATATGTGTAGCCATAGGTACTGACTAGTGATTTTTGACATGCAATTTCAGAAAGTTTCTCAATCACATTAAATAGTTCTATAGGTTCATTGAAAATGATAGTTCTATAGCATAAAAAATCATCGAGGAATTCTGCTAAGAACTTTATTATGAGTAATCAATTCCATATTATGTATATTAAGCATATTAAATTCAAAATGTGGGATTTTCAATTAGGCACAAAGGGTTCTCACTTTTACTGACCTTTTCTTGATGAACTACCAATTTATCACCATTATTGTTACCTTGAACATTCTCTTTAGTTGATGTAGATGATGTAGGTAGTGTAGCTTCATCTTCAAGTGGTGCGGTTTGTTTAGCATTCAGGTCCTCTTCTTCATTAACCTGCACAGAGTGAGAAATAATACTAGAAGTAGAAAGTAAGTTGTTAGTATAAAAATAACATCACATTTCCTATCATTTACTTCTCTCTTTTCTTTTCGTGTATATCTCTCACTCTCAATTTTGATGCTCTCAACCACACATATGGTGGAATCATGCAACTCACTGCTTTTATCACTTTCACTTAATTTGGTTGTGTGGCTCTCACTCTCATATGGGTTTTGAAGCATCTCATTCTCTATGGATAGTGGGTCAGCATTGGCATAATTACCATCAACCACGATCACCTCATGTAGCAATGGGGCAACACTATATGACACCTTCACCAAAGAAAAAAATCCCATGCTTGGTCGTCTTCTCATGTAATGCACTAGTCAAGACATATGAACTGAAATGTGGACTCATATTAACTCATAGTGTATGCCTATCCATAATTCTCATATCCTCCTCTATAACATAATTCATAAGATCCTACATCCTATCATCATATTTCAAACGAATAGTAGCAAAGGTCTCAGAATTCAAACATCTTTTTAAGTAAGCCCTTGTTGCACATATCTCTATGATATTGGCACAGAATATAGCTTAATTCAGCTCATCATAATAAGATTAGACAGATCAACATCCTTGACAAATACTTTTCATATGGTGAAGTAACTAAGCTCATACCCATGTGACACAAACTCTTTTCTCATGACCTCCTTCAATTCTTTCCAAGTAGTAATGTAATACTTCTCAGGATATTGTTTTCACTAAGTGTATGCATATTTTTCAAACTCCATGGTGGCATGTGTCACTTTCTTGGCTTTGAACAACTTCTGAAACTTAATAATGTAACTTAATGTCACATTTGAGTTGGTTCAACCATTCGAATACTCCTTCGGATTTGTATTTCCATATAATGGGAAATAATGTAGCTAGGGTCACACCATGAGAAATAAAATGTTGAATATACTACCATTGTTAGTATTGCAAAAATAGCAAAGAATTTGTGGAATTATGTAAATCACTCAACCTCACCCTTTTCTTTACCAACCCAAAGTTCTTATGCCTCCTTAGATCGCGAAGACACATATACCTTGGTGACGGTAGACGATTAAAGGTGATAGATTGAGTGAATTCAAAATCCAAAGTGCTGTATGTGGAGCTTGGAGGGATATGTAGCAAGGAGTAATAGATATGTAACTCAGTTAATGCAAAATCAAATAATAATATAAAAGTTAACAATGCCCTAAGTTGCCGTCACATGACAGGATAAAGCTTGCAAAGTAGAACGTGTAACAAAGTGGATATAAGCACCATACAATAACTGAGCATATGCACCAAATAGATATGACAACACACACAAAATAATACCAAGAAACTGTATCTAAATCTGAATTATTCTCCCTCTAGAAAATCACCCGAGAGCACCTTTTCTTTTTTTACTATATCTAATTTTCTTTTTTCTTGATTTTCTACTTTTATTCTCTCTATTTTTTAGTGCTCTCAGTTTAGATATAGAGAGGAGGGAGACAAGTGTCTTGGACTAGGATGCCCCGATACGCGATACGGGAACGGCGATACGGATACGACAATACGGCGATACGAAATTATTCAAAAACAAGGATACGTCGATACGGCAATATATATATATATATATATATATATATATATATATATATATATATAATATATGAAAATCAAAAAGTATAAGTGACATACCACTTGCAGTTGGCACATACCCACTTGGACAACTCTTGATCCCGGTTGCAAGACTTCTTTTAATCCATGCTTTGACCTAGGCAAACAAAACTACAAAAGTATAACAACATGTTAGTTGAATCTTCTATCACTAACATTGTACATGATAAATCTTAGCAAAAAAAGCATTAGTGAACATTGAATAACTAAATAACGGATCATGGAGAATTAGCTAAATAGCTAACATTCGTTACAAACCATAACATAACATAGGTTGATAGTTGATAGAAGATAATAATAGATTACAACTTGCAACAGGGGAGGCACAAGGCTAAATTTGACTAAATTAAACTAATATTTGACTGCTTCAACTTGGATGCTCATTGTCCTCCCTCATCTCCACATATGAACCCCTCAAATTCTGGCTCATCTAGTGAGAAATCAGCTGCTTCAAGAACGCCAACACCATCAAAGGATTCGAAGCCATCTCCCCCAACATCCCACATTCGGGTTGGACCCATGGAATAATCATCAGAGTTTCTTGAAAGGAGACGCAAGTTGTTATGCACAAACACTAAATCCTCAGCACGTTCAGGTGTAAGCCTATTTCTCCTTATGCTATGAACAAAACCATAGGTACTCCAATTTCTTTCACAACAAGAATAAGAAGATGGCTGCCCAAGTAACTTGAGTGCTAATGCTTTCAACTCAGGGGTCCTAACTCCATAAATACCCCACCATTGTTTTGGTTCAAGATGGGCTCTATCTTCAATTGAGTCAAAATCATCGTAGCCTTTCCCAAAGAGGGAGAAATCAGCAAATTGTTGCTTAATTTTTCTCAAGTCCTCCGTAATAGGAAAAAACTTTCTAAAGCATTTGTTCCTCATTTCTGAAATTTCAATGTCCTCATGGGGGGGGGGGTACATGGTTAGGACCTTGAGAAAGCCAATTTGGACTATAGTACCTATGAATGAAGACATGAATGGCAAATAAAAAATGTCAGGAAATCAAGAAAGTGGGAATGAAATGACAAAGAAAGAATAGTGTGTTTTTACCTCGGATTTAATGAGTGTGCCAAACAATGGAGAGGTGTATTGCTTTTGCCCCACCGATCTATTAAAATGGCATGAACAATATTGTAAAAGATAGAATCTTCATGCAGCTCCTTTCCTTCATATCGATAAATGCTAGCTTTCACCTTCTCTATCATGGTGTCCCACATCTCATATATCAAATGGAGACATGGCTTGTTGGTGTCGGCTGCTCGTAGCATTGAATAAATGGGCTTGGTGAAATCCAGGATGAATCTAATTTTATCCCACCACACATCATTAAGAACTTTATCTTTCACAAATTGTGCTTTGCCTACATCATCCTCCTTATATGCAGCCCATTTGTCGCTAACAATCATTAGCACAAGTGATTCCTTGAGAAGAAGAAGCCTCTTTAACATGACAATTACAGATGCAAATCGTGTGTCAGCAATAGCAAGAAACTTGAGCTTACTAAACTCATTGAACATTGACAATCTCATGCCGTGATTCATGATGAAATTCTTGATCATGTTGGCATCCCCTACAATCTCACTTATCCACATGAGTTCATCATTTTCACCATCATTGTTCTTTGCAGAACATATGTTCTTCAATGCCAAATTCAATGTGTGAACAACACATGGAGTCCAAAAGATATGATTGTACCTCTGTTCAACGATCATCCCAGCAGCTTTGCAATTTGCAGCATTGTCTGTAATCACTTGGACAACACTCTTTGCTCCAACCTCTTCAATCACGGCAATCAACTTCTCGGCAATGTATTCCTTTTTCTTCACCTCTCCTTCAGTGTTAATTCCTCTCAGGAACATTGGTCCACTCTCTGTTATAGCTAAGAAGTTAATAAGTGGCCGCCTCTGAGCATCCGTCCACCCATCAGACGCAATAGTCACTCCTTTCAAGGGCCATGTGGTCTTGATAGGCTCTAACAACTTCTCAACATTGCTCTTCTCTTGTTGGAGAGTTGTCCTCAACATGTTGTATCCCGGAGGTACATACCCACCCATATTGTTGTTTGCAATAAAATTGTAAGAAGCTCGATAATTTGGGTTTCTTGCCAAGTTGAAGGGAATACCTGAAAAAATAAATATAGTCAGTTGACAATTTGACATGCTTAAATAAAATGAGAAGTGGAATTTAAGAATAATAAGATGCAAAGTGCAAACCTCCAGTGTAGAACATTCTTGCAATAAGAGCATCAGCCATCTGGCGAAGTTCAACATGAAAACTTTCTACAATCCCTGTCTGCTGCTTTCTTCTCTTTGATGTCGTGGGTTCAGAAAGCGCTACATGAGAGCTCACTGGCATGGGAACACTCTTGGGGGCGCTCATTCTAGTGGCTGCATCAGCTGCAGCAACTTCATTGCGAAGTTGCTCAAGGATAGGAACTGTCACCTTATGACAAACCTTAACACCTTGCCTTGAGATCTTCAACAAATGTGCTTTCACTCTAGAATAGCTCCCGGGTATAATGTGACCACAATATCGGCATTCTGATTTTGCATTTCCACCAGACTTGCCACCGGTTTTCTCAATTATTTTAACATGATTCCACAAAGGAAATCTATGGTTATCATTCTCTCCGCTACCACCAACAGCAGACGAATTAACACTACTACCACCAGTACCGGTGCTCTCTATTGGAGTACTTTCACTTGCCATCTCTATCAAAAATATAATACAAAATAATTCAGCACAAAATGTAAAGATCTCACATGAACATTTTATATGATAGTATTATCATAGTCATGGTACAAACAACTAAACGAGCAAATGGTACAAGCAACAATTAAAATTTAAGCATCTGCCATTTGCCACTCAAAACAAATGAGCCGAATCAATATTTATAGGGCTGGACAAAGAAATCTCGGTACAAACCTTACCTGAGCTGAAGCAACGGGCGACGGGCGAATCGGGCGATGGCGCGAGCGATGGGCGAATCGGGCGACGGGCGATGGCGCGAGCGGGGAGGACTTCCACGAGCTGCCGACGGCGCGAACGACGGGCGACTTCCACGAGCTAGCGACGGCGACGGCCGACGGCGCGAGCGCGGAGGCTTCCCCGAGCTGGCGACGGCGACGGGGCGGCAGATCTCCCCGAGTTGGCGGCGGCGGCGGCGGCTCTGCTCTGCAGATCTGGGGAGCTGGGGTTCGGCTGGGGCTGGTTAGTCTTCCAGATGTAGGTCACGGTGGGGGTATTGGGCTGCCTCTATTGGGCTTTGGGCTGACTTTTTTATGGGCCAACGTATCGCTGCAGTATCGCAGAGTATCGGTGCTGTATCGGGGTATTTTTTATTTTTTTCGGCTGAAAATCGCCGATACTCCGTCGATACCGTATTGTCGCGTATCGGAACGTATCGCCATATCGGATACGTATCGGACACGGGTACGGCAGCTCAACGGAGTATCGGTGCTTCCTAGGTCTTGGAAGTTGGAATTTGGTTCAGCAACACCCTTTCTCTCTCTCTTCTTTCGTTAATCTCTAGGATGACCTCTGGTCAGCACTAGAGAACAGCGGTGCTGCCAGGAAGTGCATCAAATGACATGAAAACTACAGTGCAAGGCTCGGTAAGAAACTGAGTGAAAGAGGAACTCTTTTCCAAATGCTGTCACGTCGGTGATTCAAGCTACACGATAGCATCTAGGGTGGAGCCTCATGAGAGGCCCTCCCTACTGCATTTTTTCCCCCAATCGGTGGGGTGGGATCGTCTCGGCCTCGACGGGAAGACGCGTGACGCGTTGGCTGAAACAAATCAAAAGGATGCGATCCTCGAAACTTTGCTGCACACGGTTTTGAAGTGCCGAAAGAAATAGGTGGAGAGAATCGCAGGACGGTGGAGTGGCGTATTGGGAAATATTTGGCAGCGAAAAGACTTAGGGCCGGCAGCGGAAAAAGGTATATGGAGTATTTTTTGAGGTATTCGGTGGATATCAGATGGAGGAGGAAAGCAATGTGGCAATGACAATTTGATGGCGTGAAACGTTGGGGAAAATAGTGCGAGACTCAAAAAGGATGTAGATGGGAAAGATGCGCACACAAAAGGATGCAGATGGATAATTTGTGCGTGGCCCTGATCAACTCGGTTTTGGCTTCTGACTTCTGGTTTATTTTTTACTATTCATAAGTTTCGTCTTTTTCTGAACTTTTGGCTTTTTGTTGAGCTTTTTTGCCGGTTCTTTTTTTCCCGTATTTGTTTGTATTATACGTAATGGGATAACATATTTTTTATATTTTTAAATTTAATTATGCTAAATAAGCCTCTGTCAGCTATAGTGCTTTTTTTAGCCAGCTACAGTGTTTTCAGCTATAAACCATGAGCTTTTCAGCCGAACCGATCACTAGGTGGCGATTTGTCGGCGCCGAGTTCCGAGGGAACTGCGGGGGAACAGACAAAGGTGCCATCTGCGGAACATATACAATTTTTTTTTCAAACCTAACAGGTGCAATACAAAGCACGATGAACAGATGTGACGGAATAGCAGTTAAAAACAAATTAACACATAAATTAAAACTGGATGATGCAAAATTAAGAACAGATCTAAACACAATGGTCTAGGTCTGTAAGGATATTCTTGTGAGGCAATTATCCAGATTACAGGATTAAAAATAAATATGACAGTAGCTAAAGGTGAATAATCCTATCACTTAGATAACTCGTGCAACCTGATCAGTCTAGTATGGCCAACCACCGCCCCATGCGATAACCTGTGACGTATAAACTCATCCAACCACATGTTTGTTTTTTTTCACCGGACCACAAGAAAGTAGAAAACTTAATCCTATAATTACTCAAAGGAGTAAAAACTAAGTGATAGAAAATACCCAATTCTAAAAAGTAATGGTGGATGGCAGCCATGCACAAAGCCTCAGAACAGTCAATGAAACAACCTGCTATTTGTTTGGTTAAACGTGATCTGGCAGAAAAATAAACAGAGTACAAGATATTTAAGGCCCTAAAGAGCGACTCGCTAGTTTGGTTTGGCCAGATAGCTGTAACAGACTCCTGCAACGATTAAAATCTTAAAAAAAAAAGAAAACGCACTGTCATGGCTACTCATCAAACAATATATGAGGAGAGTAGTGGAGTGGAGGTGATGGACAATACTTGCCTCTTCCCTATGTCCAGGGCGTGTATATATATTTTCATGAAGTGTATTTTACAATCATACCCTTACATTCATGTGCCCTCTATAGGGGTATCTATGCCATTACACACATCCCATTTTGGGCTTTACAACTCTTTGGCAGGCCGGATAGGCTTAGGTGGGGGCCACCCCTACAACAGGAGCCTCTCATGGTGATGGGCTTCACGGGTCGAAGCCATGTTGTTGAGCCCTTTGGCCCCCTCCGTCCCTACGGCCTGTGATCTTTTATGTGGTTGGGCAGCCCACGCCCCACAGTGGCGCGTGATGGCGCCAGGGGTCATACCGTCTGCTAGCATGCGATGGGAGTTGCACCGTCTGTTGGCGCGCAATGGGACACGCGGCGAGACGGGACTGGCGCGTCGTGCGATGTCAGATGGGAGCTTGACCGCGGTCGTGCATCAGTTCCCGAGGTTGTGGGACACGTGTGCGCACGCTATTGGGTGGCCGTGCAGCTTCGACTTTCGCTGGTTGAGCTTCCCGATCGTGGGGGAGGCGAAGAGGCTTTATAAGCATGGTCGCCGTCGTACCATTGCCACACCCTACTCACTAGCTGCCACAAGATTGCCTTTTTGCTCCTGGCTTCTGTGCGCACTGCTTCCACATTACTGTTGTCGCCACCGCTCGACACCACACCCGTACGCCTCACCGTGCACCTTGAAAAGATGGCCCGCTGTGATGACCGCTCTCGCCGGCCCAGCGGTGGCGCCTCGTCCAACCACGGTGCCTCCTCCCATCGGCGTAACTCATCAACGACGGAGATGGAGTACGCCCTGGTGGGGCGCGACCCATCACTGGCCAACAAACGTTGGAGCGCGGAGAAGAAGCTTAACGGCGTTTGCTCGAATGCGTTAGGGCAGAGCCTCGTGACGGAGGAGACCATCCGGTCTATTCTGCGCGAGGGGAAGCTGTCGGACCACAACACGGTTCGTTTGCCCGCCAGCGATGAGACGGAGCCGCATTTGGTGGAGTCGGAGGCGGTTGTGTTTGTCACGTACATCGAAGCCGAACTTCGAATTCTGTCAGCCACGCTCGTCAGCGATGTTCTCCGGGCGTACGGGCTAGTGCTGGCGTAGTTGACTCCAAACGTGCTAGCGCACCTAGCAGTATACTGCTGGGCGTCGCGGACGGAGGGGGCATGGCCCAACGCCTCTCTGTTCACGTTCCTCCACGACACGCAGTGCCAGCCAAAGAAGTTGGATGGGGGGAGTACTTGAACTTTGGCAGCGTCAACTTCGTGCTGCGATCGCCGTGCACGAAGATTTTCCCTGTGAACTCGACTCGAGCCAAGTGGGAGTCGAACTGGATGCGGCGTTCAACACATCGCCCTTGGTGCCCCTTGACCGCGACGACGAACTTCGGGCGCGGAGGCTTGTGGGGATTGCTCTTTACTTCAACATGTGGGACCTCGCGGAGGAGTACCTAATGTATGGCGTGGCCCCTCTTGCCCGGCAATGGCACATCCAATTCAGCGCACAAAATAATCGTTGTAGGCTGTTATAACCTTCCCTTCTTTTTCTATTGGTAGAACTCGTCCTTGAGGACGCGGAGCGCGCGGTGGTGGTGTTCCTTGGGCCGTACGTGGCCAAGGAGCATAGTCTTTGTGAGTCCATGACAACGAAGCTTGGGGTGTGGATAAACCGTGTGTGCGAAGCTCTGGGCATCCCTGTCCCGGAGCGTGCCACGCCAACCGCTAGCCGAGCTCGCCCTCGAGATGGCGACGACAAGGGGAAGGCCTCTTCCCCTCGTCGAAGGGCCCGGTCACCCGCTGCCAGATTCAGCCCAGCAGTTGCCCCTCTTGGAGAACCCATCGGAGTCGAGGCTACGACGGTCACCGGCTCTGACTTGGCAGAGTACACCAACTCTGATTTGGAGGCAGAGGCGGTCCGCCAGGCGCCTGGCGACAAGGAGCCCGTGAGCAACACGGGCGACAAAGGGCACGTACACCCTAGGCCCGACACGGACGCCCTGGAAGGCGAAGCCTCGTCACCCACGCCTGCTGCAGAGGCGGACGAAGCATCCCCGAAGGCGCTGAGCATGAAGTGCGCTCGGACAAGTTCACCTGTGAGGTTGGTGGAGGACTTTGAGGTGGTGGTGGGAGCAATTCAGAGTCAGACTCTGAAGCTGAAGCTGCTGGGCCCATAACGGACCCGACCACACAAGATATGGGTGGTGCCCCCGTCGTTTGTTCAGAGGCGTGCCCGTCATCTCGACGATCTTCGCCGATTCGGGACGAAGGTAGGCACAACTCATTCTCTTCCTGTGACTTCGTGAAGTTTTCTCCGATCTGCTCCCTGATACCATCGTCGACATCAGCTGGGACATGATCCCTGGGACGAGGACAAGGTTCGAGCAACGGGAGTGGCCGCGAAGGGTCTGGCGCACCCGCGTTGGACGTAACGTCAACACCCGCTGCCGTGGAACCCGCTGGGACAGAACCTCGGCGCCTAACCTTGTCTGACTTCATCCCTCGACCAGAGACACTGTGGGCTTTACAGGGGGCCGCAGACTGTGCGGACGCTGGTTTAGACCAACGAGCGCTATCGTTGTGCGCCCTGAGCTCCTGGAAGGGGCGCTGGAAGCCACGGAGATGAGAGTAAGTGCATCCACTCTTCGATTTAATTTGTACTTGTGGGACTTTGCTGACAGATGCGCTGAGCAGGCCCTTGCCCGCACCATACGGGAGGCGAGGGCTCGCGAACGATGCGGGCTGGAGGAGCGACTCCGCGCCGCTGAGGAGACTAATGCTGCGTAGGATGAACGCATTCGCTTCCTTGAGATGGAGGGGGCAAAGGAGATTGCTAACGCTTAGGCACTCATGGAGCGGGCACAGCAGCTGGCCGCCGAAGAGCGCGAGGGACTGCTCCAGCAGATCTCCGCGCTGGAGGAGGAGAAGTGCCGGCTGGCCACGTTGCTCGGGGAGAGGGATTGGGCACTGGGCGATGCCTTGGTGGCTGCGTGGGACTCGATGGAATCTCTGGAGAGCGCTCTGTCCGACCTCTCCGTCATCGTGCTGCCTCACACCTTCGGCCCTGAAGATCTGTCGAGCACCCTACAGCGGATCGGGGAAGCTTCTGGCCTTGCGTTAAGTGTCGCGTGATCCTTCGGCAACGACTGCTCGATGGTGACGACGCAGATCATCCTTGCCCTCCTCCACCACCGGGGGTGTTTGCACGTCAGTGAACTAGCCACCCCCAACTGCAGCTGCTCGCTGGGGGCGGTGTCATGTCGGGTGCCATGCACGCCATCCGTCGATCCACCCGGGCCATCCACCAGCAGATCTAGGACTACATCGGTGAAGCTGCGACGAAGGTGGCGATGTGGCAAAGCCTGCAGGGCGACGTGGACTTCAGGGCCTGGCTCGACAAAGTCCCGCGACGCGACGAAGATGGCGCCACCAGCTCGGAGCTTGGCGTCGACCCACAGACAAGTTTTGTCGATAACTACCAAGTGCAAGGGTTCACAATAAATCAGCAATGCATAAAAATTTAAAACAAAATAATAAATAATAGATTTGAACAATAGATTTAACATGATCAAATGTTATGACTTGCCTTGTCTTTACTCATTTACCAACTCTTGAACTTCTAGTCCTACTTCTGCTCCTTCGAAGTCATTATCAAATGAGAGAAAAAGCGAACAAGGCACAAATAAATTCAAATAAAATCCGAACAAAATTAAAAAACAACAAAACCTGAACCAAAGATAGATCTCAATTTTAGATTAATTTAGGAAAAGGAATAGGGTCAATCAGAATTCATACGGAGAAGGATGGGCTCTTAGAAGGTTTAAATCTAGGAAAAAAGAAAAATGTCATTATTTGGCTTTTCCTAAAATTATTTTCTTAAAGAAAAATCAATTTATGGTGTCAGCTTGGATTTTAATTTTTGGCCAAAATATTTTTCTAAAGGAAATTAGGCTTGGAAACTGACAAATGGGCCTACGGTCTATAGTTGTGTCCACGACTCGGTGGGTCTATGGTGCACCAGGTTTACGGAATAGGGACTAACGCATGGAGTCCACATGTCACAAACTTGAATCACGATGGACTAAGTCTATGGACTAATTGGGGTGGCGACGTGGCAAGGCTAACATATGGGATGACACAAGGCGACATGTGATGAGGGCATCCCTAACACTTATACATCTTCTCCTATTGGTGGTCATGCACATACTGATGAGGACATACCCATTACATATATATCTTCCACTCCAAGCATGCATGAGAATAACCAATAACTAGAGGGCCCAATGACGAGGGCAAGAGCCAAGCGTTTAAAGAAACAGGTGATTTTGTTTCTTATGGAGTTTCCTTTAATTGATAATGAACTTGAAATACTACCTCATGCTAGTATTTTATGTATTCTTAGGTATGACTCATGTGAAGACTTGGGAGAGCAAAAGGGAGGACCCCAAGGACTTAAACTATAAGTTTTGGAAAAGATTTTCAAGCCAAATTCGGACTTCCCACGTGCTCAACCCAATTCAAACTCGGATTCAACTCAGGATTCAATTCGGATTCGGTTTGGGACAGCCTGACAGGCAGTTACTAAAAATGCCATAACTTTCACAAACAGAGTCTGATTCAGGTGTTCTTGTACTCGTTGGAAAGATAATTTCAAGGGCTATGCAATGGATCTGGTCCCACCTTCAAATTAATCACGGATAAAAAGTTATAACCGAAACAATATGACGGGTGGAAAATATAGTTTCCTTTTTGTGAGAGTTCGTATCCAAAACCATATAGCGTTGAGTTGTACTTGGTTTGGGGACCATATGGACATCCCAAGGGCTATATAAGCCTTGTATTGGCAGCCTTTAGGGGCAGACCAATTTTATGCATAAGATTGGGACATAGCTATTGCTTGTTCTTTCAACACCAGAGTTCATACGAGGACTTTGAGAGAGAACTAGGCGATCCATTGTTCATTCTGCAATTAAAGGTCAAGCCGTCGTTCCATTGGGAATTGGGGACTTGGCGTTCGTCGTTTGTGGTCTCGCGACGAACAATTATCTGGTGTGTTTTGGGCGTATTTCGAAAGTTGAGGGTTCGTGCATTGGCGCGAGTGTTCAACTAGAGACATCGTCTACTTCGCATCAACTATCCACGGTTCCTCAATGAGAAGATCGGGACCCCTCCCCGTATCATGTGGTATCAGATTCTAGGTTGACTCGGTGAGAACTTCTTTACCCGTAGTTAGTTTCGTTTTCTGTCCTTTCGTCCATCAAACCAAAAATTGCAATACCAAAACCGTAGTTTAATCTATTTATTTCTTGTACGTTTTGTTAAGTCTTCGTCCATTAGAGTTTTGTTTTAGTGCTGATCCGTGTGTTTCCTTTTATGTTACTTAATCGTTGTGTTCACATAAACCCTACAAAATTGCTGGTTGATTCCCTCAATTAGCAAAAAAAAAAGTTTCCATATTTTACCGTGCGCCATCTTGAGAGCACAATCCGAGTCGGTTTGTGTTTCTTTATCCAAACTCCTTGGTGGGACTAGAGTGCGAATCGACCTCTAGCTCAAACACAATCCGAGTCCAATTGTTCCAACTTCTGTTTCGGTCAGTACATCATAGCAGGCCGAACCACATTTGGTGTCTTTGTGCTTCACTTATATCCTTTTATCTTGAGACTAGCTGTTGATATTGCAATTAGGGCTGCTCATTAAAATTGATTACACCTTGCTGATTTGTGAGGCTTGCATAAAAAAAGAAGAAGAGAGAGAAACATGTAACTTTTGCATACGACCTCCGATTGAGGCGTTTCTTGATTCGTTGGAAAGGAAACAAGAAGATAGAGCTTCGAAACTCCTTTTTTTAGAGCAATTTTGTGCCCTCGTATATTTAATTGCAATTAGCTAGCGTCTCTCTTAGTACTTGGTGCAAAACGAGCTAGTTTCATCTGTGTTTCCGATTGATTCTCCCTAGCTCATTCCTTTGTTTGCATTAAGTCTCATTTATCATTGTGTGTGCGTTCATACACTTCGCTTAAACCAATTGATCAGCACATAGGCAAAATACTCTAGCTTGGATCATTACTTAGCTTTACAATACCTTGAATATCAGATTGCATAGGATATCCACATAACTGTCCAAGCTCCACCTACACCCGTTGGTGTACTCTCTTGCTCTTGATTACGCTCATACATTACCGGGTTGAGGTCGTTCACTGTCACAATTGTTGATTTGCCGTCCTTGATTCACTTTGGAACGGTAAGCTTGTCTTGTTTTCAGGACAGTGAGTTGCAAGCATAGAGAGAACTTTTGTTTTATTAACCCGGATATAACCTCATTTCTTGTTTGTGAGTCATTCCCATGTCAGGTCACGAGGAGGATCCACCTGATCCGGAGGCGCTGGTTACATGGACTGAGTACACTCGGTTGCGCGAGATGCTACAAAAACAACTTCATAATGGTGACAATGACGTGTGCGATGAGCTCGGGGAAGTTCAGACTGGACTGAACACCCTCGGGGAGGTCACACAATTGCATACGACCATCAACAATAACTTTCTGGAGCTACGTGCCATGTTCGCACACCACAATCTACGTGGGGGTGCACCAGCTGATGATACAAGTGTGCACGGCCCTCCGGTCGTTCTGCACAATGAGACCGAGGAGGAGCGTGCTATTTGTTTGGATGAGGAGCGATGTCAGCGACAGGCGTGTCGCATGGCCGTACCGCCAAACGTCGGGATGGCAGCCGCGGCACGCCCTCAGGCACATGGGCCTGGCCGAAGCAACGGTGGCCTGGGTGGAGGTGCACCACAGGGTGCCCACGGAGGAGGTGTGCATCATGCACCTCGTAGCTGGGCTGACGCGGTCGAGCGCCAGGATGACGATTTCCCCGTCGACGACTACGATGACCGACAGCGCCACCACCGCAACAACGTGCAGCATCCTCGCCACGACGACGCCGAGGATCTTGTCGCTAAGCCCAAATTTAATCTTCCTATATTTTCAGGTGGTACAGATGTGGAACAATACCTCACTTGGGAGCTGAAAGTTGATAAGTTATTTTGGATGAACAACTATTCCAATGAGAAGAAGCTGTTGCTTGCGTCCAATGGCTTGGATGATTATGCCACGCATTGGTGGGAGCAGTTCATCCGTAAGCGCATGGAGCGCCATGAGTTGCTGATTATCACCTGGGAGCAGATGAAGCAGCATTTGCGGGCACGCTTTGTACCTCGCCACTACAAGCGCTCACTATTTGAGAAGTTGACAGGGCTGCGACAAGGTATGTGAGAGACCATGTGGTTGTGATCCCATGTGTGTGATGAGTAATTGATAAGGGTTTTGAAAAGATTGAGTTTGGTTTGTTTGGTTTGTGCCAAGACGGCATTAGGCTCAATCGGGTTTGGTTAGTCGGACTTGAGGCGTATTCTTCTTCCCGTTCGGTCATTTGGGCCATTTTATGCTTGAGTACGATTTGTTGATGCTAATGAGGATTACCTGTTTCGAGCGGTGCTATGTGATGTGTTTCTTGTCTGTGATGGCTGCAGGACGTCGAGGCGGAGTCGTGGCGAGGCACGGATGACCGGACTAAGCGCAGGCAGTGCCAAGGCCAGAACGGTCGAGGTGTGCCGAAGACGGCAAGGGTTCGAGATGGGTGCGAGGCTTGGAAGGCAAGGAATGAGGAAGCTTCCCGGAAGGTGCAGGAGGGGCGTTTTGGTAAATACGCAAAGCTGCACTAAAGGAAGTGGATTGTGGACAAAGCACTAGAGTTAGTGGGTAAAGCGAAAAAGCTTAATGGGCAAAGCATTTGGTGAACCCATTAAGAAAGGCTATAAAAAGAGGAGTGTTTTCTGCATGTTGTATGGCTTGGGGAGAGGGTTAGAGTTTGTTTTGCTTTTGCTTTCTCTTTTTCTGTTGGAAGTGGTTGAGAGAGAGCAGGAGGCTGTTGGTTCTTGTCCCCCTTCGTGAGTCTAAGAGTTTGAGATGGCTTGAGTTCTTGATTCTCCAGGAGTGTATGTTCTTGATGTAAGAGTTGGCTGTGAACAATCCTTTGTAAGCATTCATGTCTCCGTATCAAAATCAATACGAGAACTTTGTGCTTTGGATTGTATTTCAGTGCTTGCTTTTATTGACTGTTTTCTGTTCTATTCTGTTTTGAGTTGATTTCTTGATCAATTGGTTGAATCTTGAAAGCTCTATGTTAAGAAAAGATTTATGGCCATATGACCATTCCATTTTCTAGAGCATTTGGAAGATTCATCACCTCTTGTGAATTCTGAATCCTTCATCAAGAATCTATCTGTTTTCTACTTTCTAGGGTTTCCTTGTCAGGGCTTAATAGAATCTCATATTTCCCTTCATGAGATGGCATGAGTTTTCTGTTGGCGAGTCCTTAGATCATTGCTAATCTTTTTTGCCAAAGATCATGATCAAAAGATCAAAGATTGGCTAGCAATTTAGAAATCAGTATATCTTTCTATATCTTTTCAGCCTTAGGCTAAAATTTCAATTTTTTGCTCAGTTGATGAATTCCTCTGTCCCAAAAGAGCTTGATGCTATTTAGATGATATTCTTGCACTTCTGGATTGAAGAGAACAGAGAAAAACCACAAATTTTATTGAATTGGTCAAGTCCCTGCATTTTTCATGCTGCAGTCTGCTATGTCCCCGAGCCTTCCGGTCAAACCGGAAACCCTAGAGGTCAGACCGGATTTTTGCCTCCGGTCAGACCGAACATTCAATGGCGGTCAGACCGGCTTCACCCAGGTGGTCTGACCGGTGGAGGGTTGGCGGCCAGACAGGCCATAACCCACCGGTCTGACTGGCCCCCTTTGCAGGCTATCCAATTTTCTTGGTTTTTCTCCGGTGTGCCTTCAAGGTTTTTCATCTTAACTCCTTGGTTTCTTCTAGCTGTTCTTCATGTCTTTCCAGTAACCACATGACCTTATTTTCATAGCTTCAAATAGCTATTGGAAAGAATCCGGTTGTGGATACTTTTAGGGGGAAATTTAAAGAGCAACATTCACCCCCTCTGTTGCCGATTTCGATCCAACAATTGGTATTAGAGCCGGTTAGCTCTTCCTCATAGATCTTAACCGGTCTCTAGAGCCATGGCGACAGATAAGTACTTGACTAATCCCCCGGTCTTCAATGGGATCGACTATCCCTTCTGGAAGAGCCGGATGAAGACCTACATCCACGCTCAGGGCTACGCCATCTGGCGCAAGGTCAAGGTCCGGTATGCTGTTCCTGCCGATGAGAACATCAATGTCAGAAACATGGCTGATGTTGAGGCGAATGCTAAGGCAAGGAACATCATAATTCAGGGTCTGAGCAAAAGCGAGTTCGATCGCATCTCTCATCTGACGTCGGCCTTCGACATCTGGGTGACCCTCGATGCATACCATGAGGGCACCACCCAGATCTAGACAGTTCGACAGGACCAGTTCAAGCGAGATTACAACAAGATTGAAATGCTCGCTGGTGAGTCCCTCGATGAGTGCTTTGCGCGTTTCCACAAGATTTTGAGCAACCTCCGAGCGGTCGATCTCACATACCCCGACTCGGACAATGCTCGACAGATGCTCGCAGCTCTTGATTTGCGTGTTTGGGAGATGAAGGTGACTACCATCAAGGACACCACCGATCTCTTGACCTTGACTCTTGATGCGCTGTACTAACGCCTCAAGACTCACGAGATTGACATAGTCTCTCGTAGGTCGAAGTCGCAGTCAATAGCCTTAGTCACCGATCCCAGTCTGGTTTCTGGACCTTCTTCCGAGTCGATTTGTGGATTCTCTCTAGCTGCTCTCTGTGACGTAACTGATGATCAGTTAGAGCAGCTACCAGAGGATCAGTTAGCACTTCTAGCTAGAAAGTTTTCCCACACATACAAGAGGGTGAGGGATCGAAAAAGGAGTGGTCCGATAATTTGCTTCAAGTGTGGTGGCCCCAACCACATTCGGGCGAATAGCCCCAAGCTGGGGAAAGGAAAGGCGACTACGGCGGTGTGAGCAAGAACGACTACATCGACAAGAACCACAACAAGAAGCCCCCGGCTCATGCTCAAGGCAAGAAGAAGTTCCGCGACCTTGGCAAAGCCAAGAAGCTCTTCCACCGCGTCCTCACTGCCTTCGACGACCTCGACCTCAGCGAGGTGGAGGGATGGAGTGACGACGATGGGACGGGTGATCAAGAACCTAAGGATGGCGACGACTTCTCCGGCATGTGCTTCATTGCCCTTGAGGGCGAAGTGAGCGACAGCGAGCTCTATTCCGACTCCGATGAGGTATACCCCTCCTATGACCAGCTTAATGATGCTTTTCTTAAGCTATGGAAATTCCATGCTAGGTCTAGGGCTAGGTGTAGCGAGTTGTAGAAGGAAGTAGATAGATTGTCACGGGAGCTTACTTCACTTATATCTGCTTCCTCCTGTGACGAATGTGATACATGCTCTATCTTGCTTGATGACATGGAGAAATTAAGGACCTCTCATGATAGTCTGTCTTTTGAGCTTGACATGCTTAAGGTGGAGAATGTTAGTCTTTTGGTTGAACTAGAAATGAGTAGGATTGTTACTCCTTCATCTACTGTTGTTGAGACTACATCTTGCACCTCATGTGAGGATAAGGACAATGCGTTTAGAGGTCTTTATACCATGCTCCTTGATCTGCCAGAATCATGTGAAAATTGCAATAACTTGAAATTGAACCTAAAAAGGGCAGATCATAAGATTGCTGAGTTGCATGCTTCTTTGCTTGAGCCAATTGCTTCATGTATGAATTGTCCCAAATTAACTGCTGAACTTGAATCTGTCTCAAAATAGTTTCAAGAAATGATTGACCACAACAAGAAGATGGCTCAATATGCTTCTAAGGACCCTGTTAGCTCACCATGCAATAATTGTGAAAAATTAAAAACTGAGTTGCTTGCATTAGATGACAAATGTGTGAAGCTAACTAAGGACCTTCTAGAGAAGTCACAATCTCCTTGTAATGTGTGTGCTGATGTGGGAGAGAAGCCCAAGGGTAAGGTAGAGATGCTTAGTGACGTGAACCAAATGGCTAGCAATAGGACTGTCCTTTCGGAGTCAGCTGTGTGTGCACAAGCCATTTGCTCTTCTGCTATTGGTTCCCCTTCTACTCCCTTACCTGCTGCTGTCTCCTCTTCTCCCTGCTCTTCTTGCACCTCTCTCTTTCGGGAGTGTCAGTACCTTATGAACACTCTCGAGAGGTTGGTAGGAGGCAAGAAGAAGCTAAATCTTATTATAGACCAGTCCAAGATTTGCAAATTCAATCAAGGTCTAGGATATGATTTTCTTGAGGATGTTAGGAAGCATCCACCTGCCGTGCTCAGAACCATAGCCGCAGGTGTGATCGAGGTCAAGCCCAGAACTGAGAAAGTTCAATTCAAGTCAGCGGGCTTTGTCTAAGGGATTTCTGACAGCAAAGTGAT
Organism: Dendrocalamus latiflorus; assembly: GCA_017311315.1. NCBI lineage: Eukaryota > Viridiplantae > Streptophyta > Magnoliopsida > Poales > Poaceae > Dendrocalamus > Dendrocalamus latiflorus. The sequence continues at coordinate 25,029,600 of CM029661.1, read as the reverse complement.
TCCACCTGTTACTTCGGCCTCTCAGAAGGCGAAGCCTCATCGTGCTACTTCTACCTCTCAGAAGGTGAAGTATCATTGCACCTTTTGTCAGAAGGATGGACACTTGGTCGAGCGATGCTTCAGGCGCGCCAAGATTGCGCAGAGAGATCGTGTTCGTGATCTTAAGAGTATTCAGGGTCAGCCCCAAACCTTTAGTGCACCTAAGACCAACACGAGGTCTAGGGTTGATCACTCTGAGGGTTTTAGGCAGTATCGAGGACTTGGTTTTTCCGATGTTTCTGATTTTCGTCCTCGGTTTGCCTCTACTAGTGATATCCGCCGTCTTGAGTGTAGATCTTGTTTCCCCCGTCGAGATAGCTACCCGCGGCATGATCAGCATGTTGCTGGTGTCTTGACTCGCTCCTCCGTAGCAGTCAAGCCCAACAACAGCTTCAGGTCTGCACATAGACCTTCTGGCTTGTTGAGCAACAGAGAGCGTAGGGTAGCTAGAGGTCAGTCATGTGTGGCTACTTCTTCTACTCGACGTGTTACTCATTATTGGGTGCCAAAATCACTCTTGATTTACCCCAGTACTGAGACTTTACTCTCTCGTTGACTCAGGTTCGCCGGGCAGGGAAGAGAGAGGTTTGGCTCGTTGACTCCGGGTGTTCTCGACACATGACCAGAGACTCTCGTTGGTTCTCTTCCCTAGCTCGTGATTCAGGTGATGAGACGATCACCTTCGGAGATGCTTCATCTGGCGTGTCATCGCCAAAGGCACAGTGCGCGTTAATGAGTCTTTTATTTTAAAAGATGTTGCCTTGGTTAGTAAGCTGCAGTATAATTTGCTTTCTGTTTCTCAGCTTATCGATGATAGCTTTGAGGTGAGCTTTAAGAAAAACGCTTGCAAAATTTTTGATTCTTCGGGTAGTCTGGTTTGCGGGATTTCTCGTTATGGGAGGATCTTTCGTGCTGATTTTTCTGAGTCTTCTGGTGATCCTCTCCGGTGTTTAGTTATGTCTGAGTCCCGTGACCTTACCTTCTGGCATAGGAGACTTGGTCATATTGGATTTGATCATTTGACCCGAGTTAGCAGCCATGATCTCATTCGTGGTCTGCCAAAACTCAAGATGGTCAAAGACATTGTTTGGGCTCCTTACCGGCACAGCAAGATGGTTGCCGCTTCTCACCCTCCGGTCATAGTGACTATGACCGATGCACCAGGACAGCTGCTCCACATGGACACAGTTGGACCAGCTCGAGTGTAGTCAGCAGGAGGGAAGTGGTATGTTCTTGTCGTGGTCGATGACTTATTCTCTCTTTTGCATCCTTGATGTGTTTATTGCCAAAAGGGGGAGAATAGTGGGAGAAAAAGCCATTTTGGGAGCCTTGAGGAAAACTTGCTCTTTCTTTTGCTCCTTGTGTCAACATGGTCATTAGCATCATGTTCTTTCTTTGGACCATGTTTGACTTTCTTTTCAAACTCAGCTTTGTGCTTTTTCTGGGTTTGTCAATATACTCATCAAGGGGGAGATTGAGAGACCATGTGGAGGTGGCCACATGTTTATGATGAGTAATTGACAAGGTTGTAGCAAAGATTGAGTTTGATTTGAAGTGATTTGTGCTAGGACGGCATTTGGTGCAGTCGGATTGATTAGACAGACTTATCGCATATTCCTTTTCCCGATTGGTCGTTTTGGCAATTTCGTGCCTGAGTATGGTTTATTAATGCTATTTATGCTTATATGTGTCGAGCGGTGCTATTTGATGTGTTTCTTGTCTGTGATGGCTGCAGGACGTCGAGGCGGAGTCATGGCGAGACACGAGGTGACCGGACTAGACACAGGCAGTGTTGAGGTCAGAACGGTCGGAGGTGTCGAAGACGGTGGAGACCCGAGGTGGTTGCGAGGCTTGGACGACAAGGAACGCAGAAGCTTCCCGGAAGGTGCAGGAGGGGCGAATTGGTAATTTTGCAAGGCTGCACAAGCGGGAGCGGGTTCCGTTGGATTTAGCGGGCGTAACGGGTTGGAGACCCGTTAGCCAAAGGCTATAAATAGGAGAGAATTCCTGGTTGTATGCATGGCTTTGGAAGAGAGTTAGGGTTTTGTTTGAGTCAAAAGAGCCTTTGAAGAGGTTGCTTTGCTTTGGGGCTTTAGTTGGTGAGAGTTGGTAGGAGTGGGCAGAGCTACGTTCTTCTCCTCTGTGTCCCCTGTAAATGTTCTTGAGTGAGGATGCAGTGAGTTCTTGATCATTCAAGCATGTATGGGGAAGTAGAGAGAGTGTGAGTTGATTCTCCTATGTAATCATGTATCTCTCTTCCTAAATATCAATCTGAGATGGTTTTGTTTAAGTTTGATTGAGCTCCTATCTCTCTGTTGGTTTTTGCTCTTCGATACTCTTTTTGCTTGATTTCTCACTCTTTGTGATTTGAGTGATTTCTTGCTGAGAAGGGCCAAAATGGGTTGCTCTGTGATGGAAAAAGGTCCCAAGATCATTTGACCAGTTTTTCCCGTGAGCAAATCTTTTTAAATCTCAGTTTCTTTCTCTTGGCCTCCTCTGTTCTTCATTTCCTTTCTAGGGTTTTGAATGGATTCTGTTTCTCTTCATGAGATGGCCTGAGATTCGGTCTGGAGAGTCCTGTGACCATAGCTAATCTAGCTACAAAAGCTCATGATCAAAAATGCAAAGATTGAAGAGAAATTTGGATTTTGATGTTGCCTTTGTAGGTTTTCATATTTTTGGGTCAAATCTGAATTTCTTGTGTTTTTGTTTGATACCCTTGTTCTTTGAAGTCTCTAGGCTATTTAGTTTAAGGTCTTAGCCTTGTAATAAGAAAAGATTGGAGGAATTTCATCTTTTTCTCTATTTTAGGCAAGATCCAGAAAATTCAGTTTTCAGAGTTTCAGTTGGCCTTCTCTGCTCCTGCTGAAATACGAAGTCCGGTCAGACCGGTGAAGGGCCGGTGGTCTGACCGACAGCAGATGACCGGTCAGACCGGCCTGGCACATGCGGTCTGACCGCCTAGCCTTTTCAAGTCAGTCCGGCCTTTTGTGATTTGTGCTGACTGTTGGTTTTTCCCTTGGGTGTCGATCTCTTTTCCCTTGCTTTCCTCTCTGTAAGTTTAGGGTTCCAAAGATCCTTTAAAACTCAGCTTCATAGCTTTCAATAGCTATTGAAGAGGAGTTTCTTTCAGGGTTTCTTTTGAGGGAAATTTTTTAAAAGTCGACATTCACCCCCCCTCTGTCGCCATTTCGGTCCAACAATTGGTATCAGAGTCGATTAGCTCTTCTCGATAGATCTTAACCGGTCTCTAGAGCCATGGCGACGAACAAGTACTCGACCAAGCCCCCGATCTTCGATGGGATCGATTATCCCTTCTGGAAGAGTCGGAGGAAGACCTACATCCAGGCTCAGGGCTACGCCATTTGGCGTAAGGTCAAAGTACGATATGTTGTTCCTGCCGATGAGAACATCAACGCTGGAAACATGCATGATGTTGAGGCAAATGCGAAGGCAAGGAACATCATAATCCAGGGGTTGAGCAGAAGCGAGTTCGATCGCATCTCTCATCTTACATCGGCCTTCGACATAGATCTGGGTGACAATCAATGCATACCATGAGGGCACCACCCAGATTAAGATGGTTCGACAGGACCAGTTCAAGTGAGATTACAACAAGTTTGAAATGCTTGCTGGCGAGTCCTTAGTTGAGTGCTTCGCTCGTTTTCACAAGATTCTGAGCAATCTCTGAGCAGTCGGTCTCACATACCCCGACTCGGACAATGTTCGTCAAATGCTGTCTGCTCTTGATTTGCGGGTTTGGGAGATGAAGATGACTACCATCAAGGACACCACCGACCTCTCAACTTTGACTTTTCACGCGTTGTACTCACACCTCAAGACTCACGAGATTGACATTGTCTCTCGTAAGTCGAAGTCGCAGTCGATGGCCTTAGTCACTGATCCCGACTCTGCTTCTGGTTCTTCCAATATTTCTTCTGGATTCTCTCTTGCTGCTCTCTGTGATTTAACTGATGATCAGTTAGAGCAGCTTGCAGATGAGCAGTTAGCCCTCTTAGCTAGAAAGTTTCTCATGCTTACAAGAGGAGGAGGGACGGAAAGAGAGGAGGACCTGTGATCTGCTTCGAGTGTGGTGGCCCCAACCACATTCGAGCGAACTGCCCCAAGCTGGGGAAGGGCAAGGCGACTACGGCGGTGGGAGCAAGAATGACTACATCGACAAGAACCGCAACAAGAAGCCTCCTGCTCACACCTAAGGCAAGAAGAAGTTCCGCGACCTTGGCAAAGCCAAGAGGCTTTTCCCATCGCGTCCGCACCGCCTTCGACAACCTCGATCTCAGCGAGGTGGAGGGGTGGAGCGACGATGATGGGAAGGACGAAGAAGACCCCAAGGGCGGCGACGACTTCTCCGGCATGTGCTTCATGGCCCTTGAGGGCGAGATCAGCGACAGCGAGCTGTACTCCGACTCGGATGAGGTATACACTTCCTACGACCAGCTTAAAGATGCTTTTCTTAAGCTAGGTAGATTCCATGCTAGATCTAGAGCTAGGGTTAGCGCGTTGGAGAAGGAAGTAGAGAGCCTGTCACGGGAGCTTATTTCACTTAGATCTGCTCCCTCCCGTGATGATTGTGATGTATGTACTGCTCTGCTTGGTGACATGGAGAAACTAAGGACATTGCATGATAGTGTGTCCTCTGAGCTAGACATGATTAAGGTGGAGAATGTTAGTCTACTTGCTGAACTAGAGATGAGTAGGATTGTTACTCCTTCATCTACTATTGTTGAGACTACATCTTGCACCTCATGTGAGGATAAGGACAATGCTTTTAGAGGTCTTTATACCATGTTGCTCGATTTGCCCGAGACTTGTGAAAGTTGTAATAATTTGAAGATGAACCTAAAATGGGCAGATCATAAAATTGCTGAATTACAAGCTTTTCTTCTTGAGCTTGTTTCTTCATGTGTGAATTATCCCAAGCTTACTACTGAGCTTGAAGCTGTCTCCAAACAGTTTCAAGAATTAGTTGATGACAACAACAGATTGGCTCAATATGCTTCTAAGGACCCTGTTAGCTTACCATGCATTAACTGTAACAAACTAAAATCTGACTTGATTGCATTGGATGAAAAATGTGTGAAGCTGACTAAGGACCTTCTAGAGAAGCCACCTTCTACTTGTAATGGTTGTGCTGAGGAGAGGAAGGAGCCCAAGGGTAAGGTAGAGACGCCTAGCGACGTGAACCACTTGACTAGCAGTAGGACTGTCTCTTCTGAGTCGGCTGAGTGTGCTCAATCCCATTCGTTCCTCTGCTGTTGGTTCTTCTTCTACTCCCTTAACTCCTTCTGTCTCTTCTTCCCCTACTCTTCTTGCACCTCTCTCTTCGGGAGTGTCAGTACCTTATGAACACTCTCGAGAGGTTTGTAGGAGGCAAGAAGAAGCTAAATCTTATTCTAGACCAGTCCAAGATTTGCAAATTCAATCAATGTCTAGGATATGATTTTTCTGAGGATATGAGGAAGCATCTACCTGCTGTGCTCAGACCCATAGCCGCAGGTGTGATCGAGGTCAAGACCAAAACTGAGAAAGTTCAATTCAAGTCTGCGGGCTTTGTCCAAGAGATTTCTGACAGCAAGGTGATTCCACCTGTTGCTTCAGCCTCTCAGAAGGCGAAGCTTCATCATGCTACTTCTACCTCTCAGAAGGTGAAGTATCATTGCACCTTCTGTCAGAAGGATGGGCATTTGATCAATCGGTGCTTCAGGCGCGCCAAGATCGCGGTAGAGACCGTGTTGCAGCTCTTAGGCGTATTCAGGGTCAGCCCCAAACCTTGAGTGCACCTAAGGACCAACACGAGGTCTAGGTCTGCTTCAGGTGTTTCTGATGGGTTTGGGCAGCATCGAGGACTTGGTTTTTTTGAGTTTTCCGGTTTTTCGTCCTCATGCTCCGTTTGTCGTGACTTCCGCCGTTCTGAGGGTAGATCTTGCTTTCTCCGTCGAGATCAGCGTGTTGCCGGTGCTCCGACGCGCTCTCCCGTAGCAGTCGGACCCAGCAACAGCTTCAGGTCCTGCTCACAGAACTTTTGCTTCTTTGAGTGACAGAGAGCGTAGGGTAGATAGAGGTCAATCGTGTGTGGCTACTTCTTCTACTCGACGTGTTACTCAGTATTGGGTTGCAAAATCACTCTTGATTTATCCCAGTACTGAGACTTTACTCTCTATTTGACTCAGGTTCGCCGGGCAGGGAAGGGAAAGGTTTGGCTTGTAGACTCCGGTTGTTCTTGTCATATGACCGGAGACTCCCGTTGGTTTTCTTCCCTAGCCTGTGCTCCAGGTGATGAGACTATCACCTTCGGAGGCGCTTCGTCTGGGCGCGTCATCGCCAAAGGTACAGTGCGCGTTAATGAGTCTTTTATTTTGAAAGATGTTGCCTTGGTTAGTAAGCTGCAGTATAATTTGCTTTCAGTCTCTCAGCTTACTGATGACGGTTTCGAGGTGAGCTTCAAGAAAAACAATTGCAAAATTCTTGATTCTTCGGGTAGTCTGGTTTGCGGGATTTCTCGTTATGGGAGTCTTCTGGTGATCCTCTCCGGTGTTTGGTTGCTTTGGAGTCCCGTGACCTTTCCTTCTGGCATAGGAGACTTGGTCATATTGGATTTGACCATTTGACCCGAGTTAGTGGCCACGATCTCATTCGTTGTCTACCGAAACTCAAGATGGTCAAAGACATTGTTTGTGCATCTTGCCGGCACGGCAAGATGGTTGCCGCTTCTCACCCTCCGGTCACAGTGACTATGACCGATGCACCAAGACAACTGCTCCACATGGACACAGCTGGACCAGCTCGAGTGCAGTCAGCAGGAGGGAAGTGGTATGTTCTTGTCGTGGTCGATGACTTCTCAAGGTTCTCTTGGGTGTTTTTCTTAGCCTCGAAGGATGAGACGTTTACACACTTCTGAGGTCTTTTAGTAGGCTTTCTGTTGAGCTCCCGGGTGCCTTACAAGTGATCTGCAGTGACAATGGCACGGAGTTCAAGAATTCCTACTTGAGAGGTTTTGCGATGAGACAAGTGTAGAACACCAGTTCTCTTCTCCGCACGTCCCACAGCAAATGGCGTTGTGGAGAGGAAGAACCGTACCTTGGTCGAGATGGCCAGGACTATGCTTAATGAGTATTCTACACCTACAAAATTTTGGGCTGAGGCCATTGCGACCGAGTGCCAAGTTTCGAACAGAGTTTTTCTTCGGGCACACTTGCATCGCACTTCTTATGAGCTGAGATATGGGCGAAAACCCAGTGTCTCGCATTTTCGCGTATTTGGTTGCAAGTGTTTCATTCTAAAGTCTGGGAACCTAGACAAGTTCGAGTCACGTTCTTGCCCCTGTAGCTAGACTTGAGGCCATTAGAATCCTGCTTCTTCAATCAGACCTGTGAGGTATCTTTCTAGGTTACTCGACTTCTTCGCGGGCGTATAGGGTCTGGAACTGCGAGTCTAATAAATTGGTAGAGACCTAGGAGGTGACCTTCGACGAGGCATGTCCGGGGACTAGGCCCGATATCTCAGGTTCTTTAGAGCAGTCCGAGCCCATCTTTATGGATGATGAGGACGATGGAGACAAGGGTTGTTTACCCGATCCAGTTCCTCATCCTCCACCCGAGGTGCCGTCTTCCACCGCACCTCCAGGTGATCAGCCCATGCCTTCTGCTTCCTCCGGAGCTAGTGGCTCTGTTCCTACCTCATCAGCTCATGAGGTAGAGGCCACTTCTTCATCTCATCCTGGACCTCCCTGTCATATCCAAAAAGACCGTCCTTCTGAGCAGATTATTGGAGACCTTTTTGAGTGAGTCACCCGCTCAAGATCCGACATGTCTCATTTCTATCTCCATTCTGCATTTGTTGCCTCTTTGAGCCCAAGGACGTTTGTCATGCTCTTTCTGATGAGTCCTGGGTCAATGCCATGCATGAGGAGTTAGAGAATTTTCGAGAGAAACAAGGTCTAGTCGCTTGTTGAGCCCCCTCGAGGTCACAATGTCATTGGGACTAAGTGGATGTTCAAGAACAAGCAGAGTGAGGATGGGATGGTTGTTCGAAACAAGGCTAGATTGGTAGCTTAGGGCTTCTCCCAGGTTAAGGGTCTAGATTTTGAGGAGACCTTTGCCCCTGTAGCTAGACTTGAGGCCATTAGAATCCTGCTTGCTTTTGTGGCTTCTATGGGTTTCAAGCTTTACCAGATGGATGTCAAGAGTGCCTTCCTCAATGGCTTTATGGAGGAAAAAGTCTATGTGAGATAACCTTCAGGTTTCGAGAACCCCAAATACCCAAACCATGTCTACAAGCTCCAAAGCTTTGTATGGACTTCAGCAGGCCCCTCGAGCTTGGTATGAGAGGCTTAAGTCCTACTTGTTGAGTCATGGTTTTGAGATGGGTAAGGTGGATAAGACCTTGTTCATTCGTATGCATGGCACAGACCTTCTGCTTGTCCAGATTTATGTGGATGACATCATCTTTGGCGGCTCTTCTCATACTCTTGTTTCACAGTTCTCAGATGTCATGAGCACCGAGTTTGAGATGAGTATGATGGGTGAGTTGACCTTCTTCCTTGGCTTCCAGATCAAGCAGACTCAGGAGGGTACCTTCTTGCATCAAGGCAAGTATCCTAATGACCTCCTGAGACGCTTTGACATGAGTGATGGTAAGCCCGTGTCAACTCCCATGGCGTCCACAGCTTCTCTTGACCCAGATGAGGACGGCGAAGATGAGGACGGCGAGCCAGTTGATCAGAAGGAGTATCGCAGCATGATAGGCTCCCCTCTTGTACCTCACTGCCTCGAGACCAGACATACACTTCTTCGTGTGTCTGTGTGCTCGCTTTCAGGCTTCTCCTCGCATATCTCACCGCCAGGCGGTGAAGCTCATTATTCGGTACCTTCGAGCTACCATTGACTATGGTATCTGGTACTCTTCCTCGTCCTATCTTTCCTTGAGAGCCTACTCGGACGCAGACTTTGCTGGCTGTAGGATAGATAGGAAGAGCACTTCTGGCACCTGCCAATTCATTGGCACTTCTCTTGTTTCCTGGTCTTCGAGGAAGCAGTCCGGTGTTGCACAGTCCACCGCAGAGGCCGAGTACGTTGCTGCCGCCAGTTGCTGCAGCCAGTGGCTTTGGATGGCTCGACCCTGCGGGACTTTGGGTTAGTTATCGACAGTGTTTCCACTCTTTTTGTGATAACACTTCTGCCATTAACATTGCAAGAACCCAGTGCAGCACTCTACCAAGCACATTGATATTAGATATCCTTCCTTCGAGACCATGTGGAGAAGGGTGACATAGTGCTCCAGTTTGTGGAGAGTGACCACCAGTTGGCTGATATCTTTACCAAGCCTTTGGATAGCTCTAGGTTTTTAGCTCTGCGGGAGAGCTTGGGGTGGTTTGTCCTTATGGACTGTTGTGAGGGGGGGTTTGCGCTTCATATTTTATCTGTTTATTATGCTCTTACTCCTTTCTGTTGCATTGCATATGGGTGCATTGGGGTTAGTCCTCCTAGCATAGGTTAGAGTGTTCTCTTGTCTAGTTGTTTAGACTTCTTCCTCTCATCTTGTTTCTAGGATGCTGCTTATTAGCTGTTTCTCTTCTCACTAGGTTGAGCTCACTCACTTCTTATAGGTTCTAGCGAGGGTTGGGCCACCTCGGGTAGACAGGGTACGTGTTTGCTCCTTAGTGTGTTAGATGATCAGCTTGATAGTCCTAGAGTCATATGGGTAGATGAGAGTCAGTCATGAGCCATAGTATCCTCTATATCTTATCTATGCTTTAAGGACTGCCTTTTCTGATTTTCTTGCCAGCTTCTCGATTTATTGCTTTGGTTCAGGGGAGTTCATTTGGGAGCTTCTAGATCTTAATGTTGACTAACTTAACTTGAACTAAAAGTTGCATCACATGTTGAGGGGGAGCTGATTTTCTTGCATATCATAAACTACATGGAGTCTTGATTATTATCCTGTTATGACATGTTTACAATGAATTACATCTTGCCATGATTGTGCTTACTTGCTAGATTATCATGACTTTATAGTGTTGTTTAGTCTTTGCCATGATAG